>CM055122.1:36863123-37463123 GCA_029206835.1 Rana muscosa
AATGCTGGTACTGGTTCTTCAGGCTGGAACGCTGGCACCCCGGGCTGAAACACTGACATCTTGGGCTTAAACACTGGCACCAGGACATCAGACTGGAAGGCAGGCACCAGGACATCAGACTGGAAGGCAGGCACCAGGACATCAGACTGGAAGGCAGGCACCAGGACATCAGACTGGAAGGCAGATTTAGGTGGGTCATCAGGTTCAACTGGCATGAACGCAGGTTGGAGCAGGTTGGTGGGTGTGGAGGCAGGTTGGGTTACTGGTAGGATTGTGTGGGTCGGAAAGTACTTCCGCTTCTTTTTAGGCTTAGTCACTGCAGATTTGTACATAGCGGGAGGGATGTATGAAAAGGATGGAATTGAGTAAGAGGAAGGACTGGAATGCGGCAGAGACACGGGAACAGTGGCTGGAGGAGGTTCTTGTGGATTTGTTACAGGTGGAAGGGAAGAATCAGGTGGATTTAAGGCAGGGTAGGTGCGACAAGTAGAGACTGGGTAATAATATTTGGTAGGAAGCTGTGTAAACTGGACTGTAGCTGGGGTTGCCATAGGCGATGGGCGGATAGATTCTTGGGAAGGCAGGTGATTAATAGCAGGGCTGGAATGTTGTGGCTTGGCTAAATTCAGGAGATCCGACCATGCCTCTAGCACAGGTTGAACAAACATTGGTTCACACACAGCCTGTCTGACCAGGGATTGCACTGAATGGATGCAATCAGGCAACACCTGCTGGGAACAGGAGGAATAACGTTCACTAAAATAGGCTGGATCATCCTCTAATATCCATACCAAAGATTCAACTTGGTCGCAATTGAAAGGGGGCGAAAAATCGTCACTCCCATCGGGAATAAATGACAGGGCTGGCTTTACACATAACTGGATTAACGGCTGAACATCCTCAAAAGATATGTAACCCTGATCCACTAGGGAATGAGCTGATTGAATAGTTTCCATCAGCTGGTCACTGGTCCAATCTTTTAAAGTCTGACGACAATATTCACCATCCTCTGCTGCCAGCAGAGAATAATAAATGGTTTAATTGATATCCATATTAACAGGACTTAACAAACCAGGATGGTTCCTCAATGCAGCCACGTCTGGTTTAGGGATGGCACTGGTATACTGTCAGAGAAGCTAGTAGACCAGACTGTGTGACTGCACAGATGAGACCAAACGGATGTAGGTGAAAATATAATAATTTATTAAGATCAAAGAACAAACACACAACCACCTCAAACAGAACACTGTGCAATAAATCAACCAATAAACAGTGACTATAGACAATATGTACAATAATGGGAGATACCAGAATCGTAGTAAAGCCAGGCCGAGGTCATACACAAGGGGATGTCAGCAGATGGGTAAGGACGGGAGACAAACAGGAACAGGGAGGGGACGGATGGGTAGGCTGCAGAGCAGGGATCAAAAGTACTCAGGTTACAGGAGGACAGGTGACCATAGTTATCAGGAGACAGGAGGGACAGGTGCAGGATGGACTCAGGATAGGGATCGGGTCAGGTAGGATGCAGGCTCAAAGTCAGGATCACAGGTTCTAGGTCAGGGAGAGAGATACCAGGGCAAGGTATGTTTGTACTTGCCGGGTAAAAATAGGAAGGCTTGTAATTGGCTTCAAGTCACACCTGAGCACTGGAAGAGAAGTTCGCTCCACACTGCCAGGATCCATCCGCTGGTGGAGACCAGTGCTGCGTCCAAAGGATAATATAGTACCAGCAGGGAGAAATTCTCCTGATAGTTCCACACTGCCAGAAGACACCTGCTGGTGGACCACAGTACTGCAAGCCAAATAATAAATATCACCAGCGGATGGAACCTTTCCTGACAAGTTCTCTATGTACTTAAATTTAATTTAGTAGACAGCAATTTTAACTTTTATTTAAAGCTCATAGTACCATGAATTTTAAAACTGTTATTCCAATTGACATTATACTGTCATGGATATGCACTAATGTCTGTCTGCCATCTTACCTTTCCTCCTCATGTGTTCATCTTAGAGGCCAGACCCCTTCACCTGGCTTCCTTTATAATCTCCTCCCAGCCTGACTCCACCCCAGGCCCTATCACAGAACACTATATTAACCTGTGCACTGCAAGCCTGCTTTGCTGATCAACGTGTTTGTTAAGCATTGTGTGTTTGGGTTCCTGCCTGCCGTGTGCTACGTCTGTCTGTCTGTTACGATATTGGCTTGTTCCTGACTATCCCTGTCTGCTTGTGTCCCATGACCTTTGGCTTGTCCTTCGTTTATCCTTGTCTGCTTGTGACCCTTGACCTTCGGCTTGTCCTTCGCTATTCTTGTATCCTGAGCTGCTGCTTCCCCTCTTTCCTCCTTCCCTACGAGGCATGAGCTAGGAGACTCTAGGGGTCGCGACCTGGACCTAGCTGCAGCGTAACATCCTCACCACTAGAGGCTCTGGAGAAGACCTGCTGGGTCTTAGACTCCGCGCCCTGGGGAATCTCGGCTCTAGCTTCCTGTAGGATCCCGGTTGTGCTCCTCTGGTCCCGCTTTCCACAACCACCTAGTTTCCTATTCGCAGCAGTCAGCCATATGGTTCACTACCTTGTGGTGCACTCCTGACCCCCTACAGTGTGCATCTGTCATCTGGCCACAGGTGACCTGACAGTTTGATCAGCCATGGACCCGGCTGACATGCCGCTCCCCGCGGATGATCCATTACAGGGTTTAGTCCGTAGACTTGAGACCCAGGAATCTGATCAGACTCAGGTGATGCGATTCCTCCAAGTTCTGGCTTCTCGCTTCGAGCAGCTTCAGGTCTCCTTGGGAACCCCAAATCCGCAACCTCAAGTACAACCAGCGGCTGCGCCTTTCGCACCAGTCGCAGCCACACACTCCCTAGAACTGCCAGCTCCGTTCCGTTTCTCTGGGGACTCCAAGGCCTGCAGGGGGTTTCTCAGCCAATGTACAATTCATTTTGAGCTTCAGCCTCAAAACTTCCTGTCTGATCAGGCTAAGGTAGCCTATATCATCTCCCTCCTCTCCTGTGAAGCTTTAGCCTGGGCTGCCCCCCTGTGGGAGAAGAGTGATCCGGTGATCTCCAGCCTGTCCGACTTCTTGGAGCTCTTTCGTAACATCTTCGAGGAGTCGGCTCGGGCTTCTTCAGCGGCTAGTGCCCTCTTACGTCTTCGCCAAGAATCTAGTTCTGTGGGACAATATGCCCTTCAGTTCCGTATCCACACAGCTGAATTGAGCTGGAACAATGAGGTCCTGGTCGCTACCTTTTTACATGGCCTCTCTGACTCTCTGAGTGAAAGACGAATTAATGGGAAGAGCCATCCCCGTCGGTCTGGACGATGTAATTTCTTTGTGCAATCAGATCGACATTCGTTTTCAGGAGAGGTCCCTAGAGAAAAGACGCCAGCACTCCCTGGACCCTAGCCAGTCTGAGCTCCCCTCCCTTTGTCCCGTGGAGCATCTTCTGCCTGCTGAGGAGCCTATGCAGCTGGGCCGGACCAGACTAACCCCCGAAGAACATGCTAGGCGCAGAACTCGGGGCTTGTGCCTCTATTGTGGGGGCAAGGGTAATTTTCATGACTCCTGCTCGCTTCTGTCCGGGAAACGCTCGGTCCTCATACATTTGGAAGGTGGAGTATTGGACCCAGAAACATCACCTTCTCGTCTTCTCCTGCCGGTGTGCCTTCATGTAGGTACTTCTCCTCAATCAACCCTTGCATATCTGGATTCCGGGGCTGCCGGCAATTTTATGGATTAGGGAACTGCTTCTTCCATGAAGCTTATCCTTTCACCTCTCACTACCCCATTGGTAGTCTCTGCAATTGATGGCACTGTTCTCCCAGGGGGCCCTATTCGCTTCCAGACGCTACCCATTAGGATGTCGTTAGGATATCCACTCCTGGTGGAGAATCCCTTTCTCATTCTACCCAAGGCTTCTACCCCCATTGTATTGGGCCTCCCTTGGCTACAGCTCCACTCTCCACATGTGGACTGGGCCTCTGGGCAGGTCCTGGCTTGGGGTTCCTCATGTTTCTCGTCATGTCTTCTCAAGGTGGCCCCCAAGGAGAGACTTCCGGTTGCTACCACTTCTGTTTCTTCTGATCTTCCCGCAGCATACAGCGATTACCGGGACGTGTTCTGTAAGAAATCAGCTGAGGTGCTTCCTCCCCACAGGTCTTTTGACTGTGTTATTGACCTTGTCCCCGGAGAAACTCTGCCCAAGGGTCGTACCTACCCTCTGTCCATCCCAGAGACCCAAGCCATGTCTGAGTATGTCGCAGAGAATCTGGAGAGAGGTTTCATCCGGAAATCCGCATCGCCTGCAGGGGCAGGATTCTTTTTCGTTTCCAAAAAGGATGGTACCCTAAGACCCTGTATCGACTATCGAGGTTTAAACGCGGTTACTATTAAAAATCGATACCCCTTACCCTTAATATCTAAGCTATTCGATAGGTTGAAGGGTGCCTACATTTTCACCAAGTTGGATCTCAGAGGCGCGTACAATCTCATTCGAATACTGGAGGGTGACGAATGGAAGACTGCATTCAACACTAGAGATGGGCATTACGAATACCTGGTGATGCCTTTTGGTTTGTGTAATGCCCCAGCCGTATTTCAAAACTTCGTCAATGAAATCTTCAGAGATCTGCTGTACCAGTTTGTTGTCATCTATCTGAATGACATTCTGATCTTTTCTGAAAATCTGCTCGTCCACAGAAACCATGTCCGCACTGTACTCCAGCGTCTTAGAGAGAACAATCTCTATGCCAAGCTGGAGAAATGTTCCTTTGAATGTTCTGAGGTCCTGTTTCTGGGGTGCTTTGTCTCATGTTCGGGTCTTTGTATGGATCCTTAGGAAGGTCTTGGCTATTACCAACTGGCCTCTTCCTGCTAGCCTCAAGGCCACACAGGGCTTTCTTGGCTTCACAAATTATTATAGGCAGTTCATAAGGAATTACTCTTCCATTGACGCGCCTATTATTGCTTTGATCAAGAAGGGTGTGAATGCCAAAGACTGGCCTCCCAAAGCTGTCTCTGCATTTCACGACCTGAAACAGGCCTTTGTTTCTGGACCTCTCTTGAGGAGACCAAATCCTGGGATGCATTTTTTATTGAAGTGGACGCTTCCTCAATGGGGGTGGGAGCTGTGCTTCTTCAATACTTTAAAAAGAAACGTCAACCATGTGCGTTCTTCTCCAAAAAAAATTCTCAGGCAGAGAGGAATTATGCCATCGGTGATCGGGAACTTCTCGCAATTAAATTGGCGTTAGAGGAGTGGCGTCATCTCTTGGAGGGTTCCCCTCACTCCATAACGATCTTTACTGATCACAAGAATTTACAGTATCTACAGAATGCTAAACATCTGAATCCTAGACAGGCCAGGTGGAGTCTCTTCTTTGCCCGATTTAATTTCACGATTACCTACAAACCTGGTTCCTGCAACAGTCGGGCTGATGCGCTCTCTAGGTCATTTGACACTTTGGAGGAGGAGTCCGCCCCTGAACCTGAGCCGATTATTCCAACCTCGTGCATCGTTGCCCACTCTACCACCCTGAAGTCAAAAATTCCGCCTGGTAAGACCTTTGTCCCCACTGAGCTAAGAGCTAAGATCCTTCATTGGGGACATGATTCCAAGGTGGCAGGTCATTCTGGATTCCTCCGATCCTTCACTTACTCATCAGTCGTCTCTACTGGTGGCCTAATCTCCGCTCAGATGTCAAAGACTACGTTAAGGCTTGTCATGTCTGTGCTCAGTCTAAATCCTCCACACAAGCCCCTGCTGTCTCCTCATGCCCTTGCCCATTCCTAAGGAGCCCTGGGCTCATATTGCCATGGATTTTATCACCGACCTCCCATTGTCTGAGAATAATACAGTAATTTGGGTGGTAATCGATCGGTTCTCCAAGATGGCTCATTTTGTTCCTCTTCCTGGTCTTCCTTCTGCTCCTGCCATGGTTCCCATTTTTATTCGAGAAATTTTCCGCCTCCATGGGGTTCCTTCTCATATTGTTTCCGACAGGGGAGTCCAATTTACGTCTCGTTTTTGGAGAGCCTTTTGCAAATCCCTCAATATTGTCTTGGAATATTCCTCTTCTTAACATCCTCAATCCAATGGACAGACTGAGAGGGTTAATCAGGAGTTAGAGGTCTTTCTTCGCACCTTTGTGTCTTCTCATCATGACGATTGGTCCTCTCTACTCCAGTGGGCAGAATTCTCCCATAACAATCATGTGAATACCAGTTCGCAGAAGACACCCTTTTTCACAGTTTATGGAAAGCACCCTCAACTTCCTCTTCCCATGATCTGTTCTCCAGATATTCCAGCTTTGGCTTCGGTTCAGGAGTCTCTCATATCCATTTGGGGTGATGTTCATGATTCCCTCCGGGCAGCTGCTTAAAAATTCAAAGGCTTTGCCGACCGCCGCAGGCGTAAACCGCCTTCTCTTCAGCCAGGGGACAAAGTCTGGCTCTCCACTAGGAACATCAAGCTCCGAGTTCCTTCTCTGAAGTTTGCTCCACGATTCATTGGTCCATACACTGTAACTGCTAAATTGAATCCGGTTTGCTTCAAACTCCAGATTCCCAAGAGCCTTAAAATCACTAACTCTTTCCATGTTGCCCTTCTGAAGCCTTTAGTCCTCAAAAAATTCTCTCGTCCTCTCCCTACCAGGGCGCCTGTCTCTGAGGATAATCAGGAGTACGAGGTCAGTCAAATTCTGGACTCACGACTCTGTAAAGGTGTTCTTCAATACCTTGTTCATTGGAAGGGGTTTGGTCCTGAGGAGAGGTCTTGGATCACTGCATCTGAGGTCTTTGCACCTCGTCTGTTAAAGGAGTTTCATCGGAAGTTTCCCTCTAAACCTGGGCCCAGGCGGGGAAGGGGGAGGCCTCGTAAGAGGGAGGGTACTGTCATGGATATGCACTAATGTCTGTCTGCCATCTTACCTTTCCTCCTCATGTGTTCATCTTAGAGGCAAGACCCCTTCACCTGGCTTCCTTTATAATCTCCTCCCAGCCTGACTCCACCCCAGGCCCTATCACAGAACACTATATTAACCTGTGCACTGCAAGCCTGATTTGCTGATCAACGTGTTTGTTAAGCATTGTCTGTTAGGGTTCCTGCCTGCCGTGTGCTACGTCTGTCTCTCTGTTATGATATTGGCTTGTTCCTGACTATCCCTGTCTGCTTGTGTTCCTTGACCTTTGGCTTGTCCTCCATTTATCCTTGTCTGCTTGTGACCCTTGACCTTCGGCTTGTCCTTCGCTATTCTTGCATCCTGAGCTGATGCTTCCCCTCTTTCCTCCTTCCCTACGAGGCGTGAGCTAGGAGACTCTAGGGGTCGCGACCTGGACCTAGCTGCAGCGTAACATCCTCACCACTAGAGGCTCTGGAGAAGATCTGCTGGGTCTTAGACTCCGCGCCCTGGGGAATCTCGGCTCTAGCTTCCTGTAGGATCCCGGTTGTGTTCCTCTGGTCCCGCTTTCCACAACCACCTAGTTTCCTATCCGCAGCAGTCAGCCATAGGGTTCACTACCTTGTGGTGCACTCCTGACCCCCTACGGTGTGCATCTGTCATCTGGCCACAGGTGACCTGACATATACGCTGTATTTATTGCTTTTGTGCTATCATATAATGACTTATATCTTTAATATAGCTTGAAAACTAAGAATCAAATAATGTATTATTTAGTTAAAAGGAAAGCATACTGTAGTATGTTTTCAGTTACCACATATTTTGAGTTATATAACTACACAAAAAATATGTGTTGTTCTACAAATGTTAATAACACCTTAAGAGCCGCTTCACACAGGGGTGTCCCGGGATCCAACTTCAAGTCGCCCCAAGTTGCCCCAAGTCGCGCGGTTTAGAAAAGTAATGGAAGTGAATGGAACCGTCTTAATGTACACTACTGCAGTCGCTCCGACTTCAGAAACGGTTCCTGTACGACTTCAATCCGACTTCTAGGCGACTTGTACCCATTGATTTCAATGGAAGTTGCCCCCAAGTCGGATCCCCTGTCTTAACTGAAGCAACTTTCCAGGAAGTAAAACATTTTTCCAGGCAAACCCCTCCCTCCCCCTCCCTCCCACAGAGCTGATTTATTGTTTGATTGGCCACTGGAAAGTCGCCTGTCCTGGAGGCAACTTGAAGTTGCCTTGTAAGTTGCCTGGAGTCACGCTGTGAGTCATGCTCATGTCGCGTCCAAGTTGCCTCCCAAAGTCACGCTGGAAGTTGTGTTGCCACTGTGTGAACCGGCTCTTACCCAGTTGTTGTGCAAATATCAAACAGATATTAAAAATACAGAAATGCTAAAGACAGTGCTAATCACAAATAAATACATGAAAAAATAATTATTAGACACCAATGGATAATAAAATAATACACACTATAAATTGTAAACTTAATGATCCCAAATAAAATATCAAGTGTTCTAGTAATATACAAAGGGCATAGTTCTACCCAAAAGGTACAAAATCTATATACAGTATATTAACCAAGTGTAAAATGTAATAATCAAAATGTTGATATAAAGTGAACAGTCCAAGCTCCCATACCTCCAAACAATCTTGTCAGTTTCCCATGATCACTCAGGTGGTGTTATGCCTTGTACACACGATCGGAATTTCCGATGGAAAAAGTCAGACGGACTTTTTCCATCGGATATTCCGACCATGTGTATGCCCCATCTGACTTTTTCCATCGGAAATTCCGAGGAATTCTGTCAGAGTTTAGATAGAGAAAAAGACATATTTTATGGTGATGTCCACCTAGTTCCAAGCCTCTAATATTAGGATTGGATCTGGTGATCATCGCCAGTGGTTCTATGAGAAGAGCAAAAATCAAAGGTGAAAGGGGGCAACCCTGTCTCGTACCACTTTTAATATCGAATGTAGACGATCTGTATCTCATATATTTAATATATGCCTTTGGATCATTGTATAAAGCAGAGATCCATAGTAGAAAATCGTTTCCAAAGCCCCATTTTTGTAGAATATAATTCATAAATGGCCATGAGACCGAATCAAAAGCTTTACGCATGTCTAGAGATAAGAAACAGGTAGGGATCTTCTTCGTTTTGGCTGAATGTATTAACAAAAGCGCTCTTCTAATATTATCCCCCGCCTGACGTTTGGGCATAAAACCTGTTTGATCACGATGTATTAAGTTACCAATGATATTGTTCAATCTGTTTGCCAATATTTTAGCCAGTAACTTGATGTCCAGGTTAAGAAGGGAAATTGGATGGTAGGTGGTCCAGGAAGTAAGATCGGAATGGGGTTTAGGAAGCATTACTATGATAGATGTCAAGGATTCATTTCTAAATGACTGTCCAGCTAATAAAGAGTTGAAGGCCCTAGTTAGAATAGGTGCTAATACTGTTTGAATTTTTTTTAAATATAAAGCTGAAAAGCCGTCCGGGCCTGGCCTTTTATGTGGCTTCAACTCTTTTATAGCTGTTCAAACCTCAACTAAAGTTATAGGCTTCTCAAGAACGTCAAGTTGATCAGGTTTCATGTGTGGAAATGTAATGTTTGAGAGTAGATCATCAGCTTTACATTTATCAAAATTCTGGTTCGGTGAGTATAGTTTGGCCAATTTTGAACGGAAAATCTCTAATATTTTTACTGGGTTGCTGGTGAAAGAGTCACGGGATGTTTTAAGCTTAATGGGTGTTTGTGTAAGATGTACTTTTTTAAGGCAACGAGCCATAGGAGTATCTGGTTTGTTGGCTTTGACGTAGTAGAAATGCTGTCTTTTGCGTATGGTCTTGTCTGCGGAGTCAGTTAAGAATAGGTCTAAATCAAGTTTAGCCCTCTCATAATTGGTGTTATTCGTGGCATTAGGAACCGATTGAAAAGCTGCGTAGCAGTTATTAAAATGGTCTTCCAACTTAGTGAATAGAAGTTTGTTTTTTCTTTTGTGAACTGCAGCTAATTGCATCAATTTGCCACGGATAAATCCTTTATGAGCTTCCCACAATGTAAGAGCTGAAACCTCGTTATTATCGTTAAATGTGAGATAGTCAGTGAGAGCTGTTTTGATGTCTAAACAGTGCAACGGATGTGACAGCATGGATTCGTTAATACACCATGTCTTATCATGAGACCTAGGTATTGGTGAGGCTAGAGTGATGGAAACGGCGCAGTGATCTGCCCATGAATATGGGGTGATTATAGAAGACTTGATCTCAGGCAATATACTTGAAGGAGTAAAAATATGATCGATCCGGGAGAAAGATTTGTGGGGATATGAGTAATGTGTATAATTTCTTCTAGATGGATTAACTTCCCTCCATGTATCAGCCAATTTGTGTGTGGACAATAGATTCCGTAGGGAATGCTTGTGAGTAGTAGAAGTGGGTTTGGATGGGGATTTGTCTAAGAATGGAAAAAACGTCGTATTAGAGTCTCCGTATATCACAACTATTCCACCTTTATGTGTATCCACCAATTGGAAGAGGTGTGATAAGAACGCTTCCGGGCGTTTATTCGGGGCATAGTATGATACTACAGTGATTAAATTATCTGCAAAAAGACCAGTAAGTAAAATATATCTGCCCTCTGGATCATTGATTTGTGAAATGAGAGTGAATGGCATTGATCGGTGGAATCCAATAAGGGTTCCACGTTGCTTGGTTGTGGCTGAAGCTACAAAGAATTGAGGATAGGTGGAAGATAAGAATTTAGTAAAAACTTTGTCAGTGAAGTGTGTTTCCTGAAGACAGATAATATGTGCCTTCCTAGCCGCAAAAGATCTCATAGCCTTGGCACGTTTCTGAGGTATATTGCCTTGCTAATGTTTCAATCATTTAAAGTGTATGTATAGTTAAAGTGGTTGTAAACCCCCCCCCCAAAAAAAAAGCCCTGTAAGACAAAGGCATAATGAGATAGTATGCATCACATACTAGCTCATTATGAAATACTTACCTTAGATCAAAGCTGTTGCAGCGGGCCCGCAAACCGCTGTGATCGGCGACATGTCTTCCAAAGTTATCTCCTTGTCCGTAGGCTCTGGCGCTGTGATTGGCCGGTCACGGCACGCTGTTGAAGAAACAGCACGAGCGAGCTGTTCCTTCAGTGCCCATGTGACAATGACGTTGGCGCAAAAGTATATGGTAAATGTCTCCTAAACCTTGCAGGTTTAGGAGATATTTACAGTACCCTACAGGTAAGCCTTATTATAGGCTTACCTGTAAGTACAAGTGGTGTAACAGGGTTTAGAACCACTTTAACCACTTAAGCCCCGCCGCACAACTATATACGTCCTCTTTTTGAAGAGGTATATCTCGGTAACGGCAGCAGCTGCTGCCACAACCAAGATATCCATCTCTTCAGGTGGCGGTCCTGTAAACGATAATGGTGGTCTCTGCGGCGGATTCACCGCAAGATCACCATTATCGCGGTGGGAGAGGCCCCCCTCTCGCCGCTCTCCCTCGCCCTCCGCACTTACCGGACCTGTTGGGAGCGGCGGAGGTGATCAGGTCCTTTCTCGTGCTGGGCATGGATACAAGTGAGGGCAAGATGACCCCCACCCAACTCCATACCATAGCAGGGCGGAAGCGGCGTCAAAACGTCACTTCCGCCCATACGTCTTAAAGAGCCAATTTATTTTTGTCATTTTTTCAACTGAGAATTTTTTTTTTTTATTGCATTTTAGTCTAAGTATGAGATCTGAGGTCTTTTTGACCCCAGATCTCATATTTAAGAGGACCTGTCATTCTTTTTTCTATTACAAGGCATGTTTACATGCCTTGTAATAGGAATAAAAGTGACCCAATTTTTTTTTTTTTAAAACAGTGTAAAAATAAATAAAATCTAGTAAAATAAGTAATCATTTTTATTAGCACCCGCATATGAGTAGCGCCCGCATATGAAAACAGTGTTCAAACCACACATGTGAGGTTTCACCACGATCGGTAGAGCGAGTGCAATAATTCTAGCCCTAGACCTCCACTGTGACTCAAAACATGCAACCTGTAGAATTTTTTAAACGTCGCCTATGGAGATTTTTAAGGGTAAAAGTTTGACGCCATTCCACGAGCGGGCGCAATTTTAAAGCGTGACATGTTGAGTATCAATTTACTCAGTGTAACATTATCTTTCACAATATAAAAAAAAAAAAAAAATGGGCTAACTTTACTGTTGTCTTTTCTTTTTCGTACATCACGGGACACAGAGCGACTTAGTCATTACTAATGGGTTATATAGTTTACCTTCAGGTGTTGGCACTGGCCAATTCCAAACCGGAAGTACCCTCCCCTATATAAGCCCCTCCCACCCGGGAGCACCTCAGTTTTTTGCCAGTGTCTAAGGTGTTGGCCAAAGAGTAACATGTGTTTTCACTGGGCTTGCGTACAGGTTCTTTTGGGCCTTAGTAAGCTGTTCCGGATCCCACCAAAAAAGCTTCATAGCTAAACGGTCGGTACCCGGGCCTTGCAGCAGAAGAGCAAGGTTTTGCCTGTAATGCTTCTCTTAGGAGGGCTGGACCCTGGGATCCAGAGCTCTGGTCATACCCACGACCAAGACGCTGTCTGTGCAGGGTGCTATACAGGTCCAGGGGAGTGGAATCCTTGGGAACCCGGTCCCTGAAGGTTTAATTACAATGCCTGCCGTGATAGGTGAAGTTTGGACTTTTGTGGACCAAACAAAGTCCTGCGGCGGGGATCAGGTAAGTGGGGGCCCTCAGGAACTTGGTTCTATTGGGGGACCCCCAAGCCTAATTTGTCTTTCTGTCTGTTACCTAACGGTATTCCCGCTAAATATCTGTGTTTGCCTATAACTACTGAAAATGTAAAATTTTAATAGTAGTCAAGAAAAAAAAAAAAAAAAACAGGGACCGCGGTACCTGTGTTAAACCACTAGAGGCCGCTGTAGTCCATTTTTCTTGTAAATGTGGATCTTTGGTTTTCTCAACTCAAAAGATCCAGGCAGCTGGTAAGTTTCTCTGAGGGAATCCACTTCCTCTGCCCTGTTGCTGCGTTCATCCACCGCACAGGCCCTCCGGCAAAAAGGGCCCTGGCTCCTAGTCCTCTGTTGGTTTTCGAAAAGGGCGCCATTGGCGCACGGGCGCGCGCGCGGGCGCGTGCACGCGCCTCCTATGAAAAAAAAAGGGGCGGGGCGGGTGGATGACGCTCGATGCGCGCCGCGGCGCTTCTGCGCATGTGCGGGCGTCCCAGCATGGTTAAAAAGACACAGTACAAGTGTCAGCTGCATGCAAACAGAGCTAGCAACAAACAGTGGCACACAGAGGCGGTTGATGCAGGCATCCCCATAGAAAGGCACTTTAGTGGACACCAGCTGGTATATAGCAGCACCTGTGTTAGACTATTACCAGCAAAAATTGGTGTATGACGACGGGAATACCTCAGCTTTGTGCTTAAAGGATATGTCGTCCAGACGCTCCGGAAATAGATCTTCCAGGAAGCCAAAGGGGTCTCCATCGGGCTCTGAGGATATTGGGCATGCTTGCACTGCACCAATCTCCCCTGAGAATGCAGAGGTCAGTAGCCGTAGAAACCCCGCAGGAATGCCTGGTGCTGCGGCTGTCCCCAGTCCACCTGCTCCTGTATATATAACAGAGGAGGTTTTATCCTCAACTCTGGGAGGATTGGAAGAGAGATTAACAGCATTGATCGCTGCTTCCCTGTCACAGGAAAAGCGCGTCCGATCTCCGTCTCCTCCTTCAGAGTGCCTGTTAGTGGAGGAACAGCCCCACACAGAGATCGACCTACCTGAAGGGGATCAGGATGAGGTTGATTCACTTATAGAGGAATCAACAGTGGAAGAACCTTTCTCAGCTTCTCAGGCTGAAAGATTATGGGTTCAGTCTCTGACTAACATGGTCCGATCAGCATTTAAAATGCCTCTGGCGGAACCACCATCCACTACGGTTTCCTCGCTGGGGTCGCTAAAAGCTCCCCAGGCGGTCTGTTCCTTCCCAATCCACCCTTTATTAGAAGGGCTTATTTACCAGGATTGGGAGCATCCTGATAAAATATTTGCTCCCCCCAAGAGATTTCCGGTGATCTATCCCATGGAGGATAAGTTCATAAGAAAATGGAGGGTCCCTATAGTGGACGCAGCCATCTCTTCTGTTAACAAATCACTGACATGTCCAGTAGATAATGTTCCAATGTTCAAAGACCCAATAGATAAAAAATTGGAGTCTTTACTAAAATCTGCTTTCTCTACAGCAAGTATGGTGACACAACCTGCGGTAGCAGCGATTGGAGTCTGCCAAGCAGTGAAAGATCAGTTGAAACAAGTCTTAAGGGACTTACCAGATCAGCAGGCTCATGCCCTAGCTGACCT
Organism: Rana muscosa; assembly: GCA_029206835.1. Lineage (NCBI taxonomy): Eukaryota > Metazoa > Chordata > Amphibia > Anura > Ranidae > Rana > Rana muscosa. The sequence goes on from CM055122.1 coordinate 36,877,430, forward strand.
GCCTAGAGCCTTGTGTTTTGCGGTGGACGCCATAAAGGATACAATCCAACAGGCCTCCCGCTTTACGCTGTCTATAGTACATATGCGTAGGCTTCTGTGGCTCAAAAACTGGTCTGCTGAAGCTCCCTGTAAAAAACTGCTGGTTAGCTTCCCATTTCATGGAGAACGCTTATTTGGAGAAGATCTGGACAAATATATCCAGAAAATTTCTGCCGGTAAAAGTTCACTCTTACCGGTTAAGAACAAGGGTAGAAGTCCTTCTTTTAAGAGGCCTACCTCTCCAGTCCCGGGCACATCGGCTGTGAAGCAGTTCCGACGGCCTCCGCGGTCAAATTCAGGGGGCAGAAATCAGGGACAATCACAGGGTAACAAGAAGCCCTGGATCAAGAGAGGTACAAAACCTCCCCCTAAGGCATGAAGTATTGCCCCCGCTCAATCGGGTGGGGGGAAGACTTCAGTTGTTCACAGAGACCTGGCGGGACACCATCAGAGACAGATGGGTGCTCTCCGCAGTAAGTCTGGGATACAAGCTGGAGTTAAAAGGCACTCCTCCTGCCCAATTTATGAGGTCAAATGTGCCAAGAGATCCCCAAAAGAGAGGATCCCTCCTTCTGGCACTAGAACAACTATTGCTCCAAGGGGTAATCATGAAGGTTCCCCTGGAAGAAAGCGGATTCGGGTTTTACTCGAACCTTTTCACAGTCCCCAAACCAAATGGGGACGTGAGGCCCATATTAAATCTAAAAGGGCTAAACAAGTTCCTAAATATCAGGACTTTTCGGATGGAGTCGATCCGATCAGTGGCCACCGCCCTACAAGGGCAGGAATGGCTAGCCTCGATCGACATAAGGGATGCTTATCTGCATATTCCCATCTTTCCGGCCCATCAGAAATTTCTACGCTTTGCAGTAGAAGGGCGCCATTTTCAGTTCAGAGCCTTACCTTTCGGTCTGGCCACAGCACCACGAGTGTTCACAAAAATTCTGGCCCCATTATTGGCCAATCTAAGAACACAGGGTGTAACGATAATGGCATATCTAGACGACCTGCTACTAATAGACCACTCAGTGGAAAAGCTGGAAGTAGCTATTCACAAGACAATCGAGTATCTGGAATATCACGGTTGGATTATCAACCGGGACAAGTCAGCTCTAAGACCAGTCAAAAGTCTGGAATACTTAGGGCTAAGGCTGGATTCAAATCAGAGAAAGATTTTCTTACCTCCAGAGAAGGTGTCGTCTTTAAGAAATTTGACCCACTTAGTGGGTACAAAAAGAAAACCATCCATACGTCTCTGCATGAGGCTGCTGGGAAAGATGGTGGCTTCATTCGAAGCGGTACCCTACGGTCAATTCCATTCAAGGAATTTGCAAAGGGCCATACTGTCAGCCTGGAACAAAAAAGTTCAGGCTTTAGACTTACCAATGTCCCTGTCCCCTTCCGTTCGCAAGAGCCTCCATTGGTGGTTGGTGCCCCAGAATCTGGAAAGAGGGAAACCCTTCAGTCCGGTTTCTTGGAAGGTGGTCACTACAGATGCCAGCCTCATCGGCTGGGGGGCAGTGCTGGAGCAATGGTCTCTCCAGGGCAGGTGGTCAGAAGCAGAAAAGGCCCTGCCCATCAATCTCTTAGAGATACGAGCAGCCCGGTATGCCCTAGTAGCATGGACATCCAAACTCCAGGGGTCCCCTGTCAGAATTCAATCAGACAATGCCACGGCAGTGGCATATATCAATCATCAGGGTGGCACCAAAAGTCGTGCAGCCCAGAAGGAAGCAAATTGCATCCTGGAGTGGGCAGAAAGATATGTCCCAGCCATATCTGCGGTTTTCATCCCAGGAGTGGAAAATTGGAGAGCGGACTTTCTAAGTCGCCAACAATTATGCCCGGGGGAATGGTCTCTTCACCCCGAGGTTTTCCAGGCAATATGCCAGCGGTGGGGAACACCGGATGTAGATCTGCTAGCATCCAGATTCAACGCAAAGGTGGACAGGTTTGTGTCTCGCACAAGGGATCCCCTAGCTTGCGGCTCGGATGCCCTAGTGTTCCCTTGGGATCGGTTCAAGCTGATATATGCATTCCCACCGCCACAATTGTTACCGCGATTACTCCGCAGAATCAGGGTAGAAAAGAAACCAGTGATTCTGGTGGCTCCAGCGTGGCCCCGAAGGGCATGGTACGCGGAGATTGTAAAAATGTCAGTGAGGAGTCCTTGGACCCTCCCACTTCGTCCGGACCTGCTGTCGCAAGGACCGATATACCACCCTTCCTTACCAGCCCTAGGTTTGACGGCCTGGCTATTGAAGCCCACATTCTGAAAAAGAGAGGGCTCTCTAATTCTGTGGTATCTACCATGATCAATGCCAGGAAACCGGTATCCAGGCAGATCTATTATAGGATCTGGAAAGCGTACATTACGTGGTGTGAGACCAAGAAATGGCATCCACGTAAGTACATGATAGGGAGGATTCTGGACTTCCTACAGTGGGCTGTAGATAGGAAGCTGGCCTTGAGTACTATCAAGGGTCAGATTTCGGCCTTGTCAATATTTTTTCAAAGGCCCTTGGCTTCGCATTCACTAGTCAAAGCCTTTATACAAGGAGTGATGCGTATTAGCCCTCCGGTTAGTATTCCCATATGTCCTTGGGACTTAAACCTGGTTCTGTCGGTTCTACAGGAACAACCGTTTGAACCATTACAACACATTTCCTTGGTTCTTCTCACCAGGAAATTGGTTTTCTTAGTAGCCATTTGTTCGGCTAAAAGAGTGTCGGAATTAGCAGCTATGTCCTGTAAGGAGCCATATCTGGTTGTCCATAAGGACAGAGTAGTATTACGTCCTCATCCAGCCTTTCTTCCTAAGGTGGTATCGAGGTTTCATTTGAACCAAGATGTGGTTCTTCCTTCTTTTTTCCCCAAACCTAGCTCAGTAGAGGAAAAGTTATTACATTCTTTGGATGTGGTAAGAGCAGTTAAAGCTTATCTAAAAGCCACTGCTCAGATTCGCAGAACGGATTCTTTGTTTGTTCTGCCGGAAGGCCCCAGAAGGGGTCAGGCAGCATCAAAATCTACTTTAGCCAAGTGGATTCGACAGGTCATAATACAAGCCTATGGCTTGAGAAAGAGACCGCCTCCGTTCAAAGTTAGGGCGCACTCCACAAGAGCGGTTGGAACTTCATGGGCAGTGCATCACCAGGCCTCCCTGGCTCAAGTATGTAAGGCCGCAACATGGTCTTCGGTACACACGTTTACTAGATTCTATCAGGTAGACGTTAGAAGTCAGGAGGATGTCGCCTTTGGGCGCAGTGTGTTGCAGGCCGCAAAAGATCCTCATGCCTGATGGCGCCCAGCTTATGTACCCCCCCCCTCATTTGGCATTGCTTTGGGACGTCCCATTAGTAATGACTAAGTCGCTCTGTGTCCCGTGATGTACGAAAAAGAAAAAGGGATTTTTATAACAGCTTACCTGTAAAATCCTTTTCTTGGAGTACATCACGGGACACAGAGCTCCCACCCCTCTTTTTGGGACACTTATTGCTTGGCTACAAAACTGAGGTGCTCCCGGGTGGGAGGGGCTTATATAGGGGAGGGTACTTCCGGTTTGGAATTGGCCAGTGCCAACACCTGAAGGTAAACTATATAACCCATTAGTAATGACTAAGTCGCTCTGTGTCCCGTGATGTACTCCAAGAAAAGGATTTTACAGGTAAGCTGTTATAAAAATCCCTTTATTTTTTAATTAAAAAAAGTGATTTTTTTTCTAAAAAAAGTGCTCTCGTAAGGCCGCTGCACAAATACGGTTTGACAAAAAGTATTACAATGACCGCCATTTTATTCTCTAGGGTGTTAGAAAAAAAAGTATAATGTTTGGGGGTTCTAAGTAATTTTCTAGCAAAAAAATTGTTTTTAACGTGTAAACACCGAGTCTGAAAAACAGGCTCGGGGCTTAAATGGGCGTTATAAAAAAACAAGCTGTAAAGCTAGTACCAACGCCAGGAAAAAAGCGGCGTTAAAAATGCAATTGTATTAGCGTTTTGCATTGGGGTCAATGCGCATTTTGCCACGCTAGCTTTTAGCAGCGTTTTTCTGCCACTATTCAAAATCAATGGTTCCATATGGGAGCCCATTCATTTGAATAGAAGTCGCTCTAGAACCTGAAAAAAATATATAAAAATCCCCCCCAGGATGATACCAGACCCTTCGGTCTGGTATGGATTTTAAGGGGAACCACCACGCCAAAAAAATTGCGTTGCGTGGCGTTCCCCCCTCAAGATCCATACCTGTTAGGACCTGTGCTTGAACCTGGGACTTCTGTTGTGTTTGGCAGTGACTCTGCTTGCTGAGCCACCTGGAATGCTGGACAGCTTCTTGGACAGTTCCTTGGATAGTTCCTTAGACAATTCCTTGAATGATCTTGTCTTGAATCTTAAGGAGAAATAAAAGAATCATCTGACATCTATAGGTCAATAGGCACCACGCCCCTGATATTTAGAAAATACAGATAAGAAAGAAGTGGGACTTTTAAGGTGCATTCAAACACATGATTGATAAAAAATATAATTTTATTTAATAGAAAAATTCCATTCACATATAATATAAAAAATGTGATTTCAGTTACAGTAGAAAACAATGAAGTATTATACAGACAAATAATCTCGACGTTTCGCCAATAAACTGGCTTCTTTAGGAGTATTAGTTATTGTCATGTATTACTAGAATGAAAAATACATACAGTAAATATACAAAAAATGGATAAACAGGAAAACACTAATATATTGCTCTACAAAATAATATTTAAATAATCCACAAGAAGCGATACAGAGACATTTTCTAAACCACCACATGAGCCTTCATTACCTGTGCATTGTTGAAGAAATCAAAAATCTAGCTGGTATTGAATCAGAGGAGTGTTCTCATAATGGAGTCTTGTAGTGAACCTTAGAGAAGGTGATAGCTCATAGAGAGCACATAAATGAATGATGATTAAATTGAGTTAGACCCATACTAGGATGGGTCTAACTCAATTTAATCATTCCTTTTCCTTCCTTCAGGTGACTATTCACCTTCCATTGCTTTCAGCAGCACATATATGGAAAAACATCTGGAAAATTTTGTATCCAATATTTTGAAAACCAAAGATAAAATGTATTATCGTGATCGTTTAGCCTATGAGACGAACACTGCGTATAGATGGTCTCCGGATAACCAATGGAGAAAGAAAAAATCTTTCCCACGTCAACAAACCAATTCCAATCAGGATCCCACCGATTCTGATGAATCTTCTTTATCTTCCTCCTCCCAAATAGGCATGGCCTCAAATTCATCCACAACTTCTTCTAAAAGAAAAACGGATAGACCTCTGTCATCCGCGTCCTCTTCCAAACGCATACCACAGGACACCACACGTCCCGGACTTCGTTCTCAAACCAAACCTGCACCTACTCCAGTTAATTCTGTGGGTAATATTTCCACTAATTCCTCTACTATCACTCATGCACCAATTATTCCTAAGACTATTTTTCCCACCAATACCCCTTTGGGGGACTTACCAACCCCCATATCGGGGGATCTTTGCACAGCTCCCATTTTCTCACCTCCTCACAACCTAGACACGAAGAAAGCAGCCAATCCTTTGGTTCCCCAGAAAGGAACCAAGCTGGTTTCCAAGTAATTAATTTGTCTTCACAGTCACTTACAAAAGATCAGACCGAAGTTTTGAGTCTCGGCCTGACCTTTTGTCCTGAACAGAGTGCGGATGCATTCGAGATCATCAAAGACGTTAATTTGTTTGCCAGAAAACTTATGTTTAAAGTCATATATGACAAGGATCGCCAACATTTCTCCCCAAATTCAACTTCTGAGGAAATCTGGCAACATAAAACAATCAATGAGATCAAGGCCCTAAATGATCTAATGGATGTATGGGAGGAGGGAAATCCTTTTGATGACCCCCTAGAGGAGGTCACCCCGTGTCCGGAAATTGACATTCCACCTCAAAGACTTTTTCCGCCACCCCACCTCTATAAACCTAAATCTAGAACATTTCCTACTTTTCAAGACAATCCCAATATTTGGGCTTTCACTCAACAGGTTACTAAAGAGATAAAAAATACCAGCTGGAATAAGTTTAATAGAGGGTCCAACCTTAAGTATTCCCATCGTGAGGCCTTAATATCTCTACAACTAAATAATCAAATTATTATCAAGCCCTCCGATAAGGGAGGCAACATTGTTGTACTGGATCTAGAACAATACAAAAAAATGGTAATGGACCTCCTCTTAAACCGTAGCTGGTATCGTCCCATTCCCTATGCTCAAGTTAAATATGCAGAGACCAAATTTCATCTGCTAATTAACCGTGCCTTTCAAGCCAACTTATTGTATAAAAAAACTTGCGAATTTTTATTGGTAGAAAAACCCAAAATACCTACCTTATATGCCTTACCTAAGGTACACAAAAATTTGGAATGCCCTCCTGGGCGTCCAATTGTTTCAGGCAACGGATGTTTAACTGAGCATGCAAGTAAATTAGTGGATGATTATCTCAGACCACATGTCGGCTCTCTCAGTTCTTATATACAGGATACGTCGGACCTCATTAGGTCCATTGATGCCCTGTATATACCACCGGGATCCTGGCTGGTGGCCATTGATGTAGAGGCTTTTTACAACTCTATCCCCCACGAGTGGGGGGTGAAAGTTGTTCAGGGCTTCTTATCAGAGAGAGGACCTGGAGCTGACAAGTATAATCAATTTATCTTGGAACTCCTAATGTTCATTTTAATGAACAATATTTTTGTTTTTGACCAGTCCCACTACCTCCAGGTACAGGGCGTGGTGATGGGGACTAAGTGTGCCCCATCGTACGCCAACCTGTACCTGTGGGGGTGGGAACGAGAGATATTTTCTTCCAATGAATTTGGGGACTACTTCTCCCATGTCCTCATTTGGTGCCGTTTTATCAATGACATCTTCGTCGTTTGGACGGGGTCCAATCATGAGTTGCAGGCCTTTATGTCCAAATTAACTACAAATCGTTATAATCTCAAATTTACAATGACGTGTGATCAACAGATCATTAACTTTTTGGACATTTCCATCTATGTAAATCCAGATGGTACTTTGGGCTCCTCATTATACAGGAAACCATCTGCTGGTAACACTATCCTGCATGCTGCAAGTTCCCACCCTAAGCCATTGGTACATAGCATACCATATAGCCAATATTTAAGAATCAAGCGGAACTGCAGCCAGGAACAGGACTTTGAAACTGAAGCTAAATCCCTACAGTCCCGATTGTCAAACAGAGGATATAGTCATACGGTACTTAAGAGGGCATACCAGAGAGCCAAAAACCAAAAAAGAACTGATTTGATTCACTCTTTGAGGATCAAACCATCAAATGAGAAGGTACGGTTGATCACCAGATATTCTGGTGACCACCAAAAGGTGAGAAATATTATTACAAAATTTTGGCCCCTATTATCAGCTGATGAAATAATCTCTAAATACATTCAACCATATCCCCAAATTACATATAGGAAGTCCAGGTCAATAAAAGATCAGTTGGTCCACAGCCATCTACAGAAACCGATTGGTAGATCTTCGCGCAGGGGCACAGCTCCATGTGGCCATTGCGATTTCTGCCAGTTTCTAGGTAGTTCTGAGGAATTTATCCTTCCCAATGGTATTACCTATAAACCGAAATTCTTTGCCAATTGCCAATCTATAGGCATTGTATATCTCATGAAGTGTGAGTGCAGTGCCTTTTATATTGGCTAAACCAAGAGACCTTTTTTTCACAGAGTAAGGGACCATGTTTCCCTTATCTGAAAGAAAAAAATGGAAACGCCGATCAGTCGACATAGTGGCCTATATCATGCCTTTGATTTATCCAAAATGAAATTTTTTGCTATAGAGCATCTTCCAACCAATGAAAGAGGTGGGGACTGCGATAAAGGTCTTTTGCAAAGAGAGGCAAAGTGGATTTTTTCACTTAATGCCACCTCATATCCAGGACTCAATGAGTCTATCAGCTTTAAGCCCTTTTCTCTGAAATTGACTCTGTTTAAAATTTTCTGAATGACCTCAGCTAGCCTGTTTATTTATTATTATTTGTGTTTTTTTGTTTGTTTGGCTATTTTTCCTGAGAGGTGATCTTACAATTCTTTTCTACTGCATTGTATGCTATCATTACGCGTTTACTGCAATTTTGCAGCACATCATATATTACACATAATTTGTTATTTAATCATATAATCCTTCAGGGGAAGTGTTCTCTTTGAGTTAAGGTGACCTTACGGGCGCCCGGGGCTTCCGACTTTTTGCTTTTTAGCACTTAAGTTGGTGCCACCTTTCCACCAAAAGGTTTCCATCCCCATTTTTTATTTTCTGACATTTTTTCTGTTTTTCCTATCAGTTTAAATTGACTTTTCTATCCTTATTTGATTTCAGTCTCACTGTGGCCATCTTGTGGCTGTTTTGTAGATTGCATCAAATATGTGATGAATTTCTTTCATCACTCAGCTGTCTAAGTGTCATTTCCTGTGCGCGGCAACGTGTCATATCCGGCCGCCCTCTACTTCCACCATATCCTTTAGTAATACCATGGATTGGTTCCCTGCCAGGTGGAACTGATATGCCCGCCCCACCTATAATTTTGGCGCCAAACTGGCGTCCTATAGGTGAGAGAGATGGTGATTATATAAGCTTTGGTGGTTTGCTTAGGTGGTATAGCTGCCGTTATCCGAGGAAGGTTATATGTCCAAAGATCATATGTCTCAGGTATTTATAGAGGAATTATGTCCTTTTTTTACTACTCATCCTAATTATGAAATGCCTTAATAGCATTATATACTTTATTTATTTTTGATAGATGGATTGTTGGTCTTATAGACACTGACCGGCACCCTCCTAGCTCTGAATTTTCATCCTCTTTTTTGCAAGTAGGCTTTAAAGTGGATGATTCAGGTATTTGTCTTCTTTTATCCCTTGAATAACATCATTTTTTTTATATATATGACTAATTCCTCTAATATAACTTCATCTTCCTACAGACATCTCCACCATGATATAATGATCTTTTGTTCCTTTTTGGAATCTTGAAATGATCTTTAGATTAAGGTATTGTTATATCAATTTGGATTTCCATATATTAAGCTCCATCCTAGTATGGGTCTAACTCAATTTAATCATTCATTTTCCTTCCTTCAGGTGACTATTCACCTTCCATTGCTTTCAGCAGCACATTATTCATTTATGTGCTTTCTATGAGCTATCACCTTCTCTAAGGTTCACTACAAGACTCCATTATGAGAACACTCCTCTGATTCAATACCAGCTAGATTTTTGATTTCTTCAACAATGCACAGGTAATGAAGGCTCATGTGGTGGTTTAGAAAATGTCTCTGTATCGCTTCTTGTGGAATATTTAAATATTATTTTGTAGAGCAATATATTAGTGTTTTCCTGTTTATCCATTTTTTGTATATTTACTGTATGTATTTTTCATTCTAGTAATACATGACAATAACTAATACTCCTGAAGAAGCCAGTTTATTGGCGAAACGTCGAGATTATTTGTCTGTATAATACTTCATTGTTTCCTACTGTAACTGAAATCACATTTTTTATATTATATGTGAATGGAATTTTTCTATTAAATAAAATTATATTTTTTATCAATCATGTGTTTGAATGCACCTTTAAAGTCCCACTTCTTTCTTATCTGTATTGTCTTGAATCTTGTTTGCCTTGAACCTTGCTCCTCCCATGAACTTCCAGATTTTAGCCATGTCTCTGCACTTCCTGGTTGCCAGAATATTGTGCCTTCTCCAGCCAATATCTTGCTCCTGTCTCTCCTGCTGCTGACCGTATCTTCGCTACTATTCTCTACCGACATTTGGCTCGCTCATCGACTACGCTTCTGCTGAAGCCCAACCTGCAACTATTTGTTACTGATTTTTGGCTTGTTTCTCGACTACACTTCTGCTTAGTCCTTATCTGCTACTGGACCCCGGCCTGCTCACCTCCTGGTGGGGCTATTCTGAGGACCGTGACCTGGTACTAAAACGCAGCAAAGCCCATCTCCACCATCAAGAGCTCTGGTGAATACCAGTTAGTGCTTTGACCCCGCACCTCAGGTGAACCCGTGTCATCAGCCAGGGTGACCTATGTGAATACTTGCTCTGCTGCTATAGCTACTGGCCTCTGAGCCTGACTCCAGACCGTGACAGAATATTCTGGCCCAAAATATGGAGGCCTTGTAGCAGATGCTGTGGCTCCTCTCAGGGTGCAAATTGCTGAGTTGCAGACGTTTGGTGTTAACTACCAGGAAAAAATTTCTGAGTTACAAATTGAAGTGAAAGGACTACAAGAGGAAGTCCTTGATCTGCATAAACAATTGCGGGACTTTCGTGCCAGAGATACTGCTGCCGTAGATACTAATGCACGAATGCCCCTACCACTCAAGTTTAACGGAGACCGCCGACATTATAGAGGGTTCCTTAATCAATGTCATATATACATTCAGATGCAACCTGCTGCATTTACTTCTGACAGGAAAAAGGTGCTGTTTATTATCAACCTCCTGACTGAGGAAGCCTTAGCCTGAGACTCCCCTTATGTGGAGAAAGATGATGTCGTCCTGGATGATTTAGATTCTTTTGTAACTGCAATGAACCAAGTTTTCGATGATCCTCACCGCTGCGCTACTACTGAGGCAAAATTGCACAATTTACAGCAGGGTAGATGCTCTGTTGCAGAGTACACAACTGAATTCTGACATTGGATCTCAGATACCAATTGGAATCCAGCAGCACAAAAGAGTCAGTTCCGTCAAGGACTCTCGGAACAAGCAAAAGATGAGCTTGCCAGAGTAGAAAGTCCTGACGACCTCAAGGCTTTTATTAAATTATGTATTCAAATTGATCAGAGACTTACTGAAAGGAGAAAGGAGAGACTGGGAATCCTAGGCAGTAATGGTGGCATGCGTTTTTCTACTACTCAGTATCCTCCTAAGGGTCCAAGAGTTTTTCCTGATTCTGACACTCCTGAACCTATGCAGGTAGATGTTATTAAAAGATCTATTATTACTCAGGAGAAAGTAAGAGACACGACGTTCAGAGAACTTATGTCTTTATTGTGGAGACTCTGGACATTACGCAGGTAATTGTCCCAATAAATTCAAAAGAACAATTGCAGCAACGGATGTTACAGTATCTGAACAAATAAACTCAATTTCTCAGTCCATCTCTCCTTTGATTCAGGAAGCAAATAAAGTTAATTCTTTATCAACTCATTTTGTCATCCCTATAAGGCTTATCGGTAAAAGCAATGAAATATCTTGCGCTGCTATGCTGGACTCAGGGGCCGGGGGAAACTTCATGGACATTGAATTTGCCCAAAGTAATAACATTCAAATAAGAAATAAACTCGCCCCTATTGATATGGAAACTGTGGATGGCTCACCTTTGTCTTCAGGACCTGTTACCCACGAGACAATACCGCTTAAACTCCTAACTGAGACTGACCATCAGGAGACTATCAGCTTTCAGCTGATCACATCACCCAAGTTCCCTATCATCCTGGGCATTCATTGGTTCTCTATCCATAATCCCTCCATCAACTGGGAGACACGTTCTTTAACCACTTCCCTACTGTGCACGAAAACCCCCTTCCTGCCCAAGCCATTTTTCAGCTTTCAGCGCTGTCACACTTTGAATGACAATTGCGCGGTCGTGCGACGTGGCTCCCAAACGAACTTTGCGTCCTTTTTTTTCCACAAATAGAGCTTTCTTTTGGTGGTATTTGGTCACCTCTGCGTTTTTTTATTTTTTGCGCTATAAACAAAAGAAGAGCATCCAGTTTGGAAAAAAAACACTATTTTTTACTTTTTGCTATAATAAATACCCATTTTTTTTCAAATAAAATTTTCCTCAGTTCAGGCCGATACGTATTCTTCTACATATTTGTGGTAAAAAAAAAACAAATCGCAATAAGCACGTATTGATTGGTTTGCGCAAAAGTTATAGCGTCTATAAAATAGGGGATAGATTTATAGCATTTTTTTTTTTAATTAGTAATGGCGGCGATCTGCGATTTTTATTGTGACTGCGATATTGCGGTGGACACATCGGACACTTTTGACACATTTTTGGGACCATGCACATTTATACAGCGATCCCTGCTATAAAAATGCATTGATTACTGTATAAATGTGATTGGCAGGGAAGGGGTTAACCACTAGGGGGCGGGAAGGGGTTAAATATGTTCCCTCAATGTGTTATAACTGTGGGGGGAGGTGACTGACTGGGGGAGGTGACCGATGGTTGTCCCTATGTACAAGGGACACACCATCGGTCCCCTCTCCCTCACAGGACGTGGATCTCTGTGTTTACACACAGAGTTCCACTTTCCTGCTCGTTTCCCGGGCAATCGCGGGTGCCCGGTGGCAATCGCGGTCGCCGGGCACGCGCATCGGGGCCTTGGGAACGCGGCGGGCGCGCGCGCGCCCCCTAGCTCGTTTTAAAGGCAGGACTTCATATGATGTCCTCCCAGAACGAGAGTGTCCTCCGCCCGCCGTCAATTGACAGTGGGCGGGGGACAAGTAGTTAAGCTTTACATCTGACCATTGCAAAAAACATTGCAAAGAATCTTATGAAATAAGCCCTCCACCAACCCAAGATTTACAAACAGTTTTGGCAACTATCCAGTCATATGACAAGCTACCTCCACAATATCTTGAGTTTCGGGACGTTTGTGATAAAAATAACGCAGATCAGCTGCTTCCTTATCGCTCTTATGATTGTCCCATTGAATTGCTTCCAGGGGCAGAAATACCATTTGGTCGCCTTTATTCTTTATTAGAACCTGAATTGAAGGTGCTCAGGGAGTGGATTAATGAGAATCTAGAGAAGGGTTTTATCAGACACTCAACCTCTCCTGCTGGGGCAGCCTTATTCTTCGTGGCGAAAAAGGACTCCACCCTGCGTCCGTGTATTGGCTACAGAGATTTAAATAGGATCACAATTAAGAATCGCTATCCACTCCCACTGATTCCAGAAATGCTTGACTCTGCTCTGCCAAGCTCTTTACCAAATTAGATTTACGGGGGGCATACAACCTTGTCCGCATTCGTCCCGGAGATTAATGGAAAACTGCTTTCAGAACCAGATATGGACATTTTGAGTCTTTGGTCATGCCCTTTGGGCTCTGCAATGCTCCTGCAACTTTTCAACAATTCATTAATGATGCTTTTCGTGATTTGCTTGATCAGTTTGTAATAGCATATTTGGATGACATTCTCATTTTCTCTGATACTTTGGAAGATCACTGCAAGCATGTCTGTATTGTTTTTGAGAGATTAAGGCGGAATCAACTTTACATCAAACTAGAGAAATGCGAGTTTGAACAAACTCAGATCCAGTTCTTGGGATACATAATCTCTTCTGAAGGGGTAAGCATGGATCCTGATAAGATCAATGCAGTGGTGGATTGGCCTGTCCCTAGGAATGTTAAGGAGATACAGCGATTTGTTGGATTTGCCAACTTTTACAGAAGATTTATAAGGAATTTCTCCAAGGTAATTGCTCCAATTACACAGCTGACAAAGGGATGCCCTTTTTGTGATCACCTGAGGCACAAGCTGCCTTTAGTAAACTAAAAACTCTCTTCACATCTGCACCAATACTGGTACATCCAGATTCAGAACTACCTTTCATCGTAGAAGTTTATGCTTCTAATTCTGCTGTGGGAGCTATCCTTTCTCAGCGAATTGGAGAAAAAATGCAGCTTCATCCTTGTGCTTATTTCTCTCGACTGATGTCTTCAGCCGAGAAGAATTATGACATTGGAAACAAGGAGCTGCTGGCAATTAGGGATGAGCCAAACACCCCCCCCCCCGGTTCGGTTTGCAGCAGAACATGCGAACAGGCAAAATAATTTGTTCGAACACGCGAACACCATTAAAGTCTATGGGACACGAACGTGAAAAATCAAAAGTGCTCATTTTAAAGGTTAATATGCAAGTTATTGTCATAAAAAGTGTTTGGGGACCTGCCCCAGGGGACATGTATCAATGCAAAAATAGTTTTAAAAACGGCAGTTTTTTCGGGAGCAGTGATTTTAATAATGCTTAAAGTGAAACAATAAAAGTGAAATATTCCTTTAAATTTCCTACCTGGGGGGTATAGTATGCCTGTATAGTATGCCTGTAAATTTGCGCATTTTTCCTGTGTTTAAAACAGTCCCTGCACAAAATGACATTTCTAAAGGAAAAAAAGTAATTTAAAACAACTCGCAGCTATAATGAATTGTCGGGTCCCGGCAATACAGATAAAAGTCATTAAAAAACAAACAGCATGGGTTCCCCCCAGTCCATTACCAGGCCCTTTGGTATGGTATGAATATTAAGGGGAACCCCGAACCAAAATTTAAAAAAAAAATTGCGTGGGGGCCCCCCTCAAAATCTATACCAGACCCTTATCTGAGCACGCAACCTGGCAGGCCGCAGTAAAGCAAGGGGGGATGAGAGAGCGCCCCCCCCTCCTGAACCTCCTGAACCGTACCAGGCCACATGCCCTCAACTTGGTGAGGATGTTCCCATGTTGATGGGGACAAGGGGCTCATCCCCACAACCCTTGCCCGGTGGTTGGTGGGGGGTTTATCGGCATCTGGAAGCCCCCTTTAACAAAGGGGACACCCAGATCCCGCCCCCACATGTGAATTGGTAACGGGGTACATTGTACCTTTACCATTTCACAAAAAAAGTGTAAAAAATTGTAAAAAACACACAAACACAGCTTGGGACAAGACCTTTATTAAAAAAGAAAAAAAATAGAGCAATGTAATCCTTCCTCGTCCCGGGATATGGAAAAACAGGCCGCCATGACATGATCTGCCTCCATGGGAGGTGCCCGCCGAATGACGCTAGACCCGCTGTGACAGCTCTTAAAAAGCTGAGGGCGGGGCCACGCGTGACGTGCACGGGTGACCCCACCCCCCTCTGACGCAACAGGGGTTTCCGGCGGTTTCCCCGTGGCGTCACAGGAGACCCTGCCCCCCATGTCACTGGGTAACCCTGCGGCATTTCCTCGTTATGTCAGAGGGGGCGGTGTCACCCACGCACGTCACGGGTGGCCCTGCCCTCATCTATTTAAGCGATGTCACGGCGGGTCTAGCATCACTCGGCGGGTGCCTCCCATGGAGGTAGATCGTGTCGTGGCGGCGTGTTTCTCCGTATCCCGGGACAAGGAAGGATTACATCGCTGTTTTTTTTTTCTTTTTTAATAAAGGACTTGTCCCAAGCTGTGTTACCAATTCACATAGGGGGGGCGGGATCTGGGGGTCTCCTTTGTTAAAGGGGGCTTCCAGATTCCGATAAACCCCCACCCGCAGAGCCCCACAACCACCGGGCAAGGGTTGTGGGGATTAGGCCCTTGTCCCCATCAACATGGGGACATCTTCACCATGTTGAGGCCATGTGGCCTGGTACGGTTCAGGAGGGGGGCGCTCTCTCGTTCCCACCCTCTTTTCCTGCGGCCTGCCAGGTTGTGTGCTCGGATAAGGGTCTGGTATGGATTCTTAAGGGGACCCCCACGCCATTTTTTTTATTTTGGCGCGGGGTTCCCCTTAAAATCCATGCCAGACCTGAAGGGTCTGGTATGGATTTTGAGGGGGACCCCTACCCCATTTAAAAAAAAAATTGGTGCAGGGTTCCCCTTAATATCCATACCAGACCTGAAGGGCCTGTTATGAAACTTGGGGGGACTCCCACGCAATTTTTTTTTTTTTACGTTTTAGTTTTTTTTTTTTTCAATGACTTTTATCTGTATTGCTGGGACCCAACAATTCATTATAGCCGCGAGTTTTAAATTACTTTTTTTCCTTTAGAAATGTCATTTTGTGCAGTGACTGTGCTAAACACGGGAAAAATGTGCCACTTTACAGGCATACTATAGACACCCCCCAGGTACGAAATTTAAAGGAATATTTCACTTTTATTGTTTCACTTTAGGCATTATTAAAATCACTGCTCCCGAAAAAACTTAAATTTTTAAAACTTTTTTTGCATTGATACATGTCCCCTGGGGCAGGACCCAAGTCCCCAAACATGTTTATGACAATACCTTGCATATTAACCTTTAAAATTAGCACTTTTGATTTCTCCCATAGACTTTTAAAGGGTGTTCCGAGGCTTTTGAATTTGCAGCGAACTCCCCAAATTGTTCGCTATGCGGCGAACAGGCGAACACCCGATGTTCGAGTCGAACTTACGTTCAATGCGAACATCGGGATCATCCCTACTGGCAATTAAGGAAGCATTTTCTTAGTGGAGACATCTGCTGGAAGGGGCTAAGCACCCTGTAACCGTTCTCACTGATCATAGAAATTTTGAATTTATTAGGTCTGCTAAAAGGTTGTCATCAAGACAAGCACGTTGGACCCTTTTCTTCTCCAGATTCAATTTTGTTATCTCATACCGCCCTGGGTCAAGGAATGATAAGACCGATGCCCTATCACGGATGTTGTCTGGGCCTCTTCAGGAAAGCAACTCTGAATGTACAATCCTGCCTCAAAATAACTTTCTAGGGGCCACAAGTTTGAAGCCATGTCCTAATCTTCTCAAGGAGGGGTGTGAGAATGACCCACTTCTTAATAATCCTCCTAAGGACATTAACCTCAAGTACAACAACGGTTTTTGGACTCAAGCGCATTGCCTCTATGTAGCTGAATCAGTTCGGGTAGAAGTCCTCAGGTTGGTACACGACTCTAAACTTGCTGGTCATTTTGGGGTTTCTAAGACAGAAGAAGTCTTATCACGTTCCTTTTGGTGACCTGGGAACAAGAAAGATGTAAAGGGTTATGTGGCTTCATGTCTAACCTGTGCTCGCAATAAGACACCCCGATCTTCTCCTCTGGGGTTACTTCTACCACTGCCTGTTCCATCAAGGCCATGGGGGGTCAATTTCTATGGACTTTGTGGTCGACCTTCCTCTTTCAAAAGGTTTGACCACCATTCTGGTAGTCGTTGACCGTCTCACTAAGATGGCTCATTTTATTCCAGTTAAGGGGTTACCCTCCGCCGAACATACTGCTGAGATAATGGTTCGAGAAGTTTTTTAACTTCATGGAATTCCTGATGATGTGGTGTCTGACAGAGGGGTACAGTTTACCTCAAAATTTTGGAGAAGTTTTTGCTCAGCTTTGGATGTAACAATTAATCTGTCCTCGACTTTTCATCTGCAGTCTAATGGTCAGGCCAAGAGGACCAATCAAACTCTGGAGCAATACCTTCGATGTTTTGTGAGTTATCTTCAGGATGACTGGGTGGACTACCTTCCTACTGCAGAGTTTGCTTATAATAACTCTAAACATAGCTCCACTGCCCAAAGCCCATTTTTCTTAAACACCAGGTATCATCCAGTTTTTATTCCTGATGTCCCTATCTCAACTTCAATTCCTGCTGTTACCAACAGACTAACTTCATTACATGAGATCCAGGAGAAATTGACTGATACATTGAAGGAGGCACACTAATATTACAAAAAGGCCGCTGACAAACATCGTAGGTCTATTCCCACCTCTCACATAGGTGACAAAGTTTGGTTATCTACCAAAAATTTGAAGGTTCAGGTTCCATGTGCTAAGTTAGGTCAAAAGTTTTTGGGACCTTTTGAGATTTCTGCTCAAATCAACCCGATCACTTTTCGCCTAAAACTTCCTGACAGATTCACCCTGTTTTTCATATATCGTTACTCAAACCATTTCATCAAAATACTTTTTCTGGAAGAATTCATCCTCCTCCTCCACCTGTTGAGGTACAGGGTGAAGAAGAATTTGTGGTGGGAAGAATTCTTGACTCCAGGATCTCTAGAAACAAATTGCAATATTTGGTTCAATGGGAAGGATATGGGCCAGAAGAAAATCCTTGGGAGCCTGAAAAGAATGTTCATGCCCCTAGATTAACAAGGAAACTCCACCAGAGGTTTCCTCAGAAACCTGGCCCTAAGATGTCCAGGGGACATCCTGGGAGGAGGGGAGTACTGTTAGGACCTGGGCTTGAACCTGGGACCTCGTTGATGTCTGGCAGTGACTCTGCTTGCTGAGCCACCTGGAATGCTGGACAGAGACTTGGACAGTTCTTTGGATAGTTCCTTAGACAATCCCTTGAATAATCTTGTCTTGAATCTTGTTTGCCTTGAACCATGAACTTCCTGATTTAAGACATGTCTCGGCACTTCCTTCACCAGCCAATATCTTGCTCCTGTCTCTCCTGCTGCCGATTGTATCTTCACTACTATTCGTTACCGACATTTGGCTCGGTCCTCGACTATGCTTCTGCTGAATCCCAGCCTGCAACTATTTGTTACCGACTTTTGGCTTGTTTCTCGACTACGCTTCTGCTTAATCCTTATCTGCTACCAGACCCCGGCTTGCTCACCTCCTGGTGGGGCTATCCTGAGGACCGCGACCTGGTATTAACACACAGCAAAGCCTATCTCCACCATCAGGAGCTCTGGTAAATACCGGTTAGTGCTTAGACTCCGCACCTCAGGTGAACCCGTGTCATAAGCCAGGGTGACCTGTGTGAATACCTGCTCTGCTGCTATACCTACTGGCCTCTGTGCCTGACTCTAGACCGTGACAATACCAGACCCTTATCCGTGCCCGCCACCCGGCAGGTCAGGAAGGGGGGACCATACCAGTCCACATGCCCTTAACATGAGGAGTGGATGCTTTGGGGCAGGGGGGCCCTTTGCCCCCCACACCAATGTACCTTGTACCCCTACCCATTCACCCAAAGAAAGTGTCAAGAAATGAAAACACTACACAGGTTTTTAAAGTAATTTATTAAATCAGCTCCGGCGTCTCTTCCGATTTCTTCTCCCCTCTCCGGCTCTTCTCCCTCCTCTGGCGATGTCTTCTTCCTCTGCTGGTTCTTCTCCTCTCTGCGCTGTCTTCTCCCTCTTCTGCCGGGTCTTCTCTCTCCGCTGTCTTCTCGCACTTTTGCCGGGTCTGCTCCCTCTGTTCTCCTTCCGATGTTGACTCAACGCAATCTCCCAGTGTAATTCTGGGTCCGTCCTGGACAATGTCTTATAATGGCATGGGACGGGGGCCACCCACTGACGTCATCCGGAGGCCCAGAGCTTAAAAACGCCTATGCCACTTACAGTTCAAAAATGCTGCCCGTGTGTGAATGAGGCCATTGAATAACATGGAGAGGCATTTTTAAGCTATACAAAGCTCCTAAATGCCGCTGTAAAAACGCCTGTGTGCATGAGGCCTAAAACTGTTTTTTTTTTTGTTCTGGTTAGTATAGGTAAGGCCTAAATCCCCTGTCAGTTAATTTTTTGCTTCCTGTGAGATTGGTGATATTCACCTTCATTCTTCCCTGAATATGCCACAGGATGGGAAAATACATTTCTACTAAGTGAAGGAATTCCACTCTTAGACAGTTTTCTCTAAAAACAGTATTCTGTTTTTTAAGATTGACACTCAATCCTTATTCTGGTGACATTAGGTTCCAGTAAACCAAAACTTTATACAATACCTACAATTTCCAGCAATGTGGTCAGGTTATGTACAGTATATATGTATATATTTAGCCTAGTCAAGTAATTTCTAATATTTTTCTTCTTTCAGTCTTTGTATCACATGGAAATTTACTATATTTCTTACAACAATTACTATGGTTCTGTAAGAATGGTGTTTAAAAAACAAACAAAAAAAAAACATTTCCTCAGAATACCCCTGTATTAGATAATAGATCTTTGGCGTTAGAATATTTAAAAATTCTTGACTGTGAAACTTTGGAAAGACCGTGGGGATTATTTATCAATGTTTTCACCTAAGATTCGCACATTTTTTACTTAAAGTGTAACTCCACTTTTGTTGAGAAAAAAACATTCCCCCCCTGGGTGATCTATGTACATTGCAAGGATTATAACAACCTTTGTTGCAGATTCCTACCTTTTGTTATTCTGAAGAAATCTATGTGTGTTTGTCTGTGCCTCTGTTCTGAGTAGGTCTAATGGGAGTGGTTTCATAATTTTCTGTCAGCTGTGGCAGCTGCAGGACTCTAATGAGGAAGCTGCTGGGCCTGCATCCCTTTAGATGTGTTCCTATTGGAAATATCTTGCCAAAAATGAAATTTTTGTTGCAGGGGATGCCTGAAATCTGACTTGTATCTTAAACAAACTTCTGGGAAAATTGGTGAGTCAATCACACAAGCAGGAAATTATGTTCCTGGGGAGTGGTCAGTACACATTCTGTGTACAGAACACCTCCATGTAGTCATATTGCATTGCATATATAGAAATTTACAGAGGCTGCAGATTGAAAAGGAAAAGTACCCGGTAATTTTTAACTGGCTACATGGCTCTCCTGGGGAAATCCCGTAAAATATGGCTTCGCCCCATCAGAGCCAACAGAGGGCTTGCGAGCGCGGCCTGAGGTGCACGCCCGTGTCCCCTGCAAGGCAGGGAGCCCGATGTGTGTGGCAGGCAGGCGCTAACCCCTGCCGGTTACGCCTGATCGCATGCACGAGCGGGAGCAGGGGGGTCTGTGTGTGTAAACACACAAATCCCCGTGCTGTCTGAGGAGAGAAGGACAGGTTGTGTCTTTCTACAAGGTAGAAAACACGATCTGTCATCTCCTATAGTGAGTCCCCATCCCCCCACAGTTAGAACACACAATAGGGAACACAGTTAACCCCTTGATCGCCCCTAGTGTTAACCCTTTCCCTGCCAGTGACATTTACATAGTAATCAGTGCATATTTATAGCACTGATCGCTCTGTAAATGTCAATGGTCCCAAAAATGTGTCAAAAGTGTCTGAACTGTCCGCCGCAACTTCGCAATACTGCAGAAAATCGCAGATCACCGCCATTACTAGTAAAAAAAATAAGAAAATAAAAAACGCCATATAAATGCCATAAATCTTTCCCATGGTTTGTAGACGCTATAACTTTTGCACAAACCAATCAATATACGCTTATTGTGATTTTTTTTTTACCAAAAATATGTAGAAGAATACACATCGGCCTAAACTGAGGAGAAATAAAATGTTTTTTTTTTTAAATTGGGATATTTACTATAGCAAAAAGTAAAAGATATTGTATTTTTTTCAAAATTGTCGCTCTTTTTTTGTTTAAAGCGCAAAAAATAAAAACCGAAGAGGTGATCAAATACCACCAAAAGAAATCTCTATTTGTGGAAAAAAAAGAACGTCAATTTTGTTTGGGTACAACATCGCACGACCGGGCAATTGTCAGTTAAAGCGACGCAGTGGTGTATTGCAAAAAATGTCTCAGTCATTGGGCAGCCAAATCTTCCGTGGCTGAAGTGGTCAATAACATTCAATTACAATATGACTTGTATCGCAATTGTGCACACTATATTATTTTTTCTTTATTTGCTATTTTTTACCCCACGAAAGTGGAGTTACCCTTTTAAGATTTGATTAGAAAAATATGTGAATCATGGATAAACGTTGCTTGGCTGACCTCTATAGATTTTAATTATGAATAAAGGTTACACGTCAGTAGTGGGTTTATTAGGATAAAGCTAGACACATTTTTAAATCTGATTGTACAATTGCTGTACAGTCTCCTTTGTATTTACCACCACACTGCACAATTAGATTGCAATGTTTTGATTTTCTAGAAATAGTAAATTGTGCATTATGTTTTATCTCTTATTTTCAGAATACAACAGTGCAAAGATGCTTAACAATTCAATGGTCCAACAAATTGACTATTTGTCCCAGTTTGTTGTAAATATTTCTTCATGTTTCTGTTTTGATCGTTTTTTGCCCATCAACGCGTCTGATACTTTTGAAGAAAAGGCTAAGGAATTGATTCAGAAGAATGATTTCCTAGCAGGTAACTAACTAGTAAGGTAACTAATGTTTATTAACTAATTGGGTAACTAATGCTTATTAATTATTCTGTTCAAAAGAAAAATATAAATATAAAAGTACACATTGCCTGCACATCAACTGAGAGATACAGTATATGGTAGTACTTTGCAGAAAAAGCTTCTTCGTTATCCCACAGAAGGTCTAAGTGACAGTACCTTCATATAAAAAGACGTGGTGTAAGGTAAGAATTTTTTATTTCTTGCTAGGCCTAGCAATTTAGAACTATCTAGGTGTGACTGCCATAATGCTCTTAGTTGATGCAGACTGCAAGGTCCACTTTATTGTATGCATAAATTGTTACAAATATAAAATATTATGACAGCAACATACACTACAGTAACCTGACATTAAAAGTCCAGAAAAATGTGTATATCCAGGGCGCTCCAAGCATTTGAATCCCGACAGTCTGTGTTGGAGAGGGTAACAAATCTTCACACACTTTAGGCAGCACTCAAGGAGACAAGCAATCTCTAATGGAAACAGAAAAACAAACAAGGCGCCTCTAAGTGCAGAAGTATAAAACTTTTAATATCCCCTAAAAGGGTTAAAACACTTACAATATAGTGGATGAAACAGGCATGTAGCAGGTAAGTGCGTCCAGGAGATGTTCCAGTAGCAGGACAGTCCCGGTCTGTGATGGTAAAGCTTCCAGGGAAGTCCACAAGATAACAGCTAATTTGTGCTGTGAATGTTCAGAGGACACAGTAACGCTGGAGCCTGAGGATGACGTCCGAGGAAGCGAGACAGAAACCAGCATGGAACACAAACAGGAAGTGGACAGGAAGTGTGTTATAGAGGCGGGACGCGTTTCGGAACAGCTCATTGGTTCCTTCTTCAGCCAGTGACCTGGCTGAAGAAGGAACCAATGAGCTGTTTGTTTTTCTGACATTAAAAGTCTGCACTTGTATCCTATTATTTGCAATGTGCTTTGATCCTTTTGATTTATGCAGTAAAATGTACAGGCAAATCACATGAATGTTTCTAGCTTAATTGGGTATGTCCTCACCGTGGAACATGTAGGGGTGCAGTTTTATTACTGACAATTGTTTTATTGGTTAGCAGAGATCTAACTTTGGGGCCCACTAAAGCTGTTGTGATAACAACACGTGTCAATGCATGCTTACAAGTGTAGTGTGTTGGTAGTACCTTTTTTTGTGAATGAAACTACACAGCAGAGGGCAATGCAACAACACTGCAAGTGCTTACAGTGCACAAACTGACCATTATTCTGTGCTGTGTCCAAAAAAAAGTGCATTCTTGGGAGCATTGTGCTACATTGGTAGCCCATGTAAAAATAATGGGATGCCTCATTAAAGGGTATGTTAATGCATGCTAGTATTTCAATTTAGCCTCAATCTCTTTATCAGCATAGAAAGAAAGATTTTTGCCCCTCAGATTTTTTGCCTTTTTTCAACTGGAACTTGGCTTTAGATATTCTAAGAAAATAACCTCCCTGATGCTTCTACGTATTATTAATACCTATCAGTGTTTATGAGGGAAGGGGTGCCTGCAGCCACAAGGGTAAAATATAAATCATATGAATGTTTCTAGCTTAATTGGGTATGTCCTCACCGTGGAACATGTTGGGGGAAGGGGTGCCTGCAGCCATAAGGGTAAAATATAAATCACATGAATGTTTCTAGCTTAATTGGGTATGTCCTCACCGTTGAACATGTTGGGGGAAGGGGTGCCTGCAGCCATAAGGGTAAAATATAAAACACATGAATGTTTCTAGCTTAATTGAGTATGTCCTCACTGTGGAACATGTTGGGGGAAGGGGTGCCTGCAGCCATAAGGGTAAAATATAAATCACATGAATGTTTCTAGCTTAATTGGGTATGTCCTCACCGTTGAACATGTTGGGGGAAGGGGTGCCTGCAGCCATAAGGGTAAAATATAAATCACATGAATGTTTCTAGCTTAATTGGGTATGTCCTCACCGTGGAACATGTTGGAGTGCAGTTGTATTACTGACAATTGTTTTATTGGTTAGCAGAGATCTAACTTTGGGGCCCACTAAAGCTGTTGTGATAACAACACGTGTCAATGCATGCTTACAAGTGTAGTGTGTTGGTAGTACCTTTTTTTGTTAATAAATAACAAGAAAATAGCAATTGCAGGAGTGTTTTATTATCTGACCTCATTTTTTATTTATTTTCAAAGAATCTATGAAAGGCAAATGATAAATGCTATGTTTTTTTAGATGTGGCAAACTAAATATCCCATTGTAACATACAAAATTACTGTTTCACTAATCTGACGGCAGGGAAGTGAATTATGATTAGTTACTGTTATATGTGGGTTACTGCTAGAGATGAGCAGATTTGGGCTGATTTATATAAGGAGAGGTTGATGTTTTAAACTGTGTTTTTGACAACTATTTCAAACAATTTTCACATCGGGTTGTTGTTAGGTGGGCTTGCCCATGTTTGCCTTTGAGCTGTCTGAGGCCACCTTTGTACTCTAGCAGACAGGTAAGCTGTTAATCAGACACAACCCCTGTTCCTATATTGAAGCATTGCACAAGCATGTTTGCCATTTTTTGAGATTATACAGAGTAGTGATGAGCTTTGAGTTCGAGATGAAGATGGGTTTGACCTGAATCTGCATTTGTGATGGGAGTAATGGGGGGTACCCATGGTGGTGGTTGATTGTTGTGGTGCCAGATTAACATTGTCAGGTGTCAATCCTTGTGACTGAGGCCTCGTACACACGACCGAGTTTCTCGTCGTAAAAAACACGTCGTTTTTTTCGACGAGATTCTTGTTAAGCTTGTCGATTTTCTCGTCAAGCTTTCTATGCGTACACACTGTCATTTCCCAATTTCCTCGTTGTTCTCCGCGCTCACGTCCAGCACGTACGACGGCACTATAAAGGGGAAGATCTTTTTTCTTGGCGCCACCCCTTGGGCGGCTTTTGCTGATCTCGTGTTACCGCGTGTGAAGTAAAAGTTTGGGAAGAGACGATTCGCGCTTTTCAGTCTTCGTACTTTTCAGATCGTTTTCTGCCGTTCAGTTTGTGCTTGTGGGTTCGTATCTTGACGTTCAGGGCGTCTAGGCAGGTCGTATCTGTTTTACAGTGCGTTCTTGCCTGTTCGTTTCTAATTTTCAGTTCGTTATTCATAGGCCTTGCTGTTCTAAAGTGCGTTCTGTTCTGTACGTTCTGATTAGACGACCGTTTCCTAGCCATGTCGCCTGGACGTTCTCGTCGTCGAGTTCGTGCTGTGCGTGCGCTTGGTGTTGGTCTGCTTGTTTTGGACCAAGACCAGTCCATGAATGGTGTGAGGAGGAGTTCATGGACCAAGAATTGGTTGCTCCAGCGGGACCAATTCTGCCACATGCCTCTGCTGCGGGAGATCGTCGAGAATAATCCTGAGGACTACAGGAATTTTCTGAGGATGTCTGACCCAGTTTTTCAGGAACTGTTGGCTTTGGTGTCCCCCTATATTACCAGGAAGGACACCGTTATGCGGGAAGCCATCAGTGCTGAGCAGAGGCTCATCGCCACGTTGCGTTACCTGGCGACAGGGAGAAGTCTTCAGGACTTGAAGTTCACCACAGGCATCTCCCCCCAGGCTCTGGGCCTCATAATCCCAGACACCTGTTCTGCCATCATCCAAGTCCTGCAGGAGGACTATATTAGGGTAAGTTTGCTCCCTTAACATCACATTTTAGGTATTACATGTATGCTAATGTATTGTATTTCTTTCATCCTTCCCTAATTACCATGATTGTAATATGCTGAGAATGTCCCCTTTGTCCCCATGCATGTTGGAAGCTTTAGATTGCCCCTTTTTTCTCCTCCCTAAATATTTCCCTTCACTTACTTTTCCAGCAGGGGCGCCTGTTGCTCCAAATGTTGGGGGGTTCAAACCCCAATTTAGGAAATAAACTTCCTCCTTTTTTGCTCTGTTGCCTAATAAACGCCCCCAGTTGTCCCCTCCAATGCAGCCATTTTGTTCCCTCAAATGCAGCCATTTAGTCCCCTCTAATGCAGCCAGTTTCCCCCCAGCCCTGCACTTACCTTCTTGTGGTCAGCGCCATCCTTCTTCTGTCCTTGATGTCTTCTCCTTCCCTTCATGTTGCATCAGCCAATCATGTTACCATTAAACAGACTTGGTGAACATGATTGGCAGAGCAGCCTGTCAGTGTTTACCCAAGGAATGCCCCCCTCCCTGCGTCCCCGATTTTTCTTTTAGGAAGCCAATTACATCCCTCAGGTTGTAATTTGCAAGACTATTTTACTACCTGTTTCTGCTCTGCAATTTTAACCCCCTAAATGCCGCAATGATTCATATGTCGGTCACTTTACAAGAGGCCATCCACCTGAATAGTGTGCGGCATAGACAATACATAGGTTCATGCAACGCATGAACCTATGTATTGTTCTGAGTGATGGGCACAGGAGAGAGGGGGCAGTGCTCCAGCGCCCACTCTGGACGCACCGCCACTGCAATGCTATCCTGTGGCCAAACACATCTCCCCCCCCCAAATAATTTAGTAATGGCCCATCAGAGGGGGTGATGAATATGATAAATGAGCCTTCCATTATCCTTTTTTTACACACCTTAATAAACGTATAATTAGATTGATGTTGGTCTCTAATTTTTTGGGATAGAATTTCCTTGTAATGTATGACTTTGGTTTTCTAATATTATTTCATCTTGTTTCACTCCACAGCTTCCTTCCACGCCACAGGAATGGCAGACTGTGGCATCGGAGTTTGCCACGCGGTGGGACTTCCCCAACTGCGGTGGTGCCATAGACGGGAAGCACGTCCGCATCGTGCCGCCACCCCGTTCTGGGTCCTACTACTACAACTACAAGGGGTTTCATAGCATTGTGCTGATGGCGGTGGTGTCAGCACGGTATGAATTCCTCTATGTTGATGCAGGGAAGAATGGCTGGATGTCCGATGGGGGATCCTTCATCCAGACGGAGTTTGCCCTCCGTCTCCAGAGTGACGACCTTGCATTGCCACCAGATGCAGGGAATATTGAAGGACTCCCCTTTGTTTTCTTGGCTGATGAAGCCTTCGGACTCGGACGGCATCTTATGAGGCCATTTCCACAGAGGACCCTGACCCCAGAGAAGAGTGTGTTCAATTACCGGCTGGCCAGGGGCCGAAGAGTCGTTGAAAATGCCTTCGGCATAATGGCCAGCCGGTTCCGCCTTTTTATGACTTCCATCCACTTGGCGGACTACAAAATAAACTATGTAGTGTTATGCTGCTGTGTGCTACACAACTTTCTGAGCCAAAAATCTAATTCCTATATGGCCTCAGTTTTGCCAGAGGCTGGACTTTCCCCTGCAAATCCCCTTCCGGGCCTGGAATCTGCCCGTCTTGGCTTGCCCCCCCAAAATGCCCGTGTGGTTCGGGACAAATACATGGAGTATTTCACGGGTAGGGGGGCAATTCCTATGCCAGCCTATGTCTAAGTATCCCAATAAAAATCTTGTTGAAACCTTTAATTATTTGTTCTTTCCTGTCTCCTAGTTTGTCTTTGTGCATTTGTAGTGGCAAGTGTATTTTACTTTAGTAAATAACAACCATTTCACTATGTTACCTTACAAAAGAACCAAATAAGCTTAGAGGGTATTCTAAAAAGAAGCTACACGTTGTTTGTGGTCAAATATTTTACTCTGTGCACATTCTCTTTAATTTTTTTTTTTTTTTTTTTACTTTGGGGTTGGCCTGGCCACAACCCGGCAATTTTTGGCTTATGAAAATACAAAAATATCAGTTGCATTTCAAAAATTACAACATTGGATACCTCTGAGCAATCGGAGACATTCACTTACACAAACTATGTCTCTATGTGCCCGTCCTAATATGGGGTCCTGCCACCCCTTGCCCAACCAAAAATTGAATATGCACACATTTTTTATTTTTTTCATATAGGAAGTTTACAATCCTGATCCCTATTGTCAACATGTGCTATCTGCCATCAGGGGTGATCAATGGACGTGTTTTGGGGGTGCATCCCCTTCCTCAGTTCACCGACTTTTGATACGAGGAAGGGGTTGCACCCACAAAAGACGTACATGGATATCCCCTGATGGCAGATAGCACATGTTCACACACTGTGTGCATATTCAATTTTTGCCTGGTTTGTTACTCAAAAAATTAGAAAAAATTATAAAAACAAACATGTAAAAACAAATGTGTTTGGATATCTTATTGAATTCTCCCCAAAACATCGAGAATGTCTTTAAATGTTTGTTCCATCACATGGATTCTTTGTTTAATTAGGTCCAGTTCCGTGCTACATTCCATCACTTGCTGGATGAGGCGGAGGGCACTGTCAGCAGAGAACCGTGTGCTATCCTTCACAACATTTACATCCCCTAAAAACCCCCCCAAAAAAATAATAAAACTCTGCAGGCCTACCTCGCTTACCTTAAGCTGTGGTGTCAGATACTGACCTGTTGTGGTGACCAGATCCACAACGTCATCCACCTCTCCTTCCTGCACTTCTCCTTCCTCCACCTCAACTTCCTGCACATCTTTCGGTTGTGGGTCTTTGGGAGTTTGGTGTTGTTTGGAAGTTGTGGGGTGCATGTGCTCACCTGGAGTGTCCTCCTCCCAGTCTTCTCTCCCCTATGAGAATAAAACCAAAGGTCTATTTATCACACTGTAAATCTCCTTGTTAAACTAAAAACAGGCTAAATTGTTTGGAAGTGGGGTACAAGTGTGTGTTTGTGTGGAATTTAAAGAAGAATGCATTATTTATGACCCCAAATATGTTTAGTATTCACATTTGGATGTAATTTTTTGGACATGTAGGCACCACAAAAATTCTCTGATGCACCTGTGTGGGACACCCAAAAAAGGCGGGTCTGTTGGCCCACACTATAGTGCTCCAAAGTACAGATGTGGAAGCAGCTGCTGAGTGTCCTCTCCTTTACACTGATTAAAGTTTGCATTTCATTCTCTTTACAAACACATCATCTAGACTTAAAAATTATCCACAATACTTGATCAAAAATGCCAGATGTCTAATTACTTTTGTGGCTCTTAAATAAGCCAAAACCGCGGATAGTGGCCGAACGAAGTGTCGGTAACGTAACGAACGATTACTGTGCCCAACCTAGTTCAAAATATTACATTTTGGAAGGGAGTCCAATATGATAAAAAAAAAAAAAACATGTCAGTTTATAAAAATATTAATAGCAGAAACGTCGTCATTTTACTTACTTTTAGCGAGCATCCTCTTTATGATCCTCAACTGGTCTGGCTCCCTCAGTTTGAGGTCTGACCACCTCTTTCTGAGCTGCTCATTTGAGCGTTTCACCCCGAACTTCGCCCTCAGACTCTTCACAACTTTAGTGAGGATTTTGGCCTTCCTTCTATTTGGTTTGCTATACGGCCCATGCTTGGCATCATAATCAGCCTTGACCAAGATGTCCACCATCTCCGCCATCTCCGCCAAAGACATATTCGATGCCTTGAATCTCCTCCTTGATCGTGACGTGTCCTCGGTCTCCGGGCTTGTCTCCTCGCTAGTTGCAGAATTATCAGACACCTGCTGTAACTCCGCCATATCTGTCTGCGCGCCGAAAGAGAAGGGGCGGGGAAAAGATGTAAGTTAGAACGTCATGGGCGGGCGACGTGTTCGAATTTTGACGCATGCATGGTGTGTATATAGCAAACACACATGTGACTATAGTACGTTCGGTGTGCGGAGAGAGGAGTTCAAGTGACGGACGTGCGAACGAAGGTATGTGATTTTGTGACTTGTAAAAATTGTTGGCCTATACTGTCTTGAGATTGTTGGAGGATATATATGGTGACTAGGATGTTAAGGAGGTTAGACTGTTTGCCTCACATTATTTAAATATAATTTATTTTACTTGCAGATACAATATGAATGTCTTTATTAGCGACAAAGAGTTCCTGGCGGAATTTATTGACCGGGTAAGGGAGCTGCCGGCTCTGTGGGAGACGAAAAACCCCATCCATAAAAAAAAAGGGGTGAGAAAAGCAGCGCTGGAGAAGCTGCTCCCATTTGTGCATACCAAGGTGCCCACAGCCACAGCAAAACAAGTGGACACTAAAATTGGGAGCTTGAGAGGTACCTACAGGACTGAACGCTCTAAGGTGCTGGCTTCTCAGAGGTCAGGAGCAGCAGCAGATGATGTTTATGTCCCGATTTTGTGGTACTACAACAGGATGTCCTTCCTGGATGACCACATTGAGACAAGGCCATCACTCTCCACTCTTCCCCCCAGACTTCCCTGCAGCCAACCTGAGCCTTCTCTGGAGCAAGAGGAGGCAGCCATCCTGGATGATCCTGATTTGTCCATCTGGAGCCAGGTATAGTATTAACTGAAAATATATTGGGATAAAATTAATGTTTGACAAATATGTCAGGATGAGAAACATACATTATTTTATATTCCACAAGTGAAATCAAGATCTGTAGACATTATTTTGCACTTAATTGTGTGGTAAATAGTCAAGCTGATGTAGTGGTAAATTTAAAGCAAGGATTTATGCATTTACATTCTAATTGCTTCCATCAGGATTACAAAGTTTGATGCAAAGATTAAACCAACATATTAAACTATGTTCCTTTTTCATACACAGGATGAAATCAGCCAGGAGGAGGGTCTGGAAACTGTCAGGCAGGAGGAGGAAGGGCCCAGTGGCAGCCAGGAGGTGGCAGGGCCCAGTGGCAGCCAGGAGGTGGCAGGGTCCAGTGGCAGCCAGGAGGTGGCAGGGCCCAGTGGCAGCCAGGAGGTGGCAGGGCCCAGTGGCAGACAGGAGGTGGCAGGGCCCAGTGGCAGACAGGAGGTGGCAGGGCAAAGGAGAAGCACCAGATCCCAGGTGCCTCCCATCCGGCTTCACAAAAGAGGCAGGAGGGACAGGACCACCAGTGAGGCAGCAATGGCCCTTATTAAAGAGGCCCATGCCACCCTCAAGGAGCCCACATCCCCTGAAGAGGCCATTGCCGGCCTAGTGGAGGCTAAGTTCAAGGTGATGAGCATGGAGCAACGCCTCCTATGCGAGCCCCTGCTCATCACCTTGCTCAACAAGGGGGTGATGGAGAAAATTACACCCAATACCGCCATATGTGAGGTGGCCCAACTGACCCAACCTCAACCTCCACCTCCACCTTCCTCTTCTGCCCCACCCCCTTCTGCTACACCTCCACCTTCTGCCCCACCCCCTTCTGCTACACCTCCACCTTCTGCCCCACCCCCTTCTGCTACACCTCCACCTTCTGCCCCACCCCCTTCTGCTACACCTCCACCTTCTGCCCCACCCCCTTCTGCTACACCTCCACCTTCTGCTCCACCCCCTTCTGCTACACCTCCACCTTCTTCTTCTGCCCCACCCCCTTCTGCTACACCTCCACCTTCTTCTTCTGCCCCACCCCCTTCTGCTACACCTCCACCTTCTTCTTCTGCCCCACCCCCTTCTGCGTCACCTCCACCTTCTTCTTCTGCCCCACCCCCTTCTGCTACACCTCCACCTCCTCCTCCTGACAGGAGTACCCCTCCAGTGGGCCAGCCTCCAGCCAAACGAAGAAGGAAGGCTGCAGGAAAGGCTTCAGGAAAGGCTTCAGGAAAGGCTTCAGGAAAGGCTGCAGGGAAGGTTGCCAGGAAGAAGAGGAAGTGATGGCCTTGCTTCATTGTGGTCGGACAGAAGGCAGCCTGTTGTAGTACCACACACTTGGGACATATATCTCACCTGCTGCTGTTCCTGACCTCTGGGAGGCCAGCATCAGATTGTGTTCAGAAATGTGGGCCTTCTCAAGCTCCCAATTTTAGTGTCCACACAGGGTTGCTGTGTGCTCTGGGGTCCCTGAGATGCACAAATGGCAGCAGCTTCTCCAGCGCTGCCTTCTCTTTATTTAATTTATAAACATGAATAAATGTGTTTTTTGTTTAAGTTCATACTTGACTATGTGTATTTTTAAATAAACAAAATCAAGCTTTGGAGTAAGCAGATACATTTGACTGACAATAAAAGGCACAGATATCACCCCCCCAAAAGAATAACTAAATCTGATTAGCACAAAAACATGGTGTGAAATTTAAATAATATAGATTCCAAAATTAAATGGGAGATCGCTATCAAAACATTGAGAAATTAGAATTAACATAATTTTGAAAAATCTAACCATTTAAATTATTCCTAAAAACTTGCACGATATAATACACATAAATCTTATAAAGAGCAGCATGAAAAAGGTTAAAAATAAGGCATAACTCTGTGTGAATATCAGCAGCAAAAGAAGGTCACTCGTTTTGATTAATGTAACATTCTAACGAAGATTTCAATGCAGAACATTTAAACGATGAAATATTTTTGAGCGTGACGAATATGCTCTCTCCATTATGAAGGCTTGTTTTACCAGAAGATGCGCTCCCGTCTCATAGTTGCTTGTGAGCATGCGCGCTTTTGGAAGAGTCGTAAAAGCATACACACGAACCATTTTCTCGTCACAAAACAGGCCGCCGAGAAACACGACGAGGAAATCTGGAATCCTGACGAGAAAATAGAGAGCAGGTTCTCTATTTTCTCGTCGAGATTCTCGGCAAATTTCTCGTCGTAAAACCATACACACGAACGTTTTTCTAGACAAAAAAACTCTTGCGGCACTTTTCTTGACTGTTTTGGACGAGAAAAATGGTCGTGTGTACGAGGCCTGACTTTTGATCTGCATCATTGGATGCATGATTGGTGTTCAATTTATACCACAGGGACATTGTGTATTTTATTTTTTTAATAATATTGTTGTGTTTGTTTACTTTTTTACATTTTTAGGGCAAGAGGTAATACTGGGCTGGAATATCCCAATAATACACCCTGTTGAGTGACATTGCTGAAACCAGTCAGGGACCAGCACTGCTGGAGCTGAGGGACTCCCCTAGCTGCCAGGGGAATAACTCCTCCAGTGAGAGGGGGAAGCGAGGGGGAAGCGAAGGGAAAGGAAAGACAGATTCTGGTGGTAGGGGACTGAATTCTTAGAAGGACAGAGAGGGCAATCTATGACAAAGACCTGAAGCGCCGAACTGCATGCTGTTTATCGGGCACTCGGGTTCGACACATCACGGATCTGGTGGACAGATTACTGGGAGGGGCTGGGGAAGACCCGGCTGTCATAGTGCACGTTGGCACCAATGACAACATCAGTGGAAGATGGAGTGTCCTAAAGAATGATTCTAGGGACTTAGGAGCTAAATTGAGGAAAAGGACCTCCAAGGTAGTATTCTCATAAATACTACTGGTACCTCGAGCCACACCAGAAAGGCAGAGGAAGATTAGGGAAGTAAACAAGTGGCTGAGGAGCTGGTGTAGTAAGGAGGGGTTTGGGTTCCTGGAGAACTGGGTTGACTTTTCAGTCAGTCACAAGCTTTATAGAAGGGACTGCACTTAAAGTGATTGTAAACCCACTTTTTCAACTTGCACCTACAGGTAAGCCTAGATTAAGGCTTACCTGTAGGTGCAAGAAATATCTCCTAAACCTACACGGTTTAGGAGATATTTACTAAAAAGACAGGCGCCGCTGTCTACAGCGCATGCGCGCCGTAGACAACGGCGCATTCATGGGGTTAATCCCATTCACAAAATCAGCTACTTCCCAGCAATCACTGGGCGTAGCCGAATGAAAACGCTCTCGCGCGCATGCGCACAGTGACGTCTCCGCCGCTCCAGCCAATCACAGCGCCGGAGCGGCGCTGTGATTGGCTGGTGCGGCGATACACGGAAGTAACATTCCGGCTATTGCCGCAGTGATGTCTGCGGCTGGACAGAGGGACGCGGACTGCCTCGGGGGCCCCGATCTAAGGTAAGTGGTACATAATGAGCTATTATGCTAGTCATAATAGCTCATTATGCCTTTCTCTTACAGGTTGGCCAAAAAAAAAAAGTGGGTTTACAACCACTTTAAATAAGGAGAGTGTAGATCTGCTGGGCGTGAAGATGGCCAAAAAGTTAGAGGGGCTTTTCAACTAGGCGACGAGGGGGAGGGTCCAGAGATAGAGATTGTCAGCGCAGAAAATATTCCAGAGGGTAGTATTGTGGACATTAGTTGGTAGGTTGACTAAAGCACATAAACGTGAGGTAAGTATAGTAACAAGTCCTATTTGCAACCTCGGAACACCCAATAAGAAGACAGTATACGACCGGTCTAAACTACGTGGCATGTTCACCAATGCCAGGAGCCTGGCGGACAAGATGGGAAAACTAGAGGAGGATTTAGATTTTCAGGGAATTTCAGAGACTTGGTTCAACAGCTCTCATGATTGGCTGGCAACCATTCAAGGGTATGCCCTTTATTGCCAGGATAGAGAGGGTAAAAAGGGGGAGGGGTATGCCTGTATATCAAGAATAATTTACAAGTGAATGTGAGAGATGACATCACAAAGGGAGCTAGGGAGGAGGTAAAATCCTTATGGGTAGAGCTCCAAAGGGATAAAACTAAGGGGAAAGTAATACTGGGAGTATGCTATAGGCCCCCTAACCTGAGGGAGGAGGGGGAGACGGACCTCCTATCCCAATTTGGATTAGCGGCAAGGATGGGAAGTGTCACCATAATGGGAAATTTTAATTATTCAGACATAGACTGGGCGGAAAGAACCGCGCATACGTCTAAAGCTCGCCAGTTCCTAAATGTCTTGCAGGACAATTTCATGGGTGAGATGGTAGACACACCAACTACAAACAAAGCGTTACTAGACCTACTGATTACTAACAATACAGACCTGATCACGGATGTGGAGATACGGGGCAATTTAGGAAACAGCGATCACTGGTCAATTAGCTTCAGTATAAATCACACAAATAGGAAACATAAGGGGAATACAAAGACACTGAATTTAAAAAGAGCCAACTTCCCTAAACTACAAACCCTGCTAGAAGATATTAATTGGGATAAAATTTTAGCAACAAAGAACACGGAGGAGAAATGGGTTTGCTTTAGGAGCATATTAAATAAGAGCATTAGCCAGTGCATCCCATTGGGAAATAAAATTAAAAGAGTGAATAAAAGTCCTGGGTGGTTTAACTCCAATGTAAAAATGCATATAAAAGCAAAGGAGAAGTTCTTCAAAAAATACATCAGCATTCAAACTTTACAAAGAATGCAACAAGAAATGTAAGGGTGCAATTAGGGCGGCTAAGATAGAACACGAAAGACACATAGCGGAGGAGAGCATAAAAAATCCCAAAAAATTATTTAGGTATTTAAACAGTAATAGAGGGAGGACAGACCATATTGGCCCCATAAAGAACGAGGAAGGGAATCTGGTTACAAAGGATGGTGAGATGGCGAAGGTATTGAATTTACATCTTCTACTCAGTCTTCACAAGGGAATTGGGGAGCTTCAGTAACCAAAACTTCAGTGTTTATCCTCATGACACGTCACAGGAAGCACCCTCATGGCTAACAGAAGACTGAATTATAAATAGAATTGAAAAACTTAAAATTAATAAGTCACCAGGACCAGATGGCTTGCACCAGAGGGTCCTTAGGGAACTCAGTCAAGTAATTGCCAGACCATTGTTCCTAATTTTTACTAACAGTCTACTGACTGAAATTGTACCAGCTGATTGGAGAAAAGCCAATGTAGCACCAATATTAAAGGCCAAAATACATCCCTGGAAATAACAGACTAGTTATCCTTACATCAATAGTATGCAAGCACTTGGAGGGGATGATAAGGGACTAAATACGAGAATTTAGTAATGAAAACTGTATCATTAGCAGTAATCAGCATGGATTCATGAAGAATCGTTCTTGTCAAACCAATCTATTAACCTTCTATGAGGAGGTGAGCTGCCATCTAGATAAAGGAAGGCCCATGGACATGGTGTATCTGGATTTTGCAAAAGCATTTGCTACAGTTCCCCATAAATGTTTACTATACAAAGTAAGGTATTCTGACAAAGGAGGGGCTATAGTAGTTCTCAATTCAGATTCATACAGGGATGAGGCATTACGCCAACTTTCAGACACTAACACTTACCAAACTCTTAAGTCTGACCCCACTATTCCCTTTACTGCAGTCCTATCCTCGCTACTTGACCGAGCAGTTCATGCTGGTATTTTCTCAGCAAAAGAGAAAACTCTCTTCATTCCAGTACATCCTATTATTGCTGTTTTTCATCATCTCCCCAAAGTCCACAAGGACTTAGATCCCCTTGTGGGCAGACCAATAGTGGCAGGCATAGGTTCTCTTAATCCCTTATTGACCGCCCACGGCATATATACGTTGGCAGAATGGCTCATACAGGCACAATCACGTACCTGTACGTTGCCCTTTAACTTCCTGCCGTGTGGTCGTGCTCGCAACCCTGCCGCCATCCCCGTGTGTCGGACCGCGGGTCCCGCGGACTCGATCGCCGTGGGAATACCCGCGATCGTCTCACAGAGGGATGGAGCGGGGAGATGTTGGTGTAAACACAACATCTCCCCCCGCTCGCCTACTGACACTGTCACCGATCTCCGCTCTGTGTAATCAGAGCGGAGATCAGTGACATGTCACTCGTAGCCACGCCCCCTAACAGTGAGAATCACTCCCTTAAGCACACTTAACCCCTTCAGGGCCCCTAGTGGTTAACCCCTTCAATGCCAGTGTCATTTTTACAGTAACCAGTGCATTTTTATAGCACTGATCACTGTAAAAATGACAATGGTCCTAAAAATGTGTCAAAAGTGTCCGATGTGTCTGCCATAATGTCGCAGTCATGAAAAAAATCGCTGATCGCTGACCATTACTAGTAAAAAAAAAAAAAACATAAAAATGCCATAAAATTACTCCCTATTTTGTAAACGCTATAACGTTTGCGCAAACCAATCAATTAACGCTGATTGCGATTTTTTTTACCAAAAATATGTAGAAGAATACGTATCAGCCTAAACTGAGGAAACAAAATTTTTTTTATAGATTTTTTGGGGATATTTATTATAGCAAAAAGTAAAAAATATAGTTTTTTTTTTCAAAATTGTCGCTATGATTTTGTTTATAGCGCAAAAAATAAAAACCGCAGAGGTGATAAAATACCACCAAAAGAAAGCTCTATTTGTGGGAAAAAAAGGACGTCAATTTTGTTTGGGAGCCACGTCGCATGACCGCGCAATTGTTAAAAGCGACGCAGTGCCGAATCGCAAAAAGGGGCCTGGTCTTTATGCTGCATATTGGTCCGGGGCTTAAGTGGTTAATGAGAGGTTAGGTGAGTGGGTCGACAGCCAACTTCAACCCTTAGTGACTGAACTCCCAGGCTATTCACGTGACACAAAACTGTTTCTTAACAAACTTAAAGATTTTGAGTGGCATGAAAACTATAGATGGGTAACCTGCGATGTTACGAGTCTATATTTCAGCATTCCACATCAGCTGGGGGTACAGGCTGTGTCCATATTCCTTAGGGAATCTGGACATTTCTCATTGGTCCTCCAAGAGTTAATTTTACAATCACTTGATTACTTACTCGCCCATAACTTTTTCATGTTCGACGGGGGCTATTATCTCCAGAAATGCGGGGCCTCCATGGGGGTGAAGTTTTTGCCCTCACTCGCCAACCTCTACATGGGTTGGTGGGAGAGGTACCGCATTTTTGGACATGATAGCCCCCGCCGTTTAGACACGGTTTTCTTTTGTCGCTATATAGATGATCTGCTTTTTGTATCATCAGATGGGGAGGCTAATTTGGAGGACTGGCTTACATACTTCAATTGCAATACCCTGAATCTTCAATTTACCTGTAATCTCCAGGCGGTCTCTATTGACCTCCTGGACGTTAAACTTTCTAGTCTGAATGGTGTGGTGGTCACCAGCCTCCACAGAAAGCCCACGGCTGGGAATGCCCTTTTGAGAGCCGATTCTGGCCACCTGAGTCATACTGTCTGTGGGGTCCCATATGGACAATTTCTTAGGCTCAACTGTTGTGTAGCAAGTCATAGAATTACATGATTGAAGCCGATCAAATGGCCCAGCGGTTTAGGGATCGGTGATACTCCCATAAAATTATCAACAGAGCACGCATGGCCGCTGATGCCATCCCCAGGGATACATTGTTAGGTGATCGGGTTGGCAAACGGGACCGTGATTCCACAATGTTGTTTAACAATGTAACAATGTACCAGTTTTTTCCACTCCTTTTAGTTTGGAATATAATAATATTAAACACACCGTTACTAAATATTTACCCATTCTTTTGAATGACCCTATTTACCAAGAAATATTATCTAAGGGTGTTAAATCGGTGTCACGAAGAGCCCCCACTTTGGGAGGTCGACTGTCACCCAGTCTTTTTCAGAGTGGGACTTCCAATTCCACCTGGTTAAATTTCAAGGGTGCATTTAAATGCGGCCTGAAAGGCTGTAACTATTGTCAACACATTAAGACAGGTCGGTTCATACATTCCAGTTCTACCGATAAAAGTTTTGACATTCAGAAAATGTATTAATTGCAACACAAAGTTCATTGTTTATGTCACAGCTGCGATTCGTGCCACATTCAATATGTGGGACGAATGATTTGCAGATTTAGAGATAGGTTGTACGATCATCTCTAGGACATAGACAAGGACAAGAATACAAGAATTCAGGGGATTGAAAAGATCTGTACCCCAGTAAGAGGGGGGGGGATAGATTCAGGATACTGTGCAGGCGCGAGGTATATTGGATATTTATGTTACACGCGAGAATACTGACGGTAATGAATTTTGAATGGGATGTTTCCCACTATTATGATTTAGTTTCCCTGGTATTCTACCCTTTTATTTTCTCCTTTTTCTTTTCCTCGCGTCTGCACAGTAGTTCGACATCTCATATCAGTTTTATACTATATTATGTGTTTTTAACACTCTTATTTTTACACACATACCTTCATATGATTCTTCCCATGTAGTGTCCATTCATTTATCGACAGGTTTGGAACAGCGTGTGTTTATTGTGCACGTTGTGACCGTCTGTGTCAAAGATGTGGGGTCAATAGACATGGTGTGTTATACACTAGTTTTGGGGCAGGTACTTTACTTTATTTAGTCCCTTTTTTTAAATAGGTTGTATTTAGCCTCCCCTTAAATTATGGGTCCTTTGATTATTTAAGGTTTGTTAAATGCCCGAGCCGCCCTGTTTATATCAATATATATGGATTTTCAAAGACAGATGTCGGGTGGTTTAGTCTGTTACGAGTGCTGCCTCATGTAAAGGGTTCTCCTGTTCTCACGAATTATACTTTGTCCCCCTCTCTCCTTGTTTCTCCTTTTTTCACTTTCTTCTTTTTTGTATAGGTCATTTACCATCATTCATGGACCTTTTAAAAAAAGTTTTTGGAGAGGTGGGATCGTATCATTTGTGCATCTACACATCGGCATTTAGTGCTACATATATGTGCTATGTGTCATGGCTGATGTTCTTATTTTATAGGTGGTGATGTTCTATTGTGATTTTCATCTGTATTTGTTTACATTTATTCTTTAGATTTTATAACTTATAATTTAAACATATTTTATTGTATGTTTTATATAATGTGTCTGAATAATGGGGTTAAAAAGAGGTCTTATATGTCTTTAATACAGTATGTTCTTAAAATGTATATTAGTCTTAATAATTATGCTTTAATCTGCTTGTCACCTATCTGTGCATATGCTGATTTGGGACGTGTCCACGGATGCATTGCCCGTCGATATCTGGGGATGTATGCGCCCATGAATTACATCCACCATTCTGCTGTTTCTCAATTTGGATTTGTGTGTGACCATGCATTTAGCTTTTACATTATTACAATCAAACAAACGCCCACTTGAGCTCAACACAGTGCTTACAATTAAATGTTATCTTTTGTGATTTAGATGCCTTGTGGGACCTATGTGACATTACATTAAAGACATTAGATTAAAACATTAAATCATCATCTCTATATTTTCATATTTCTGTATATTTTTTACCTAGCTTTATAGTCATACAGTTACCCATTCTTTCATATATGCATTCCCTTCATTTATTGTATTAATCCAAAACTGATACACTGTCCATCATTACACTTTATATATATTTTACTTTATTTCATATTATATTATATCATAATATTTTATTTACCTATACATTATATTATCTTGTATTTTTTAGTCAAACATAGCCACTATTATCTTTTAGGTCTGACACATGTGTCCACATAGTACATGGCTTTTGGACACATTGCACTTAGATGTAGATTCTTTTTGATATTCACTTGCTATTCATTCACTCATTTACTTTTTTAGTCAACATTTATTAATTTATTCATCTATTGATTTATTAATGAATTAATTGAATTGAATTAGTGACACTATATATTTATTTATCACGTAGCATGATATATACATGAAGGTTCTCATCCCATTCATTATTTTCATGCTTTATTTTTTCACATACTTTCACATTTATGTATGCATGATGCTTCATTGTCACTTTTTCCTTTTTCTTGGTTGACACTTCACTGTTTTTGCATTTTTCTATTTTCTCATTTGTTTATCCATTTGAATCCGTTCATTTCATATCACAAACCCTTGTACACCTGTGCATTCACATTGAGAATAGTATCTTTTTACCACTCTCGCAAGGGGTTCTCAATAATGCACTCTCATCACTAAATAGCCAATTAGACATAATTTACCACTCCTGTTCTCAGTCACATGGTCTTATGAGGGTTATGTATAAATTTGAAATGATTTGTTGTATTTGCTAGCTATGACTAAGCACTAGATTTAGTGTGAAATGCGTCAGCTGCCCAGGTCTTCTTCGTTTGCTGTGACTTGTAGTGCTGTTCTTAATTCAATAAAGGCAACCATTGTTCAGAGTGTGGCTGTCCAGAAACATCCTTTTGTTCCTGTCTTACAAAGTAAGGTCCGTTGGCATGAACCATAGGGTGAGTACATGGATTGAAAACTGTCTACAAGGGCGAGTTCAGAGGGTAGTGATAAATAGGAAGTACTGAGAATGGTCAGGGGTGGAAAGTGGGATCCCCCAGGGTTCTGTCCTGGGACCAATCCTAATTAATTTATTCATAAATGATCTGGAGAATGGGGTAAACCGTTCAATCTCTGTATTTGCGGACCATACTGAGCTAAGCAGGGCAATAACTTTTCTGCAGGATGTGGAAACCTTGCAAGTAGATTGGAACAAATTAATAGGGTGGGCAACTACATGGCAAATGAGGTTTAATGTGTAAGTTAAATAATGCATTTGGATGGCAAAAATATGAATGCAATCTACTCACTGGGGGGAGAACCTCTGGTGGAATAGAGGATGGAAAATAACCTGGGGGTCCTAGTAGAGGATAAGCTCAGCACGGGCATGCAATGCCAAGCTGCTGCAAACAAAGCAAACTGAATATTGGCATGCATTAAAAAGGGGATTAACTCGAGAGATAAAGTGATAATTCTCCCACTCTACACGACTCTAGTTTGTCTGCACCTGGAGTATGCTGTCCAGTTTTGGGCACCAGTCCTCAGGAAGGACGTGCTGGAAATGGAGCGAGTACAGAGAAGGGCAACAATACTAATAAAGGGGCTGGAAGACATTAGTTATAAAGAAAGGTTGCGAGCACTGAACTTATTCTCTCTGGAGAAGAGACGCTTGAGAGGGGATATGATTTCAATTTATAAATACCATACTGGTGACCCCACAATAGGGATAAAACTTTTCAGCGAAAGGGAGTTTAATAAGACACGTGGCCACTCATTAAAATGAGAAGAAAAGAGGTTTACCCTTAAACTGCGTAGAGAGTTCTTCTGGCCAATGAATCTGCATGCTTGGATAAGGATCTATAATGAATTTTAGGGGGACCCTAAAAAAAATTATAAATGGTGTGCTGACCCTTTAAGTGAAACCAATACCGTAGACCTCATTGGGATTCAAATCTTTATCTGGTGTTAGCAAACCTCCTGCAATCCGAACTTTGCCCTTGTTCACTTATCCCTAATACAGAGCTAAACATATTTAAAGAGGAAGTAAACTAATTATTATTTTATTTAAAAAAAATAAAACCTGCAAAAGAAAGCCATAATGAGCTAGTATGCATAGCATATTAGCTAATTTTGAATGACTTATCGGTCCTCAGTCACCTCCGCCGCCATCTTGCCTCGATGTCCCGTCACTGCCG
Organism: Rana muscosa; assembly: GCA_029206835.1. Classification (NCBI taxonomy): domain Eukaryota; kingdom Metazoa; phylum Chordata; class Amphibia; order Anura; family Ranidae; genus Rana; species Rana muscosa. The sequence goes on from CM055122.1 coordinate 36,919,451, forward strand.
TCAGTGTATCGCCGCTCCGGCGCTGTGATTGGCCGGAGCGGAGATGACGTCACACGCATGCCCGCTAGTGCGCATGCGTGTGACGTCATTGGCGCGGTGTTTATAGTAAATATCTCATTAACCGTGTAGTTTAAGGAGATATTTCTTGCACCTACAGGTAAGCCTTAATCTAGGCTTACCTGTAGGTGTAACTTGTCTAAGTGGGTTTACAACCACTTTAAGTTCTGCTCAAATATGTTATCAGATTGCTTGCTTCTTATATTCTTTGCCCTATTATATTTCACTTATCATTATCCTCAGGCCTTGGTACAGGCCAGAAGGGTTGGTCAGCACCTTCAGCACTACCAGTTACAATGTGCAATACTTACACATTGTAATACTTGCAAGATTTGCAACAGATTGCAACATTTAACACAGTAGCTGTTCCTATATTAATTATTTTTTACTGGCTGCTGACATACATTTTTGGTTAAATAGTATTACTAGCATAGGCATGCGCATGCCCGACTGCCCAGGCTCCCCCCCTATTGTCCCCCCCAAGTCCTGCTGGCTTCCATCCTCTCCCCCGGTTGCTATGATGGATGTTTCAGGAGGAAGAGCAGGGGAAAGGGATAGTACATATGTAATTTACCTGCCCCTTCCTTTTATAAATTAACACACTTGCTCACTGTGTCCATTCATAACTGAAGCATAGTAAACAGTGTTTACTATACTTCAGTTTGCAAATGAACAGGAAGCTGCTCAGCAAAGGATATTTACCATTCATTCACTGTCCCCTGAGGCTGCAAAGAAAGGCATGTGTGTTTGAGCTTTGGGGTGCACACCCTAATGTAATAGGCTGTGCACATCTACGATTACTAGAGGTTACTAATCCTAATTGTCACTTCAAAGTGACTTGGCTTTATCTTTCCTAGATGGATCGGATGTTTGCGTGCCTTTAGATCGCTTACATTTTTGACTGGATTGGGTAAAATTCTAACGTTTGTGTTGCAGCCCATGGTGTACCCTAGCCAGAGCCTTTAAAATGTCCCAGAAGTTTCTTAGGGCTTGTAGAATCCCTTTCCAGGTATCAATGTCACAGATGGTCTCCGAAATATAAAAGACTCACCATAGTGTAAAAAAATCCTAAAACTTTATTAAAGGTATAAAATATTGCACTTATGACATGAAGAGCATGCAATCACATTGGAAGGAGTTTCTGTTCAAAACTACCCATCCTTCCAAGATCTTAGAAGCGCGGTAACGTCAGCACGTTGCTCAACCCTACGCGTTTCGTCATAAGATGGCGTTGTCCGGGGCAACGACTTATAACAAACCACGTAGGGCAGAGCGTTGTGCTGACGTCACCACGCTTCTCGGTTCCCGGAAGGAAGGGTAGTTGCGAATAGCCGGCCAGCTTGTGTCTGTTTTTCAATGTGATTACATGCTCTCCATGTCTTAAGTGCAATATTTTATACCTTTAATAACGTTTTAAGGATTTTTTACCCTATGGCGAGTAATTTATATTTTTGGGACCGTCTGTGACATCGATACCTGGAAGGGGATTCTACAAGCCCTAAGAGACTTTTGGGATACTTTAAAGGCCCGCACCTGACTAGGTTTAGAGCCAAAATTGTCACTGACCTTCTGTGATAGAAAGTCTGTGCAATCTGGTAAGCGACCATTTTGCCTATGGTGGGGGTGATTGACACTGGATCATATTTTTAAAGGTGGTGGATGGTGTGGATGTTATCACTGAACTCTTTATACCACTTTTGGGACTGTATTTTTTCTACTGGTGTCTGACTGAATACTTCTTAGCACAACTCTTTGTATGGATTTTCTATTTTGGGACTGTGCTATATCTCACAGTAGAGTTTGCAGCTGTTTATGATGTTTTTGTTAATAATAGCGCAGTTTTCTATGTTTTTTGTTTATGGTGTATCCTAGTGACTGCTCTTTAGGTTTGCTGTTGCCATGGGTCAGGATAGGGATAAGAGTTACATTTAAATGTTTTAAAATTGCCAATAATGTAAACTGCTTTCCAACTTAGATACCTTGCTAGTAAATGCAGTTATTTCAACCAAAGAAATAAAGACAACTTTTTTTTTTTGAATTTAACAATTATCCCTTGTATTTCTTGTGCCCAAAAAGAGGACGTTATGTAAATTATTGTAATTTTATCTTCATGTTTATAACAGTTCAATATGCATAATATTTATAATATTTTCATTTGTTCTAGACTTATGTTCAAGGCTAAAAGTTTAGGAGCATTTGTTCAGTAATTTTACTGAAAAACAAAAACATATAAGCCAACCAAACCCAATTGTTGGATCATTTTCATACTATGACAGATCTCTTTGTGCCTCAAAGTGGAACGAAGAAGTGCGCACATTGCGCAAATTCCAGCAAAAAGTTAACTCTTCTCTGGTTCTTGCACTTTACACTGATTTGATAACTATGCCCAAAAGAAATGATATTATGACTGTACAGACGATTAGCACCTTTAGCTCCTTGGTTCAATTTTGTTTAAGGATGCTTCATGATATATGCCCCTACAATTGCACGTTTTCTCCCCCATAAGCACTGGTAGGTTATAACAAAGATAGCAGCATAAATAAAATAGTCTAAAAATCATAAAAAATAGTCCCTTTCATATTCTAAGAATAGGAGCCATTTAAACAGGGAATAACTATACCATACGTCCCTGCTGCTACCCTTTTGCCCTTAAGAGTTTTAAAAAAAATCTTGCATCTCATACCTTGTGTAACCTAATTGTTTTGTTCTTTAGGTGTTATATTTAATTTGTCTTCTTCAATTAAAATGGCTCAGAAACATCGCTCAAGTGGTAGGCTACCGCCTCATGTGAAGTATACAATTCGAACAAGTGCATTTTACAGTATGAAAACAGATATACTAAAAAATCCAGTTTGGAGATCTCATCCACGCCAGCTTCCAGGAAGTGGTATAACATACAGCCATGTATTCGCTCCAATTCAAGATATGATTGACAGAGCTATAATTTCTGTGCATACAGGAATGCACATATATGAGCCAGAAGTTCAGGTGCAAGCAATGCCTTATCCATGTCACACCAGAGACCTGTGAGTTTTTAAGGATACGTTTTTATATATATATATATATAATCTATTTTCTTTCACTTTTTTGGGGACATTTACAGGGTTTACAGATTTATTGATGTTTTAAATGATCTGTATGTAATCTTTATTTAACAAACATTTGATACAGAGTGTATGCATGTTTCTTAGTTTTCAAAGAATGTTAGTATTTCCAGTGAGAATAGCCAGGGCTGCCTTTAAAGGGGTTGTAAAGGTTTGTTTTTTATTTTCTAAATAGGTTCCTTTAAGCTAGTGCATTGTTGGTTCACTTACCTTTTCCTTTGATTTACCTTCTAAATGTTTTTTTTCTTTGTCTGAATTTCTCACTTCCTGTTTCTCCTCACTAAACTTCACACCATCATCCGAGTGGTGTGGAGTCATCCAGAACAGCTTACTGAACAGCTTACTGTTATTGATTCAGTTGGCTACACACTCAGACCAGCTCAACCATCTTTCTTTTCATTTAAGCTGGCCTACTTCCCTCAGGCTGGGTTCACACTGATACGACACGACATTCATCCGACTTTCATCCTACTTTGCCCTGCGACATCAGTCCTACATTGATCCTACATTGGTCCGACATCCATCCGACATTCATGAACAGGATACTACTTTGATCCGACATTGTGCTAGTCTGACTTGTCCTTTGACCAATCAAAACAATCCCAGGGTGAGATAAATTCCTTTTACTGCTGCTGTAATCACCATGTCGGATGTCAAATGTCGGATGGTTAGGACAAGGATCCTACTTTGATCCGACTTCAATGATATTCAATGGGCTTAAGTAGGATCAAAGTCGGACAGAAGTAGTACAGGGAGCATTTTTAATGTCGGACCGACTTGTGTCGGACCAGTTAAGCCGGCTCTCATAGGGAAACATTGATTTTCACACGTCATGCGACATGAGCTCCTAATGTCGGAGCGTTTGTCGGACAAGTGTGAACCAGGCCTCTGGGTTTGCCCCGGGAACTTTTCTTAGTGCCTTAATGATTTCCAAAACTATTCCTAATGTACTCCCAGTGCTTCCCCGTGTCCCTGGATTTCTCAGAAGACTGTTAGTGTACCCCCAGTGTTTCCCTGTGTCCCTGGTTTCCTGAGAGGACTCCTTGTGACCCCAATATTCCTAGTGACCCTTTGGCCAGATTCCTCTTATTCTTGGTGTCTGCAAGCTTCTCCCAGTATTTCTCAGTGTGATCTATGTACCCTCAGTGTCTTCCAGCCTGTCTCCTGTGACTCTCAATTTGTTCCTGCTTGCTATCTGTATCCTTGCACCTGGTGTGTCCTTTGTGTATTCCAGTGTTATTGTGCCTTGGTTTCTGTGTATGCCTTTGCCAGCTTTCTGTCATCCAGCTTCTCTGTGGTCTCCACTGTATTCCTGTCTGCTACACATTTGCAGCGCCCGTGTCTCCCAGTGTATTTCTTGTCTGTTCCTTGCTTCGTGTACCTGGGCACTTCTACCTGCTCCTGATGATTCCTGTATGCCCCTTGTTGCATTGCTACTTACTCCTGGTTGTCTTACGTGTCTCTGTGCACCTTTTCCCAATATCTGTGTGTTTCCTTGCACACCTTCCAGCTTTGGTTGTACTTCCTACTGTCTTGTGATTTCTGCACCTCAGCATAGCAAGAGATTCTTTTTTGTTATTGGCCCTTAGGTCCCAGTAGCTACCTGCTTGGGTAAGAGCAAGAACCACAATCTGGGGATTATTTGAATCACTACCCATCTTCAGGTGGTTCCTTAAGCTCTGTTTCTTGACCCTCCTCAGCCAGTATCAATACGTTTTCCTTCCTGACTAGGGATGAGCCAAACACCCCCGGTTCGGGTCGCAGCAGAACATGCAAACAGGAAAAAAAATTGTGCGAGCACCATTAAAGTCTATGGGATGTGAACGTGAAAAATAAAAAGTGCTAATTTTAAAGGCTTATATGCCATAAAAAGTGTTTGGGGACCTGGGTCCTGCCCCGTGGGACATGTATCAATGACGTTTTTTCAGGAGCAGTGATTTTAATAATGCTTGAAGTGAAACAATAAAAATGAAATATTCCTTTAAATATCGTGCCTGGGGGGTCTCCTTAGTCTGCCGGTAAAGTAGCACATCTTTCCCATGTACATAACAGTACCACAGCAAAATGACATTTCTAAAGGAAAAAATTTAATTTAAAACTGCTCGCGGCTGTAATGTATTGTTGGATCCCGGCACTATACATAAAAATCATTGAAAAAAACAGCGTGAGTTCCCCCCCAGTCCATTACCAGGCCCTTTGGTTCTGGTATGAATATTAAAGGGAACCCTGTACCAAAATTTAAATAAAAATGGCTTGGGGTCCCCCCAAAATTCATACAAGGCCCTTAAGGGTCTGGTGTGGGTATTAAGGGGAACCCCACACCAAAATTAAAAAAAATATGTGGGGGTCTCCCCAAAATGCATACCAGACCCTTATCCGAGCACACAACCTGTCAGGCCATAGAGCGCCCTCTCCTGAACTGTACCAGGCTACATGCCCTCAACATGGGGGGTGCTTTGAGGACAAGGGCCTCTTTCCCACAACCCTTGCCCGGTGGTTGTGCGGGTCTGCGGGCAGGGGGCTTATCGGAATTTGGAAGCCCCCTTTAACAAGGGGGCCCCCCGATCCCAGACCCCCCCTATATGAATGGGTATTGGGTACCCCTACATATTCACCAAAAAAAGTGTAAAAAAATTAAAATGACAGGAGACAGCTTTTGACAATTCGTTTATTAAAAAAAAAAAATGTCCCGCGATGTAAATCCATTTTCAATCACAGCGCTGACGACCCGAGAAAAAAAAAAGGAAAAACACTGCCTCCCTGTGATCTATATTCCCTAGCAGGGGAGTGCTTTACTTTTATAGAAGTAGAATAGTTCCCACAATGGTGGATATCTTGTCCATATAAATAACCGCTTGATCACCACACACTGTACATATACTGCAACATTGTGGGCCGGCTGTGCAGAATCACATATATATATATGTAGCACTACCCCCGAAGGAGCTGCTGGTTTAATTTGGGTCAGTACTCTGTTTGCAACCCTCTTAACTGGCTCAGACCCTCCCTTGGCACAACTGGTGTAACTGGCAATTGTGAGACCCACTGAATGCTGGGAACACAATTTGGCATGTATAACACAATAACATGTATAAGTATTGTTACCTTTCTCTGGTAGCAGTCCCTCAGGAAACAAAATACTTCAAACAAAATGGTTCACTTAACCAAGGGCAAACTTTACTTGGGGTGAAAAAAAAAACAGTAATACACATATGCATACAGTTGACTTCGCAGAGCCCTGCAAAAGTCAATATGAACAAGGTAAAAAGGTTTTCAAACTAAGTTAAGTCTATTTTCAAACAAGGAAGACAGTCTATGCTCGCGAGCTCCCCCTAGTGGGCAATACCACCCCGTGTCCCATAAGTGTTAGTTCCAGTCAGGCCTGACAAAGATCACTATACGAGTTCCTCAATGATGAGTCTTCACTAGCAAAACGTTGGTGCACTTTATATTTGTAATCCAAGGTAAATTAAACATGCAGCTAACTTTCGTAGATACAATTTTTGTGGAAGTGAACTCTCAGTTATTATAACACCAACTTAACTGCGTAATTATCACGCGCTGCACTATGTACTTGGTGCGTGTGAGATGCACTACTCTGGTGAGGCTGAGCCCTGAAAAGCCACAGGCCTATAACAGTTGCAGAACCTGGGCAGGTGCCCGCTCACCCGAACAGGCCTAGTCCACCTGAGTTTCCTCGCTGCTGGCACCTCGATCTGTGGTCCCTCCGCAACGTGCAGTCTCCGGTTCCTCTATCGGCAGCAGTAGATGTCAGCCGACGGACGACTCCGGTCTCTGGGAAGCACGAGCTGGACACACAAAAAGAGATCACCCTCCAGGCTTTGTGATCCTCCACAAGGTTGAAGGCCCAGGCTTCAGGCCTAGTTCCTCTGGCAGCAGGCCTCACACACACGTCTTGCAGGGAGGAGGTGAAGATCCAAAGAGCTTGAACAAAGCTCTTCCCCTCCTTTAAGTAACCTCTCCCATAAAGCTGTGCGGGGATGCAATGCACTTTTGGAGGACAACTGCACTGTGGGTACCATAGTCTTATTATCTACTTATGTCAATGGAGTCCCGCTCTCCTGGTTCCACAATGCATTAATTCACAAGGTTAATGACAGTCTTATATTACACCACAAACCGCCACCCCGCTACACATACATGTAGGGCTTTTTTCTCAGAGGATAGGTGCAGGGACTCCTCCCTTCTGAGTCACCCCTTGACCCTGCCCTTTTTCCACTTTTGTGCACCCCTTTCCCAACTCCCAGGACCACCCCTTTTAGAAAATACAGAACCAAGTATAATTTTGTGCTGGTAAGTATTTTGTATTTTGTATGGAATTTGTCAATGATAACAAGAAATCCAGTAAAATATATCTAGCAACAATAGACACCCAGCGACAGTAGATCCACCCCAGCAACAATGAACTTCCAACAGCCAGCATCAATAGACCATCCAGCAACATTAGACCCCTCCCTCAACAGTATATCCTTCCCAGCAATGATTGACCCCCTGCAACATAAGACCCACCCCCAGCAACAATACAGCACCCATCAGCAACAATAGACCTCTCTAGTAACAATCGACCCCCCTGCAAAAATAGATCCCCTCCAGCAACAATAGATTCCCCAGCAGCCAGCAACAAAGTCCCATCCCTCAACAGTAGATCCCTCCCAGCAACGATTTACCCCCAGCAACATAAGACCCATCCCCAGCAACAATAGATCCCTCACGAGCCAACATTTATTAAGAGATTTGCTTTTTTTATATGAGATATGTTTTATAGCAGAAAGTAAAAAAAATTATATTGTTGGGCTTTTTTCATTAATAGCGCAAAAAATAAAAATAAACAGTGGTGATCAAATACCATAAAAAGAAAGCTCTATTCATGGGAAAACAATTAATACATTTCATTTGTGTACAGAGTTGCATGACTACGCAATTTTGAGTTAAGATAATGCAGTGGCAAAAAGCAAAAAATGGCCTGGTCATGAAGGGGGTAAATCTTCTGGAGGTCAAGTGGTTAAAAGTTACCTCTCACACTGTCAGGTTGAGGTCAGCAGCAGTAAGGGACTAGGAACCTGAGCTCTGTAAACATGTAAACAAACTCTGGTCCTTTTGGACCTTTTGTCCAGTTTGCTGACCAGAATAATTGACTTAACTAAGCTAATTTGTTATCTGAAGCAAAAATAGGTTTGCTTTGGGCCAGTTTGATTTACTCTTCTAGTGGGACAGTCATAAGTTTGGTTTTCATATTACCCATTGCAGATGTCGCAAGGCACACTTCATAGTTGATGCATCTCAGACTAGAATTGCTAATTGCCTAAGAACATTTGATTTTGCCCCCATTCACGAATAGTCATGAATGTACATGCAGATTCCCAATAAAAAATAGCTCTGCAAATGTTTATTAATTGCACTCTGTGTGTGTCTTTTTCAATAGTAGTTTAGTAGCTATCTTCTAAATCCATTAAATATTAAACAAATGATAGAGATGCATCTTATTTGACAGATAACTTAGTACATATTTGATTACAAAATCTTGTTTCCATTGTGATAGTAAGTAACAGATTATGCAAATGTACTGTGACACTGATACTTTCTACTGGACTAATGCAGTTTTATTTTAAAAGGATCTGTTACATTTAGAAAATATGTTATTTCTATGAAATGGAAAATTAAGCTAAATTGCCACAAAGCCCATCATTCAAACCTTGAAATAAAACATGATGTTGTTAATGAACCCAAAAAACTAGACTGAGTTCAGGTTTTCCTAATTTAAATTCAAGCTTGACACCAATCTGCTCTATATAATAATTTATCTATGTTATGATTTTTGTTTAATCTGAATAAGAGATCACTTCGGCAACTGTCAAACTTTTGCAACTATTATTCAAAGTTTTTTTTTTTTTTTTTTTTTATGTAGGTTCCTCAACCACATTGGCTTTTTCTTCCCATTAATAATGATGCTCACATGGGTCATTAGTATTGCTAGCATGGTCCGAAAATTGGTTTATGAAAAGGAAATTCGTCTTGAAGAGGTAATGAAATTTTTTGAATTGACAAAAAAAGCAAAATACATATTCAAGTTAGATCCTAAAACTGCTGTATGGAAGAAAAACTTTTTTTTTTTTTTTTTTTTAGCATTTCAATTAGAATCTGCATGCCCAAATTAAAGGAAGTTTATTATTTTTCTGTCATACAATGCTTCTGTGTGAATAATTACAAAGATCTACAAAGACAGAGGAGCAATATGTATATTTTTTTATTTAAGTTTTTTATATTTGCCTATATTTGCATTATAACCCTTTCATGGCCAGATTTTTTTTTTTACTTTAGCGCTCAGACAAGGTTTATCCGCATCAGTTAACTTCACTTTACCTCTATGACAAATTTTTCTGACTGACACTGAGTTTGAGAACTATAAACACATACGGTTGCTCATACCAAGTTCTCTCCTGCAAAGTTAATGATTTCCCAGGAAACAGTATTTTACATTTGGACTTATTTTAGTGAAAAATTATAAAAAAAAAGCTTAAAATAACTTAATGCATAGACATACTGTATATTGCAAATTGTGTTACTGTATAAGCAAAATTGTGTGTTATAGATACATTTTCCAACATTCTATTATAACAAAATATTTGCACTCTAATGTCAATGCGTTTTGTGGTCCTTTTGCTGCTTCAGGACAGTGTTCATGGTATAGAATAAAATATAATTGTTGGTAATCAGATCCATCTAAAATAAAATATAAAGGTTCCACAAATATATAAATATAATACAGGGGCATGGCCGGGATGAAGACCAAAATGGCCACTTAAGCCTTGAGCTCCGTCCGTAGAAGGGTAAATATTCACCTACTGAGGTCCGAGTGAGCCTAATCATGGGAAAAAAGCTCCGGCAGTGGCTCCACACCCCGCTCGCATTCCCTGCGAGATCCTAGCTCACAATTCAGCCACCAAATACCAGAGATATTCCGGACACAGCCAAGCAGCATGGCTGCTTCCTCAGCTACATTGCAAGCCTCCACACACGCGACTCACACACAGAGCCAGACACAGGCTGAGCCAGCACAGAGCTCCCCTGCACCAAATGCAGCTGCACACCTCTCCCCCAGCCTCAGGGATCTGCATAATATAGCTGCTGACATTAAAGTCAAGTTGTGAGCAGCTATATCAAATCTCAGACATGATATACAGACCATTGCAGACAAAGTCCACAATGTGGAGAAGATTACAACCCATCAGGAGACCCAGATGCCCATACACTCCAGCTGTGGGAAATCTATAGACACCTAGAAGTTCTGGACAGACACAGGCACAAATTAAGGGTCTGAGGCCTGCCAGAAGTGATTGCGCATGATCAAATTTTGCCCACTATTGCTATTACTGGACACTACTACCACAATATAAATGGAACGTCTACACCATGCTCTCTGACCCAGAGGTAGAGAGAGAGACCACCAAGAGATGTGGAACGTTATTTAAATAGCTTTGGTCTGAAAGAAGAGATTCTTAGAAAGGCCCAGAACCTAATTCAGATAACCTTCAACAGTGCAGACATAAAAATTTATCAAGACCTATGCAAAATCACCTTACAGCATTGGTGGGAACTCCTGCTGGATGTGTTATGTGCCTGTAACATCCACTACAGATGTAAATATCCACTCTGTCTCTCTGCAACTGTGCCAGGTCGGACGGTCATGTTACGAGTGCCGGAGGGCCTATCGTGTTTCTGCAAAACCTTTGATAACCCACTGATCCAGCTACCTGAATGGTACAGTGAATTCGGTCCACCTTCCATCATGAGATCACCCCCTCATAATGAACAGATGGATGTTCAACACCAAAGGCACAGAAATCCTCTTCACATCCTCGCTCACCTCCAACAGACATCCGCAGTCTCTTCTCCGTCACAGCCCAACAAATTCTCCAGTTCATCAGAGACCTCAACAAGAAGAATGAGGGCACCCCACCTACAGGATCTATGTTAACAGATAAGTCACACAAATGACACTTTTCACAGTTTCAGTTATGTTATTTATCAGGCTCTGGCCTGTCGTGCTTGATGTTCTTTTTCTCATCCGGGATTCCTTTACCTTTCTGATCCCTTGGATGACCGTAAAATATGTTTTTTCTTGTTATCTGCATTATTTCTCATATGTCAACTATGAGCTAACCACTCATTGAACCCTAGCTATGATCCTCATGTCGCTATACAAAAGGAGATCAAATCAGAGCCACAACAGTCTAAGCCCCATACTTTTTGCTCAACTAGAACCTCGCAATGGTGCTTAGGACTTACAAACCCCTGCAAGGCGCATATTTTTATGGTCCACATTCCCAAACCATCCCCTCCTTTATATACTAACCAGGATTTTACAGGTGCAAGGGGATATGCGTTCAACAGTACCAACAGTTACTTTTCTCTTCTCTTGATCCACCATCAGGATAAAAAGATTATCTGCGCTCAGTCACTTTTTCCTTCCACAGGCCAACAACCATTAGCTTTACCTCCATGAAGTGCTCGGATCTCACTCAAAATGCCTTATTCCCCTTTATACGGCCTACAGCTGTCACATTGATTAACCTCTGACCTCGCCTCCCAACAGTAACATACTCAAATCTTTCCCACGTACACATACCATACAGCAACTCCCACTGCACACCTCTGCAATTACCTCAGCACCAAACAGGACAGGTTAGCTGGCTCTTGCCTGCCTCAGGAACAATACCCCCCCGCTACTTTCCTCTCTCTCAACCGACTCCCTACGTAACACCCTTCTTATCTAAAACATATCCTCCTCTTGCAACATCCTAAGCACTGGACTACCAAGTCCCTATTTATTTACATTTTAAGCCTAACTACAAACCTATTCAATAATCCCTAAGCAGACTCCCAAGCACTGTGCACAAAACACTTAAACTGGGATCAATCAATTCACACGGTCTAAATACTCCCAAAAAGAGATAATGTATCTGAACTGTTAATACGCTAGCTAAAGGCAGGCATTTTCTTCAAGAAAGACAATTTTACTACGATTGTATACCTAAATGGACAAACCACTACTATACTTTGGTACTCCACAAACAAAACCAAAACCAATGGGGTCTCCATCCTCATCTCTAAGCATACTCCCATACAAATAACAGCCTCTCTGGCAGATAAAGAAGGCAGATTGTGCCTTTTTTTGTGTTTGAACAGGGGGGGGGGGTATTGTTCCTGAGGCAGGCAAGAGCCAGCTAACCTGTCCTGTTTGGTGCTGAGGTAATTGCAGAGGTGTGCAGTGGGAGTTGCTGTATGGTATGTGTACGTGGGAAAGATTTATTGTGTCCTTCTTAAAGGACACAATATATAACAGACCAATCACTCAAATATTTACTGTTCAAACACAAAAAAAGTATAATTTATCAATTCAGTAATGAACCACTTGGTCTATTTCCAGATAGGGAACCTAGTGTTGGGGGGGGGGGGGGATTTCAATGTCACGCTGCACCCTATTTTGGACATGTCCTCTGGTACTTCTTCCATGCCCTATAAGGCCCTACGGCGCATTAAAACTTCACCTACAAGACCTCTTAGTACATGACACCTGGCATAATCTCAACTCCAACTCCCGGGAGTACACCTACTTTTCTTCACTCCACAATCGATACTCCAGAATCAACTATTTCTTCCTATTTCAAACTGACCTCTCTTTGCTCTCACGAGCCACAATAGAACCTATGCTCATATCAGACAACAATCCCATTACAATGAGCCTAACCTTTCAAGACGCAAAACCCTGATCTAATATCTGGCTTTTAGATGCCCCAATACTAACAGATAAGGACATAACAAATAAAATCCTTTCCAGCCTTCACCCTTTTTTCCAGGAAAACACAGACATAGAGGTATATCCGTTTACAACCTGGGAAGCACATACATGTGTTCAAAGAGGGGAGCTCATCGCTCTAACAGCCCACCGCCTGGAAACAAAGACAAGACCTACACTAAAACACACTAACAAACCAAGTCCGAAAACTAGAGACAGTACATAAACGCACACATGCAGAACAGACTCTCCAAGACCTCCCAAAATTCAAAACGACTTTGCTAGAAGAACTTAACAAGATATGGAAACGCAGCTACATCCTAACCAAAAAATTATTTTATGAACAGGGAAACAAATGTGGAAAGCTTCTTGCGAGAGTTTTACATAATAGATGCACTGTAACCACAGTTCACAACATTTAGTCACCCAATGGCAAACTACTAGCAACCACCGAAGACATAACGTTGCAGTTCGTAAAATATTACACATACCTGTATAATTTATGTCCAGGCCCCTCTTCCCAAGCAAACTCCACTCATAGAACACACCTTATCAAAGACTTGCTTGACCAATATAGCCCCAAACCTATCTCCAACTCTGACTCCAAGAGACTGGACCTCCCAATCACCTTGGAAGAGATGAAACGATCTATCAAACATGGTAGCAAAGGGGTAATGGGATTATATCGGTGCCAAGAAGGACAGTATAAGAGACTAATAAAAATAGCAATATTTTATTACATAGAAAAAATACACATACAAATGATAAAAAGCAGAGTAATTATATAGAATAGATTATACTGGCCCTACCCACATATTCGACCTTTATACGCTGAAATATGTCCTTATTTTCTGAGACATACATCATGACCTCCAATCCTGGCATAAAAGGCTTTTCTCATGGCTTGGGAGAGCGGCCATAATCAAGATGAATATTCTCCCCTGCATACTGTATACTATGCAACCAATCCCGCTCAAGCTGCCAGAGACCTTCTTTATAACCTACCAAAAACTGTGCAGACACTTCATCTGGGGGCTGAAATGTCCCATACTTAGTTTTGACATACTTACCTTGCCTAACTTGAAAGGAGGCATAGGCATACCCGATATCTATAAGTACTACCTGGCATGCCAACTAGCTAGGCTCATTGACTAGAGTGTACATTAAAAGACTAAGGGATGAGTCAAGCTAGAAAACAATGAGACTAAAGTTACGCTACACCTGGCCTCTTGGCTACCTCCCAAACATACTCTCAGAGAATTCACAGAACACCCATTTATAGGTCCTTCACTATGCTGCATCCAGTTAGCGTGCAAAAAATATGACCTATCTTCCTCCCCAGGACATCTCGCCCCTATTCAACTTAATCCTGACTCCTCCCCAGGCTTGTCATCCCAATTACTACCCACACATAGGCCTTATGACTGCATCTGCATGGAACATTATTTCCACAAGGGTATGAACAGCTGAAATCCCAAATGCTCAATCAATCTTTTCCGTTCTGGATCTATGTCCAATTAAGACATTTCTTCTGCTATCCTAATACCTCTGGTGAATGGATCAGTCCGCACACCCCGTTTGAAGCCATTTGTTCCAGGAACTTGTCACAACGACACACAATTTACACACTATACACCCTTCTCTTTTCAAAGAACACCCCAAAGTCCAGTAGACATGGGAAAAGGGAACAACAACTCTCCCTGGATCTCTCACATGAGGAATGGAAAAACATATTTATCCATCTCCACAAATGCTCAATATATCCATACAAGAAATGAGATACAAGCTTTTCTCTGGCTGGTATAGAACCCCTATCCAGCTCCACAAGTGTTCCCCCTCTGCCTCACCTCTATGCTGGAGATGCGGTTCAGAACCAGGCTCCCTTATTGATATTTGGTGGCACAAGAAGGCATTTCAAAAATTACCACCTACAGTATCTCACAAAAGTGAGTACACCCCCTCACATTTTTGTAAATATTTTATTACATCTTTTCATGTGACAACACTGAAGAAATTACACTTTGCTACAATGTAAAGTAGTAAGTGTACAGCTTGTATAACAGTGTACATTTGCTGTCCCCTCAAAATAACGCAACACACATCCATTAATCTCTAAACCATTGGCAACAAAAGTGAGTACACCCCTAAGTGAAAATGTCCAAATTGGGCCCAATTATCAATTATCCCTCCCCGGGTAATGTGATTTGTTAGTGTTACAAAGTCTCAGGTGTGAATGGGGAGCAGGTGTGTTACATTTGGTGTAATTGCTCTCACTCTCTCATACTGGTCACTGGAAGTTCAACATGGCACCCCATGGCAAAGAACTCTGAGGATCTTAAAAAAAAAAATGTTGTTCTACATAAAGATGAACTAGGCTATAGGAAGATCTCCAAGACCATGAAACTGAGCTACATTACAGTGGCCAAGACCATACAGCGGTTTAACAGGACAGGTTCCACTCAGAACAGGTCATGGTTGACTAAAGAAGTTGAGTGCATGTGCTCAGCGTCATATCCAGAGGTCGTCTTTGGCAAATAGACATATGAGTGCTGCCAGCATTGCTGCAGAGGTTGAAGGTGTGGGGGGGTCAGCCTGTCAGTGCTCAGACTATACGCTGCACACTGCATCAAATTGGTCTGCATGGTTGTTGTCCCAGAAGGAAGCCTCTTCTAAAGATGATGCACAAGAAAGCCTGCAAACAGTTTGTTGAAGACAAGCAGACTAAGGACATGGATTACTGGAACCATGTCCTGTGGTCCGATGAGACCAAGATAAATTTATTTGGTTCAGATGGTGTCAAGCGTGTGTGGAGGCAACCGGGTGAGTACAAATACAAGTGTGTCTTGCCTATAGTCAAGCATGGTGGTCATGGGAGTGTCATGGTCAGGGTCTGCATGAGTGCTGCCAGCACTAGGGAGCTACAGTTCATTGAGGGAACCATGAATGTACTGTGACATACTGAAGCAGATTATGATCCCCTCCCTTGACTGGTCCGCAGGGCAGTATTCCAACATAATAACGACCCCAAACACACCTCCAAGAGAACTACTGCCTTGCTAAAGAAGCTGAGGGTAAAGGTCATGGACTGGCCATGCATGTCTCCCGACCTAAACCCTATTGAGCATCTGTGGGGCATTCTCAAATGGAAGGTGGAGGAGCGCAAGGTCTGTAACATCCACCAGCTCCACAATGAGCGGAACGGGTGGATGGCATGTCCGTGTCTGCTCTGCATATGCAGAGCGGACACTGACACAGCCCACTATACTTTTTAGTGGATCGTATTGGAGGTAGGACACAAGTCGGTTTATGTCTGCCACTATATAGAGGTGAATAGAGGGTCCAATTTGCCGGACTGACCATGTGAAAGAGGCCCAAGGCTGCTTTCACACTGATGCGCTGGGTGCAACGCAGTGTACCTCTGGCTTTCCTGCACTTTGCAATAGACTTCTATTATATTCTGCAGATTTGGTGTACTTTGAGAAAGCTCACCAAACTTGCAGGTAATAGTAACCACTGCAGAAAAGAAATGCCCATATATACACTGATTTTAGTAAGAAACAGACCTTTAATAACAATATTCTATTCTATTCCACCCCAGAGCAGGAGGTCGCGGGCCATATCAGAAGGCTCTGCGGGCCACATCAGAGGGCTCTGCGGGCCACATCAGAGGGCTCCGCGGGCCACTGGTTGGGCACCCCTGTTGTACATGCTAAATTTCACCCCATCGCAATACCTCCTGCATCACTCCTCACTCCCCAGATCGGTGTATAACAAGTCGCCAGCGATGCAGCTTGTTAACACAGCAAAACAATGCATCCCCACCTACTAAGTGGGGCACTAATATGCCTCAGTCATTTGCAGAATGGTTTGCACGCGTTAGACAGATCGCAGAAATTGAAGAATTAATTCATATTGCACACAACACACCAATCAAATGTACGCATACTTGAGCATGTTGGTTTCAGTTCCAAGAGTCAACTGACTACTAGACATGTGCATTCGTTTTCGTCCAAATGAATTTTCGTCGAATTTCGGGGATTTTCGGGTTCTTTTTAACAAAACGATAACAAACGCTTAAAATCCAAGATCCAAAAGCTCTGACAAAAAAAATGCTTTATTTTCTTGTCCATTATATTTTCATATCGTTGCGACAACAGTTCGATATAGATAGAAGATTCGACATGACGCTGACAATAACGATCTGTGTTTATCGAACCTGCGGTCGAATGTGCCTAACCTAACTCTACTAGTCCAAGATTATTCTACATAGACAGAAAAGATTAGACATTATAGACAATAGTAAAAAAAGAGCTGTTAGGCCCCTTTCACACTGAGGCGCTTTGCAGGCGCTATTGCGCTAAAAATAACGCCTGCAATGCGCCCCAAAAAAGCCGCTCAATTGTATCCAGTGTGAAAGCCCAAGGGCTTTCACACTGGAGCGTTGCGCTTGCAGGAGGGTCAAAAAACTCCTGCAAGCCACATCTTTGAGACGCGATAGGAGTGGTAAAAATACCGCTCCTATAGCGCCCCTGCCCATTGAAATCAATGGGGTAGCGCCTCCAATACGCCCGCAAAATGCTGCAAAGAGGCGTTATTGCGAGCGTTTTTAACCCTTTTTCGGCCGCTAGCGGGGGTTAAAATCCCCCCGCTAGGGCCCGCAAATCGCGGCAAAAAATACGGTATAGCACCGCTAAAAATAGCGCCGCTATACCGCCAGCGCATCCAGCGCTTCAGTGTGAAAGTAGCCTTAGTGATCGCTGCTGGAATGGGTGGGCGAAGTAAAATAATGATGATGATGAATGTTATTGGCTGATTGTAACCAAAGAGGAGGAGCAGTAAAATAGCTAGAACTAAGTATCTTACTTTCACTTACGATTGCTAGCAGAGAGAGACACACACTGAATCATTTCAGACAGTTAATCTTAGCTGGTCCCTTTGTTTGTTAACAGAGAACCCAAATTATTAAGCAATTAAGCATAAGCACAGCAGCAGAACAGATAGTGAAGCAAGCAATAGTTCAACTTGGCCTTTTCATTTCATCTGCTAATAATCTGCTATTGTGTTAGTATTGTGTTGAACTTGATACTGATACTAGTGGTGTTAGTGTTGTGATAGCCTCAGAGGCTGTCCGTGTTGTAGGGGGGGGGGATTTATAATTTATTATAGATTCTATATTATAGATTCTATATACCCTAACTTGTTACATGTGTGCAGGTAGTTTTGCCAACTGTGGCATATTTGTTGTTATTGTTCTATTTCTTGTATCTATTTTTCATTTGATTTTACATTGTTGCCTGCTTGCAGGTCTGATCACTATCACCAGTCCATTTTCTAAATATAACGAAATATACAGCAATGTACCGTTCTAACGGAAAAGTGAAGGCAGATAGAGGTCGTGGTCGCGGTTGTGGTGGACGCTTGCTAAAAAAAGGGGCAAGATCTCTGCTACTAGCTCTTTCTTAGGTACTGCTGACACTTCTGCCACCACAAAAATTTTGGCCACAACAGTGGGAGTCACGACCACTGCCACCAGCAAAGCTAGTTCCACCACCACCAGTTCTACTAGTTTTCCTGCCAGACCACCAACATCTGCTGCCGCTTCCACTGCCAGTGCAGCTCCTTTTACTTCTACAGGTGTCATGGCTTCTTATTTCTATGGAATAGGCAAGAAAACTAGTATTAAACAAGTGGAGTTGCCTTTAAACTCACCACTAGGGATGAGCCGAACACCCCCTGGTTCGGTTCGCATTAGAACATGCAAACAGGCAAAAAATTTGTTTGAACACGTGAACACCGTTAAAGTCTATGGGACACGAACATGAAAAATTAAAAGTGCTAATTTTAAAGGTTAATACGCAAGTTATTGTCATAAAAAAAGTGTTTGGGGACCTGGGTCCTACCCCAGGGGACATGTATCAATGCAAAAAAAAAGGGGAGTAGTGATTTTAATAATGCTTAAAGTGAAACAATAAAAGTGAAATATTCCTTGAAATTTTGTACCTGGGGGTGTCTATAGTATGCCTGAAAATAGCGCATGTTTCCCGTGTTTAGAACTGCCCCTGCACAAAATGACATTTCTAAAGGAAAAAAAGTAATTTAAAACTACCCGCGGCTATAATGAATTGTCGGGTCCCGGCAATACAGATAAAAGTAATTGAAAAAAACTGCATGGGTCCCCCCCACCCAGTCCATTACCAGGCCCTTTGGGTCTGGTATGAATATTAAGGGGAACCCCGAACCAAAATAAAAGAAAATGCGTGGGGGTCCCCCCAAATTTCATACCAGGTCCTTCAGGTCTGGTATGAATTTTAAGGGATTTTAAGGGATTTTAAGGGGCGTAGGGGCCCCCTCAAAATCCATACCAGACTCCTCAGGTCTGGTATGGATTTTAAGGGGTACCCACGCCAAAATAAATAAATGGCATGGGGTTCCCCCCAAAAATCCATAACAGACCCTTATCCGAGCACGCAACCTGGCTGGCCTGCAGGAAAAGAGGGGGGGACGAGAGAGCGCCCCCCCTCCTTAACCATACCAGGCCACATGCCCTCAACATGGGGAGGATGTCCCTATGTTGATGGGGACAAGGGCCTTATCCCCACAGCCCTTGCCCAGTGGTTGTGGGAGTCTGCGGGCGGGGGGCTTATCGGAATCTGGAAGCCCCAGATCCCGCTCCCCCCTATGTGAATTGGTAACGGGGTACATTTTACCCCTACCACGTCACAAAATGTGTCAAAAATGTTAAAAACCACAGTAGACAGCTTGGGACAAGTCCTTTATTAAAAAGGAAAAAAAAGAAATGCGGGTTTCCCATTGCGTCAGAGGGGGGCGGGGTCACCCGCACACGCGACGGGTGGCCCCACCCTCAGCTATTTAACAGCTGTCACAGAGGAAGAGCCTCATACGGTGGGTGCCTCCCATGGAGGCAGGATTGTGTCTGCGTGTTATCCGTATCCTCCGCTCGAGAACGGATTTTCATCGCTGGAATTTTTTTTTCTTTTTAATATAGGACTTGTCCCAAGCTGTCTACTGTGTTTTTTTTTATTTTTGACACTTTTTTGTGAAATGGTAGGGGTACAATGTACCCCGTTACCAATTCACATGGGGGGGCCTGGATCTGGGGGGCCCCTTTGTTAAAGGGGGCTTCCAGATTCCGATAAGCCCTCCGCCCGCAGACCCCCACAACCACTGGACAAGGGTTGTGGGGATGAGGCCCTTGTCCCCATCAACATGGGGACATCCCCCCCATGTTTAGGGCATGTGGCCGAGTATGGTTCAGGAGGGGGGCCGCTCTCTCGTCCCCCCCCTCTTTTCCTGCCAGGTTGCATGCTCGGATAAGGGTCTGGTATGGATTTTGGGGGGTAACCCTACATAAAAAAAAATTGGCACGGGGTACCCCTTAAAATCCATACCAGACCTGAAGGGTCTGGTTTGGATTTTGAGGGGGGCACGTACACCATTTTTAAAAAAAAAATTGGCGCAGGGTTCCCCTTAACCACTTTACAACCACCTGCCGACAAATAACGTCGACAAGGTGGTTGCTTAACTCTGGGAGGACGTTATATAACGTCCTCCCAGAATCGCGCTCCCGCGCGCCCCCTGAGGGTGCGCACACGGGAAACTCCGTGACCGCCGGGTCCTCTGGACCCGGCGGATCACGAATCGCGGTAAATCGCCGCTGATAGCGGCCGTTTACCACGTGATCGCTCCGTCAAATGACGGAGCAATCACTTGTAAACAGACCGGCGTCATTTGATGACGCCGGTTCCTCCCTCCCCTCTCTGTACCGATCGGTACAGTGTGAGAGGAGAGGGGAGGGAGCAGATCAAGGCAGCAGCGCTGTGGGCTGGATCTGTGACAATTGCAGTCACAGATCCAGCCATCCATCCATCCCTGCTCAGCCATCCCTGTGCTATACCCTGCCAATACTCTGCAAAATACCCTGCCAATACTCTGCAAAATACCCTGCCAATACCCTGCAAAATACCCTGCCAATACCCTGGTGCAATACTCTGCAATACCCTGGTGCAATACTCTGCAATACCCTGCGCAATACTCTGCAATACCCTGCGCAATACTCTGCAATACCCTGCAAAATACTCTGCAATACCCTGCAAAATACTCTGCAATACCCTGCGCAATACTCTGCAATACCCTGCAAAATACTCTGCAATACCCAGCAAAATACTCTGCAATACCCTGCAAAATACTCTGCAATACCCTGCAAAATACTCTGCAATACCCTGCGCAATACTCTGCAATACCCTGCCAATACTCTGCAAAATACCCTGCCAATACCCTGCAAAATACCCTGCCAATACCCTGGTGCAATACTCTGCAATACCCTGGTGCAATACTCTGCAATACCCTGGTGCAATACTCTGCAATACCCTGCGCAATACTCTGCAATACCCTGCAAAATACTCTGCAATACCCTGCAAAATACTCTGCAATACCCTGCGCAATACTCTGCAATACCCTGCACAATACTCTGCAATACCCTGCGAAATACTCTGCAATACCCTGCGCAATACCCTGCAATACTCTGGTGCAATACTCTGCAATACCCTGCGCAATACTCTGCAATACCCTGTGCAATACTCTGCAATACCCTGCGCAATACTCTGCAATACCCTGCGCAATACTCTGCAAAATACTCTGCAATACCCTGCACAATACTCTGCAATACCCTGCACAATACTCTGCAATACCCTCCACAATACTCTGCAATACCCTCCACAATACTCTGCAATACCCTCTACAATACCCTGTGCAATACCCCGTGCAATACCCTGCCATACACCGCAATACCCTGCCATAGTCCGCAATACTCCGCAATGCCCGGCAATACTCTGCAATGCCCGGCAATACTCTGCAATAACCACTTCCCGCCCTCCGGCCGTCATATGACGTCCTTGACTTCGTGCGGGGATATCTGAATGATGGGAGCAGCTACAGGCATCATTCAGATATTAGCTTTTTCAGCCGGCGAATCCCTACACCATAAGAACAATCATAGTGGCTGTTCCGCCGCTTGATCATTCTTACGGGAGGCGAGAGGGGATGTCCCCTTACCCCCCGCCGCCCTCCGGTGCTTCTACCGACTCACCGCTACGATCAAAGCCAGGATTGTTGTTTTGTTTTTTTGTTTTTTTTCAGGCTTCCCAGCCTAGAGGTAAGATGTGGGGTCTTATTGACACCCCCCCCCATATCTCACTGTAAAGAGGACCTGTCATGCCATATTCCTATTACAAGGGATGTTTACGTTCCTTGTAATAGGTATAAAAGTGATCAAAAAAATGTTTGGGGCGGAAAAACATGTCAAACTAAAATAAAGTAAAATGAAGAATACATTTTTTTTTTTTTTTTAAAGCGCCCCTGTCCCCGTGAGCTCGCATACAGAAGCGAACGCATACGTAAGTCCTGCCCACATATGAAAACGGTTTTCAAACCACACATGTGAGGTATCTCTGCGAACGTTAGAGCGAGAGCAATCATTTTGGCCCTAGACCTCCTCTGTAACTCAAAACATGTAACCAGTAAAAATATTTAAAGCGTCGCCTATGGGGATTTTTTAAGTAGCGAAGTTTGGCGCCATTCCACGAGTGTGTGCAATTTTTAAGGGCGACATGTTAGGTATCTATTTACTCGGCGTAACTTCATCTTTCACATTATGCAAAAACATTGGGCTAACTTTACTGTTTTTTTTTTTTTAAAGCACAAAACATTTTTTTTCCGTAAAAAACGCGTTAAAAAAATTGCTGCACAAATATCGTGCGAGATAAAAAGTTGCAACAACCACCATTATATTCTCTAAGGTCTTTGCTAAAAAAACATATATAATGTTTTGGGGTTCTATGTAATTTTCTAGCAAACAAATGATGATTTTTACATGTAGGAGAGAAATGTCAGAATTGGCCTGGGTGCTCCAGAACGCCTGAAGGTGCTCCCTGCATGTTGGGCCTCTGTATGTGGCCATGCTGTGTAAAAGTCTCACACATGTGGTATCGCCATACTCGGGAGTAATAGCAGAATGTGTTTTGGGGTGTAATTTGTGGAATGTATATGCTGTGTGTGAGAAATAACCTACTAATATGACAATTTTGTGGAAAAAAAAAAAAGAGAAAAAAAAAATTTTGATTTTGCAAAGAATTGTGGGAAAAAATGACAACTTCAAAAAACTCACAATGCCTCTTTCTGAATACCTTGGAATGTCTTCTTTCCAAAAAGGGGTCATTTGGGGGGTATTTGTACTTTTCTGGCATGCTAGGGTCTCAAGAATTGAGATAGGCCGTCAGTACTTCAGGTGTGATCAATTTTCAGATATTGGCACCATAGCTTGTGGACTCTATAACTTTCACAAAGACCAAATAATATGCACCAATTTGTACTTATTTTTACCAAAGATATGTAGCAGTATAAATTTTGGCCAAAATTTATGAAGAAAAAATAGTAATTTGCAAAATTTTATAACAGAAACGAAAAAAAATCATTTTTTTACAAAATTTTCAGTCTTTTTTCTCTTATAGCGCAAAAAATAAAAAACCCAACAGTGATTAAATACCACCAAAAGAAAGCTCTATTTGTGTGAAAAAAAGGACAAAAAATTCATATGGGTACAGTGTTGTATGACTGAGTAATTGTCATTCAAAATGTGAGAGCACCGAAAGCTGAAAATTGGTCTGGTTATTAAGGGGGTTTAAGTGCCCAGTGGTCAAGTGGTTAATATTCATACCAGACCCAAAGGGCCTGGTAATGGACTGGGGGGGAACCCATGTCGTTTTTTTCAATGACTTTTATCTGTATTGCCGGGACCCGACAATTTATTATAGCCGTGAGTAGTTTTTAATTACTTTTTTTCCTTTAGAAATGTCATTTTGTGCAGGGACTGTTTTAAACACGGGAAACATACGCTATTTTACAGGCATACTATTGACACCCCCCAGGTACGAAATTTAAAGGAATATTTCACTTTTATTGCTTCACTTTAAGCATTATTAAAATCACTGCTCCCGATAAAACGGACACTTTTAAAACTTTTTTTGCATTGATACATGTCCCCTGGGGAGGGCCCAGGTCCCCAAACACTTTTTATGATAATAACTTGCATATTAACCTTTAAAATTAGCACTTTTGATTTCTCCCATAGACTTTTAAAGGGTGTTTCACGGCTTTCGGATTTGCCGCCAACACCCCAAATTGTTCTCTATTCGGCGAACGGGCGACCCGACCATAAAGCTCATCCCTACTCACCACCACCAATGACACTGCCAGTGCCACTGTCCAGCCCCCCAAAGAAGCAATTGAGGGAGACAGCAGCAGAGACAGAGTGTGAGACTTCTTTTTCGTTGCCCCAAGAGAAAAGTTCTACTGAGGTAGACGACTCTATGCAACAAGTTTCAGCAATAACTGGTTTTGGTGGCGATGATGATTTTGAATGTGATGCTCCTCTTTCCCCAACCACTGCAGACATTTTATACACTCTTACCCCACAAGACTTACAGTATGACCTAGAGGAAGTGCAAGAGAGATATTCTGCGAGGAGTAGGACAGGTAGCAGTTCACTTTTTTAATCTGCTGCTAACTCCCCTTCTCCCTCTGTTATTATGGAGGAAGAATCCTGTGATGATAACACGACCTCCCCAGTGCCCCTGCCATTAGCACTAGTTCACCAAGTGGAACTGTAGTGGCAAGAGCTTCCACCACTGGAGTGCTACCTGTTGCAGCTACATCAGCCCTAAATAATACTAGAGATAAACAGGGTCAAGGGGCTGCTTTGCGCCGCAGCAACGTTTAGAAATACTTTCACAGTTTGGAAGGCGGGTTCTTTGGAAAGTGCAAATTGTGTGGGAAGCAAGTGAGTAGGGGGAAATATTTGGGACATTTAACCAATACTGGTATGAACCTACACCTTAAAAATTACCACCACTCTACTTTACTGAGGGCAGAGGCAGAAAAAGAAGGTGGTAGCGCAGAAAGCAGCATAACGGACTCTGACTCCTCAACCACACCACTTACTCAGCGCACAGCCAATAGAGAGGGTTCAAGTAAGACAAACCGTCCATGTGTAGTAGTTCCACTGCAGACCCAATCAGGCTCCTCATCCTCCCAAGGACATCATCAGCCTACCCTAGATATCTTTGTTGGCTTTAGTTCCAAGGGCATGTCAAAACAGCAGGCCAACAAGATCACCCGCCTCATTGGCCTATTTATTGCTGTTGGAGGAGCCTCTTTTCACATGATTATAGGGGAACCATTTAACCACTTCCCTACCCGCCTATAGTCAAATGAAGTCCACAGATGGGATCTCCCATCCTGGGTGGACGTCATATGACGTCCTCAGCTTTAAGGGGGGATATCTGAATGATGCCTGCAGCTAGAGGCATCATTCAGATATCTTTTTCTTGTGCCGGCGATTCTGCGCACCATAAGAATGATCATAGTGGCAGTTCCACCACTTGATCGTTCTTATAGGCGGCGGGAGGGGACACCCCCCCTCCCGCCGCCATCCAGTGCTTCTCCGGGCTCTCCCGTGCCATCGGGGACCTGGAGAGAATCGTCCGGCGCCGGTGGTGGGTCACGTGATGAGCATAGAGATGACTGGTGACCAGATGGTCACCAGTCATCTCTATGATCGTTGGAGGCCCGGGCGCGATGTGATGATGTCACGCCCGGTGTCATGGATATGCAGTAGTGTTTGTCTGTCAGCTTACCTTCCTTCCCATGTGTTCATCTTAGAGGCCAGAACCCTTTCACCTGGCTTCCTTTATAATCTCCTCCCAGCCTGACTCCACCCCAGGCCCTATCACAGAACACTATATTAACCTGTGCACTGCAAGCCTGCTTTGCTGATCAACGTGTTTGTTAGGCATTGTGTGTTTGGGTTCCTGCCTGCCGTGTGCTACGTCTGTCTCTCTGTTACGTTATTGGCTTGTCCCCGACTATCCCTGTCTGCTCGTGACCCTTGACCTTCGCCTCGTTCTTTCGTTATCCTTGTCTGCTTGTGGCCCCTGACCTTCAGCTTGTTATTCGGTTCTCTCATATCTTGTGCTGCTGCTTCCCCTCTTTTCCCCTTATCCTACGGGGCGTGAGCTAGGAAACTCCAGGGGCCGCGACCTGGTCCCAGCCTGCAGCATAACATCCTCACCACTAGAGGCCCTGGAGAAGACCTGCTGGGTCTTAGACTCCGCGCCCTGGGGAATCTTGGCTCTAGCTTCCGTTAGGATCCCGGTTGTGCTCCTCTGGTCCCGCTTTCCACAACCACCCAGTTTCCTATCCGCAGAAGCCAGCCATAGGGTTCACTACCTCGCGGTGCACTCCTGTCCCCCTATGGTGTGCATCTGTCACCTGGCCACAGGTGACCTTGACAGTTTGATCAGCCATGGACCCGGCTGACATCCCGATCCCCGCGGATGATCCATTGCGGGGCATAGTCCACAGACTTGAAACCCAGGAATCGAATCAGACTCAGGTGATGCGATTCCTCCAGGATCTGGCTTCTCGATTCGAGCAGCTTCAGGCCTCCTTGGGAACCCCGAATCCGCAACCTCAAGTACAACCAGCGGTGGTACCTATCGCACCAGTCGCAGCCACACACTCACTAACACTGCCAGCTCCGTTCCGTTTCTCTGGGGACTCCAAGGCCTGCAGAGGGTTCCTTAGCCAATGCACGATTAATTTTGAGCTTCAGCCTCAAAACTTTCTGTCTGATAGGGCAAAGGTAGCCTATATCATTTCCCTCCTCTCCGGTGAAGCTTTAGCCTGGGCAGCCCCTCTGTGGGAACTGAATGATCCAGTGGTTTCTAGCCTGTCTGGCTTCTTGAAACTTTTTCGGAATATCTTTGAAGAACCGGCTCGTGTCTCTTCAGCGGCCAGCGCCCTTCTACGTCTCCGCCAAGAGTCTGCTTCAGTGGGACAGTACGCCCTTAATTTCCGCATACTGTCGGCTGAGTTGAGCTGGAACAATGAGGCCTTAGTCGCAACCTTTTTGCATGGCCTGTCTGATAGAGTGAAGGATGAATTAGCAGGAAGAACCATCCCCACTGATCTGGACGGGGTTATCTCCTTGTGTAACCAGATCGATATTCGCTTTCAGGAAAGGACCCTAGAAAAGCGGCACCAGCACTCCTTGGTCCTTAGTCAGCCTGAGCTCCCCTCTCCTCGACCCGTGGAGCATCTCCTGCCAGCTGAGGAACCCATGCAGCTGGGCAGGACCAGGCTATCCCCAGAGGAACGTGCTAGGCGCAGAACTCTAGGCCTGTGTCTCTACTGTGGGGGCAAAGGTCATTTTCGTGACACTTGCTCTCTTTGTCCAGAAAAACGTTTGGGTCCACTTCATCTGGAAAGTGGAGTATTGGACCCAGAAATATCACCTTCCCCTTCTCGTCTTCTGCTTTCTGTGTTCCTTCATGTTGGTGCTTCTTCTCATTCGGTCTCAGCATATCTGGATTCCGGAGCCGCTGGTAATTTCATGGACTGGGAAATTGCGTCGTCCATGAGACTTACTGTTTTGCCCCTCACCACGCCATTGGTGGTCTTGGTGATTGATGGTACTGTTCTCCCAGGGGGACCTATCCGCTTCCAGACCCTCCCTGTTAAGATGTCGGTAGGGACACTCCACCAGGAGTGGATATCCTTCCTTATCTTACCCAAGGCCTCAACGCCTATAATTTTGGGTCTCCCATGGTTACAGCTCCATTCTCCTCATGTGGCTGGACTACTGGACAGATCCTGGCTTGGGGTTCCTCCTGTTCCTCGTCCTGCCTACCCAAGGTTGCCCCCTGTGAACCTGAGCCGGTCATTCATTCCAGGTCGCATAACCATTTACATTTCTCTGTCCCTAATCGCCCTTGGACGCACAGCCAGGCTAGCTTGTCTACAAGTCCTGCAGTCGCTACGTCTTGCGATGCAATTCAGGTAGTCGCTACACCTGACTCTATTCACTCGGCCTCTGTACTAGTTATGCCAGTCCAGCCCATGCCCAGTGAGCCGCCTACTTTTTCTTGTTCAGGACATTCTGCTTGTCTTTCAGCTATTCAGCTTGACTCCTGTGACATGTCACCCTCTAACCAACCTGACTTCAGAGTTCCACTGACATCTGCCCAGTTTGATGGTCCTGTGCTAGATGACCAGTTCATCTTTAAGGGTCTAGGGGACCCTCCTCAGATTTCTGTTGATCCTCTCATGCCCTTGCTTATTCCTAGAGAGCCTTTGGTCCTCAATAGATCTTCTTGTCATCTCCCTACCTCGGTTCTGGTCTCTGAGGATAATCTAAAGTACGAGGTTAGACAAGTTCTGGATTCTCGGCTCTGCAGAGGTATTCTTCAGTACCTTGTGCATTGGAGAGGTTTTGGTCCTGAGGAGGCGTCTTGGATCGCTGCATCTGATGTCGTTGCACCTCATCTTTTGAAGAGGTTTCATCTGAGATTTCCCTTTAAGCCTGGGCCCAGGCGGGGGAGGGCCCATAAGAGGGAGGGTACTGTCATGGATATGCAGTAGTGTTTGTCTGTCAGCTTACCTTCCTTCCCATGTGTTCATCTTAGAGGCCAGAACCCTTTCACCTGGCTTCCTTTATAATCTCCTCCCAGCCTGACTCCACCCCAGGCCCTATCACAGAACACTATATTAACCTGTGCACTGCAAGCCTGCTTTGCTGATCAACGTGTTTGTTAGGCATTGTGTGTTTGGGTTCCTGCCTGCCGTGTGCTACGTCTGTCTCTCTGTTACGTTATTGGCTTGTCCCTGACTATCCCTGTCTGCTCGTGACCCTTGACCTTCGGCTCGTTCTTTCGTTATCCTTGTCTGCTTGTGGCCCCTGACCTTCAGCTTGTTATTCGGTTCTCTCATATCTTGTGCTGCTGCTTCCCCTCTTTTCCCCTTATCCTACGGGGCGTGAGCTAGGAAACTCCAGGGGCCGCGACCTGGTCCCAGCCTGCAGCATAACATCCTCACCACTAGAGGCCCTGGAGAAGACCTGCTGGGTCTTAGACTCCGCGCCCTGGGGAATCTTGGCTCTAGCTTCCGTTAGGATCCCGGTTGTGCTCCTCTGGTCCCGCTTTCCACAACCACCCAGTTTCCTATTCGCAGAAGCCAGCCATAGGGTTCACTACCTCGCGGTGCACTCCTGTCCCCCTACGGTGTGCATCTGTCACCTGGCCACAGGTGACCTTGACACCCGGGTCCTCAGATGTAAACAAAGCCGCCATTGCGGCTAGTAAGTATGAGATCAGTGAAAACATTTTCACTGATCTCATGCTTTCCAGCCTGGAGGAGAGATGTGGGGCCTTATTGACCCCGCATCTCTCAATAAAGAGGACCTGTCGCACACATTCCTATTACAAGGGATGTTTACATTCCTTGTAATAGGAATAAAAGTGATCAAAAAAAAAAGTGAAATAAGTGTTAAAAAAAAAAAAAAAGTAAAATAAAAAAATCAATAATAATAAAAAAAAAGTTAAACGCCCCTGTCCCCGGTAGCTCTAATCAGAAGCGAACGCACACGTAAGTCCCGCCCACATATGTAAACGCAGTTCAAACCACATATGTGAGGTATCGCCGCGTGCGTTAGAGTGCATGCAACAATTCTAGCACTAGACCTCCTTTATAACTCTAACCTGGTAACCTGTAACAAAAATTAAAGCATCGCCTATGGAGATTTTTAAGTACCGAAGTTTGGCGTTATTCCATGAGTGTGAGCAATTTTAAAGCGTGACATGTTAGGTATCTATTTACTCGGCGTAACATAATCTTTCATATTTTCCCAAAAAATTGGGCTAACTTTACTGTTTTGTTATTTTTTAATTCATGAAACCATTTTTTCCCAAAAAAAGGCGTTTGAAAAATTATTGCGCAAATACTGTGCAAGAAAAAAAGTTGCAATGACCGTCATTTTATTCCCTAGGGTGTCTGCTAAAAAAACATATATAATGTTTGGGGGTTTTGAGTAATTTTCTAGCAAAAGAATGATGATTTGGACATGTAGGAGAGAAGTGCCAGAATAGGCCCGGTATTGATGTGGTAAAAAAAGCCTGGTGTTGAAGTGGTTAAACAGCTCATGCATGCCCTTGCTCCACAATACGTTGTTCCCGCATGAACAACTTTCAGCAGAAAGATTGTTCCAGCACTATACCATTCATTACAGGAAGATTGCAGGGCATTTCCACCGCAGTGCAGGGGCTAGTCAACTATTGAGGGTGGAGCAAGAACAATCAGGGCTCCCCACACATCGCCTGAAACAAGATGTCAGCACCCAGTGGAACTATACTCTGTAAATAAATATAAATGAGTGGTGCTGCGCTGTTAAAAAAAACTATGATTAGAGTGTATTAAAATGGTAAGCGATAAGTGCTGAAAAATGATGCTGCAAATAAACAAATATAGAGCTCCAATCTCCTAAATGTGAAAAATATATAATAAGGTGTACACTCTCTAAATGAGTATAGTAAACAAGTGACTTGTCCTTTAAAGTGCCAATAAATATATATTGTGCAAAATTATGCAAAAGTGCAAAAAGTGGTCTGTCCTTTTTCATGCACTAGATACAATGTGCAAGGTGCAAACAAATTATTTTAATTTCTCTTCTTCTGTGCAAAACCGTAATGTGCAAAGTGCAAAGGAAATATTTTCTCCTCTTCTTGTGCAAAACACACTCTAGTGAAGATGGCCTCTTACCTTACGGTTATGAGGCAACCGCATGTGTATATGATAATGAAACTGTGTGTTCGTCCTGCTTGCTTCTTACTAGTGTGCTCCCGGGGCAGTAGCGTGGGTCTACTGTTACCAATGATCTTTTCTCTCCCAATGAATATAGCAGAACAAAAGGGGGAGTTTGGGACTTTAAATGAGGCGCATATGTGGTGCACCTCCATCCCTAATTCGAAAAAGTAAATGGAAGTTTGGGACTTTGAGTGAGACTGTAGACATGGTGTAGGTAAAAAAGATACATGTTTATTCAAAATAAACGCATGACACATCTCCTAACAGAAATCACATGGAAGGAAAAACATTCTGGTTGATGCGATTCCCTAGAGTTACACACACATAGGTATGGGTATGTACAATATAAGCAACAAGGTACATCAGTGTGTGGCCAGGTGCCACATAGTGATCTGTATGGATAATGGAATACATTCAGTGAATTACATATGTACAGATATCACATGGCAACAAGCGCTAAAAACATGAAAAAATGAGCATATAAAACCAGTAAGAGCATAGGTAAATGATTGTGTTGTCAACTGAGTTGATGCGTTTTCTGATGCCCAATGCGTCTCGTGTATAAGTTACACTCTTCAGGGGCTAGTGCTCAGGACATCTAAAAGATATATAATGAAGTGTAAATAACTAAATCTGGTTGCTGGTTTAGCAGTGGTGGCCCGTCCATAGCTCCACGGACCCCCCCCCCTCCTGTAGTCACAAAAATATATATTTTTTTTAAATGGCCCCTTCAAGAAAAAAAAATATTCCCCAAAAAATGTCCTTTAAGTAAGTGCACTTGAGCGCCGGACACCAGTGCAATATGGAAAGCGCCACGTCAATGCAATCACGAGATTGCAGATGTGGCGCTTCATTTGCAGGCTTTTAACCCGCCTTGCGGTGCAATGCAAAGCGCCGAATATCTTTCGCCCGTAGAATCACTATGGGCGCCATGCGGGAGCATTGTTGTTTGACTTTCACAGCTGTTACTTCCGGGTTTCGTGGAATAGACGAAAACCGGAAGTGACGTCACGTCGGCAGCTCCGTTCTTTGCATGGCCCGAGCGGAGCTGCAAGCAAGGTAAGAAGACCGCCGTCACACTCACCATGTGCTATTGCTAAGTTAGTTTGTCCTTGCTTGCTAGATCGATCCCACATCCCACCCTGATCCCCAATTACTTTCAGACTGTCTGTGCTGTGCAATTTTCTGGACATAGTCCTCCAGGCTCCTGATTTATATGTATTTGTGCAAGGCAAGGGTTGCATGTTCCTGACCAGTGACCTGTATAACTATAACACATGCTTTTTGGCCCAACTCTCAGCAGTGCATTAACCTGATCTCTCCATCTATGGGTCCCAGCAGTGAGAGAAAAACACCTGGACACTGGATGATGGATTGCATGCACCTGAGCCCCAGGAGAAGATGGAGAACTACAAGTCCCAGCAGATTATACGATATGGCTCCAAGGTGGATGGGTGTACAGGTGTTTTCCTAGCACTGCAGTCCAATACATGGGAGACTGCATGAAGAGCTTTAAGGAGGATTTGTGACCTCATGATGCTGGTATGATAGTCTCACACATACATAGGGAACTAAATCAGCCGGGGACCTAGCAGATTACAATTTAAAACAAAAAAAGGAGGATGAGTGGTCATGCCTTTTTTTCCCCCAATGCTGGGACTTGTAGTAGTGTTGTAAGAAGAAGATTCTGGAGCCTGGAGGAGTGTGTCTGTTTGCCCTGCCACCCTGTGCTGGTCTGAGGGGGGGGGGGGTGATTGCTGTGTCCACCATCCCCCTGCCATGTGTATAGTGTAGTACTGTAGCTGACCTGATTGGGGGGGTTGCAGAATGCAGATACGTGCAATTTAAAGGGTGCAGAATGCAGATATGTGCGATTTACAGGTTGCACAGTGCATATAGGTGCGATTTACAGGGTGCAGAATGCAGATATGTTCTATTTACAGGTTGCAGAATGCAGATATGTTCTATTTACAGGTTGCAGAATGCAGATATGTGCGATTTACAGGTTGCAGAATGCAGATATGTGCGATTTACAGGTAGCAGAATGCAGATATACGCGATTTACAGGTTGCAGAATGCAGATACGTGCAATTTACAGGTTGCAGAATGCAGATACGTGTGATTTCCAGGTTGCAGAATGCAGATATATGCAATTTTCAGGGTGCAGAATGCAGATATGTTCTATTTACAGGTTGCAGAATGCAGATACGTGCGATTTACAGGTTGCAGAATGCAGATATGTGCGATATACAGGGTGCAGAATGCAGATATGTTCTATTTACAGGTTGAAGATACGTGCGATTTACAGGGTACAGAATGCAGATATGTGCAATTTACAGGGTGCAGAATGCAGATATATGCAATTTTCAGGGTGCAGAATGCAGATATGTTCTATTTACAGGTTGCAGAATGCAGATACGTGCGATTTACAGGTTGCAGAATGCAGATATGTGCGATATACAGGGTGCAGAATGCAGATATGTTCTATTTACAGGTTGAAGATACGTGCGATTTACAGGGTACAGAATGCAGATATGTGCAATTTACAGGGTGCAGAATGCAGCTATGTTCTATTTACAGGTTGCAGAATGCAGATAGGTGCGATTTACAGGTTGCAGAATGCAGATATATGCGATTTACAGGGTGCAGAATGCAGATATATGCAATTTACAGGTTGCAGAATGCAGATATGTGCGATTTACAGGTTGCAGAATGCAGATATGTGCGATTTACAGGTTTCAGAATGCAGATATGTGCGATTTACAGGGTGCAGAATGCAGATATATGGAATTTACAGGTTGCAGAATGCAGATATGTGCGATTTATAGGTTGCAGAATGCAGATATGTGGGATTTACAGGGTGCAGAATGCAGATATGTTCTATTTACAGGTTGCAGAATGCAGATACGTGCGATTTACAGGGTGCAGATGTAGTGGATCGGTTCAGGTCCAATCCCAGAAACTATTCTCTTGTTCTGCCGCTGTTCCAAATCTGTGCTGGAGTGAATAGGCCTATTTGCTAGCTTGAAAGAAATGACACTAGACTGTGCTTTAGCATAATTTCTTTATCACTTCCAGACCTCATTCTCGGTCTCAGCTCTTTTTAAAGACACATTTTACACAGGCAACGTCATCACAAGCATGTACATATAATTAGTTGTGTTCATATATGGAGCTTCTTCTCCTTCTCTGAGTCTGTTCCTCCACGTGGCAGAGTGTTCCCAGAATATTCTTGTCTCAGCTCCATGTTTAGTGATGGGTGGGGTTGAGGAACGAATCCAGCAGTGGATCTCAGCAGTGGGGGAATGGGAAAACACATCTTTTCTTTTTATGTAAGGAAAATACTTTTTGTTTTGTTACATAAACACCAAAAGCCACACATATAATATTTCTAAATTATATCCTTAGCTAGCATATATTAGCTTTCTAGTTCCCTATATGAAAATCAATAAGCTTCTCATTGTACAAAAATATCTCAACGTGTATTTCTGTTCCTAACAGATGGTTCCCAATAAAAGGATGCTAATTATCCTGAATTCCTGAGGTAGGTAAGAGCAGGCTATGTTAGCAGCTGAGAACAAGAAAAGAACATTTAACCCCCTGATAACCTTCTCAAACTATATTTAAGTAGATACCAAAGAGAGAGAAATCATATGTAAAAATATTCATTTTATATACTCCATCACAGCCCCCCCTTAAAATGACTATTTTATCAATACTGTCCCTATATTATATAACCTTACCTGCCCCCCCCCCCCCCCCTGACATCAGGACCTTTTTTACATTTCGCATAGAGGTCGGACATGGATTTCCCAGTGTCTTTACTCGACGAAACGGTCAGGAGAACAGTCAAGTACTATTCTTTCCCTTATCATTTGAGAATGTTGTATGTATTAGTTACAGGTAAGGACTGTAATGGAGCATACGGTCCCTCATCCTCCTTTATTGGATCTCTAATATCACCTAGATTCAAAAAGGTAGGAGTCACCTCTTCAGCTGCCTTTCCTAACAGCTTCTTCATACAGGGCAGAATACAGCAAACCACTAGTGCAGCTAATGTAAGCAGTATCAAAATTGCTATACCTATTTGAGTACAAATGCGTTGCCACCCATTCATCCATCCAAAATACTGGTCCCAGGGATTGGTCAGTCCTGAATTTCTTTTTAACTCTTTTGACAGATCCTCTAATTTCTTAATGGCCAAGGTTACCTTACCATTGGGGCCTGTATTGTCCGGAATGTACGTACAACATGTACTTGTCCCAGGCAACATTTTACACACACCCCCCTTTTCAGCTAAGATCATGTCTAAGGCCATACCATTTTGGAAAGTCATTTGTGAAGTGGCCTCTAGTTGTTCAGCTAAACCTTGGAGTGCATCCCTGGTATAGTTAACGAACCTCTGTTGGTTATAGTAAATATAATTAATCCAATCTACATTCTTATTTACAGTGATTATGGGAATCAGGGACTCAAAACCTGCAGCTACTTGGTAACTGTCCACTTGGTCCCCTATTCTCCCCATCATATCGCACTCCCATAACATATGTGCCCGCATCTGTAGGACTAGGATTTTTTATGGTCAGGGTGAGTTTCATGCCCAGTTCCCTATCATAGCTTGACCATACGCCTTTTTTTATTGAGGTCAGTCTGCTGAGTAATGACTCTCCATATTTGTCTTTCCTGTTCAGGGCACTCTGTGTCCTATATCCCCATTCATCCCCTGTATTCCAACCCACAGATTCCCAGTGGCCACAGTCTGCTGTATCACATATATATATATATATTTCCGTTGTTGATCTGCGTCCCGAAAATGTTACACTGCCAGTTAACTGGAGGGAGAAAGATTATAGTACAGAGATCAAATATGAAGGTAGCTACATGTGTGTCTAATGAATTATACCAAAATTGTATTATACCATCCTTTTGTTTAATATCCACCTCCTGTGCATGCACAGTTGCTATAAGAAAAAAGATATATAGTTTCATTCTGATGGGAGTGGTGCACGGTCCTCAGGAACTGGAGCCTTTTTACAGTGGGAAGCGTGTATCCAAGTGTCTTTTCCGGCCAACTTAACTGAAGTGGCTGTTGTCAACAACA
This sequence comes from Rana muscosa, assembly GCA_029206835.1. Lineage (NCBI taxonomy): Eukaryota > Metazoa > Chordata > Amphibia > Anura > Ranidae > Rana > Rana muscosa. The sequence continues at coordinate 36,955,242 of CM055122.1, forward strand.
CCTGGAACGGACCATCATATCTTGGCTCAGAGAATGCTTTCAGAGGAACTTCATAACCATCACCCAATCACCGGGAAATATGCTGTGAGTACCGGTATTTAGATCAGGATCTGGAATGGAAGAAAATACTTGTGCATGGATTTTGGTTAATTCTTTTGCAAGAGCGGTCACATAATCTATCAAAGTATCAGACTGTAATTGCAACTGTTGTGGGTAATAACAACCCAATCTAGGGGCTGTTCCAAACAAGATTTCAAAAGGGGATAAAGAATGTTTCCCTCTTGGGGAATACCATACACTGAATAAGGCTATTGGCAGACTTTCTGGCCAGGACATACCTGTGTCCTTGGCCATTTTTAACATTCGGGTTTTAAGTGTCTGGTTCTTTCGTTCCACTTTCCCACTACTCTGAGGGTGATAAGGTGTGTGAAACGCTAATGTGGTACCTAGGGCCGACCATTTTTCTTTTGTGACTGTAGCAGTGAACGCAGGACCTTGATCACTCTCTATCACCTCGGGTACCACATATCTGCAAACTACCTCCAACAGCAATTTCTTAGCCGTGGTTTTCGCTGTCTGATTTGCGACTGGATACGCCTCTGGCCAGCCTGAGAACATGTCTACCACCACCAGAGCATACTCAAATCTACCACTCTTTGGCATTTGTATGTGATCAATTTGTATCCTCTGGAAGGGGTAGAGTGGTCTAGCTGAGTGTTTTGGAGGTGGTTTTTCTAGCCTTCTGGGGTTGCATGCCAGGCAAGTGTGGCAGGACTTGCAGTATTGATTAGTCAAAGTAGTTATTCCTGGAGCTACATAATGTTTGTTTATAAGTGAGTTCATCAAAGTCTTTGAGAGATGGGTTGCTCCATGAGCCCATTGCACCACAGCTGGGTATAAAGCTCTGGGGAGACATGGGCGGGTTCCTATAGTCCAAAGATCATCCACCCGTTTTGCTCCCATCTTGTTCCATGGTGTTTTCTCTTGGTCTGCAGCATCTGTTTGAGTTTTTTGTAGTAGGGCTTTGTTTAACGCTTCTGGCTGTGGATGATACATTCCCACAAATTCTGTGTTTTCCGTCCCTAAGGGGGTTATGGCTACTTGTTTCGCTGTTTCATCGGCCAGGTGGTTTCCTCTGGCTTCTGGTGTAGTTATCTTCCCATGGGCTTTAATTTTGAGAATTGATACTTGTTCTGGAAGTTGAAGTGCTGTCAGGAGCGCATCTATGGCCTCGCCATGCTTCACTGGAGTACCGGCTGTAGTCAAGAAGCCTCTTGTCTTCCATATTAGTCCAAAGTCATGGGCCACACCCAGTGCATACCGAGAATCGGTGTAGATATTTACTGTCCGTCCTTCTGCAAGCTGGCAGGCTACTGTAAGGGCATGGAGCTCAGCCTCTTGAGCAGACATGAATGCTGGAAGCGAGGTGGCTTTCATAACTGTAGTCTCTGTGGTAACAGCATATCCTGTATGGAAATTGCCGGATGAATCAGAGAATCTGGAGCCATCAACATACAAGGTGAGTTGAGGGAATGGGATTGGGGCATCCAGGACAGAGGGTAGATGGGTGGTTTCTGCCTTCATGAGTTCAAAGCAATCATGTTCATCTTCATCTAAGGTAGGAGCAGGTAGGTCTGCGTTCTCTTCTTCCTGTTCGTCCAGAGACATGTCATGATACCCCCCTTGGACAAGAGGAAGGAGAGTAGCAGGGTTGAGTTGTTGGCAACGAAGAAGAGTCACATTGTCAGGAATGAGTAAATTGCACTGCAGCCGGGGGCGTGGCCTGGATAGCAATGGGATAGGTCGCATGTGATGTGAGCTCCGTCTGCCCATACTCCTAACCTACCATCCTGCCTGCATCCTGCTCGGTTCCTGCCATCCCCTACATCCGAGGACGTGTCCTGCTCTCCCTGCGGTTCCTGAAGCCTGTTAGCCCGCTGGTTTGCCGCCACTGCCGTCGCGGCGCTTCCCGGTCCTCTGCTTCAGGAAAGGCCCCGGCTTCGGCCTAGCTCCTGGTTCGGCGGCCATCTTGGCCCTCCCGACGGCGGCCCTGGACACTTCTCCTTGCCTCCCTGGGCGCACTGGGCTCCATCCTCTTCTACATCGGCCCCCGGATTACCTGCTGTAGCTGCTGGGGTGTCTTTGCACTCTACACCTGCTGTGTGAGCGGACCACGGTCTCGGCCTGACTCCCGGAACGGCGGCCATCTTGCTCCACCCGGAGACATCTTTGGCAAGTATTACAGGCCTCCCTGACTCCCCTGAGCTCAGATTCCCCTGCATACAGCCTGTTGCCATTACAGCTGCTTGAGAGTGACCTGCTGCCTACGTTGGGCCGTCCCTGGGCAGCGGAGGGGGGGGAGGTTGTGGAGGACCCGGCCTCCTTAACAGCGGCCATATTGGTGCACCCAGGGATCTTCCCTGTCGCCTTACAGCATGTCTCCGTCTAAAAATAATTCTGAAGCCATCGATAAACTGGCCAGATACCGCAGGCTTGAGGAGGGGGATCGGCAGGTCAGAGACGGCGCTGCTGCTATCCTGGATGCGGATCACTCTGTGGTGGCTACTAACAAATTACTGGATGCCATCGCCATGTGCCAGAGCACGCTTACCACCAAGATCGAGGAGGTAAAAATTGATGTGTCCCTTATCCGGCAGGATCTCTCTACCCTCAGGGACCGCGTGACGGAGACGGAGACCCGTATTAGCAGAGCAGAGGATATCTTACACCCTTTACAACATACCACCGATGAGGTGCGCCGCCAGTTACAACAGATTAGCGCAAAACAGGATGACATGGAAAATCGCCTTCGGAGATGTAACCTCCGCTTCATCGGTCTTCCTGAGTCTGCTGAGGGCACCGATCCGGAGAGCTTCCTTGAAAACCTCCTAACCTCAACCTTCGGCAGAGACGCATTTTCGGTAATGTTTGCAGTGGAGAGAGCTCATCGAATCCCTGGCCGCCCTCCTCCCCAGGGAGCTCCACCGCGTACCCTGATAGCGAAGTTCCTTAATTTCAGGGATCGCGACAAGATCCTCCGCCTAACCAGAGAGAAGGGGAATATCCCCCATACCAACGCTCGTGTTGCCGTCTTCCCGGACTTCTCCAATGAGGTGCAACGGCAGCGGTCCAGGTTCCAGGATGTTAAGAAGCGCCTCCGCACTCTACACCTCAAATACGCCATGCTGTACCCTGCAAAGCTTCGTGTGGAGTGCGACGGTCGGACCCACTTCTTCGAGGACCCAGAGTCTGCATCCACTTGGATTGACCGGAGAGATCGGCGAGATTGAGCATACCGCGCTGTCTGGGAGCTGTGAGTACTTTTCTTTTCTCTCCCCTGCCGCCCCCTGTGCCGGTGGCACTCCCTGTTCGTGCCCTGGTGATTCGCCTCACGGTTGCTCTGTTGCTGGTGAGTGCCCTCCGCCGGGACGGGGGAGACAGACCTAAAAGCCTTTTCCGCCCCTCCTTGGATCTCACAGCGTGCTCGCCACCTTCGGGTGATCTAACTGTTAATTCCCCGTTCTCCCCACGCATGGGAGATGCTTGTAGAGGGCAGCTTACCGAACGTTGCTGGAACTTCCTATCCTACTTTACGTACCACCCTGATGGCAGGCGGGGCTCCCTTCTGCACGGCTGCAATGGTGTTGTGCTTTTGTGGCCCCTACACCCCATGCACTTCTCAGAGAAGAAGTCGTCCCCCTAGGTTCTCTATGGACTTTTTTCACTCCCCCCGTTTACCTGATTGTTTTTTCCTCTTTTTTTGTTTTCTGTTCATCACAGGTATCTATGTCCCTTTGAAATTAAGTCCCTCGCCTCCAATGCTTTTTTCACGTTGGATGTCCCCGGTTGATACCTGGTTTTGGGATACTATGTTCATGCCGAGTTGGGGTGGCACTGGACTGGGAGGGAGGGGAAATGTTTTGGCTGTTTTTTATTTGCCACTATGTTCACAATTGTTCATTTCTGCTAAAGGTACTATGTCATTGTCATACATGCACTATCAATATTGGTTGCTGATATGTTCTGTACTGTCTGATGTGTCCTTATCTGCTCTGCTGGTCCTGGTTTGGCTGCGGTCTATTATACACACCATATACCCACCATGAGTTCCCTGAAGTTCCTCACGTGGAATGTTAGAGGCTTACGCAATAAGATCAAACGCACAGCGGTCCTGACATTTCTCAAATCTCAGAGAGCTGACATTATCACACTGGTCGAGACCCACGTCACGGGCCACTTGCAATCCTCCCTTAAAAAACCTTGGGTGGGGTGGGCTTATCATGCCACTCACACCTCATATTCCAGAGGAGTATCGGTCCTGGTTGCCAAACGGGTACCTTTTGAGCTTATACTGCTCCGCACGGATCAGCAGGGCAGATATGTGTTTATGCACGCCACCATTAATGGGTCTCCTATCCTGCTACTTGCCTGCTATATTCCCCCCCCGTACAACTCAGCTGTAATTCAGGAAGGCCTTGCCTTTATGACACAATACCCCTCCGTACCGGCAGTGTGGATGGGGGACTTTAATATGACCCTGATCCCCGCCCTGGACCGTCTGGGCACACTGGATCCCCCCCTTAACCCACCGACCCATACCAGACTGCACCGCATAGTGACCGACTTTGCTCTTGTCGACACTTGGCGCCACAGACACCCGCACACTAAAGTCTTCTCATGCTTTTCAGCCAGTCATAACACAATGTCACGAATTGATTTTGTTTTTATCTCAATGTCCCTGCTGCCTAAGTTGGGAGATGTGGGCTTTGCTCCGAGAGTACTCTCGGATCACGCCCCCTACTGGGTCACGATTCAGCTCCTGAGGGCTTCCCCTGCTCCTTCTTGGCGGCTAAACCCGTTCTGGCTGACTGCCCTGCAGGACCAGGATGACATCCCCACAGAATTGCAATACTATTTTACGGCCAACAGGGACACTGCCGCGCATGATGTGGTGTGGGAAATGTTTAAACTTCACGCTCGTTCCCTACTTTCCACACGTATTAACAGGCTTAAACGGTCATCAACATTTATTGTCCAGCAGGCTGCGGAGTACCTGCAGGTGCTGGAGGAGGCGTTCCACCGGGACCCCTCGCCCAGCGCGGCCAATAATCTAAAGATTCAGGCGCGCCAGGTCTCCCAATTGCACATAGAGAAGGCTAAACAACGTATCTTCTTCTGTAGACAGAGGGTGTTTGAGTATGGAGAGAGATCAGGCAAATTGCTCGCATATCTCGCCCACTTGGATATGCGTCCCCCTGTGGTGGTGTCCTTGACCGACCCGCAGGGGAACGACATCACCGATCCGCAATTGGTGGCGGAGGAATTTGGGAGATTCTACCGTGCACTTTACACTTCCAGGGTCGCCCACACTCCCCAAGACACCAGGGACTACCTAGCGGGAGTTCAATTCCCTAAACTGACAGACGACCAGCTTGAAATTCTGGAAGCCCCTATTACTGAGGAGGACATCTCCGAGGCCATTTCCTGTCTGGCCTCATCCAAGGCCCCAGGATTGGATGGCCTACCTCTTGAATTCTATGCCACCTACTCCGAAATCCTAATCCCTGAACTTAAGTACCTGTATAAATCTATATTTGACTCAGGGGTTCTACCCCCATCTATGCGAGAAGCCCAAATAGTCGTAATTCCCAAACCCGGAAAGGACCCTAAATACCCGGAGTCGTATAGGCCCATTTCCCTGTTACAGGTAGATATTAAAATATTAGCTAAGATTCTAGCCTCCCGCCTTAACCAGGTTATTCTGTCATTGATACACCCTGACCAAACCGGCTTTATGCCAGGGAAGAACACGGCCATGAATATTCCCCGCCTATTTATGAATATTCAGGGGTCACATGATGAAATTGGCTCGAGGGTTGTGGTGGCGCTGGATGCCGCCAAGGCCTTCGACTCCGTGGAGTGGAGCTACCTGTGGGAGTGTCTCTCAAGATTTGGATTTGGCCCCAGCTTCATTCGCTGGGTCCAACTCCTCTATCAATCCCCGAGGGCCAGAGTGTTTGTGAACGGTTGGCTTTCTGACCAGTTCCCGCTGGAGAGGGGGACCCGGCAGGGCTGCCCCCTTTCCCCCATGCTTTACGCATTGGCTGTGGAGCTGTTGGCCATAATGGTCCGTGCGGACACTTGCATCCGAGGTCTCAGGATGGGGAACCTGGAAGAAAAGATTGGGATGTATGCCGACGACACACTTTTGTATCTGGCGGACTCCGGTCCTTCTCTTATAGCAGCCCTCCAGTCCATAGAACGTATGGGTGGCCATTCGGGTCTGAGTATTAATTGGGCTAAGTCCCAGATCCTTCCGATTGACCATTTCCCCTCCTCTGGCTCTTCCAAGGGTCTCCCAGATTAAATACCTTGGCGTACAGGTCACCAGATCGCTCTCAGATTATAAACTACTGAACATTGAACCCCTGTTTGCTCTGATCAAGAACAAGACGCAGACTTGGGCCAGACTACCCCTGGGTGTTATGGGTCGCGTCAGCTTAGTTAAGATGATACTCCTTCCCAAGATACTCTATTTGGTCTGGCATGCTCCCCTCTATATACCACAAAAAATTTTCAGGACAATTGAATCCATCCTGAATTCATTTATTTGGGGTCATGGCAGACACAAATTATCCTGGAGAATCCTGAAGAACCCTGTGACGTTGGGAGGAGCTGCTCTCCCTGACTTTCAGGATTATTATTTTGCCTCCCAGCTGTCCCACTTCTATTATTTTGATAAACATGAACTAACGAGATACCAGACACTACTCTGTGAGCACCCAGATGACTCGGCCCACACCCCACTTCAATCGGTCCTGAGAGCCCCATTGACAAGACGCCCCCCCAATACACAGCAGACATGTTGACTCACCACCGGAGGGTATGGCGGGCGGCACTGCAGAGAACTGGGACCCCAAGGGTACACTCTCATACCCCTCTCTGGTACAATACATGCTTGCCAGAATTATTGTCCATTCCGGACCCCGCGGCGTGGATACGCCATGGGATCTTATACATACACCAGATCATGACTAATTCAGGCCTTAAATCATTCCAAATGCTGAAGGACGAATTTTCCCTCCCCAATTGCCTGTTTTTCAGGTATTTGCAACTCCGCCACGCCATACAGGCCCAGTTTTCTGGCTCTTGCCCGTCCCTGGCAGTTCCCTCCATAGTGGACACAGTCACGGGTAATGTGCCTGCTAAGCTCATCTCCACTTTGTACTCCGCCATTCGTCTCCCTAGCACCACAGCATTGGCCTATACTGCTAAGACTAGATGGGAGGCGGATGTTGGACTTATAGAGGATGGGGACTGGGGCGAGATTTTGGAGGACGTGAAAAAGGTTTCCCCCAAGCTGTCGGACCGCCTCACACAGCTGTACATTATACATAGAACATATCTGACCCCTCAGAGAGTGGCACGTTTCAGGCCCACGTACAATCCGGGATGCCGCCTCTGTGACCATACCCCGGGCTCCTTTTACCACCTCATATGGTTCTGTCCCACCATTCAGGCATATTGGACACAGGTGATACGCTTCCTACACGATCAGATGGGCTCCCCTGCTACCCTTGACCCAAAGATGTGCCTACTTGGCCTGTTGCCAGACTTGGATGCCGACAAACCCCTCCGTACCTTTTTACATGAGACGCTATTCTTGGCAAGAAAAGTAGTGGCCCGTAATTGGATGCAGGCCCTGCCCCCTACAATTCAGTGCTGGAAAAAGGCGGTTAACGATGCTCTCCCATATAAAAAACGGATTTATGTACATAGAGGGTGTCCGCTAAAGTTTGAGAAGGTCTGGGACAGATGGATGGCGGATGGTGAAACGTGTACTTGACATGTCGATTTTTTATTTTTGTTGTATACCGGTTTTACTTTCACTGCTGTTATTATCTTTGTGACACACAGATGCTTCACTGTGTTCATGTATGTACTATTATATTGGCCATACTGGCTTATGTTGATTTATGTACCATGCATACTTTTCAATAAAGTTGGTTTCCAATTAAAAAAAAAATTGCACTGCAGCCGGAGGTGGCGGGCTGAGGATATATGCTTGGGTTGCACCTGATTCAAAATGGCAGAGATATCATGAGGGGCTTGCATCCTGAGGGGATGGCCCAGAACAATGTCTGAAGTCTTTTCTAGCAGGGCCTGGGCAGCAAAAACGGCTCGGAGACATGATGGGCCTCCTCTGGCAATGGGGTCCAGGCGGGTGGAATAGTAACCAATGGGGCGGTTACGGAGTCCATGACTTTGTGTCAACACCCCAGCAGCGTGGCCCTGGGTCTCAGAGATGAACAGGCTAAAGGGCTTTCCATAATCAGGGAGTCCAAGTGCAGGAGCAGTGCTAATTGCCTGTTTCAAAAGATGAAAGTCAGTGAGCGCTTCCGCAGACAGCGCAAAGGGGACACATGACAGGGAGTCATACAGGGGTTGCATGAGAAGGGAAGCCGCAGGTATCCAGGCTCTGCAGTATGAAATCAGTCCCAAAAAAGCATGTAGGGCCTTAGTATTAGCGGGGGGGTGGAATGGCTTGTATGGCTTCAGCTCGTTGTTGCGTAATGTGCTTAGCGCCATGAGATATGCAATGACCCAGGAAGACAACACGGGAAGAACACTAATGTAATTTGTCCTTAGAGGCCTTGCATACTTGTTGGGCCAGAAACACCAGGGGACTCACAGATGATTGTTCCGCTGTGTCCAGAAAGGGTGCACACAAGAGCAAGTCATCCACATACTGCAAGACAACAACAATCTCTGGGTAGGGATTATCCCAGTTGGTGAGAATTAGGGAAATGGCCTTAGTAAACTGGTTGGGCGAGTTCTGTGCCCCTTGGGGCATAACAGCCCAGGTATACTGTTTTGAAGCGTGCGTAAATGCGAACAGGTACTGGCAGGCGGGGTCCAAGGGCACACTAAAGAAGGCGTTCGCTAAATCTATGACTGTGAAAAACTTTGCAGACGGGGACACCCCTGACAGAAGAGTGTGCGGATTCGGGACAAGCGAATCGCCTGAGTTTGGACCAGTTTGAGAGGGTATTGGGCCCTTCTGGGAAGAACAGCCCCTGGTTTTGGAAGGTCCACAACCGGGGGAACTGACAATCTACCTACATCCTCAGGACCGGTGGACCAGAGGTGGGACGGTATTCGGGCAAGGAAATGTTCCGGGATAGGGGCATGTGAAACCTGCAGTATGGGGAGGGAACACAAAGCTGACGTGTCACCCTCACTCAGGGCAGTGGAAACGGATATGGACCCATCGGCATTATATGATATAGAGGCCTGAAGCCTGGAAAGAACATCTGTACCCAACAGATTGAGGGGACAGGTGTTCGAGACCACAAATCTAGATAACAATGCCGGGGTACTACCCACCTGTAGCGGTCTCGTGAGGGGGCTGGACCAAGAAATTCCATCCACACCCACACAAGACACATCAATGGAGGATAAGTAGGAGGGATCTCGGAGTTCTGCCTCCCGTAATATGCTATGGGCAGCACCTGTGTCCACTAGAAAATGGGTGGACACAGGCGGCCCTCTATAGGAATCATAATGTTAGCTAGAGGACCCCCCGCCGGCCGGGTGGAAATGGCCATCATCGGAAAGGAAGTTTGGGAGGCAGGGGACACAGGTTTGCCACTCCCCTATCCGAGGAGTTCCGGTTTATCCCCCCTAGGAGGAAGAAAAGCCTTTGCGGTCGGGTGCTGATTATAGCCGAACTCAGGATGTTGATCACACCCGTGGTTCGGGTGCTGATCCTACCCGAAGTTTGGGTCACTTTGGGCGGGGTATCTTCTAGCGTGTCTGGGGGCCCTACAGTCCCTCTTGTAGTGACCAGTTGACCCGCAATTAAAGCAGACAACAGGGGGTCTTCTGGGCGGGACGGGAGTCACAGTCACTGACGGGGTGGAAGTCACAGTGTTCGGCGGGGTGGGGGTTACAGTAACAGGTGGGATGGGGGCCACAGTAATTGGTGGGGTGGGGGCCACAGTCAGTAAGGGCGTTACATCCTTGACTGATAGTTGTGATTCCAGACCTGTGGCAACAGGCAATAGGGATTCCAAGGTCATTGTCTTGTACTCAGGTCGGGCCACTAGCAGCCCCTTCCATATCGGGTCTCTCAAACCTGTCACAAAAGCACCAGCAAGCATACTATAATGAGACTTGTTATGCAGATTGAATCCTAAATCAGTAAATACCCTAGTTAGTCTAATGTAATATTTTTCCACCGACTCCAACAACTCCTGCGACACATCCTGAATGCAGGCAGCTTGATCTGTCAATTTATTCTTAGCCCATTCCTGTAACTGTTCACAAAACAAAATTATATCCTTAGCTAGCATATATTAGCTTTCTAGTTCCCTATATGAAAATCAATAAGCTTCTCATTGTACAAAAATATCTCAACGTGTATTTCTGTTCCTAACAGATGGTTCCCAAAAAAAGGATGCTAATTATCCTGAATTCCTGAGGTAGGTAAGAGCAGGCTATGTTAGCAGCTGAGAACAAGAAAAGAACATTTAACCCCCTGATAACCTTCTCAAACTATATTTAAGTAGATACCAAAGAGAGAGAAATCATATGTAAAAATATTCATTTTATATACTCCATCACAGCCCCCCCTTAAAATGACTATTTTATCAATACTGTCCCTATATTATATAACCTTACCTGCCCCCCCTGACATCAGGACCTTTTTTACATTTCGCATAGAGGTCGGACATGGCTTTCCCAGTGTCTTTACTCGACGAAACGGTCAGGAGAACAGTCAAGTACTATTCTTTCCCTTATCATTTGAGAATGTTGTATGTATTAGTTACAGGTAAGGACTGTAATGGAGCATACGGTCCCTCATCCTCCTTTATTGGATCTCTAATATCACCTAGATTCAAAAAGGTAGGAGTCACCTCTTCAGCTGCCTTTCCTAACAGCTTCTTCATACAGGGCAGAATACAGCAAACCACTAGTGCAGCTAATGTAAGCAGTATCAAAATTGCTATACCTATTTGAGTACAAATGCGTTGCCACCCATTCATCCATCCAAAATACTGGTCCCAGGGATTGGTCAGTCCTGAATTTCTTTTTAACTCTTTTGACAGATCCTCTAATTTCTTAATGGCCAAGGTTACCTTACCATTGGGGCCTGTATTGTCCGGAATGTACGTACAACATGTACTTGTCCCAGGCAACATTTTACACACACCCCCCTTTTCAGCTAAGATCATGTCTAAGGCCATACCATTTTGGAAAGTCATTTGTGAAGTGGCCTCTAGTTGTTCAGCTAAACCTTGGAGTGCATCCCTGGTATAGTTAACGAACCTCTGTTGGTTATAGTAAATATAATTAATCCAATCTACATTCTTATTTACAGTGATTATGGGAATCAGGGACTCAAAACCTGCAGCTACTTGGTAACTGTCCACTTGGTCCCCTATTCTCCCCATCATATCGCACTCCCATAACATATGTGCCCGCATCTGTAGGACTAGGATTTTTTATGGTCAGGGTGAGTTTCATGCCCAGTTCCCTATCATAGCTTGACCATACGCCTTTTTTTATTGAGGTCAGTCTGCTGACTAATGACTCTCCATATTTGTCTTTCCTGTTCAGGGCACTCTGTGGCCTATATCCCCATTCATCCCCTGTATTCCAACCCACAGATTCCCAGTGGCCACAGTCTGCTGTATCACATATATATATATTTCCGTTGTTGATCTGCGTCCCGAAAATGTTACACTGCCAGTTAACTGGAGGGAGAAAGATTATAGTACAGAGATCAAATATGAAGGTAGCTACATGTGTGTCTAATGAATTATACCAAAATTGTATTATACCATCCTTTTGTTTAATATCCACCTCCTGTGCATGCACAGTTGCTATAAGAAAAAAGATATATAGTTTCATTCTGATGGGAGTGGTGCACGGTCCTCAGGAACTGGAGCCTTTTTACAGTGGGAAGCGTGTATCCAAGTGTCTTTTCCGGCCAACTTAACTGAAGTGGCTGTTGTCAACAACACCTGGAACGGACCATCATATCTTGGCTCAGAGAATGCTTTCAGAGGAACTTCTTAACCATCACCCAATCACCGGGAAATATGCTGTGAGTACCAGTATTTAGATCAGGATCTGGAATGGAAGAAAATACTTGTGCATGGATTTTGGTTAATTCTTTTGCAAGAGCGGTCACATAATCTATCAAAGTATCAGACTGTAATTGCAACTGTTGTGGGTAATAACAACCCAATCTAGGGGCTGTTCCAAACAAGATTTCAAAAGGGGATAAAGAATGTTTCCCTCTTGGGGAATACCATACACTGAATAAGGCTATTGGCAGACTTTCTGGCCAGGACATACCTGTGTCCTTGGCCATTTTTGACATTCGGGTTTTAAGTGTCTGGTTCATTCGTTACACTTTCCCACTACTCTGAGGGTGATAAGGTGTGTGAAATGCTAATGTGGTACCTAGGGCCGACCATTTTTCTTTTGTGACTGTAGCAGTGAACGCAGGACCTTGATCACTCTCTATCACCTCGGGTACCACATATCTGCAAACTACCTCCAACAGCAATTTCTTAGCCGTGGTTTTCGCTGTCTGATTTGCGACTGGATACGCCTCTGGCCAGCCTGAGAACATGTCTACCACCACCAGAGCATACTAAAATCTACCACTCTTTGGCATTTGTATGTGATCAATTTGTATCCTCTGGAAGGGGTAGAGTGGTCTAGCTGAGTGTTTTGGAGGTGGTTTTTCTAGCCTTCCGGGGTTGCATGCCAGGCAAGTGTGGCAGGACTTGCAGTATTGATTAGTCAAAGTAGTTATTCCTGGAGCTACATAATGTTTGTTTATAAGTGAGTTCATCAAAGTCTTTGAGAGATGGGTTGCTCCATGAGCCCATTGCACCACAGCTGGGTATAAAGCTCTGGGGAGACATGGGCGGGTTCCTATAGTCCAAAGATCATCCACCCGTTTTGCTCCCATCTTGTTCCATGTTGTTTTCTCTTGGTCTGCAGCATCTGTTTGAGTTTTTTGTAGTAGGGCTTTGTTTAACGCTTCTGGCTGTGGATGATACATTCCCACAAATTCTGTGTTTTCCGTCCCTAAGGGGGTTATGGCTACTTGTTTCGCTGTTTCATCAGCCAGGTGGTTTCCTCTGGCTTCTGGTGTAGTTATCTTCCCATGGGCTTTAATTTTGAGAATTGATACTTGTTCTGGAAGTTGAAGTGCTGTCAGGAGCGCATCTATGGCCTTGCCATGCTTCACTGGAGTACCGGCTGTAGTCAAGAAGCCTCTTGTCTTCCATATTAGTCCAAAGTCATGGGCCACACCCAGTGCATACCGAGAATCGGTGTAGATATTTACTGTCCGTCCTTCTGCAAGCTGGCAGGCTACTGTAAGGGCATGGAGCTCAGCCTCTTGAGCAGACATGAATGCTGGAAGCGAGGCGGCTTGCATAACTGTAGTCTCTGTGGTAACAGCATATCCTGTATGGAAATTGCCGGATGAATCAGAGAATCTGGAGCCATCAACATACAAGGTGAGTTGAGGGAATGGGATTGGGGCATCCAGGACAGAGGGTAGATGGGTGGTTTCTGCCTTCATGAGTTCAAAGCAATGATGTTCATCTTCATCTAAGGTAGGAGCAGGTAGGTCTGCGTACTCTTCTTCCTGTTCGTCCAGAGACATGTCATGATACCCCCCTTGGACAAGAGGAAGGAGAATAGCAGGGTTGAGTTGTTGGCAATGAAGAAGAGTCACATTGTCAGAAATGAGTAAATTGCACTGCAGCCGGAGGTGGCGGGCTGAGGATATATACTTGGGTTGCACCTGATTCAAAATGGCAGAGATATCATGAGGGGCTTGCATCCTGAGGGGATGGCCCAGAACAATGTCTGAAGTCTTTTCTAGCAGGGCCTGGGCAGCAAAAACGGCTCGGAGACATGATGGGCCTCCTCTGGCAATGGGGTCCAGGCGGGTGGAATAGTAACCAATGGGGCGGTTACGGAGTCCATGACTTTGTGTCAACACCCCAGCAGCGTGGCCCTGGGTCTCAGAGATGAACAGGCTAAAGGGCTTTCCATAATCAGGGAGTCCAAGTGCAGGAGCAGTGCTAATTGCCTGTTTCAAAAGATTAAAGTCAGTGAGCGCTTCCGCAGACAGCACAAAGGGGACACATGACAGGGAGTCATACAGGGGTTGCATGAGAAGGGAAGCCGCAGGTATCCAGGCTCTGCAGTATGAAATCAGTCCCAAAAAAAGCATTTAGGGCCTTAGTATTAGCGGGGGGTGGAATGGCTTGTATGGCTTCAGCTTGTTGTTGCGTAATGTGCTTAGCGCCATGAGATATGCAATGACCCAGGAAGACAACACGGGAAGAACACTAATGTAATTTGTCCTTAGAGGCCTTGCATACTTGTTGGGCCAGAAACACCAGGGGACTCACAGATGATTGTTCCGCTGTGTCCAGAAAGGGTGCACACAAGAGCAAGCCATCCACATACTGCAAGACAACAACAATCTCTGGGTAGGGATTATCCCAGTTGGTGAGAATTAGGGAAATGGCCTTAGTAAACTGGTTGGGCGAGTTCTGTGCCCCTTGGGGCATAACAGCCCAGGTATACTGTTTTGAAGCGTGCATAAATGCGAACAGGTTCTGGCAGGAGGGGTCCAAGGGCACACTAAAGAAGGCGTTCGCTAAATCTATGACTGTGAAAAACTTTGCAGACGGAGACACCCCTGACAGAAGAGTGTGCGGATTCGGGACAAGCGAATCGCCTGAGTTTGGACCAGTTTGAGAGGGTATTGGGCCCTTCTGGGAAGAACAGCCCCTGGTTTTGGAAGGTCCACAACCGGGGGAACTGACAATCTACCTACGTCCTCAGGACCGGTGTACCTGAGGTGGGACGGTATTCGGGCAAGGAAATGTTCCGGGATAGGGGCATGTGAAACCTGCAGTATGGGGAGGGAACACAAAGCTGACGTGTCACCCTCACTCAGGGCAGTGGAAACGGATATGGACCCATCGGCATTATATGATATAGAGGCCTGAAGCCTGGAAAGAACATCTGTACACAACAGATTGAGGGGACAGGTGTTCGAGACCACAAATCTAGATAACAATGCCGGGGTACTACCCATCTGTAGTGGTCTCGTGAGGGGGCTGGACCAAGAAATTCCATCCACACCCACACAAGACACATCAATGGAGGATAAGTAGGAGGGATCTCGGAGTTCTGCCTCCCGTAATATGCTATGGGCAGCGCCTGTGTCCACTAGAAAATGGGTGGACACAGGCGGCCCTCTATAGGAATCATAATGTTAGCTAGAGGACCCCCCGCCGGCCGGGTGGAAATGGCCATCATCGGAAAGGAAGTTTGGGAGGCAGGGGACACAGGTTTGCCACTCCCCTATCCGAGGAGTTCCGGTTTATCCCCCCTAGGAGGAAGAAAAGCCTTTGCGGTCGGGTGCTGATTATAGCCGAACTCAGGATGTTGATCACACCCGTGGTTCGGGTGCTGATCAGGGATGAGCCGAACACCCCCCTGTTCGGTTCGCACCAGAACCTGCGAACAGACAGAATGTTCGTGTGAACTTTAGAACCCTATTAAATACAATGGACTCGAACGTTCGAAATCTAAAGTGCTAATTATAAAGGCTGATATGCAAGTTATTGTCCTAAAAAGTGTTTGGGGACCGGGGTCCTGCCCCAGGGGACATGTATCAATGCAAAAAGAAGTTTTAAAAACTGCCGTTTTTTCGGGAGCAGTGATTTTAATAATGCTTAAAATGAAAAAATAAAAGTGAAATATTCCTTTAAATTTCGTACCTGGGGGGGTGTGTATGATATGCATGTGAAGTGGCGCATGTTTCCCGTGCTTAGAACTGTCCCTGCAAAAAATGTCATTTTTGAAAGAAAAAAATGCATTTAAAACTGACTCGCGGCTATTAATGAATTGTCGGCTCCCGGCAATACATACAAAAGTCATTGATAAAAAAAAAAAAAAAAAAAGCGTGGGGGTTCCCCAGAATTCTATTACCAGGCCCATCAGGTCTGGAATGGATATTAAGGGGAACCCCGCCGCAAATTTTAAAAAAAATTGACGTGGGGTTCCCCCAAATATCCATTCCAGGCCCTTCAGATCTGGCATGGATTTTAAGGGGAACTCCACCCCAAATTTAAAAAAAAATGGCGTGGAGTCCCCCTAAAAATCCATACCAGACCCCTTATCCGAGCACGCAACCTGGCCGGCCGCAGGGGAAAAGGGGGGGACGAGAGAGTGCCCCCCCTCCCTCCTGAACCGTACCAAGCCACATGCCCTCAACATGGGGAGGATGTCCCCATGTTGATGGGGACAAGGGCCTCATCCCCACAACCCTTGCCCGGTGGTTGTGGGGGTCTGCGGGCGGGGGGCTTATCGGAATCTGGAAGACCCCTTTAACAAAGGGGACCCCCAGATCCCGGCCCCCCTCCTATGTGAATTGGTAAGGGGTACATTGTACCCCTACCATTTCACGAAGAAAGCGTAAAAAAATGTTTAAAAAAACACACAAACACCTTGAAAAAGTCCTTTATTTAAAAAAAAAAAAAACATTCCAGCGGTGAAATCCAGTGTCCCGCGGCGATCCCGATGTCCAGCGCTGTCCTTCATTGGTTGTGCCTGAGCGGACCTGATGGGGAACTCCCTCTCAGTATTTTAAATGTATAGACCCGCCCCTTCTAAAGTTCCCCATCAGGTCCGCTCAGCGGACGAGATGCGGAACATGAGAAGGGGCGGGTCTATACATGTATTACCAAAGTGAGAGCAGTTCCCCATCAGGTCCGCCCCCTCGGTATGTCGGACCCGCCTACGTCATTGGCTTGAGCGGGGAACTTCCTTCACTGTGTAATTTAAATTTACATAGTGAAGGAAGTTCCCCGCTCAAGCCAAAGACGTAGGCGGGTCCGACATGCCGAGGGGGCGGACCTGATGGGGAACTGCTCTCACTTTGGTAATACATGTATAGACCCGCCCCTTCTCATGTTCCGCATCTGGTCTGCTGAGCGGACCTGATGGGGAACTTTAGAAGGGGCGGGTCTATACATTTAAAATACTGAGAGGGAGTTCCCCATCAGGTCCGCTCAGGCACAACCAATGAAGGACAGCGCTGGACATCGGGATCGCCGCGGGACACTGGATTTCACCGCTGGAATGTTTTTTTTTTTCTTTTTTTAAATAAAGGACTTTTTCAAGGTGTTTGTGTGGTTTTTTTTAAACATTTTTTTACGCTTTCTTCGTGAAATGGTAGGGGTACAATGTACCCCTTACCAATTCACATAGGGGGGGCGGGATCTGGGGGTCCCCTTTGTTAAAGGGGTCTTCCAGATTCTGATAAGCCCCCCGCCCGCAGACCCCCACAACCACCGGGCAAGGGTTGTGGGGATGAGGCCCTTGTCCCCATCAACATGGGGACATCCTCCCCATGTTGAGGGCATGTGGCCTGGTACGGTTCAGGAGGGAGGGGGGGCCGCTCTCTCGTCCCCCCCTTTTCCCCTGCGGCCGGCCAGGTTGCGTGCTCGGATAAGGGGTCTGGTATGGATTTTTAGGGGGACTCCACGCCATTTTTTTTTAAATTTGGGGTGGAGTTCCCCTTAAAATCCATGCCAGATCTGAAGGGCCTGGAATGGATATTTGGGGGAACCCCACGTCAATTTTTTTTTAAATTTGCGGCGGGGTTCCCCTTAATATCCATTCCAGACCTGAAGGGCCTGGTAATTGAATTCTGGGGAACCCCCACGCTTTTTTTTTTTTTTTTTTTTTTTTTTATCAATGACTTTTGTATGTATTGCCGGGAGCCGACAATTCATTAATAGCCACGATTGAGTTTTTAAATGACTTTTTTTCTTTCAAAAATGACATTTTTTGCAGGGACAGTTCTAAGCACGGGAAACATGCGCCACTTCACATGCATATCATACACACCCCCCAGGTACGAAATTTAAAGGAATATTTCACTTTTATTTTTTCATTTTAAGCATTATTAAAATCACTGCTCCCGAAAAAACGGCCGTTTTTAAAACTTCTTTTTGCATTGATACATGTCCCCTGGGGCAGGACCCGGGTCCCCAAACACTTTTTAGGACAATAACTTGCATATAAGCCATTATAATTAGCACTTTAGATTTCTCCCATAGATTTTTCGAATTTGCCGCGAACACCCCAATTTGTTCGCTGTTCGGCGAACGGGCGAACAGGCAATGTTCGAGTCGAACATGAGTTCGACTCGAACTCGAAGCTCATCCCTAGTGCTGATCCTACCCGAAGTTTGGGTCACTTTGGGCGGGGTATCTTCTAGCGTGTCTGGGGGCCCTACAGTCCCTCTTGTAGCGACCAGTCGACCCGCAATTAAAGCAGACAACAGGGGGTCTTCTGGGTGGGACGGGAGTCGCAGTCACTGACGGGGTGGAAGTCACAGTGTTCGGCGGGTGGGGGTTACAGTAACAGGTGGGATGGGGGCCACAGTAATTGGTGGGGTGGGGGCCACAGTCAGTAAGGGCGTTACATCCTTGACTGATAGTTGTGATTCCAGACCTGTGGCAACAGGCAATAGGGATTCCAAGGTCATTGTCTTGTACTCAGGTCGGGCCACTAGCAGCCCCTTCCATATCGGGTCTCTCAAACCTGTCACAAAAGCACCAGCAAGCATACTATAATGCGACTTGTTATGCAGATTGAATCCTAAATCAGTAAATACCTTAGTTAGTCTAATGTAATATTTTTCCACCGACTCCAGCAACTCCTGCGACACATCCTGAATGCAGGCAGCTTGATCTGTCAATTTATTCTTAGCCCATTACTGTAACTGTTCACAAAACATAACCCCTGAGTTATATGAGAACTCGCTGTCTAACCGGGCATAGGCTGCCGCTCAGGGTTTAGGGAGGGAAACCACTAGGGTAGATGCTTGCGAGGGGGTAAAGGATGCATACATGAGCGGAGCGTCCAGCAGTGGGCGGCCGGGCCCCGGAATCCAAGTGATCAGGTCCCGCATGTCTGGACCGCTCCAAATCGTACTCTGTGGGTTGGCATAGGAAGGGTGGCTTAAAGATGGCATAGGTATGGCAGCTGCGGGAGTCACTAGTGCCCCAGCTGGGGTAGAGTGACGTGGTATGGACACTGGAGCATGTTGGGCAAAGGCTGCAGATGGTTGGGTGACTGAACCCTGTACGAGGGGCATCACTGGGGCAGCAACCGGTGGGAAGTAAAAGCTGCCATCTGCATTCAATACAGGGCACAGAGGGTAGAGTGAGTGGGATGGACGGGATGATGAGGCTGCAGGGAAGGCTGTTTGCGGGGGGGGGTTTTCTATGGAGGTCCTCCGGCTTACTACCACATTCGGAGCAAAGCCCAGGGCGGTCAGGGTGTGGGAGTCCGGACCTCCCACATTCCTCACATGCCCACTTGGGGGCCCCATGATAGGGAGGAGGCAGGCTCATACCTTTGTGATAAACATACATCAATCCCCCTTTATTCTGTATTTCTTGTTCCACCCACCCCTCTTTCATTAACTCCTTTGCTACCCTGAACCAGGCTTCCGCTGCCGAGACCAGATTATGATTTATCAATAGTGATGAGCCGAACACCCCCGGGTTCGGTTCGCACCAGAACCCGCGAACGGACCGAAAGTTCGAACGAACATTAGAACCCTATTAAATACAATGGATGCGAACGTTCGAATTCTAAAGTGCTAATTATAACAACTATTATGCATGTTATTGTCATAAATAGGGTTTGGGAACCCGGGTTCTGCACCAGGGGACATGTATCAATGCAAAAAGAAGTTTTAAAAACGGTCGTTTTTCGGGAGCAGTCATTTTAATGATGCATAAAGTGAAAAAAAAAAAGTCAAATATTCCTTTAAATATCGTACCTGGGGGGTGTCTAAAGTATGCCTGTGAAGTGCCACGTGTTTCCCGTGTTTAGAACTGTCCCTGCACAAAATGACACTTCTAAAGGAAAAAAAAGCCATTTAAAACTGCTTGCGGCTTTAATGTAATGTCTGGTCCCGGTAATATGGATGAAATTCTTTAAGAAAAATGGCATAGCTACCCCATGACCCCCCCCCCTACCCCAGCCCATTACCAGCCCCTTTGGGTCTTGTATGGATATTAAGGGGAACCCCGCACATAAAATAAAAAAGGCCCTATATACTCTGAACAGCCGTATACAGGCGGTGCATACAAGACAGGGACTGTAGGTTTGTTCTTATGTAGAATCTGTTTGTAATTTTGAACAGGTACATTGTTGAAGTGTAGCTCCAGCCCAAAAATCTATTTTTAAACTTTTTGGGAAACATAGGTAAGGGTTATCACCCCTGTAACATTTGTTTTGCTGTCTGTGCCCCTGTTCAGAACATTTCACCTCACTTTCCGTCCCAATGACAACTGTTTTTGAAATGTGGTGTTTTTCTTGAAACAAGGATTGCTGATAAAGCATCAGTACAGATGAGACCCCTTTCTCCCATATTTATTCTTACAGGAGAGAATTTTCCTTTCTAGGGGTAGATTTCCTCTCACTTCCTGTTGTCTTCTTTCATTTGCAAGTAGGAGTCGTTTGTAAGTTGGATGTTTGAAAGTAGGGACCTGCCGTATATACTCTGCAGAAATAGGCCCCTTAGTTGTTGGTGTTGGCACAACACTGTAAGCACTCAGTTACTCTTGGTTGGTGCTGGAACGCCCTGCTGTCAACTATTATATCAGGAATTTTAATTACATATAATTGTTGAACAGTGGTAGTAAAAATTGGGGCTTTGATGGTGGTGCTGGTGCCACAACACTGTAAGCCCTGACAGTTACTCTTGGTGGGTGCAGCAATGGGCCCTGCTGTGAATTATTAGATCAAGAATTGTAATTACATGCCCCTTTTGAACAGGGGCTGAAAAATTGGGCCTTTCGTGGTGGTGGTGGTGGTGGCGTTGCCACAAGACTGTAAGCCCTCAGAGTTACTCTTGGTGGGTGCAGCAATGGACCCTGCTGTGAATTATTAGATCAAGAATTGTAATTGCATGCCCCTGTTGAACAGGGGCTGAAAAATTGGGCCTTAGGCACTGGTGGCACAACACTACAACCCCTCACAGATACTGTACTTGGAGCACAGCAATGAGCCCTGTTGCAAAGTATTGCTTCAAAAATTGTAATGACACGCCCCTGTTAAACAGGGGCTGAAAAATTGGGCCTTAGGCACTGGTGCCACAACACTCCAACCCCTCACAGATACTGTACTTGGAGCACAGCAATGAGCCCTATGGCAAATTATTGCTAAAAAAATTGTAATTACACGCCCCTGTAAAACAGGGGCTGAAAAATTGGGCCTTAGCCACTGGTGGCGGCACCCATAAACAAAAATGATCTTCCAAGCTATCATCATCAATCGTATCATTGAGGACTCGGAGGAGGAGGATAGCCAGTCAACATAACAGCACAGGCACTCAGCATCAGCATCAGTCTTGAAGGGATGTGACATGTTAAAATCAATTAGTCTGTTATATCAGCATCAGGTGTGTGGTAGCTGGTGGTGATCCAGGACTGGTTCATCTTGATGAAAGTCAGTCGATCAACCGAGTCGGTGGACAGGCGCACCCTGTGATCCGTGACAAATCCTCCAGCAGCACTGAATGTGCGTTCCGAAAGAACGCTGGATGCAGGACAGGCCAGTAGCTCAATTGCATACTGTGCAAGCTCTGGCCAGTGATCCATCCTCAAGACCCAGTAAGCCAGAGGATTTTCGGTGGGGAAGGTGTCCAAGTCTGACCTTGCCCCTAGATATTCCTGCACCATGTTTATCAGACGCTGGCGATGGTTGCTGGAACCGATCATACTTTGGGGCTGCGGACTAAAGAATTGTCTGAACGCATCGGTCAGACGGCCACCTTCCCCACCGCTCCTTCTTTGACTGGCCGAAGCCTCAGCAACTCGTTGTCCAGGACCAGGAGTTTGTAACCTCCCAGTCTCTGGGAACGCGTTGCACAGACCTTTCTGCAAGGCCTCCCGGAGTTGTCTCATCCTCTGCTCCCTCTGCGACGGTAACATAAGGTCCGCAACCTTACCCTTGTACCGTGGATCAAGGAGAGTGGCCAGCCAGTAATGGTCCCTCTCCTTGATCCGAAGAATACGAGGATCCTTCCGCAGACTTTGCAGGATCAGGGAGGCCATGCAGCGTAGGTTTGCTGAGGCATTCGCTCCGGAGTCCTCTGGGTCACTAAGGACGACATGATCCGCAGCCACCTCCTCCCAGCCACGTACAAGTCCACTGGTTTCTTGGGACTGTAAATCATCCCTAAAAGACTGCTGCTGATGATGCTGAGTGCCAGCCTCCACCTCCATGCTGACACAATCCTCCTCCTCCTCCTCCTCCTCCTCCTCTTTCTGTGCGATGGGTGGGACAGAAGGAACACTGTCTGGGTAAAGGGGGCCTTGAGAGGCAAGGAAGTCCTCCTCTTCCTGCCTCTGTTCTGCCTCAAGTGCCCTGTCCATTATTCCACGCAGCGTGTGCTCCAACAGGTGGACAAGAGGTACAGTGTCACTGATGCATGCACTGTCACTGCTCACCATCCTCGTGGCCTCCTCAAATGGTGCCAGGACAGTGCATGCATCCCTGATCATGCCCCACTGGCGTGGAGAAAAAAAACCAAGCTCCCCTGACTCTGTCCTGGTGCCGTAGTCGCACAGGTACTCATTGATGGCCCTCTGCTGCGTGTGCAGCCGCTGCAGCATGGCCAACGTTGAGTTCCACCTGGTGGGCATGTCACATATAAGGCGGTTCTTGGGCAGGTTCAACTCCTTTTGCAGCTCAGCCAGGCGAGCACTGGCATTATAAGATCTGCGGAAATGCACACAGACTTTCCTGGCCTGCCTCAGGACATCCTGTAAGCCCGGGTACCTGCCCAAGAACCGCTGCACCACCAGGTTAAGGACGTGAGCCACACAGGGCACATGGGTCAGTTGTCCCTGTCGGAGGGCGGAGAGGAGGTTGGTGCCATTGTCGCAAACCACCATTCCTGGCTTAAGCTGGCGTGGCGTCAACCACCTCTCGGCCTGGCCCTGCAGAGCAGACAGGACCTCTGCCCCAGTGTGGCTTCTGTCCCCCAAACACACCAGCGCAAGCACGGCATGGCATCTTTTTGCCTGCGTACTTGCGTAGCCCCGTGAACGGCTACGGAGCACCGCTGGTTCATAGGACAAACCACAGGAAGAGGCCATGGAGGAAGAAGAAGAGGAGGGGGTGGAGGAGAGAGGTGTGTCACAACCAGTAGTAGCATTTTGGAGGCGTGGCGGTGGGACAACCTCCAACACTACTGCACCTTGTCCTGCATCCTTCCCAGCTGCCAAAAGAGTGACCCAATGGGCCGTGAAAGAAAGGTAACGTCCCTGTCCATGCCTGCTGGACCATGAGTCAGCGGTAATATGCACCTTACCGCTGACCGCCCTGTCCAGCGAGGCCAAGACATTGCCTTCCACATGCCGGTAGAGAGCCGGAATAGCCTTCCGTGAGAAAAAGTGGCGTTTGGGAACCTGCCACTGAGGAACCGCACATTGCACAAACTCACGGAAGGGGGCCGAGTCTACCAACTGAAAAGGCAGCAGTTGAAGCGCTAGCAATTTAGCCAAGCTAGCATTCAACCGCTGGGCATGTGGATGGCTGGGAGTGAACTTCTTTCGACGGTCCAGCAGCTGGGGCAGGGAAATTTGCCTGCTAGAATCGGACGTCGGTGTACTGCTAGCAGAGTGGCCGCAAGTACTTGGCTGTGACACACCTAATTCTACACCTTCATTCCTCTCAGTGCATGTTTCAGAGAGGACTGAAGTTATAGTGGGGTTGGAGATCCCAGCTGATGCGGTGCAAGGAGAGGTCCGCTTTGTTCTTTGGTGTGGGTCTTTGAGGTAGGCTTGCCAACGAGCTGCATGGCAGGTCAACATATGTCTGGTCAGGCATGTGGTACCCAAGCGGCTGATGTTTTGGCCACGCGATATACGCTTGAGACATATGTTGCAAACAGCAGCTGTGCGATCTGATGCACTAGCCTCAAAAAAGGCCCACACCAAAGAACTTTTTGAATGACGGGCAGAGGCAGCGCCCTGCACAGGCGGAGCTCTGCGGTGTGATTCCGTCGGTGTACTGCCCTTACGCTGGCCACCAAAGGGCATCCTGCCTCGTTGGAGATGTGCCTCCTCCTCATCCTCCTCCTCCTCCTCCTCTCTCCTATTAGGCACCCACGTGGAGTCAGTGACCTCATCATCACCTCCCTCCTCATCACTGGAGCCAATCTGGCAGTATGCTGCAGCTGCTGGAACATGACTGCCAGATTGGTGTCCTTCTTGAGCATCCCCTCTGTCTGCTCTCACGCTACTGCCTTCCTCTAGCTGGGTTTCATCATCAGACCCTTCGAAACGCTGGGCATCCTCCTGGAGCATGTACCCAACACTGTGCTGAAACAGTTCGGGGGACTCCTCAGGAGGAGGACATGGTGGGTCTAGGGAAGGAGTGACTGATGATGAGTCTGACATTGATACCAGGGAAGAGGATGCTTTGGCAGCTGCTTTTCCAGTACCCTGAGCCTGGGTGAGAGAGGATGAGGAGGAGGAGGAGGGCTTGGTCATCCACTCTACCAAGTCTTCGGCATGATGTGGCTCAACATGTCCAGCTGCCGAAAAGAAGGACAAGCGTGTCCCATGGCCATGTGCTGATGACAATGCACCGCGTCCACGACCAGCACTGTTGCCCCCAGACACAGAGCCTGCTTGCCCTCTTTTATTGCCTCCTGACTGTCTGCCTCTCCTTGTTTGCCTTCCAGACATTCTAATAGATGGCCTGCAGGGAGATGGGAAAAAAGCAATAAGGGCTACCTTCAGGTGTCCTTCTCTGTCCCTTGAAACAAGGACTTTGACAGTGAAAGAAACTGACACACTCTCCCTACCTACAGTTTTCTGTCCCTAGAAAAAATGTTTTTTTTAAGCACAATTTAGCACAAGGAGAATTCACTCACTGTCCTTCCAGGTCCCTGGAAACAAGGACTTTGACAGTGAAAGAAACTGACACACTCTCCCTACCTACAGTTTTCTGTCCCTAGAAAAAATGTTTTTTTTAAGCACAATTTAGCACAAGGAGAATTCACTCACTGTCCTTCCAGGTCCCTGGAAACAAGGACTTTGACAGTGAAAGAAACTGACACACTCTCCCTACCTACAGTTTTCTGTCCCTAGAAAAAAATTTTTTTTAAGCACAATTTAGCACAAGGAGAATTCACTCACTGTCCTTCCAGGTCCCTGGAAACAAGGACTTTGACAGTGAAAGAAACTGACACACTCTCCCTACCTACAGTTTTCTGTCCCTAGAAAAAATGTTTTTTTTAAGCACAATTTAGCACAAGGAGAATTCACTCACTGTCCTTCCAGGTCCCTGGAAACAAGGACTTTGACAGTGAAAGAAACTGACACACTCTCCCTACCTACAGTTTTCTGTCCCTAGAAAAAATGTTTTTTTTAAGCACAATTTAGCACAAGGAGAATTCACTCACTGTCCTTCCAGGTCCCTGGAAACAAGGACTTTGACAGTGAAAGAAACTGACACACTCTCCCTACCTACAGTTTTCTGTCCCTA
The DNA here is from genome assembly GCA_029206835.1 of Rana muscosa. Classification (NCBI taxonomy): domain Eukaryota; kingdom Metazoa; phylum Chordata; class Amphibia; order Anura; family Ranidae; genus Rana; species Rana muscosa. Next base: position 36,980,886 of record CM055122.1, read on the forward strand.
GAAAAAATGTTTTTTTTAAGCACAATTTAGCACAAGGAGAATTCACTCACTGTCCTTCCAGGTCCCTGGAAACAAGGACTTTGACAGTGAAAGAAACTGACACACTCTCCTTACCTACAGTTTTCTGTCCCTAGAAAAAATGTTTTTTTTAAGCACAATTTAGCACAAGGAGAATTCACTCACTGTCCTTCCAGGTCCCTGGAAACAAGGACTTTGACAGTGAAAGAAACTGACACACTCTCCCTACCTACAGTTTTCTGTCCCTAGAAAAAATGTTTTTTTTAAGCACAATTTAGCACAAGGAGAATTCACTCACTGTCCTTCCAGGTCCCTGGAAACAAGGACTTTGACAGTGAAAGAAACTGACACACTCTCCCTACCTACAGTTTTCTGTCCCTAGAAAAAATGTTTTTTTTAAGCACAATTTAGCACAAGGAGAATTCACTCACTGTCCTTCCAGGTCCCTGGAAACAAGGACTTTGACAGTGAAAGAAACTGACACACTCTCCCTACCTACAGTTTTCTGTCCCAAGAAAAAATGTTTTTTTTAAGCACAATTTAGCACAAGGAGAATTCACTCACTGTCCTTCCAGGTCCCTGGAAACAAGGACTTTGACAGTGAAAGAAACTGACACACTCTCCCTACCTACAGTTTTCTGTCCCTAGAAAAAATGTTTTTTTTAAGCACAATTTAGCACAAGGAGAATTCACTCACTGTCCTTCCAGGTCCCTGGAAACAAGGACTTTGACAGTGAAAGAAACTGACACACTCTCCCTACCTACAGTTTTCTGTCCCTAGAAAAAATGTTTTTTTTAAGCACAATTTAGCACAAGGAGAATTCACTCACTGTCCTTCCAGGTCCCTGGAAACAAGGACTTTGACAGTGAAAGAAACTGACACACTCTCCCTACCTACAGTTTTCTGTCCCTAGAAAAAATGTTTTTTTTAAGCACAATTTAGCACAAGGAGAATTCACTCACTGTCCTTCCAGGTCCCTGGAAACAAGGACTTTGACAGTGAAAGAAACTGACACACTCTCCCTACCTACAGTTTTCTGTCCCTAGAAAAAATGTTTTTTTTAAGCACAATTTAGCACAAGGAGAATTCACTCACTGTCCTTCCAGGTCCCTGGAAACAAGGACTTTGACAGTGAAAGAAACTGACACACTCTCCCTACCTACAGTTTTCTGTCCCTAGAAAAAATGTTTTTTTTAAGCACAATTTAGCACAAGGAGAATTCACTCACTGTCCTTCCAGGTCCCTGGAAACAAGGACTTTGACAGTGAAAGAAACTGACACTCTCCCTACCTACAGTTTTCTGTCCCTAGAAAAAATGTTTTTTTTAAGCACAATATAGCACAAGCACAAAACACACTGACACTCTCCCTACCTATCCTTCTCTTTCCCTAAACTAAAGGAATCCAGGTTAAGCAAGAAAGAAATAAAAGTCACTGTCCCTGCCTATGCTGCTCTATCCCTGCTCCGGAACACACTACACTAGGCCGCCGTGCTGGCGGCCTTTTATAGTGTGGGGCGTGTACTAAACACCCTCAGCAATAATTGGCCACAGGCATCCTGCCTGTGGCCAATCATTGCTCTCCTCGCTGCCGGCGCTGTGATTGGCCAAGCATGCGGGGTCACAGTGCATGCTTGGCCAATCACAGCGCCTGGATGACACTGCGATGGCGTAGTGCATTGTGGGCCGTTCGCGTCACTCGAATTTGGCGCGAACGGCCCAAATCGTTCGATCTTCGTCGAACGATCGAACAGCCGATGTTCGAGTCGAACGTATGTTCGACTCGAACACGAAGCTCATCCCTATTTATCAATAACCCTTTCTTTTCAATTAACACAACTCTCCAAAATTCCGGCTGTAAACGACCACCAAGTTCGCACAGGCCAGCAACTTTCATTAACTTTTTCCATTCTTTCCTATGTAGTGCCCCTTCACGCTGTAGCACAAGGTCACAGGCTAAACTGCCGTCAGCTGGTCTAGGGAGGGTATGACCCATTTAAACTCCTTCCCTAAATAAGGTGCCGTCTCTGCTGTATGACAGGTTCCACCCGCCCCACCTGGGAACTGAATCCTGTGTACAAGTTAAAAATAGCAACAAAGCAAAGGACAAAAATCAAAGACAAACATCAAATGTAAAAAAACAAAAAACACAAACACCTGACCGCAGAATGAAAAAGGACAGTCAGGGTTAATAATCAGGCATAGACTAGAAGGGATGTTAAAGGGTTAAAGTCACACAGGGTAAGTGTCAGGGTCACCTGTGGCCAGGTGACAGATGCACACCGTAGGGGGACAGGAGTGCACCGCGAGGTAGTGAACCCTATGGCTGGCTTCTGTGGATAGGAAACTGGGTGGTTGTGGAAAGCGGGACCAGAGGAGCACAACCGGGATCCCAACGGAAGCGAGAGCCAAGATTCCCCAGGGCGCGGAGTCTAAGACCCAGCTGGTCTTCTTCAGGGCCTCTAGTGGTGAGGATGTTACGCTGCAGGCTGGGACCAGGTCGCGGCCCCTGGAGTTTCCTAGCTCACGCCCCGTAGGATAAGGGGAAGCAGCAGCACACGATAGAGAGAACCGAATAACAAGCCGAAGGTCAGGGGCCACAAGCAGACAAGGATAACGAAGAACGAGCCGAAGGTCAAGGGTCACGAGCAGACAGGGATGGTCGGGGACAAGCCAATAACGTAACAGAGAGACAGACGTAGCACACGGCAGGCAGGAACCCAAACACACAATGCCTAACAAACACGTTGATCAGCAAAGCAGGCTTGCAGTGCACAGGTTAATATAGTGTTCAGTGATAGGGCCTGGGGTGGAGTCAGGCTGGGAGGAGATTATAAAGGAAGCCAGGTGAAGGAGGTCTGGTCTCTAGATGAACACATGAGGAGGAAGGTAAGATGGCAGACAGACATTAATGCATATCCATGACAGTACCCTCCCTCTTACGAGGCCTCCCCCTTCCCCGCCTGGGCCCAGGTTTAGAGGGAAACTTCAGATGAAACTCCTTTAACAGACGAGGTGCAAAGACCTCAGATGCAGTGATCCAAGACCTCTCCTCAGGACCAAACCCTTTCCAATGAACGAGGTACTGAAGAACGCCTTTACAGAGTCGGGAGTCCAGAATTTGACTGATCTCGTACTCCTGATTATCCTCCGAGACAGGCGCCACGGTAGGAAGAGGACGAGAGAATTTATTGAGGACTAAAGGCTTTAGAAGAGCAACATGAAAGGAGTTAGTGATTTTAAGGCTCTTAGGAATCTGGAGTTTGAAACAAACCGGATTCAGTTTAGCAGTTACCGTGTATGGACCGATGAATCGTGGAGCAAACTTCAGAGAAGGAACTCGGAGCTTGATGTTCCTGGTAGAGAGCCAGACTTTGTCCCCTGGCTGAAGAGAAGGCGGTTTACGCCTGCGGCGGTCGGCAAAGCCTTTGAATTTTTCAGCAGCTGCCCGGAGGGAATCATGAACGTGACCCCAAACGGAATTGAGAGACTCCTGAACCGAAGCCAAAGCTGGAATGTCTGGAGAACAGATCATAGGAAGAGGAAGTTGAGGGTGTTTTCCATAAACTGTGAAAAAGGGTGTCTTCTGCGAACTGGTATTCACATGATTGTTATGGGAGAATTCTGCCCACGGGAGTAGAGAGGACCAATCGTCATGGTGAGAAGACACAAAGGTGCGAAGAAAGACCTCTAACTCCTGATTAACCCTCTCAGTCTGTCCATTGGATTGGGGATGGTAAGAAGAAGAAAAATCCAAGACAATATTGAGGGACTTGCAAAAGGCTCTCCAAAAACGAGACGTGAACTGGACTCCCCTGTCGGAAACAATATGAGAAGGGACCCCATGTAGGCGGAGGATTTCTCGAATGAAAATGGGAACCAAGGCAGGGGCAGAAGGAAGACCAGGAAGAGGAACAAAATGAGCCATCTTGGAGAACCGATCGATTACCACCCAAATGACTGTATTATTCTCAGACAGTGGGAGATCGGTGATAAAATCCATGGCAATATGGGCCCAGGGTTCCTTAGGAATAGGCAAGGGCATGAGGAGACCAGCAGGAGCTTGTGTGGAGGATTTGGACTGAGCACAGACATGACAAGCTTTAACGTAGTCTTTGACGTCTGAGCGGAGATTAGGCCACCAGTAGTGACGACTGATGAGTAGGAAGGATCGGAGGAATCCAGAATGCCCTGCCACCTTGGAATCATGTCCCCAACGAAGGATCTTAGCTCTTAGCTCAGTGGGGACAAAGGTCTTACCAGGCGGAATTTTAGACTTCAGGGTGGTAGAGTGGGCAATAATGCATGAGGTGGGAATGATCGGCTCAGGTTCAGGGGCGGACTCCTCGTCCAAAGTGTCAAATGACCTAGAGAGCGCATCAGCCCGACCGTTGCAGGAACCAGGTTTGTAGGTAATCGTGAAATTAAAACGGGCAAAGAAGAGACTCCACCTGGCCTGTCTAGGATTCAGACGTTTAGCATTCTGTAGATACTGTAAATTCTTGTGATCGGTAAAGATCGTTATGGAGTGAGGGGAACCCTCCAAGAGATGACGCCACTCCTCTAACGCCAATTTAATTGCGAGAAGTTCCCGATCACCGATGGCATAATTCCTCTCTGCCTGAGAAATTTTTTTGGAGAAGAACGCACATGGTTGGCGTCTCTTCTCAAAGATTTGAAGAAGCACAGCTCCCACCCCCATTGAGGAAGCGTCCACTTCAATAAAAAATGCATTCCCAGGATTTGGTCTCCTCAAGAGGGGGCCAGAAACAAAGGCCTGTTTCAGGTTGTGAAATGCAGAGACAGCTTCGGGAGGCCAGTCTCTGGCATTCACACCCTTCTTGGTCAAAGCGATAATAGGCGCGGCAATGGAAGAGTAATTCCTTATGAACTGCCTATAATAATTAGTGAAGCCAAGAAAGCGCTGTGTGGCCTTGAGGCTAGCAGGAAGAGGCCAGTTGGTGATAGCCAAGACCTTCCCAGGGTCCATACGAAGCCCCGAACATGAGACAAAGCACCCCAAAAACAGGACCTCAGAACATTCAAAGGAACATTTCTCCAGCTTGGCATAGAGATTGTTCTCTCTAAGACGTTGAAGTACAGTGCGGACATGGTTTCTGTGGACGAGCAGATTTTCAGAAAAGATCAGAATGTCATCCAGATAGATGACAACAAACTGGTACAGCAGATCTCTGAAGATTTCATTGACAAAGTTTTGAAACACGGCTGGAGCATTACACAGACCAAAAGGCATCACCAGATATTCGTAATGCCCGTCTCTAGTGTTAAATGCAGTCTTCCATTCGTCACCCTCCCGTATTCGAATGAGATTGTACGCGCCTCTGAGATCCAACTTGGTGAAAATGGAGGCACCCTTCAACCTATCGAATAGCTCAGATATTAAGGGTAAGGGGTATCGATTTTTAATAGTAACCGCATTTAAACCCCGATAATCGATGCAGGGTCTTAAGGTACCATCCTTTTTGGCAACAAAAAAGAACCCTGCCCCTGCAGGCGATGAGGATTTCCGGATGAACCCTCTCTCCAGATTCTCTGCTACATACTCCGACATGGCCTGGGTCTCTGGGATGGACAGAGGGTAGGTACGACCCCTGGGTAGAGTTGCTCCGGGGACAAGATCAATAGCACAGTCAAAAGACCTGTGGGGAGGAAGCACCTCAGCTGATTTTTTACAGAACACATCCCGGTAATCGCTGTATGCGGCGGGAAGATCAGAAGAAACAGAAGTGGCAGCAACCGGAAGACTCTCCTTGGGGGTCACCTTGAGAAGACACGACGAGAAACATGAGGAACCCCAGGCCAGGATCTGCCCAGAGACCCAGTCCACATGTGGAGAGTGGAGCTGTAGCCAAGGGAGGCCCAATACAACTGGGGTAGAGGCCTTGGGTAGAATAAGAAAGGATATCCACTCCTGGTGGAGAATCCCTACCGACATCCTAATGGGTAGCGTCTGGAAGCGAATAGGGCCCCCTGGGAGAACAGTGCCATCAATTGCCGAGACTACCAATGGGGTAGTGAGAGGTGAAAGGGTAAGCTTCATAGAAGAAGCAGTTCTCCAATCCATGAAATTGCCGGCAGCCCCGGAATCCAGGTATGCAAGGGTTGACTGAGGAGAAGTGCCTACATGAAGGGACACCGGCAAGAGCAGGCGAGAAGGTGATGTTTCTGGGTCCAATACTCCACCTTCCAAATGTATTAGACCCGAGCGTTTCCCGGACGAAGCGAGCAGGAGTCACGAAAATGACCCTTGCCCCCACAATAGAGGCACAAGCCCAGAGTTCTGCGCCTAGCACGTTCTTCGGGGGTTAGTCTGGTCCGGCCCAGCTGCATAGGTTCTTCAGCAGGTAGAGGATGCTCCACGGAATGAAGGGAGGGGAGCTCAGACTGGCTAGGACCCAGAGAGTGCTGGCGTCTTTTTTCTAAGGACCTCTCTTGAAAACGAATGTCGATCTGGTTGCATAATGAAATTACATCGTCCAGACCGACGGGAATGGCTCTTCCCGCTAATTCGTCTTTCACTCGGTCAGAGAGGCCATGTAAAAAGGTAGCGACCAGGGCCTCATTATTCCAGCTCAATTCAGCTGTGTGGATACGGAACTGAAGAGCATATTGCCCCACTGAACTAGATTCTTGGCGAAGACGTAAGACAGCACTAGCCGCTGAAGAAGCCCGAGCCGGCTCTTCGAAGATATTACGAAAGAGCTTCAAGAATTCGGACAGACTGGAAACCACCGGATCGTTCCTCTCCCACAGGGGGGCAGCCCAGGCCAAAGCTTCACCGGAGAGGAGGGAAATGATATAGGCTACCTTAGCCCGGTCAGATAGGAAGCTTTGAGGCTGAAGCTCAAAATGAATAGTGCATTGGCTGAGAAACCCCCTGCAGGCCTTGGAGTCCCCAGAGAAACGGAACGGAGCTGGCAATCTTAGTGAGTGTGAGGCTGCGACTGGTGCGATAGGTACAGCCGCTGGTTGTACTTGGGGTTGCGGATTCGGGGTTCCCAAGGAGACCTGAAGCTGCTCGAATCGAGAAGCCAGATCCTGGAGGAATCGCATCGCCTGGGTCTGATTTGATTCCTGGGTCTCAAGTCTGCGAACTATGCCCTGCAATGGATCATCCGCGGGAAGCGGGATGTCAGCCGGGTTCATGGCTGATCAAACTGTCAGGGTCACCTGTGGCCAGGTGACAGATGCACACCGTAGGGGGACAGGAGTGCACCGCGAGGTAGTGAACCCTATGGCTGGCTTCTGTGGATAGGAAACTGGGTGGTTGTGGAAAGCGGGACCAGAGGAGCACAACCGGGATCCCAACGGAAGCGAGAGCCAAGATTCCCCAGGGCGCGGAGTCTAAGACCCAGCTGGTCTTCTCCAGGGCCTCTAGTGGTGAGGATGTTACGCTGCAGGCTGGGACCAGGTCGCGGCCCCTGGAGTTTCCTAGCTCACGCCCCGTAGGATAAGGGGAAGCAGCAGCACACGATAGAGAGAACCGAATAACAAGCCGAAGGTCAGGGGCCACAAGCAGACAAGGATAACGAAGAACGAGCCGAAGGTCAAGGGTCACGAGCAGACAGGGATGGTCGGGGACAAGCCAATAACGTAACAGAGAGACAGACGTAGCACACGGCAGGCAGGAACCCAAACACACAATGCCTAACAAACACGTTGATCAGCAAAGCAGGCTTGCAGTGCACAGGTTAATATAGTGTTCAGTGATAGGGCCTGGGGTGGAGTCAGGCTGGGAGGAGATTATAAAGGAAGCCAGGTGAAGGAGGTCTGGTCTCTAGATGAACACATGAGGAGGAAGGTAAGATGGCAGACAGACATTAATGCATATCCATGACAGTAAGGCAGCAGGTCTGCACGTCAGGAGAGAAAAGAAAAGGGGGAGGGAGATGGGCAGCGTGGTTTTGTAACAGCGCGCTCAAAGGAGACACAGCCCAAGGTATATGTAAGGCAGGGAGGGGGGGGGCTGTGTGCCTGCGTGTTAGCTCACGAGGGACAGCTGCCGTCCCAAACACAGAAAAATCAAAACAAAAACAATACAAGCTATAGCAGCTCCACTGTAAACTGTATGGAGGCAAAAATGTAACCCCGAACCTACCGGGCTCGGTGTGATATATATATCTAAATGTAAGAAGCCAGCCTCTCTTCAACTAGACCCCTAAAATTTCGGGGACTTAGCAAGGAATCCAGTGACTTCATACACACATATATATTTAATCTCATATAATATATATCTAAATGTAAGAAGCCAGCCTCTCTTCAACTAGACCCCTAAAATTTCGGGGACTTAGCAAGGAATCCAGTGACTTCATACACACATATATTTAATCTAACCTACCCTGCGCCCTCTCTTCAATCCGTATCTTACTAAAGAATATGAATAAGGACTCCTGCGCACATAAATAATCTAACCTACCCATCTTGAACCAGGCCCAGCCCAGCAAGGAAATATAGTGTCTCCCCTACACACACAGACAGTTCGCCGGAATAGTCACAGTCAAGTCAACACAGAACAAAACACAATATAAATAACAGCCGGCAGAAGGAGTCAACGGGTTCTTAGTAAAACTACTTTTGGACAAGAAATTACCTGTCTTATCGTGGCATGGCGCAGCCGACGGACTGCAAGTGAAATCGAGGGCGACGAGGCAGAAAAAACACAGGTAAGGAATATAACAGACTCCACTTACCGTGTATTACGAAGTCGCGCAGCCTCCGATCCGCCAAGCCCGTCTCAATTCGCTGGCAGTCACATCTAGATCAGCTGACAACAGCGCACAGCCCGAAAAGTCCACGTTTCGAAGCGCCAAATTGTAGTGGATCGGTTCTGGTCCAATCCCAGAAACTATTCTCTTGTTCTGTCGCTGTTCCAAATCTGTGCTGGAGTGAATAGGCCTATTTGCTAGCTTGAAAGAAATTATGCTAGACTGTGCTTTAGCATAACTTCTTTATCACTTCCAGACCTCATTCTCGGTCTCAGCCCTTTTTAAAGACAAATTTTACACAGGCAACGTCATCACAAGCATGTACATATAATTAGTTGTGTTCATATATGGAGCTTCTTCTCCTTCTCTGAGTCTGTTCCTCCACGTGGCAGAGTGTTCCCAGAATATTCTTGTCTCAGCTCCATGTTTAGTGATGGGTGGGGTTGAGGGACGAATCCAGCAGTGGATCTCAGCAGTGGAGGAATGGGAAAACACATCTATACCTTTTCTTTTTATGTAAGGAAAATACTTTTTGTTTTGTTACATAAACACCAAAAGACACACATATAATATTTCTAAATTATATCCTTAGCTAGCATATATTAGCTTTCTAGTTCCCTATATGAAAACCAATAAGCTTCTCATTGTACAGAAATATCTCAACATGTATTTCTGTTCCTAACAGATGGTTCCCATAAAAGGATGCTAATTATCCTGAATTCCTGAGGTAGGTTAGCAGCTGAGAACAAGAAAGGAACATTTAACTCCCTGCTAACCTTCTCAAGCTATATTTAAGTAGATACCAAAAAGAGAGAAATCATATATAAAAATATTCATTTTATATACTCCATCACACAGAATGCAGATATGTTCTATTTACAGGTTGCAGAATGCAGATATGTTCTATTTACAGGTTGCAGAATGCAGATAGGTGTGATTTACAGGTTGCAGAATGCAGATATGTGCGATTTACAGGGTGCAGAATACAGATATATGCAATTTACAGGTTGCAGAATGCAGATACGTGCGATTTACAGGTTGCAGAATGCAGATATGTGCGATTTACAGGTTGCAGAATGCAGATATGTGCAATTTACAGGGTGCAGAATGCAGATATGTGCGATATACAGGTTGCAGAATGCAGATATGTGCTATATACAGGGTGCAGAATGTAGATACGTGCAATTTACAGGGTGCAGAATGCAGATATGTGCTATATACAGGGTGCAGGATGCAGATATGTGCGATTTACAGGTTGCAGAATGCAGATATGTGCGATTTACAGGGTGCAGAATGCAGATATGTTCTATTTACAGGGTGCAAAATGCAGATATGTTCTATTTACAGGGTGCAAAATGCAGATACGTGCGATTTACAGGGTGCAGAATGCAGAGATATGCGATTTACAGGGTGCAGAATGCAGATATGTGCGATTTACAGGGTGCAGAATGCAGATATGTGCTATTTACAGGTTGCAGATATGTGCGATTTACAGGTTGCAGAATGCAGATATATGCGATTTAAAGGGTGCAGAATGCAGATATATACGATTTACAGGATGCAGAATGCAAGTGGACGACAGAGGACGGAGTGGGTGGATTTTATAAGGGATGTGGCTTATGAGAAGTGGGAGGGGCCAAACGTGGAGGGGCGGGGTCTTGCGTCCACCCATCCTAAAACGTCACCAGCCGCCACTGGAATATAGTGTATCATAAATGATAAGGGAAGAAAAAGGGGGATTCCGGATAGTGTAGTATTTTTAAATAATATTTTATTGCTTCAAACGAAAAACGTGCTCCTATTATGCAAGTGACTCAAAAAACAAAAATCCACAAGGGGCTCACCTGATGAAGTCAAGTGACCGTGACGACACGCATAGGGACGGACAGGCACCTGAAGTGACTCAAACAGACAAGGATTTTGATTTGAGTCACTTGCATAATGTGGAGTATGTTTGTCGTTTTAAGCAATAAAATACCGTAAGGTAAGAGGCCATCTTCACTAGAATGTGTTTTGCACAAGAAGAGGAGAAAATATTTCCTTTGCACTTTGCACATTGTGGTTTTGCACAGAAGAAGAGAAACTAAAATAATTTGTTTGCACCTTGCACATTGTATCTAGTGCACGGAAAAGGGCAGACCACTTTTTGCACTTTTGCACAATTTTTTTGGCACTTTAAAGGGCGCCACTTGTTTACTATACTCATTTGGAGAGTGTACACCTTATTATATATTTTGCACATTTAGGAGATTGGAGTTCTATATTTGTTTATTTGCAGTATCATTTTTCATCACTTATTGTTTACCATTGTTGATACTCCTGCATGGGATTTAGTATTATAGTCTGATCATAGTTTTTTTAACAGCGCAGCACCACTCATTTATATTTATTTTTATGTATGGGTATGGACTGACCCTTTCTTCGGTGCTCGCAGCAGTTCAATTATTTATTATCTTCATAATAGCGCAGAAATATATATATATATTTTTTTATACCCTGGAAATGCTTGAATGCATTTTGGAGCAAAAGATGGCCATCCACAATCTATCATCCCACTACAGCGTTGGGATTGATTCCACACTGGGACGTGATGACTGGTGTATAATTGGGCAACTTGTTTCTGTCTTAAAACCCTTTCGGGATGTGACAGAAAACTTGAGTCAGTGCAATGCCAGTCTAGGACAGGTCATACCCTTGTTCACCTATCTCATGTAGAAGATGGGATCGTTCCTAGAAAACAGGGAGCCTCTTTATGGCAGCCCACTTCATGCCAATGTAGCCTCTTTCATCAGAAGGCTACAAGACAACTTAAAAGATTGGCTAAATGACTGTGTCCCCAAAAGCCCTGAAGTCATGCTGGCTTCCCTGTGTGATCCCAGGATCAAAGGTATATTGGCACTCAGACAACAGCCTCTCCTACTGGAAAGAAAAACTGACTGAAAGGGTCTGTAATTTGCAGCAACAGAAACATATGCCGGATGATGCCGGTTTGGAAGATTCACCTGCCATGTCTGCTATTCCAAGGCCTGGCACCATCACTCAAAAACAACTGAATGTAGCATGTGCATGTTGGGTAAAGACACTTGACAATCTGGTGGGTGCAAGTCAAGTAGCAGGTAATTGAGAGGAGAGCAGTGCCTCTGAAATGATCAGGGCCTACCTATATGAAGCACCTTTGCCTCCTACAGTGGACCCTTTGACCTATAGGGATGGTAAGAAAAGTGTGTGGCCTGATCTTTGCCTGGTTGCCCAGCATCTACTATCCTGTTCTCCAACCACTGTGCAAAGTGAGAGAGTTTTCTCTATTACTGGGAACATCCTGAATCCACACCGTGCACAACTGACACCCCATTTGATGGAACAAATAACTTTCCTCAAATTTAACCTCCCCAAGCTGGGTTAACCTACCCTTAACTTCTGAGACACGAATTGTTGTCACCATGTGAAGATAGATGGGACTCAGAGGAGCCATCTAAATGTTGAGGAAAATCAAATTTTTGAATTTTCTTACCACTTGACAATAGCAGTTCTCTTTGGAGTGACCCCAAGATTTAAATTTAATTATATTGTTTTAAGCAATCCAATTTTTTCCCTTCATTCCTTCCATCACCCTTTTTTGGAAAATATAATGATGATTGTTGTATAGACTAGAATGTGCATGATTGCATGAATGAATTTTGTGTGAATGGACAGAAGCAAGGGTTGAAGACTTGACGTGGCAATACTGCCCACGTGTTGCTGTCTTTGTATATACAAATAGCAGCTTGTGCTAATTTAACCATTTTTGAACAATGGTCTGGGATTAAGAGACAATGATTAAAGATGTTTGGGGAAACTAACCTCAACAGCATGACAATTCCTCTTGATGGAGAGACTGTCAACTCAAGGATTAGAATATGTTACCAACACAACATAGCACAAAGAAGCATACAGCTGGAAACGTGATTCTATGCAAGATAGATTAGTTGGTCACTGCTGAGCAGCAACCCCATGCCCAGGATGCAGCTCAGCAGTGCCCACGTGTTGCTGTCTTTGTAAATACAAATAGCAGCTTGTGCAAATTTAACCATTTTTGTATTATGGTCTGGAATTAAGAGACAATGATTAAAGATGTTTGGGGAAACTAACCTCAACAGCATGACAGTTCCTCTTGATGGAGAGACTGACAACTCAAGGATCAGAATATGTTACCAACAGAACATAGCACAAAGAAGCATACAGCTGGAAACGTGATTCTATGCAAGATAGATTAGTTGGTCACTGCTGAGCAGCAACCCCATGCCCAGGATGCAGCTCAGCAGTGCCCACGTGTTGCTGTCTTTGTAAATACAAATAGCAGCTTGTGCAAATGTAACCATTTTTGTATTATGGTCTGGAATTAAGAGACAATGATTAAAGATGTTTGGGGAAACTAACCTCAACAGCATGACAGTTCCTCTTGATGGAGAGACTGACAACTCAAGGATCAGAATATGTTACCAACAGAACATAGCACAAAGAAGCATACAGCTGGAAACGTGATTCTATGCAAGATAGATTAGTTGGTCACTGCTGAGCTGCATCCAGATGCCCAGGACCTATCCCATTTGCCCCCTCTGACCCTGCCCTCTCTGATCCTCCGCCTGTTTCATGACCATCTACAATTGTCCGAAGTCACCAGTGTGAGTAATCTACCCTGCTGCCATGTTACTCAAGCCCTGGAAATGAATGTTGACTGCTCTTTGAACTGTTGTCCCTTGTGATTGCGCTAGCCTGTGAACCTCTGTCCAGTTAAACGCTGCACTCGTGATTGCAAGCCTGCAACCCATGCCCTGTGAACTGTTGAGGACTGTATGGTTAACCCCTGCTGTAACTAACTATCTGCTGTGTAGTCTGGCAGGGGGAAAGCTGAACGGCGTGACTGGACACAATATACAATGGGATTACCCATTGCACATTAAAATAGTGTAAAGAGATTTTCTAAGTTCAGCCTGATGGTTAAATGTAGAAAATCTACAATTGTAAGGCCTCTAGTAAGTTAGTAACAATAAATGGACTAGTACATTTAGATAAACATCACATAATGGACCTAACAAGGAAAGCAAAACTCAAGAAAACAATTAGTTCTGAACAAAAAACATTTTTATTTGGAACATAAATTAAAAAAAAAATAGGAAAGCTGATTCTCCCCAATCCTGGTGAGCAGTAGCTGCAGGGACCTATTGATCCCAGCCACCTGGTCACCAAGGTAGGACCTACAATCCTCCAGTTGCCTCATAAGGCAACGTTGGGACTGTAAGGTACCTGTGATAGGTAGTGTCCGAAGTGGAACTTGTGTGCTGAGGATTCAGGCAAAAACGTAGTCAGGCAGATTAGGTTGGCAACAGATCAGGCAAAATGGTACACGATCGAAATCCAGAGAGTGGTCAGGCAGGCAAAGGTCATACACGAGCTGGCAGTGAAGTACAAAATCAGCAGGCTGGAGAGTAGTCAGGAATTCAGGCAGAAGTTCAACACGAAAATCAGGATCAAAAAACAGTCACAACACCCAGGGAGCTATTCCACACAACGGGCGCTGAGAGATAGCATCACTTCCTTTTTAAGGGCTGCTTTGATTGAAAATTGTCCACAGCTGGCAGTAGGTGGGGCTGGTGAGTCCAAGGTAATGTTTAATACTGAGAGGACATTTCCAAAAGTCTAGATCTGCTCAGTAGCGCAACAGGTAAGGCTGCAGCTTTGGGACCAGGAAGATCCCGGTTCAAATACACCCAGGTACATGACAGGGACCTCTCCAAAACCACATTGTGACGGCGCTACCAGCAATTGTGGAGGGCCACAGAGTGAAATTGCCTCCTGGTTACAGCATATTGTTGCTCTTGGACCTCCACAATGCGCCGCAGATACACATTTACATGTGGCTCTGGAGGGGGGTGTGCACTGGAGCAGGTGGAGAATCCTCACCAGAACGCACTGGGGAGGAGGCACCAATGGGTGGGACTAGATGGGGGGATAGTGGAGGGTGGAGGAGCACCTGCACCGGAGAAAGTGCTGGGGAGGAAAGATAGTGAACCGAAACAGACACAGTCACAGACAAGTCCAGGGCTTTGTCCAACGGGCGGAGGTGAAGTATGAAGACTTCACCTGTGAAGAAAAGAAAATACATTAGATAATACAATACACATAGCTGCTTCACCCTAACATTATATAAAGGCAATTATCTCCCAGCCCTTGTAGACAATCATGTAACATCTTGAGATGTTTGCACTTCTACATACCAGTTTTCCATTTTTGATATTCAGTGAGATGCACCTAATCAATTTCTGTGTAGGAGATAGTGGTGTCTGTGTCAATTCGCTGCGTTATCCCAAGTTTGCAGAGCTGTGGAGGAAGGTGTAGTACTTTACTGTACTCTGACTGGGGCGGAGCTGAGTCCACTCAGGCCAGAGTAAAAAGGGATTCCCCTCTACACATTGAGCAGTGTAAAGGGGAATCTCCCAAAGATTTTATCTGCTCGGTCGCACGGCCGGCTAGAGAAAATCTTAAGGTGAAAAGAACACCTAGGTGCTGACCACTAACTAATCTACCTCATCCAGACTGACTGACCATCGCAAATCTGGAAGATCAGTTGCACTTACAAGTAGAAACATATCAGCTATACCAGCTATTAACATTAAACTCACCAAAGAGAAGCCATTCAAACCATCGCATTAGGGATGACCTAATAAAAAGTTGTTTAATAAAATATAGCCAGCTACTTTTTAAAGTTGATAATTTTGTATGGCCACTGAATGAATAAGCCACACTCCTGTTCTAGGCTAGGTAGGTTACTCACTCCTGGTCTAGGCTAGGAGGTATAACAGAGAATTTGCAATTACTGATCCTTCGATCCCCTGTTAGCCGGTGCTTCATGTGCTCCCCTCTGCTACTGTAGTGGTCTCTCCCTGAGCCTTCAGAAGCCTAGACCATTTAAGTGGAGGAGAGAGAGGGTGCATGGAAATGTGCCCAACCACTGGGGGATCCAAGGATCAGTATGTCTAAAACTTCTAAAACAAAAAACACTAGACAAAAAGGAGCAGTTAAAGAAGAACTCCAGGATACATGTAAAATATATCAGTAAATAGCCTTGCCAATGTGCAACACAACACACTCTGAAGTCTGAACTATAGCCTAAAGACTCAACTTAACAAAAAATAATAGGCAGAGTTAGTGGCATCAAGCAAGTGTGTGAGTGTGGGAAATGACAGTGCTGTAAAGAGCCACAGAGTGTAAAGGACTGTGTTATGTATGGCAAAGGTGAGTTGTATGGCAGGTGCAAAGAGTACAGCATCCTTCATCTAAGGGACAGAATTTGTACAATTTCTCAAGAACACAAAAAAGTGGTGTAGCGGGTATGTACTTTTCAGAATGTTTAATTAGGGTGAAGACATCAGTGATGTCTAGTTCCCTGCGACCCAGCAGGTGGCGCTGTCACTTTGGGCCGGGTTGAACCATCACTGCAGTGCCGTACCCTTTGTGACCTCTCGCAGCAGTTGTACAGCGGGGCGGGGAACCCGCCGTGCTTGCTGGGAGGGGGTATAAAGGGGGCGGACATCTTCACCACGGGGTCCAAGCCCCAGGCACCTTCAGCCTGGGGGCTGCTGTCCGCGGTCGTTGTCCAGGCGGCCTAGGCCTGGACACGTGGAGTTCGGGAGTCAACCCAGACACCCTCAGTCTGGGGTGAGGTACATCATTTAGGCCTAGGGCCCAGCTTCTTCCACTGGGTCCCGCCCGGGAGAAATCGTTCTAAGGTGCCCACAGTATCAGGTACATGAATCCAGGCATAACGGACCGTGCAGGGTACCTTCCCGTAGATCTGGTGCAGCATATTGCCAGTGTCGGGACAGGGCCTCCGGAGACCGTCGGGATGGATGTCCTTTCCAAACAGGGGCTGTATTCGCACGGAAGGTGGTACATGTTCTAAGGTCGTGGCAGAGACCGTTATATTAAGGCCTGTGGCAGGGGCTGCAACAGTTCACTCGATAGGTGGCAGCTACCAGCTTCACGGTCGGTGGCAGAGACCGTGCGCCAAGCCTATTCGCACGAAAAAGGAATAGGAGAGTTCATTTGTGCCTGGGCCTACTCGCATCCACACCCCTGTCTGTCTGTTACAAGAGTTCAACTGATTATGTTCATCCTGGCAAATGGAGAAATAAAAGAGTGTTGGATTTTTAATGGTGTGGGGCTCTATTACCGGTAGACACATCTCCACGGAAGAAACAGAGGCTCCGTATGCAGAGAACAGACCCGAAGGTAATTTAAGTGACTTTGCTCAACCCTCATACACATACGAGGTGAGAGCTTGGCATAGTGTTCCTGCACTCACTCTCCCAGGTACCCCTAGACAACAGCCGTATAACTGATAAAGCCAGAGAGAGAGTGAGGCCGCTACAGTGGATTCCTCCATTCATGCTACACAGTGCAGATGGACAAACCTCGTGTTTGAGCTATTGTATGTTTACAGCTGGCATCTCCAAAAAAACTCATAGCTTATAACAGGTGTCTGATGATTGTTTCTTCCTAAAATGATAACTAGAGAAAACCAGAAAAACCTCTTTTGTAGTGCATGTCAGTTCCCCTTCCCTTTATTTTTAAAAGTGGCAACAGATTTCACATTCCAACACAATGTTTGACTTTCATATACAAATTGCTGAAAATGACTTAATAGATTAAATTCCAGCTAATTTAAACAACATTTGTATAATAAAATGTGCCTATTAAACATGTAAATTACTAATTTAAATATACCAATTTTATTTGCTGTTTTCAGTACATGAAGATGATGGGTGTTCATGAAGCAACAAATTGTCTTGCTTGGCTGCTTGAAAACATAGGAATTATGGCAATCAACAGCTTTATCATTGTATTGATTCTTAAACTAAGTGGAATCCTTGTTCACAGCAATGGAATCATCATTTTTCTTTTTTTTCTGGAATTTGGAATTTCAGTCATAATGTTTAGTTTTCTGGTCAGCAGATTTTTTAACAAAGCAAATACTGCAGCATTTTGTGGCAGTATATTGTACATGATCAACTTTCTACCATATATAATACTACTTGTCCTGCAGAAGCAATTCAGTTTCGCAACGCAATGTTTAATGGTAAGGTAGCATTTTATTTTTAATTGCGATTTATATTTTATAGCCTTAATGCAAAATGTGACCAATGTGCCATATAAATATTCATTAGCCAGCATTAAACATTGTAAGGCAGGTGCTACACAAAAAAAGAAACCTTTTCCTTAAAAAACAGGGAAGGAACACATTAGACACATTGTGAAACTATGGCCTAATAAGGGAGAGCTAAACCATAGTTTCATTGTTACACAGGCAGGGGCGTAACAACAAAGCAACTAACTACAGTAAAAAAAATGTCTGTGGACAGATAATAGGTATGGTAAAGCCAAGCTGTAGTCTGGAGTATAGCAAGACATTGAAAATCTGTCAGTTTGCTATACGCATAAATTATACTTGCATCCTGGAAAAAATATTGTGATTTGTTAGTCAGAACTTAAAACTATATTGCAGAACAATTTATACCAATAACTTTATGGTAATATGTGGATTAGTATGTCACCAAAAAAAAGTATCTCTACAGACACTAATGTCTCGTACACTAGACTGGTTTTCCCGACGGGAAAACTGCCATGTTTGCATTTGGTCGGGAAACCGGCCAGGTGTATGCGCCATAGCAGTTTTCCCGACAGGAAAACTGCGAGCAAAAAAAATGAGAACTTGTTCTCTTTTTTCCCGCCGCGATTCTCGTCGTTTTTTTGCTCGGCAGTTTTCCTATGGGAAACACTGCGAGGGAGCATACACACGACCGGTTTTCCCGACCAAAGCTGTCGTGGCAGTTTTCATGTCGGGAAAACCGGTCGTGTGTACACGGGGAAAAGCAACCGAGCAGGTTCTCGGTTTTCCCCTCGGTTTTCCCGGTGGGCTTTTGTTCGCCGGGAAAACCCGATCGTGTGTTTTAGGCAATAGTTTTTTACATAAAGAGTTTGTACACTGATCCAGTTTAGAGATGCGCAAGAAAGTTACAAGGCCAGGGCATAGAACCTAGGATGATTTTCTATACAACCCCTGTGTTTGGACATAACCCAGCACAGGGTATGCTTGAGAAAGCATCCTAACAGTGAATGGCCAGAATAACTTCCTTGCACAGCTCTGCATTTGATTGTCTTGAGAAAATACAATCTAAACTCTGCAGGCTCATTACGTAGTAATGTTAGTTTTACATTTCTGGGCAAAAATTTAGTTTGTTTAGGAACTTGTTCAGGCTTCCCTGAATTAAGGGCCTAGTCATATAAGTGAAAGCATAGACCCTTGTTCCTATGCACCTATTCTTATGAATTACTTTGTTACAATGGTATCTTTTTCTTATCTGTGAAAGTATATGGTACACTCAGGGTAAGTAAGAATAGGTAAAGTAGGTACACTCATAAACAGTATATAAATAGCTCAAGTACAATTGCATTGCTTCATCATACATTAGGCTAAGTTCCAGGTAAAGACAACCTCATAAAAGAATGCTGTCAATAATTACAGTGGGGAGAACAAGTATTTGATACACTGCCGATTTTGCAGGTTTTCCTACTTACAAAGCATGTAGAGGTTTGTAATTTTTATCATAGGTACTGTGAATGACGGAATCTAAAACAAAAATCCAGAAAATCACATTGTATGATTTTTAAGTAATGAATTTGCATTTTATTGCATGACATAAGTATTTGATACATCAGAAAAGCAGAACTTATTATTTGCTACAGAAACCTTTGTTTGCAATTACAGTGATCATACGTTTCATGTAGTTCTTGACCAGGTTTGCACACACTGCCTCAGGGATTTTGGTCCACTCCTCCATACAGACCTTCTCCAGATCCTTCAGGTTTTGGGGCTGTCGCTGGGCAATACGGACTTTCAGCTCCCTCTAGATTTTCTATTGGGTTCAGGTCTGGAGACTGGCTAGGCCACTCCAGGACCTTGAGAAGCTTCTTATGGAGCAACTCCTTAGTTCCCCTTGTGTGTTTTGGGTCATTGTCATGCTGGAAGACCCAGCCACGACCCATATTCAATGCTCTTACTGAGGGAAAAAGGTTGTTGGCCAAGATCTCGTGATACATGGCCCCATCCATCCTCCCCTCAATATGGTGCAGTCGCCCTGTCCCCTTTGCAGAAAAGCATCCCCAAAGACTGATGTTTCCACCTCCATGCTTCACGGTTGGGATGGTGTTCTTGGGGTTGTACTCATCCTTCTTCCTCCAAACACGGCGAGTGGAGTTTAGACCAAAAAGCTCTATTTTTGTCTCTTTAGACCACATGACCTTCTCCCATTCCTCCTCTGGATCATCCAGATGGTCATTGGCAAACTTCAGATGGGCCTGGACATGTGCTGGCTTGAGCAGGGGGACCTTGCATGTGCTGTAGGATTTTAATCCATGACGGCGTAGTGTGTTACTAATAGTTTTCTTTGAGACTGTGGTCCCAGCTCTTCTCAGGTCATTGACAAGGTCCTGCTGTGTAGTTCTGGGCTGATCCCTCACCTTCCTCATGATCATTGATGCCCCACAAGGGGAGATCTTGCATGGAACCTTAGACCGAGGAAGATTGACCGTCATCTTGAACTTCTTCCATTTTCTAATAATTGCACCAACAGTTGTTGCCTTCTCACCAAGCTGCTTGCCTATTGTCCTGTAGCCCATCCCAGCTCTGGGCAGGTCTACAATTTTATCCCTGATGTCCTTACACAGCTCTCTGGTCTTGCCCATTGTGGAGAGGTTGGAGTCTGTTTGATTGAGTGTGTGGACAGGTGTCTTTTTTACAGGTAACGAGTTCAAACAGGTGCAGTTAATACTGGTAATGAGTGGAGAACAGGAGGGCTTCTTAAAGAAAAAATAACGGGTCTGTGAGAGCCGGAATTCTTACTGGTTGGTAGATCAAATACTTGTCATGTCATGCAATATACTGTATTTATTGGCGTATAATACTCACTTTTTTACCCTGAAAATAGAGGGTAAACTGTGCCTGCGTGTTATACGCAGGGGGCTGTGGAAAGTTTTTTTTCCTGAAACTTCCCTCTTAAAGTTGGGGTGCGTGTTATACGCCTGTGCGTGTTATACGCCGATAAATATGGTAATTTTAATTATTTATTAAAAAATCATACAATGTGATTTTCAGGATTTTTGCTTTAGATTCCATCTCTCACAGTTAAAGAGTACCTATGATAAAAATTACAGACCTCTACATGCTTTGTAAGTAGGAAAAGCTGAAAAATCGGCAGTGTATCAAATACTTGTTCTCTCCACTGTAAAGGCCTGCTTTATCCAACCATGGAGCCCATAGCTTTTTAAATTTCCCAGGCACCCCCTGTGCTGGTAGATAAGTCACTCCAATCTGAGGGTCTCTCCCATCTGCTTCACCAATTCAGAATGGGTGGGTGATTTCCAGTTGTTAATATAAGCATACGTACTTGAAACAGGGCCCTTTTAATGGCCTCCATGGTAATGGTTTGCAATTGTAAAGTGCCTAAAGTGTTACTAAACCCACAACAGTAAAATCAGTCTGTATATGCAGTAAAGCGTGTTTGTTATACTCACTGTGGAACCTAAGGGGTTAATCCTCTACATTGTGTAAAAAGGCTGTATGATCCTATCTTCTCTGATCCTCCCCTTCTTCCACTGTTCCCAATCCTTTTCCTGATAAGACAGAGCCTTTGGGGTCACGCTCAGTTTGGTGTGTATTGCTAGAGAGTTTTTTTTTTTTCTTGAGAGGGTGCATGTCATTGGCACAGGGCCAGTCAGCACTGTCCAGATAGAAGGTCAGGGTCCTTCAGCCTCATTGGACAGTCAGAGGAGAATAACAAATCCTCCTACAAGCTTTAATCAGATAACAAAAAATGTAGCCGCGCTAACCCAACCTATGTACCGATAAATATATTCCCCGAGAAATGGTAGTTATTAGAAATATAATGAGTGTAATAACACAAAATAAAAGTAATTGATAAACCAATGATCTATGTGAAAAAATTATGTGCAAATTTCCAAATACAGTCCAAAAGGAATCCAATATCAAACATTTCAAACAAATTCATTCAAAGAATCTTGAGTGAATGCGTGACATCAACAAAAGTTCCACCACCAGAAAGTGCTATCACCATAAGAAATGCTCGCTTACCAAATGGCAAGCAAGATAAGCTTGTGGCTGCAAACCCCAGCCAGGGCCTTTAACTGGGTGCTCATGGCAACGACAGCTTCACAGGAACAGTTGATGGAAGACTGGGTACTCGTATGAGTCAAGTATCATGCAGGGCAAACAGTGGTTACCGGAAATGAAAGAGGCTCACCATAGCGTAAATCCAATTAAACAGGAACGGTTTAATAAGGTAAAAACACTTACATCAATGTGTTGATAAAACAGCATGTAATATCAATTAAGCCGGCCGGCTGGCGAACGCCCGTCCACTCTGACTTCAAATGCGATTACGTGCTGACGTTTAATTGGATTTACGCTATGGTGAGCCTCTTTCATTTCCCGTAACCACTGTTTGCCCTGCATGATACTTGACTCATACGATTACCCAGTCTTCCATCAACTGTTCCTGTGAAGTTGTCATTGCCACGAGCACCAAGTTAAAGGCCCTGGCTGGGGTTTGCAGCTGCAAGCTTATCTTGCTTGCCATTTGGTAAGCAAGCATTTCTTATGGTGATAGCACTTTCTGGTGGTGGAACTTTTGTTGATGTCACACATTCACTCAAGATTCCTTTGTTTGATATTGGATTCATTTTGGTCTGTATTTGGAAATTTGCACATCATTTTTTCACATCGATCATTGGTTTATCAATAACTTGTGTTTTGTGTTATTACACTCATTATATTTCTAATAACCACCATTTCTTTGGGAAGTGTGTATTTTCACTTTCAAGCTGCTGCATATTTTAGTTGTTATCTTTGTTAGGGCGGTATTTTCCCCACATTTTAGCAAGCTTTAACCAGACACTGATAGAAGTCATAAGACTGCTTTATACTGCTGATGAGAAAAAAGGTATTTAGCAGTTTAAATTTACTAAAATAATTACATTTCAATGTTCTGTGTAGACCAGATATAGTAAATGCAGGGTCCTAGGTTTAGTAACACTTTAAAGAGGAAGTAAACCCACCTTTAAAAAATAAAATAAAAACACCACCTGCAAGACAAAGGCATACTGAGCTAGTATGCATAGCATACTAGCTCATTATGTAATACTCACCTCAGATCGAAGCCCCCGCAGCCATCCTCATACACCGCTCGGGCGGCCGACATCTCTCCTCGGGTTACTTCCGGGTATTGCGGCTCCGGTGCTGTGATTGGCCGGAACCGCGATCACGTCACTTGGGAGCCACCAGTCACGGCACGGCCTCCTTTAGGAACGGCATCTTCGGCGTTGCTAAATTGCGCCTGCGCCGTTGTCTACGGCGCATGCGCCGTAGACATCAGCATCCGTAATTTTTGTAAATATCTCCTAAACCATGGAGGTTTAGTAGATATTTCAAGCACCTACAGGTAAGCCTTAAACTAGGCTTACCTGTAGGTAAAAGTGGTTCTAAAGGGTTTACAACCACTTTAAGATGCTTATAACTAGGGATGAGCTTCGAGTTCGAGTCAAACCCATGTTCAACTCGAACATCGGCTGTTCAATCGTTCGATGAAGACCGAACATTATGGGCCGTTCGAGCCAAATTCGAGTGGCGCGTCACGGCCCATAATTCACTGCAGCATCGCTGGCTGTTGATTGGCCAAGCATGCACTATGACCCGCATGCTTGGCCAATCACAGCGCTGTCTGAACAGAGAGCCGTAATTGGCCAAAGCCAGGGTGGCTTTGGCCAATTATGGCTCAGGGGGTTTAGTACACGCCCCACACTATATAAGGCCGCCCGCTCTACGGCCTTGTGTAGTGTGTTGGAGTTGTGAAAAGAGTTTACAGAGACAGACAGTGTCATTTATATTGAGTTAGATAGAGCAGGCAGGTGAGTCAGTTAGCTGCAGTTACAGTGTGTAGAGGATATATATGCATCCTAGGTGTTGTATATATATTTATACACTGTATTGAGTTTAGATAGATCCGTTCCTGTTAGTCTCTATACTGTGACAGGCAGGCAGGTGATTGTGCTAGCTGCAGACAGTCAGTGTTTCACTTAGTGTACTACTGTGTGCTTTGCATAGCGTTTACCTAAAGCTCACCTGAATACAGTTAGTCTCTATACTGTGAAGGGCAGGCAGGTTATTGTGATAGCTGCAGACAGTCAGTGTTTCACTTAGTGTACTGTGTGCTTTACATAGCGTTCATCTAAAGCTTACCTGAATACAGTTAGTGACTATTATAGTGGTGTTCTCATAATAAAACCACAAGCAGAGAACTGCAAGTATTTTCAGTGTACTGTGTCCTCTTCACAGTTTTCACCTAAAACTCACTGAAAACAATTGCTGCTTTTCCCATACTAACACCACAGCAGGCAGTTGATTCTGATAGCTGCATTATCAGCACAGACAAATATATATATATATATATATATATATATATATATATATATATATATATATATGATGTATAATAGGCCTTCAGTACACCACTCAGCGCTAATTCTGTCCCACAGGTCACAAGCAGCAAAATATAGTGCGTATAATATAATCCTATAATAATATAAAAGTATATAGGAATATAGGAATATGACTAAGCAGCTGTTTAAAAGGACATAAATAAACATGAGTAGTATAGTATAAACACAATCAAAAAATGATAAGCTAAAACAGATACTAAAACAGCGCTAAAATTAAAGAAAATCCGTGTGATGGACACAACGGTCAAAATAGTCTCTGTGCCACAATGGTAGTGGGTAAAGTTCAAAATATCCAGGGTGATGATAAGAACAGTGATATTCAGTGTGCACCTTCCACCAGAATAAGCATCAAATCTTTCCACCTCGTGAAGCACACTCCCCCAGGGGGTCAAACTCACCAGAAGATTGTAACCAATATGCCTTATAAGTAAGTGTTCCTCAGTCAATCCGCTCTTAACCTCACTATCCACAGAGATCCACAGGAATATTGGCTCCAATGTACGTCATAAAAACACATAAGATATTGCACATAGCGTAATTCTGTTTATTAAACGTTATCCCAATACAACCAAAGGATCCCTTCATAAAATCTACATACACAGTATAAAATAAAGTCAAGCATATGAAGTGGCCCAAGAGGGCGCTATCACCGTGATCTTGGCGTCCCAGCGTATCCGCGCGTGTCTCCTTGCTGACACCGCAATTACTTTCGGGTAGGGCAAGATGGTGGAGCGCAGGCGTCACTTCCGGGATGTCATGCGGTTCACGCCCTTACGCGTTTTGTCATATCCGACTTCAACAGAGGGCGTGACAGCACGACATCATGCATAGTTTAAATGTAATAGATGTAATAGATCCCGGCCAGTTAACCAATCAGACGCGCGTAGCAACAAGTGAAGGTGCTAGTCACTGCAGCTAAAGCGAGACTGTAATTGGTACAGCACTTTCAAGGAGCAGGAAACACAGGCTGGCAACGGCAAACATGTAAACATAACATATTGTGACTAGCATTGGAATTAAAAGTTAAAAAATGGCGTAAGATAAGAGTGAAATGTATGTATATCACGGGACTCGACATACAACATTAAGAGTATTAAATAGATAGTTTTCAACACAAGGTAGTGAATCCATTATAACGCTTATAAATATTAACCCTTTAAAATTCCACCTATTAAAGAGTGGCAATTTAATTTCTCATTGGAATTCATATTAAATGTAAAAAAGGAAAAAAAAAATATAGATAATATTTGCAATCTACCAATGAGGAAGGGATAAAACGTCTATCAAAAAATATATAATAAAGGTTTAAACTAGAACACTATTTAAAAAATAAAAAGTAAATATGTATAAAATATAAATATATATCTTTACAATAGTAAAATACTAAAATAGCGAAATAGTAAAATACTAAAATAGTGTTTATATGTGTCACTCACTACCATATGTTAGAAGGGGCAACTACTTCTAATAATATGTAGTGTAATAATCATAGATGTAGAGGGGTGTTAGTAGTCACTAATAAAGCAATTTATGTCTAGGTCGACATTTAACCCTTTTGGCATTAATGTGTTGACCATATATATCCACTGGGTTTCTCTTCTTGATAGTTCTCTCACTAAGTTGGAGCCCCTCCAGTGTGGTTTCAGGTGATCTGCCAGATTTGTCAAAGCAGCTGCCAAAGTGGCCTCTTCCCTTGGCTCAATGGCATCAGTCACTCCTTCCCTAGCCCCACCATGTCCTCCTGAGGAGTCCCCCGAACTGTTTGAGCACAGTGTTGGGTACATGCTCCAGGAGGATGCCCAGCATTTTGAAGGCTCTGATGATGGAACCCAGCTGGAGGAAGGCAGTAACATGAGCTCAGAGAGAGGGGGTAGTAGCGTGAGCCCAGAGAGAGGGGGTGCCCAACAAGGTCAGCTATCTGGCAGTCATGTTCCCCCAGCTGCAGCATACTGCCAGATTGGCTCCAGTGATGAGGAGGGAGGGGATGATGAGGTCACTGACTCCACGTGGGTGCCTGAAAGGAGAGAGGAGGAGTAGGCACATCTCCAACGAGGCAGGATGCCCTCCAGGAGCCAACTTAAGGGCAGCACACCGACTGCATCACACCGCAGAGCTACGCATGTGCAGGGCGCTGCTGTCTCTGTGCATTATTCAAAAAGTTCTTTGGTGTGGGCCTTTTTTCAGACGTGTGCAGCAGATCGCACCGTTGCCATTTGCAACATATGTCTAAAGTGTATCTCACGTGGCCAAAACATCAGCCGCTTGGGCACCACGTGCTTGACCAGACATATGTTGACCTGACATGCAGTCCATTGGCAAGCTTACCTAAAAGACCCACACCAAAGAACAAAGCGGACCTCTCCTTGCTCCTCATCAGCTGGGATCTCCAACCCCACTATACCTTCAGTCCTCTCAGAAACCTGCACTGAGAGGAATGAAGGTGTAGAATTAGGTGTGTCACAGCCAAGTCCTTGCGGGCAATCACCGACGTCCGATTGTACCAGGCAAATTTCCCTGCCCCAGCCCGAAAGAAGTTCACTCCCAGCCATCCACATGCCCAGCGGTTGAATGCTAGCTTGGCTAAATTGCTAGCACTTCAACTGCTGCCTTTTCAGTTGGTAGACTCTGCCCCTTCCGTGAGTTTGTGGAATGTGCGGTTCCTCAGTGGCAGGTTCCCAAACGCCACTTTTTCTCATGGAAGGCGATTCCGGCTCTCTACCAGCATGTGAAAGGCAATGTCTTGGCCTCGCTGGACAGAGCGATCAGCGGTAAGGTGCATATTACCGCTGACTCATGGTCCAGCAGGCATGGACAGGGACGTTACCTATCTTTCACGGTGCATTAGGTGACTCTGCTGGCACCACGCCTCCAAAATTTTACTACTGGTGATTCTGACACACCTCTCTCCTCCACCCCCTCCTCTTCTTCTTCCTCCATGGCCTCTTACTCTGCTGATTTGTCCTCGGAACCAGCGGTGCTCCGTAGTTGTTCAAGGGGCTACGCAAGTACGCAGGCAAAAAGATGCCATGCGGTGCTTTAGCTGGTGTGCTTGGGGGACAGGAGCCACACTGGGGCAGAGATTTTGTCAGCTCTGCAGGGGCAGGCTCAGAGGTGGTTGACGCCACACCAGCTTAAGCAAGGAAAGGTGGTTTCCGACAATGGCACCAACCTCCTCTCCACCCTCCGAACAGGGACAACTGACCCATGTGCCCTGTTTGGCTCACGTCCTTAACTTGGTGGTGCAGCAGTTCTTGGGCAGGTACCCGGGCTTACAGGAGGTCCTGAAGCAGGTAAGGAAATTCTGTGGGCATTTCCGCCCATCATATAATGCCAGTGCTCGGCTGGCTGAGCTGCAAAAGGATTACAACCTGCCCAAGAACCGCCTAATCTGTGACATGCCCACCAGGTGGAACTCTACGTTGGCCATGCTGCAGCGGCTGCACAAGCAGCAGAGGGCCATCAATGAGTATCTGTTGCAATATGGCACCAGGACAGTGTCAGGAGAGCTTGGATTTTTTTTCCCACGCCAGTGGGCCATGATCAGGGATGCATGCACTGTCCTGGCACCATTTGGGGAGGCCACGAGGATGGTGAGCAGTGACAGTGCATGCATCAGTGACACTGTCCCTCTTGTCCACCTGTTGGAGCACATGCTGTGTGGAATAATGGACAGGGCACTTGAGGCAGAACAGAGGCAGGAAGAGGAGGACTTCCTTACCTCTCAAGGCCCCCTTTATCCAGACAGTGTTCCTGCTGGCCCGGCTATCACACAGGAAGAGGACAAGGAGGAGGATTGTGTCAGCATGAAGGTGGAGACTAGCACTCAGCATCAGCAGCAGTCTTCAAGGGATCAATTACAGTCCCATGACACCCATGGACTTGTACGTGGCTGGGAGGAGGTGGCTGCAGATCATGTCGTCCTCAGTGACCCAGAGGACTCCGCACCGAATGCCTCAGCAAACCTACGCTGCATGGTCTCCCTGATCCTGCAAAGCCTGCGGAAGGATCCTCGTATTCGTGCGATCAATGAGAGGGATCGTTACTGGCTGGCAACCCTCCTTGATCCACGTTACAAGGGTAAGGTTGCGGACCTTATCTTGCCGTCGCAGAGGGAGCAGAGGATGAGGCATCTTCGGGAGGCCTTGCAGAAAGGTCTGTGCAACACGTTCCCAGAGACTGGGAGATTACAAATTCCTGGTCCTGGACAACGTGTTGCGGAGGCTTTGGTCAGTCAAAGGAGCGGCGGAGAAGGTGGCCATCTGACCGATACGTTCAGACAATTTTTTAGTCCGCAGCCCCAAGGTATGATCGGTTCCAGCAACCATCACCAGCGTCTGGTTTACATGGTGCAGGAATACCTAGGGGCAAGATCAGACTTGGGCACCTTTCCCACCGAAAATCCTCTGGGTTACTGGGTGTTGAGGATGGATCACTGGCCAGAGCTTGCACAGTATGCAATTGAGATACTGGCCTGTCCTGCATCCAGCGTTCTTTCGGAACGCACATTCAGTGCTGCTGGAGGCTTTGTAACCGATCACAGGGTGCGCCTGTCAACCGACTCGGTCAATCGACTGACCTTCATAAAAATTAATCAGTCTTGCATCATCACCAGCTACCAAGCACCTAATGTCAGATTCAAAACTGCCTATGCTGATGCTGAGTGACTATCCTGTTATGCTGAGTGACTATCCTCTTCCTCCTCAATAATCATGCTGATAGCTTGAAAGAACATTTTGGTTCTGGGCACCGCCACCAGTGGCTAAGGCCCAAATTTTCAGCCCCAGTTTAACAGGGGCGTGTATTTACAATTTTTGATGCAATGCTTTGCTGCAGGGCTCATTGCTGTGCTCCAATTACAGTATCTGTGAGGGGTTGCAGTGTTGTAGCACCATCACCAGTGCCTAAGGCCCAATTTTTCTGCCCCTGTTTAACAGGGGCGTGTAATTACAATTCTTGATCTAATACTTTGCAACAGGGCTCATTGCTGCGCTCCAAGTACAGTATCTGTGAGGGGTTGCAGTGTTGTGGCACCAGTGCCTAAGGCCCAATTTGTCTGCCCCTGTTTAACAGGGGCATGTAATTACAATTATTGATCTAATACTTTGCAACAGGGCTCATTGCTGCGCTCCAACTACAGTATCTGTGAGTGGTTGCAGTGTTGTGGCACCAGCACCAGTGCCTAAGGCCCAATTTTTCTGCCCCTGTTTAACAGGGGCGTGTAATTACAATTTTTGATGCAATACTTTGCAACAGGGTTCATTGCTGAGCTCCAAGTACAGTATCTGTGAGGGGTTGCAGTGTTGTGGCACCAGCACCAGTGCCTAAGGCCCATTTTTTCTGCCCCTGTTTAACAGGGGCATGTAATTACAATTCTTGATCTAATAATTCACAGCAGGGCCCATTCCTGCGCCCACTAAGAGTAACTGTGAGGGCTTACAGTGTTGTGGCAACACCACCACCAGCACCACCACCACTAAAGGCACAATTTTTCTGCCCCTGTTCAACAGGGGCATGTAATTACAATTCTTGATCTAATATTTCACAGCTGGGCCCATTCCTGCGCCCACTAAGAGTAACTGTGAGGGCTTACAGTGTTGTGGCACCAGCACCACCACCAAAGGCCCAATTTTTTCTACCACTGTTCAACAATGGCATGTAATTACAATTCCTGATATAATAGTTCACAGCAGGGTGTTCCAGCGCCCACCAGGAGTAACTGTGAGGGCTTACAGTGTTGTGGCAACACCAACACCTAAGGACCAAATTTCTGCAGAGTATATACGGCAGGCCCCTACTTTCAAACATCCAACTTACAAACGACTCCTACTTGCAAATGGAAGGAGACAACAGGAAGTGAGAGGAAATCTACCCCTAGGAAGGGAAATTCTCTCCTGTAAGAGTTAATATGGGAAAAAGGTGTCTCCTCTCTACTGATGCTTTATCCCCAATCCTTGTTTCAATATACCCATGCCATTTTTCTCAATGATTTTCATTCATATTGCCGGGACCAAACATTACATTAAAGCCGCAAGCAGTTTTATTTTTGTTTACAAACGATTTTTATTATAGAAAAGGTCAAGGTATAAACACAAATCACAATGATGGTACAGGTATATATATGAACATTGTACATATTGAGCATTGTACAGAGGAAGGAGAAAAGGTTCTTCTTTTTTTTTTTTTTTTTTCTTTTCTTAATTTATTTATTTTTCTTATTTCTTAAGACTGGTATAGGAATGTATATTGTTCAAATAGAGTCAATCAAGAGCATTGTATTGGAGAGAGGGTTAAATGACAATTGTATATATTTTAAGAGTGGGAGGAAAAAAAGAAACAAAAAACGGGAAGGTACTAGACCAGAGAGGTGGTATCCCAGAGAGTCCATTTTTTCTGGTAAAGGGGCATAGAATCATATAATGTGTGATGAATTCTTTCTGAAAGCTTAATGTTTGACATGCGGTTAAGAATTTGTGGCCAAGGTACCGTAGTGGAGCGCCAATTAAATGCTATGGCCCAGTGGATGGAACTAAAGAGTGTATGTATTAACCTTGTACTAGTCATTGGAATGTCCTGTATAGGGGTGAATAAAAGGCCTATTTGGGGTGTAAGAGAGATCTTTCTACAGGATATTTTATCTATTATAATATTTGCCTTATGCCAAGTGTCTTTAATGTGGGGGCAATCCCAAAATATATGTAAAAGTGTCCCCTGGGTGGGGCAACCCCTAAAGCAGAGTGGGGACACTGAGGGATAAAATGAATTGAGTTTAGCGGGAGTAAGATACCATCTATAAAGTAGTTTGATGGCCGATTCTCTAATCGAGGTTGTTCTGGTACATTTGTGGAGATTTGTAAAAATCGTATCCCATTGATCAAGAGTAAATGAGGTATTTAAATCTGATTCCCATTGTAGCATGGGATGTGATTTATCAGGCATGTTTGTCTCATTTAAATTTTTATATATTCTGGAGATTAAACCCCGGTCACGAGGGGAAGAGATACAAATTTGCTCAAATTGTGTATAAGGGGGGTGGAGTGTAAGTGAGTAATATTTCTCATAGAATTTTTTTATTTTCGCATAGATCTCTAGTTCAGTAGGAGAGATATTGTATTTTGTTTGTAGTCTGGTGAAAGTAAGAAATGCATTGTCTTGGGAGAGCGATTTTAAATGTATTAGATTATGTGACTTCCAATATGTTAGCAAATTTTCATCCTGAGCTCTATCTGGGGGGGAAAAACGTGGGTCGCCCATAAAGGAAGCTAAGGGGGGAACATCTGAGGATAACTTAAAATTAGAGATTTGTCTGTTCCATAGTTGAAGAGTGTGAGTGACGATGAGATTTAAGGGCCTTATTTTTTGTGGTGGGATGATATTGGACCAGAGAAGTCCTTGTAAATTGTAGGGAAGGATAGATTCTTCCTCGAACAGGAGCCAAGGGATTTGGGATGAAGGGGCATACCATTGGGCTAATTGGGTGAATCTGGCCGACAAGTAATATAGCCAAAGGTTTGGAATGCCGAGGCCTCCTTTTAAATGGGGTCTAAACATAAGGGAATAACTAAATCTGGGTTTCTTGTTTTGCCATATAAATTTATTAATTTCTCTCTGTAAAGATTCTAGTGTTTTTTTAGGTAGAATAAGTGGAAGGGTTCTGAAAAAGAATAGAAGTTTGGGTAATATCATTTTTGTGGCTACTATCCTGCCCGAGAAAGAAATCTGATATGATGACCATAGTTTAAGTAGGTTTTTAATATTGTTAAATTAAGGAGGGTAGTTTGCTTGATATAACGTTTTATATGAAGATGTAATCTGAATACCTAGGTATCTAAACGAATCTACGTGCCAATTGAATGAGAATTTGTCTTTAAGTGAGGATATTAATGCTGGGGGAATGTTGATTGGTAAAGCCGAGCACTTAGATAGGTTTACTCCCAGACCTGTCAAATCATGAAAGACGTCCAGGGTTTTAGTTAGATTAGGTAGGGAAATAAGAGGGTCAGTTATGAATAGAAGGACGTCATCCGCATAAAGACTCAGTTTGTATTCCTTGGATCCCTTAAGATATCCTTTAATATTTGTATTGTTTCTAATTGCACAGGCGAGGGGTTCTATTGCGAGGGCAAAGAGTAGGGGGGAGAGTGGACAACCTTGTCTGGTACCTTTAGTCAGGGGAAAAAAGTCAGAATTGTTACCTGGGAGTTTAATACGTGTCTGTGGGTTGTGATAGAGAGCCTTAAAGCCATGTAGAAATTCATTGTTGATGCCATATTTTGGGAGAAGGGTGTCAAGATATGACCAGCAAACGCTGTCGAAAGCTTTGTGTATATCAAGACCAAGAAGCAGCGTGGATCTGGAATGAATGTTGGAGTCTTGAATGATATTTGTGGTAAGTCGTATGTTGTCTGTTATTTGTCTGTTGGGAATGAAGCCCGTTTGATCAGGATCAACTAATGGGGAGATAACGCCTGATAATCTGTCTGCTAATACACGGCCGAATATTTTTAGGTCGTTGTTAATAACTGATATCGGGCGGTAGTTTTGAGGGGTGGAGTGATCTTTATTTGGTTTGGGAAGTAGGGACATATTAGCCAAAATCATCTCGGGTGGGAATTGGCCACCCTGTAAGATATTATTATACAGTTTAGTAAGGTGTGGTGTAATGGTAGAGGAAAATTTTTTATAGTAAGATGTGGAATAGCCGTCAGGGCCTGGGGCTGTGGATATTTTTAGTGTTCCAATGATTTTGTTAACTTCCATCTCCGAGCAAGGGGCATTAAGAGATTCAATTTGATCTCTAGTAAGAGTGGGTAACGTAATGTTATTAAGCCAGTCTAAGGAGGACTGTTTCGGAGGTGTTTTTGGTGAGGTCAGGAGATTTTTATAGAAGTCCGAGAATAATTTCATGACTTCTTTGGGATGGGATACCAAATTACCAGAAGGGTTCCTTAATTTATAGGTGTGTGGGGGTTTCATAGATTGATTTAGTTTTTTAGCAAACATGGTGGAATAAGAATTACTGTTGAGTAAGAATCTAGCTTTAGACCATCTGAGAGCTTTTTCAGTATCTGATGTTAATAATGTGTCTAAGGTAGTGCGTTTCTCTTGTATCTGTTTAAGTAGGTCACTAGATGGGTTCTGATTGTTTCTATGATACAAGTGATCTAGATCTTTTGTTAGGGATCTAATGTCTGCAAGTTTGGATTTGTTGTTGATTGAGGCGATATTTATCAGATGACCTCTCATTACTGCTTTATGTGCCATCCATATAGTTGTAGGGGACATGTCTGGTGCTACATTTTGTGCAAAATATTGTTCAAGGTAAGATAGAATTTGTTGGTTGCTTGAGGGATCTGTGAGCAAAGAATCGTTTATTCGCCATGAGTGTGCTGTGTTGGCTAGACCTATATGTGAAGTATCAAAGGAGACTATGTGGTGATCAGACCAAGGACACGGATGGATATCTGCTCTAGAGGAATTGGCAAGTAGAATTGGGGTGCAAAAGATGTAGTCAAGACGAGCGAAGCAGTTGTGCGGATGGGAGTAGAATGTGTAAGATTTGGATCCTATGTTATGGGCTCTCCAAGTGTCTATTAATTGATGGTTATATAGTGATCTATTCAAGGATTTGGGGAAAGCTTTTGAGGATGGGACAACATTGCTTCTATCTAGAGCTGAATGGGCAGCTAAATTAAAATCCCCACCCACTATTAAATGTGTGGAGTGATAATTGTCTAGAGTATCAAAAAATTTGGTGAAAAAGTTTGACTGGGCTTCGTTGGGAGCATAAATTGAGGCAATGGTGATAGAACGTCCTTTGATTGAACCTTTCAAGATCAAGTAACGACTGTCTGGATCTTTAAATATATTTTGAACCTCAAATAACACTGTGTTTCTAATGAATATAGCAGCACCTCTAGATTTTGTGTTATAAGTAGTGCAATAATATTGGCTGTAACTTTTGTCAAAAAATTTAGGGTGTTTATCTGTGGCAAAGTGCGTTTCCTGCATTAAGATTATATCAGCTCCTAAACTTTTATAATGGCGAAAGGCCTTCTTTCTCTTGTGAGGTGAATTAATACCCTGGGCGTTATGAGAAATCACTCTGAGACCCATTGTATTGGTATTAAGGGGCGATGGTGGTTATGAAGAAATGGCAGTGGGTCGTCAAGCCTAGGTTTGAGTATATAGCCACATCGGAGTGGAGTTGATAATTTGATTATCGCCATTAAGATCGAAAGTGAAGCTACTTGAGATATAGGCGGAACTAGCCAACATCGTATTGCCATTTGTAACTGTTGTGAGGGGGTTAACTCGGTAGTGGGTGTGTGTGACCCCCTGGTTGGGCTCCCCACACAAAAACAGGGCCAGCAGACGGAGGTTGTGGTTTTCAAAATCAAAAGGTGCGGTTTATTTCTCTATGTACAGTGACAAAAACACAGCAAAGCCAAAAAGAAACAAACAAAATAAATCCTGGTCAGTTTGACCTCTGACTAAACATGCAGGTTTCCTAAACTAACAACTGGGATCAGCCTGGTGCTGTCCTAGTCCCTAAGTCCCTGGTTTAGTAAAAGTCCAAACAAATAGCCACACAGGCTTTGCCTCACCGCACAGGGGTTCACTCTCCCTAGACAGTCCACACAGGTCTGGTTCCAGGCATGAGCTAACATCTAATGAAGCTGGGAGTTCTTATAGAGGCCTAAATGAGCTGACAAGGTTCAGCTGGTCTCCTCATCTCTGTCTGCACGACGCCCAGCACTCTCCCTAGAGGTATGAGTCATTCATGAGCCCACTAGACTCAGCTGGGCTTCATCAACTCCCTAGTTGTATAAGTCGGCATAAAGCCTGAATCTGGGAGAAATATATCTACCCCCCTGGATGCAACCAGGTGACTTTACCTTCCTGCTGTCACATACCCCCCCCTCTTGTTTTAACCTCGGGGTTGGAACACCAGCAATCAGGCATTCATGTACTCGAGACAAAGCATCCACATTCCCCATTTGAACGCCAGGGCGATGCTTTACTGTGAAGTTGAATTCCTGTAGGGCCAGGAACCACCTATTCACTCTTCTATTTGTCTCCTTGTTTTGAGCCATCCACTTTAACGGAGCGTGATCCGTAACCATGTCAAAGTGCCTACCTAGCAGATAGTACCGAAGGGAATCTAGAGCCCACTTCACCGCTAAACACTCCTTTTCAACCGTGGCGTAATTTACCTCATGGGACTTCAACTTCCTGCTGAGGTAAATGACTGGGTGCTCTTCCCCGTTCCAGACCTGGGACAATACTGCTCCTAACCCCACATCTGACGCATCACTTTGTACGACAAAGTCTTTAGAGAAGTCGGGTGAGTACAACACTGGCTGGCTACATAAGGCTTGTTTCAAGAATTGGAATGCTGCCTCAGCCTCGGGGGTCCATTTAATCATGACCGACCCTTTCCCTTTCGTCAGGTTGGTTAGGGGCACAGCCTTAGAAGCAAAGTGGGGAATGAAGCGCCGATAATAACCCGCGATTCCCAGAAAGGCTCGTACCTGCTTCTTGCTGTTGGGACGTGGCCAACTCTGGATGGCCTCGACTTTGTTGAGTTGGGGTTTTATTACTCCCCTGCCAATGGTGTACCCAAGATATTTGGCCTCCTCCTGCCCAATGGTACA
Organism: Rana muscosa; assembly: GCA_029206835.1. Lineage (NCBI taxonomy): Eukaryota > Metazoa > Chordata > Amphibia > Anura > Ranidae > Rana > Rana muscosa. The sequence goes on from CM055122.1 coordinate 37,016,892, forward strand.
CTTCTTGGGGTTAGCCGTAAACCCCGCTTCCCGGATAGAGTCTAGGACTGCTTGCACTTTTGGCAGATGTGAGGCCCAATCTGTGCTATGGACAATTACGTCATCCAGGTAAGCCGCAGCATACTTCCGATGGGGCCTCAGTATCTGGTCCATTTTCCGCTGGAATGTGGCCGGCGCATTCTGTAACCCGAACGGCATTCTCTTATATTGGAACGCCCCGTCTGGGGTTACAAATGCGGTTTTCTCTTTGGCCGACTTGGCCAGGGGAATTTGCCAATACCCTTTTGTGAGGTCAAGAGTCGTCATGTATCGGGCTGTTCCCAGCCGGTCGATCAACTCATCTATACGTGGCATGGGGTAGGTGTCAAATTTTGTAACTTTGTTCAACTGACGAAAATCGTTACAAAATCGCCAGCTCCCATCCGGTTTAGGCACCAACACAATGGGACTAGACCAATCACTTTGGGACTCCTCTATCACCCCTAAGTTCAGCATTTTCTGTACTTCCTCCCGTATTGCCTCCCGTCGGGCCTCTGGGATCCGATAGGGTTTTAACTTCACCCTTTCACCGGGCGGGGTAATAATATCATGCTCTACCCCAGATGTTTGTCCCGGCAGCTCAGAGAACACCTCCTTGTTGCGAAGCACAAACTCCTTAACCTCCTGTTGTTGGGGTTGTGACAAGGTGGCTGCTATTCCAACCTCCGGAATCACGCAACCAGTTTGAGCTGGTGACCAAGTTTCTGCGACTAGGGACTCTCTATCCCTCCAGGCTTTCAACAGATTAACGTGATATATCTGTTCGGGCTTTCGCCTTCCTGGTTGTCTGACCTTGTAATTCACTTTGCTCACTTTTTCCATTATCTCGTAGGGGCCTTGCCATTTGGCAAGGAATTTACTTTCAACCGTAGGGACAAGTACCAATATCCTATCCCCCGGGGAAAAGGTACGGGTCTTTGCTCCACGGTTGTACACTCTCTGCTGTGCCAACTGCGCTTGGGCCAAATGTTCCTTCACGATGGGCATTACCTGTGCAATTCGATCTTGCATCAGGGCGACATGCTCAATCACACTCCTGTGGGGAGAACTCTCACTTTCCCAAGTTTCCTTGGCAATATCCAACAGCCCTCTTGGGTGTCTCCCATACAGTAACTCAAAGGGGGAGAATCCCGTAGAGGATTGGGGCACCTCCCTAATAGCAAACATCAAATAAGGAAGTAGACAGTCCCAATCCTTTCCATCTCTATCCACCACTTTCTTCAACATTTGTTTTAGGGTTTTGTTGAATCTTTCAACCAGCCCATCGGTTTGGGGGTGATACACAGATGTACGCAATTGCGTCACTTTGAGCAATTTACACAGCTCTTTCATAACCCGGGACATAAAGGGTGTACCTTGGTCCGTAAGCAGTTCTTTACAAATACCCACCCGGCTAAAAACAAGAGATAGCTCTTTGGCTATGGTTTTGGCCGAGGTATTTCTGAGAGGGATCGCTTCTGGATAACGGGTGGCATAGTCCATTATAACCAATATGTACTGGTGCCCCCTAGCGGACTTGATTATAGGACCTACCAAATCCATTGCGATTCTCTCAAACGGGACCTCAATGATGGGTAGAGGGACCAGCGGGCTACGGAAATGTGGCATCGGGGCCGACCTCTGACACACAGGGCAGGAGGAACAATAATTTTCTATGTCCTTCATCACCCCAGGCCAATAGAATCTCTGTAATACCCTCTCTCGGGTTTTCTCTGTCCCCAGATGACCTCCAAGAATGTGCCCATGGGCCAACTCCAACACCAACTTCCTGTAAGGTTTGGGCACCACAAGCTGCTCAACGGTTTCTTCTGCCCTTTTTGCCACCCGATACAGTAGGTCCTTCTCTACGCTGAAGTATGGGTAAGTGCAGGTATTATCTGGGTTCACTAACTCGCCATCTATTTCCACTACGTTTTCCCGTGCCTTTATTAGGGCGGGGTCTTTTAACTGTTCTGTGGCAAAATTTTCCCTGTGAACCTCCAGATCAGAAAACTCCACAGACGGTAGGTTTTCGTCTGAGGAGGTGGGCTCCTCTCCAGTTTCTTGAGTCTCCCCTGCCAATACTGACAAGGGAAATTCTGGAGAGTCCTCACCACTCTCAGAGGAGTTCTGGCTATCACATTCCTGGTACATAGGGGCACCAGTGGGGGGCTCAGGATCATCCCACAGTTCCCAGAACTTCGGAAAATCTCTTCCCACAATGGCATCATGCGGTAATTGAGATACTAACCCCACTGGATGAGAGAGGGTACCTTTGGGGGTCTCGAAACACACTGTAGTCACTGGATACTCTCGGGTGTCCCCATGCACACAAATAACAGCTACCTTGCTATTCCCAGAGACCTCTGTTTTAACTAATTCAGCCTTTATCAGGGTCACAAGGCTACCTGAATCCAGTAATACCACAACATTTCTACCATTAATACACATTTTGCATAAATGTTTCTCAGTTCCCCGAATGGCAGTGCATGCGACTGTCGCACACAGCGACTGACGTCTGTCCGTCAGAAAGTCACATTGCATGGGTTCCTCCACAACCGGGCAATTTGCTGCAATATGTCCCACTTGCCGGCAGCGGTAGCAAACAATCCATTTGGCTGCCTCTTGAGCCCCTGACGTCCCAGGCTGTTCTCGCCAAACTTTGGGTAGAGCTCCCACCCTCTCACTCTCTCCACCCTCACCCCTTGGAATCCTCTTATCCGCCCCTGGGGATGGTCTGGTCTTAGGGTGGAAAGTCCGAGTGTCTCTGGAAGAGGCCGTCAGGTTCTCTGTAGCCAAGTATTTCTCTACACGATCCACAAGACCACCGGCCGTCTCTGGGTCTCCATGGCTTACCCACTTTTGGATGGCAGTAGGAAGAGCTCTCAAAAACCGATCCATTACAACACGTTCCACAATCTCTGGTGCGGACAAAGTCTCTGGCTGTAGCCACTTCCTGCTCAGGTGAATGAGATCATACATTTGAGACCTGGGGGGTTTTCCAAGCTGGAAAGTCCAGTTATGCACACGCTGAGCCCGGACAGCCAGGGTGACACCCAGCCTTGCCAATATTTCAGCTTTTAGCATCACATAGTCTTTTGCTTGGTCAGGCTCTAGGTCATAGTAAGCCTTCTGCGATTCACCAGTTAACAGAGGAGCCACCAGTCCAGCCCACTGCTCCTCAGGCCACTTTTCTCTTTCAGCAGTCCTTTCAAATGTGGTCAAAAATACCTCTGGATCATCCTCTCCAGTCATTTTTGTCAATAAACGACTCACCCCAAAGGACGCGGTATTAGTGGGACGGCTTTCCTCACTGGTCTGCGGACGTTGCTGCATTACTGCTTCCATTTGTTGTAGTCTCTGCTCTTGCTTCTGTAACAGGTCTATGAAGCGGGCCTCAGATTGCTGCTGGGCTTGTTGATGAGCTTGCTGCTGGGCTGCAAGGCTCCTTTGCAAACCTGCATTTGTCTGCTGTTGATTGGCATTTGCTAGAGCCAGCTGTTTCAGTATCTCCTCCATGCTGGCTTAAAAAAACTGCCCGCATTCTCCACCAACTGTGAGGGGGTTAACTCGGTAGTGGGTGTGTGTGACCCCCTGGTTGGGCTCCCCACACAAAAACAGGGCCAGCAGACGGAGGTTGTGGTTTTCAAAATCAAAAGGTGCGGTTTATTTCTCTATGTACAGTGACAAAAACACAGCAAAGCCAAAAAGAAACAAACAAAATAAATCCTGGTCAGTTTGACCTCTGACTAAACATGCAGGTTTCCTAAACTAACAACTGGGATCAGCCTGGTGCTGTCCTAGTCCCTAAGTCCCTGGTTTAGTAAAAGTCCAAACAAATAGCCACACAGGCTTTGCCTCACCGCACAGGGGTTCACTCTCCCTAGACAGTCCACACAGGTCTGGTTCCAGGCATGAGCTAACATCTAATGAAGCTGGGAGTTCTTATAGAGGCCTAAATGAGCTGACAAGGTTCAGCTGGTCTCCTCATCTCTGTCTGCACGACGCCCAGCACTCTCCCTAGAGGTATGAGTCATTCATGAGCCCACTAGACTCAGCTGGGCTTCATCAACTCCCTAGTTGTATAAGTCGGCATAAAGCCTGAATCTGGGAGAAATATATCTACCCCCCTGGATGCAACCAGGTGACTTTACCTTCCTGCTGTCACACTGTTTATATATGTAATATATCAGGTTATACATTCGTATCCAGCTCAAATATTTCCTCGTTGACCTTTGTTTTTTGAATAACATTTTGTGCCTATACCACAGAACCATGAAGAACAGGGCTCTTGAACAGTGGCACATTAGAGCTAGTAAACTTATAGAAAATAACAGTACTGTATTGTACAATGACATTCCATAATAATGTTTTAATTGAGGTAAAGAGAGTTTGTTTGACCTTTTCGACATTTTGTAAATATAGAGTGTTTTAGTATGACTATGTGAATTAACTTTTATGATTAGGGGGTCAGGGTGAGAAGCACTTCCTGACCGAAAAAAGTATTGATTTGGACAATACTGTCCATTACTCACAAATAGACCCTCCACCACTAGAACGGAGGATAGCAGGATCAGTAGCAGAAAAATATCCACCAGTTGGACCATGCTTTTGGAGTCTTTTGTGAGCAGGGGGACAAACTAACGCAGGCGGAGCACATCAGCCTTAGCGAGGATGCTATAAAAAGAACATTTTTTATATAAGTGCATGCTGTTACTTATAAAAAATTAGCAAACGAAACTGTATAAAAAAGGAGCAAGAAGAAATGTTAGATATATAATGTCGTATAGAAGAAACTGTGGTAATGCCGATCCGGTACCATATAAACGTGTGGTACAGTTGTTTACTATAATCAGGAAAAACAACCTCAAACAATTCGAACTGTAAAAGTGATATTTTGAACCTTGCAAAAGGGAGAGAAAAAAAAAAAAAAAAAAAAAAAGGGGGGGGGGGAGGAAAAGAGCAAGGTTTTTATAAAAGAAGGGGGGTAAGTTTTGGGCCACAAATGGGATCCATCTTTATCTTCAAGCGTTTAAATTTCTGAATGACGGTCGCCATCTCCTTTGATCACGGCGTGTGGCTGGGGTGGCCCAGATAGGTGAGGTGTGGGGAGTTGCTGGAGGTCCTGTATTTGTTCCCAGATCTAGAAGACCTAACTTCACAAGGAGATCCTTGCCTTCTGCGGTGTTGAATATTGTATAGGTTGTCCCGTTGTGTGGCACTGTTAACTTAAATGGAAAACCCCACCGGTATCTGATATGAGCTGATTGTAATACCGAAGTGATCTCCTTCATTTTGCGTCTTCTTTCCAGGGTAGCCTGTGAGATATCTGGAAAAATTTGGATTTTGGTGCCCTCCAATTCGATATTATGCATATTTCTGGATGCTCTTAATATGTTTTCCTTAATGATGAAATCTTTCATGCATAGAATGATGTCACGAGGAGGTTTGTCTGGGGGAGGTTTAGGGCGCAGGGCCCTATGAATTCTATCACACGCAAATGAGGATGGGGGTGTGTCAGGGAGGAGACTGTGGAACAATTTAGACACTGCAGGCATCAGTTCAGTGACTGATTCTGGGATACCACGAATCCTTAGGTTGTTCCTTCTGTTGCGGTTGTCCAAATCTTCTACTTGCGATTGTAGGTACGTGTAGTTTTCAGCTAAAAGTTCAAAGTCCTTTCTAAGATCGTTGTGTGCAAGTGAGAGCTCGTCGTGTTTGGTTTCTAGAATATCGGTACGACCTCCCAGGGTTGCTATTTCTTGTGTGAGTGTATTTGTTGTTTTTTGGAGTTCACACTGTATCTTGTCTACAAGTTTTTCGTAGATTTTGGTTAAGCTGAAGTCCAGATCTGATTTTGTGATCTGGGAGGAGAGATCACTATTGTTATGTGTGGAAGCAGATTTCTGCTGAGGAATATTGGAAGCTGTAGGAGACTGTACCGAAGGAGAACCAGCGCCCATATGGGCCATCTTTCTATGTTCCTTGTTGCGTAATGAGTATGTGACCAAAGAGTGCTGTTGCGCACGGCGATTGTACGCCTTCTTGCCCGACGGCATGCACTAGTATGAACTGCAAGGTGGATTTATAAAAAATATATGGTAGTTTGTGGAGATTAAACAATGCAGTGTGGGTTAAATCCTCGCTGATCTGATGGAAGGCTTAATTGAAGATGGTGATCTGCATCGCGCCGCGCATGCGTCCCCTCTAAGATTTGATTGTGACTTTTAGCTCATCCTGTCCCGTATGTCCCCGGTAGATGATTCATTACATGCCTGCAATGTTGGTATGTACTTCTTGATGAGGGGGCTGCGAGGCCATCAGATTAAGGGTTAAGCAATTAGGAGCCAGGGAGAGCTGGTTAATGGGGTGTGGGTGTAGCAAGATGGCCGCTCTTTGGAGTGATAAGTACAGCAGTGTCTCTTGAGGCAGAATATATTGGGGACCTATGATGGGGGCTATTGTTGATAGGTTGATTTGCTGGGTAGTACTAGGATTTCTGCAGAGTGTCTTATAGGAGCCTGTGGAGTCCTGGCTACACTGCTGTCGGGTGCAGCAAGATGGCCGCTACAATAGACTGTGGGGACAGGGCCCCGGCGATCCCTAGGGCAAACACTGGACCGAGGAGATCCCAAATCCCTGGCTGAGAACACCCCCTATGTGGGCCAGATGATGCTGTAGTCCCGCAGGCTATCAAGGGGTGGGGAGGCTACTGTGGGCTCCGGGGGTGTAGCAAGATGGCCACCTCTCACCTGTGTTTCAGTTGCGATGTGCCTCACAAGTTGTCCCCTGTGGCTCTCCAGTTGTTCATCGCCGGTCTGCGTGGGGAAGGTCCTCCTCTGGTGTGGCGGATTGCCGTCGCCGCCCGCCGGGTGGACAGCAGCACTAGAGCGCCGAGGGTGCGGGGATCGTGTAGGCCGCAAGATGGCGGCGGGGCTCTTGTAGGCTGATGCGGTCGCAGGCCAACGGTGGCTCCCCGGCGACTCAGCGCCGGTCGGCACGGGGAAGGTCCTCCTCTGGAGTGGCGGAATGCCGTCGACGTCCGCCGGGTGGATCGCTGCACCCGAGCGCCGAGGATGCGAGGATCACGCAGGCCGCAAGATGGCGGCGGGGCTCTGGCAGGCCGATGCAGTCGCGGGCACACGGCGGCTCTCCGGCGACACCACGACCCCGCACCGGTCCGCGCGGGGAAGGCCCCCCACCGGTGTGGGGGATTGCCGCCGCCGCCCGCCGGGCGGACCGGGAAACTCAAGCGCCGAGGGTGTGGGGATAGTGTAGGCCGCAAGATGGCGGCGGGGCCCTGGGAAGCCGATGCGGCCGCGGGCCGTATAGCGGAGCTGTCCGGCGGTCAGAAAGACCAATTTGACTTTAGGCTGATGCAGGGGGCTCCCCGGAGCCTGGACAGCTGTTTTGGGGGTTTGGGCCTTGTCTAAATGCCACGGATGGCATTAGATAGGGATAGCTGATGGCGGAGCTCCTCAGAACCACGTCTTTCGCCGCTCACGTCCGGACACGCCCCCCGCCGCAAGCAGTTTTAAATGACTTTTTTTTCCTTTAGAAATGTCATTTTGTGCAGGGACAGTTCTAAACACAGGAAACATGTGCCACTTCACAGGCATACTTTAAATACCCCCCAGGTATGATATTTAAAGGAATATTTCACTTTTTTATTCACTTCATGCATCATTAAAATCACTGCTTCCGAAAAAACGTCAGTTTTTAAAACTTCTTTTTGCATTGATACATGTCCCCTGGGGCAGGACCCGGGTCCCCACACCCTTTTTAGGACAATAACTTGCATATTAGCTGTTATAATTAGCACTTTTGATTTTGAACGTTCAAGTCCATTGTATTTAATAGGTTTCTAAAGTTCGCACAAACTTTCGGTCCGTTCGCAGGTTCTGGTGCGAACCAAACAGGGGGGTGTTCGGCTCATCCCTACTTATAACACATTGTTTAGGGTCCAATTGTAGTGATGCTTGAAACACCCTAATAAGGGTGTTTACTATACCTGTCCAGTAACAGTTTAGAGCAACACTACTGTATGTGGACAAACAGGAAAAAGAACCCGCTCCAGGTGTCAGGGTCACAAAAAATAATTTCCTCCTCAAAATGATGGTGCTGGCTCAGTATGCAAAATGGCATATAGAAAATAATTCAATCCGGATGGCCGCACTCAAACAACGATTTCTTTATTGGTTAAAAACCATACAGCAAAAGATGCAATCAACAGCTGACATGTTTCACACAGTAACTACTGGTGCTTACTCATAGCTCATGAGTAAGCACCAGTAGTTATGGTGTGAAACATGTCAGCTGTTGATTACATCCTTTGCTGTATGGTTTTTAACCAATAAAGAAATCGTTGTTGGAGTGCGGCCATCCAGATTGAATTTTTTTCTATACTACAGTCTCTCTGACATCTGTGTGCATATGCGATCTGTCAAAACACCAATTTTTTTAAGTTTCTTAGGGGTGTAGTGAGCCTGTAACAAAATATATACCTACATAAGCTTTTGTGTAACATTAAGGGAAGATGTTTGAACTGCCTCAAGTGCCTCCTTGCATTGATCTTCCTCAAAGGGCCCCACGTCCACTTCCCACAGTTTCACTGACCTCAGGGGGTGCTCTTTCAAAAAAAGTAGCTAATAACGATGCATAGCTTCTGGAGATAAATCCTCTCATATTAATAGTTTTCTGAATTAGGTTAAATATAGGGAGGTAGGATTCTGTTTCCATAATGTGTTGCTGCCCTGAGCCTATGCAGCATGCTGTAGTTGCGGTACACATCTTTTTTGGAATGGATGCTTTTACTATCAATAGTAACACCCCTTTCCATCTTTTTGTTATAGTGTCTATTATCAACAACTGCTTTTGGCCAAGGCATTTTCCTTATAACAACATTTGAAACTGAGGGAACAGGTATGAGATATATTTTATAGTGTTCCTTGTGTTTTAAATTTTAATAATGACTAATTATTATTTTCTCTTTGTTTTAAAAATAAATAAATAAGGCCTTTAAGAAAACAATGAGTTAGGTTTATGTGTGGTGTTTTTGTTGGGAGGTATATAGTTAAGGAGCACATTTCAAAATAGGTAGTGGGTATATTTGATGCAAATAATTTGTTTTAATGCTTTTAAGAAGCTTATACTGTATATAAATTTGGATACAAAAATATTGATGATTAAATCAATTTGTCCAAACCAGGATTTGTTATGGTTTGAGACAATATAGTGGACACAGAAATTTGTGAAGATACAATGCACTACACTTTAGGGGCATATTTAAAGTGGTGAATGTGACTTTCAACAAACATTTACTAGTGGTAAATCAATCACTTTTATTTAAAACGCATGCACCTGAAAGATTTACCTACAGTGAATGTTTATTGAATGTCAGATGCACTGTATTTTTAAATCTGCCTCCTGAAGTATATGTAGATTCTTAACTTTTTTTTACTAACTTTTGGTCTGTTAAATATACCATTGTAAGCATTTTATTATAGCTGTTTGATACAATTACATGTTGATCCTGTCAGAAACCTTGTGAGCTGTGAGCTGATAACGTCCAATGCTCTCTGCCACTGCTGATTTATATCAGTTACCATTACTCCCTTTTGCAACTTATTGCAACATATCTCAACTGTGGAGTGGTTTGATAACATATGATATTCCCCACTTCTCATTACAGCTCAATGAGAAGCTACCATTGAGGTTTATACAAATAGTCAGTTTAATAAGGAGTGATGTAAGCACCTCACTGGCAGTTTTCTTGCTGCCTGATTCTCCACCTCAGCAGCCCCTGTAAAAGTTAAGAAAGTTTAAATAGCCTGTTTTAATGTGGTTCAGAGGAAGCAGGGGCACATTGCGGCCATTTATGTATATATATATATATATATATATAATATTATGTGTGCGTATGTATCTTTTATATAAAGACAATTCTGTGACACTTGTAACTGAGTGCATTTATGGCTATTTAAATACACTTGGTTTCAAGTGTCACAGGAATGTCTTGACATAAATAAAAACACATTTATGAATGGTCAGTCTCACAAAGATGTTTTATTAATTTTAATTACATTTTTAATTTCATTTTTTCACCTTTTATATTTTATTTTTCATTCAAGAATATCTGAGCCTCTGCTCTTGTGAGATCATGTATCTCAAATATCACTTCTACTACATATCATATAAACCAGCTCTTCTCTGAGAGCTTTATACAAGGTGAAGAGCCACAATGTTTAAAGGCAGGAAAATTCACAATTTTTAATAAACTTACACCATGCACCATAGAGTGGTAATGCTGCTCCTTGAAAGATACAGTGAGTGAGGGTTATCACCTTAGAATAAGAAGTGTGTCACTGGCAGGATCACCAAATCATTAAATTTTTTGCTCTCATTTTGCCTAAGTGTGTGCTTCTTTTTTAGTTTTGCAGCCCTACCCCTCCTTTTCATAATGCCGTAGGTGTGTTTCAAACATCTGCTAGCTCATCCCTGTTTGGTAGAGCTCCATATAAAGGTAGAGAAGAGAAAAATTAAATATAGTTTTTTTTCCCAGTGTATTAACCCTTTCCTGACAAACTCCATGACAGCCTATGTGTGGGTTAACCCTGCCTTCTCTCCAATAGGACCCCATTCCCATAAATGTGAGCTCACTGCTAGGGACTGTGTTCTTTTTGTCCTCCTCCAATGGACCTACATCAGGACTGTTCCTGTCTTGGCGTCCGGTCATGCGGTGCAGCTCAGGGCCCAGCCACGGGCGGGTGAGTAGCTTTCATGGCAACAAGTACCCCAGTGGTGGAGGAAATTTTGTTCTTGGATGCCCGAAGATGGACACACCAACGGCTGGCAAAGGTCTGCTGTATTTCGTTTCTCTCCTCTTTCCCTGGCAGTGCCCTTACATTTATCTGTGTTGCTTTGTTTACTTGTTTCTGGGCTCCCCCCTGGCTTTTCTTTCTCCCTATGCCGCTCTGTATCTTTTTCCCCCTCATGGCGTCTGGAGCGCTCCTGCATTCCAGGCGGCCGCGGTACTTCCGTGTTGCGGCCGCCATCGTCATCTGCGCAAGGCCTCTGCTTAGCGGGGCTTGGCTCGAGCTTGCGCGGATTGGTGGAGAGTCCCGCGGCCACGCATGCACCGTTTGGCTGCCTCCCACGGCGCAGGGGCGAGGTGGGTGGGGCGGTGATGTCACTCGGGCGGGGGATTTAAAGCAGTACCAGTGTCTGACAGATCGGGAATCTCGCAGACAGCGAACGGCAGTAGCTTCCCCCAGCCTGGTCTGCAGGTAAGGCACCCTGGAGCCATCTTTCCTTCTCTTAAAAAAATAAATAAATAAATAAAATATATATATATATAAGTAAATAGGGAAACTTATATATATATATATATATATATATATATATATATGGGTTTTTTCTTTGGTGTTGATATATTTGGGTCTGGATATATGAAAGATATCACTATATATATATATATATATATATATATATATATATATATATATATATATATATATATGATCCATCTTTTCTTTTATGGCTTCCTCAGTACGCTTGGCTTCTCTTAGGTCATCTGCAGACCGTTTATGCCTGACGTTTCATCCAGAAGTTATGGTGGCGGCCAGCCCTCACGCACAAGGTATGTGCAGGTGAGGGGAAGGGTTGTGTTGGCATTCTCAATTTTCTGAGAGTGCGTTTGATATTATTATCCCCCCCCCCCATTCTTTCCTTTCCAGCCCTTCCAAATCGGATCCTTAAGTTATGGTCCAGGACGACAGAGACCTTGCCAGGCCACAACATTACCGCTCATCATCCAGGTCCAGACATGATTCTCTGCCCAGGACCCAACAGCAGAGGTGATGTTCCCATTCCTCCTCCAAGCAGAGGAGATGTTCCCATTCCTCCTCCAGTCACCGCACATACTGCCATGACAGCCGCTCTGATTGCAGAGCCTGCTGGGGATGTGGGACACGAGTCCCGGAGGGCAAGTCTTTATGTGACCAATGTTATGCCCGGGCGGTTGGAGAAAAAGAGACAGAAAAACAACATATGGAGTCTCTTGTGAAACGTGTGGTGCAGCAATCCCTAAAGGAATGGGATACATCCCACATGCGAAGCCAGTCCACCACTCTATCTGGCTCTTTGGCTAACGTGGCCCAAGAGCATCCGGGTCCTTCCCAGCCCTACGCTGCTTCTCCGGATTCTGCGTACAGCGAGCCGGAAGATGAAGAAGGTGTCAGAGGCTTTGACTTCTCTCTGGGTTCTCCACTCGCAAAGCGGTCAAGGAAGCCCTTAAGTGGGAAGACCCTTCACCCCCCAGCCAAGCAGAAAAAGTTCTAAGCACCTGGGGAAAGAACGTTCCAATTTTCCGCTCCTCACCAAATTGAAAGATATCATTGATGAGGAGTGGGACAAAGTTGACAAGAAAACTTCTATGTCCAATAAAACTTCCAGATTATACCCCTTCAAGGCAGAAGAAGTGAAGTATCTGGAAAACACTGCCCTTGTAGATGCAGCATTGATGCGCCTGGCGAAACATGTCACTCTTCCTTTAGAAGATGCTGTGTCCTTCAAGGACGGCCTGGAGAGAAGAATAGATCAGGACCTCAAAATAATTTATGGGCTTGCTGGTATGGCTTGTAAACCTGCCCTGGCTCGAGCAGCTATGTCTAAAGCTATGGAAGTTTGGACAGAGAACGTAGACTCCGTACTCACGGGCGTTTCGGAGGAGTTGGCCAGAAGCTCAGCAGTCGAGGAATTAAGGCTGACAACAGCCTTCATGGGGGAGGCATCTATCGATCTGATCCGCCTGTTGGCTTGGACCATGTTATCCTCTGTCACGGCTAAGTGGGCCTTGTGGTTGCGCCCTTGGCTCGCCGATCCGGCGTCCAAACAAACCTGGTGTAGGATCCCCTTTGAGGGGTCCTCATTATTTGGCAACAAGCTGGACGATGCTATATCCCGGGCCACGGGCGGAAAATCAGGCTTCCTTCCCCAGGATAGGCGTCTGCTTGGTCGGAAAAGACCCCAATACAGAAGACGCAGTGCAGAACGCTCGAGAGAAGCACACTCTTACAGGCCCGGCCGGGACTTCAAAAAGAACTGGAGAAGAGGGCAGGCATCCTTCCGTAAGCCCGCTAAGAGCCAGGCATCCGGTGGACGTGATCCAGCAAAGTCTTTTTCAGCTTGCGCCCGCCCAGGTGGGTCGGGTGGGGGCTCGTCTTCTCCTCTTTCGGCACGTCTGGGTGGCCTCAATCTCAGACTACTGGACCATCAAGACAATCTCGTCAGGCCACACATGGTCCTTCACCAGCACTCCTCCCCCAGATTTATCTCCACCCTGCTACTGCAGTTAGAAGAGCATAAGCAGGTATGAGGAAAGGAAGGTGCGCCAAACTAAGTGCAGTATTAACGTTTTAATAACCATTAATAAAAACAGCCAAATGGCTACTCACAAATAGGAAGAAGTAATCAGGCATGTAGAGTGTAAATAGCATACAGGGTCCGGTGTCATCAACAGTCCGAGGGAAAGATGTAGGTCCCAGATGGAGAATAAGGCTGAAGGCTGAAGGCAGATGTAGTGTCAGCAATGGAAGTCCTGGGCGTAGAGATGCTGTACGAGTGAGTCTTGTTATTCTTCCTGTAGTGGAGGAAGATCCAGGACGATGCGCATCAGCGTGCGCTTCAGCTTGGAGCGCAGCGTGCCGTCGGACCGGAAGTGACCGGAAGTGACGTGGTAAGAAGAACGGACCAATAGGATGACGCGTTTCTCAGCTTCCGCTGTTTCATCAGATCCATCTACGTCACTTCCGGTCACTTCCGGTCCGACGGCACGCTGCGCTCCACGCTGAAGCGCACGCTGATGCGCATCGTCCTGGATCTTCCTCCACTACAGGAAGAATAACAAGACTCACTCGTACAGCATCTCTACGCCCAGGACTTCCATTGCTGACACTACATCTGCCTTCAGCCTTCAACCTTATTCTCCATCTGGGACCTACATCTTTCCCTCGGACTGTTGATGACACCGGACCCTGTATGCTATTTACACTCTACATGCCTGATTACTTCTTCCTATTTGTAAGTAGCCATTTGGCTGTTTTTATTAATGGTTATTAAAACGTTAATACTGCACTTAGTTTGGCGCACCTTCCTTTCCTCATTTATCTTCCAGAGCCTGGTTCTGCCTATGGTAGCTGCCGCTGGTGCATACATCATCTGATGGACATTGGAATAATTTATAGTGTATTTTCCAGTGACATTTTAACTCCTATTATACCAGAACTTTTTTGCGCCATTTTACCTTTTCCTGTTGGCATAAGCAGGTGTTACTGTCCTACGTGGATTTGCTGAAGACTCAGGGAGCAGTAGTGCACATCCTGAGGGACGAAGAATTTCAGGGATTATATTCCCCCCTCTTCCTAGTTCAAAAGGAAAACGGGGCATGGTGCCCAATGATAGATCTAACTTATCTAAACAAATATACAAAATACGAATGATTCAAAATGGAGACTCTGTCGACCATCCAATAGGCCATACAGCTGGGCGATTGGTTAATCTCAATCGACTTAAAGGACGCTTACTTCCACGTCCCGGTGGCAAAGGAGTTTCTCAAATACCTCCGGTTCCAGGTCGGGCAGGAACATCTACAGTTTACCTGCCTCCCTTTCGGGCTGACAATCTCAACCCAAGTCTTTTCAAATGTTCTTCTGGCCGTAGTGGCCCTCATCAGAATGAGAGGTATACGTCTTTATCACTACCTCAACGACCTCCTGTTACTGTCCCAAGACAAAGAGCAGCTGCTGGCCCACAGGAAACAGTTGACTTACACCTTGACCACCTTCGGATGGCTCCTGAACGTTGAAAAAAGCCACTTAGAACAAGTCCAGCGTCTGATGTACTTGGGGGCCCAGTTCTTTACAGTGGAAGACACCATCTCTCTCCCAGTGGAGAAGATCCCAGTCATCCGGGAAAGAGTTTCACAGGCTCTGAACTCCTCACGACTAAGGGCCTCACAATGCCTAAAAATTATCGGCACAATGGTCTCTACGACCCCCATGATCAGATGGTCCCTGTGGAGGTTACGCCCTTTCAAGTCAGGGTTCCTTCAGCAATGGAAATCAGGGGACAACAGTCAACCTATTCACATATCATCATCGATAAGGAACAGCCTCTTCTGGTGGCTCCAGCGCAAAAACCTGCTCAATTGCTACTCCATTGCCACCATCTCATGGGTCACGGTCACGACCGATGCCAGCGGGACCGGTTGGGGGGCCCTTTGGAGATCGTAAATTGCTCAAAGCAAGTGGGATTCTCGTCTTCTCAATCCTGGCTCAAACGTCCTGGAACATCGGGCAGCCTGGTGTGCCCTTTAGTCCTTTTCTCATCTCCTGAAGGGAGAGTCAGTTTTATTAAGGATGGACAACACCACAGCGGTCTCCTATGTGAAGAGACAAGGAGGCACTCAGGGGGCGTGGCCGGATGCTGAAGAGAGCAGTCACATAGACACACTGCTCCAGCTCTCAACTGACATCCTTACCTTATCCTGGGTCCGTTTTCCTCGCCAAAGGTACCAATCTGTTCCCCACGGAAGTGGGCATCTGGCAGGCTGGCTGAAATGGTAAAATATGGGCCGCCCCAGCCCCCATCCATGGCAGAGCAACTGCCTCATTCAGGAGGCAATATGGAGCTGGGACACATGCAGGACAGACAGACACAATGCAGGCCTCCTCCGCTGCTGACAAGAACCATGCTACAGGGGTGAGTGCTTCTATTCCTGCCCTCTTTCTCTCTCAAGCAGCGCCCCTGATGTCCCAAGACTCCCAGCAATTCACTGAGACTGGCCTGTCTGTGGATTCACCTACCTCTGCTGAACCTACACTGTCCACCATTATGCTAGCTATCCAGGACTGTAAGGCCTCCCTTTCTACTCAGATAGCATCTATTCGCATGGACTTTTCACTACTTAAACAGGATGTCCAGAACCTCTGTGATAAAACCAGAGACGCAGAGGACCATATTAGCTCCCTGGAGGACACTGTCAATCCCCTATCAGTTAACGTGCGGGATGTCACTAGCGAGATGGTGGCACTCCGCACCAAAATCGTCGATTTGGAAAATTGTTCTCGCAGGAACAACCTCAGATTTTTAGGGTTCCCAGAAAGGGCTGAGGGCCCTCATCCTGAAAAATGTCTTTACTCCTGGTTGCGGGACATTTTTGGTACAGATTCGCCCTCATTATCCCATGTCATTGAAGGCGCGCATCGCATCCCTCCCCGCCCTCCCCCTGAGGGTACCCCACCACGCTCCATTATTGCTCGCATCCTCAACTTCCAGGATAAAGTCACCATCCTGCGCCTAGCTAGGGAGAAAGCCCTCTCAAATTTAATGGGAACACCATCTCTGTCTATCCTGACTTTTCTGCTTAAGTTCAACGCCAGCGAATCTCCTTTTCTGCAGTGAAATCTCACCTGCGCACAGAAGGTTTGTCCTATGCCATGCTTTTCCCTGCCAAACTGAGCATCATTTATGATGGTAAGGCTCATTTCTACACCAGCCCCAAGGAGGCCATGGCGTGGCTGAATGATCGTTTTGGTGCTGCTTTCAGACGCAGAAATGACTAACGGTGTCCATAGTCTCAGGACAGCACATACCAACTGCCTTACTACCAGACCTCTGTGCATCACTATGTGTATCCTGTGCCTTTATTGCAATTTACACTGACTGCTATTTAAGCCACCTTATCTCTTTTGCTGGGTGATACCCCTTCCCGGATGTGCCTGATGCTGTGATTTTTTATACTTATCCCACCAGGCCTTCGTTTCTGGAATCTCTCCCCCATTTGCACTATTTACTATCCTGCCCTGCCTGGATTGGAGGACAACGAATCCTGCACTTTACCAAGGCCGTCAGGACTTTGCACTCTACACCGGGACATGTTTATATATTTTTTTCTGCCACCGGTTGAGAGCCACACCTGACTCCACACTACCCTCACACCAGCTTGTGGCGAGGCCACGGAACACGTTTTTTTTTTGTGACCTTTGCTGACCCTTTTTGTCAGGAAGGTCTTTCGGTTTGGGATCCAAGGCTCGCTATGTTTGGGATGGCCGAGCGGGGTGGGGGGTGGGGACGAGGGGGGGTTCTTTCTTTTTGGGACTTTTGTTTTTTCCTTTTTTCTAATCTCCTTTTTTTGCAGCTCAGTTTTGTATTTGCACTGTGATATTGTCTTCTCAGGTTGCTGCCTAAGGCAGATTGTTACTGTTTTTATTTTTTCCAATGCGGGCTCCTATTCTCCTGCTGGCAGATCCACGCACTTTTTTATTTATGTGCTTGTATGTGCTTCAGGTGGTGTGGCCTATCCGGTCATTTATGTGTATGTTTCCATGTTATTCTATGCTTACCTATTACTGAACTTATTACTGTATGTTTTGCAATGGCGAAGCCCCTAAGGATAGTCTCATGGAACACTAGAAGTCTGAATGCACCCCAGAAGAGATCTCTGGTCTTTTCCGTTTTAAAAAAAAATGTCACCCTCATATTATCTGCCTCCAGGAGACTCACCTTACAGGCTCTAATACAAGGGCCCTAAAATGCCCAAGGTTGTCTAACTCCTACCATGCCACTCATACTAATTATTCCAGGGGGGTTTCTATTCTACTGGCCAAATCTCTCCCAGCTGAGACGCTTCAGGTTAAAACTGACCCTGAGGGGAGGTTCATTATTCTTACTCTACAGATTTCTAAGGTGACACTTACCCTGGTGAATGTTTATATCCCCCCCCTACTCTCTAAACTGTCTCTTCAATTGCTGACTAGACCTCCTGGCCCCATAGTGTGGAATGGCCATATCTTTTTCGGGTACTACAAATGTATGGCTTTGGCCCACGGGTAATAGCATGGGTAAAACTTCTTTACACTTCCCCGGTAGCTTGGGTAACTCCTCTATCACTGAACCCTTTCCGATAACTAGCCCGTTGTCACCCCTCTTGTTTGCCCTGGCCATGGAGCCACTGGCAGTACGTATCCAGTCCTCCCCTTCCATCAGGGGTTTCCCAATTGCCACTATAGAAGAACGCATTTCACTATATGCGGATGACACATTGGTGTATCTGGCTGATACAGATGGGTCACTGCAGGCTTTATTGATGGAGATTACCACCTTTGGTGATTATTCAGGCTTCCGGGTGAATTGGGATAAGTCCAGTCTTTTTCCTCTGGATGTGGCTGTGCCCCCCCTAATTCACCCGGATTCCAAACTTCAGGTGGTGTCCTCCTTTAGGTACCTTGGGGTTGTGGTGCAAACCCCTTTATCTTCATATATCACCAATAACCTAGATCCCCTATTGGTCCGCCTTCAGGAGCAGACCAAGCAGTGGATGGACTTGCCATTGGATCTAATGGAAAGGGCCAATGTTTTAAAAATGATTTACTTACCAAGATTACTTTATATCCTTGCTAACTCCCCTTGCAAGGTGCCTAAAGCTATCTTTAAGCGCATAGACACAATATGCATGGCTTTCCTGTGGAAGGACGGCTCCCCCAGGGTGGCACTTGAAACATTAAGATTACCGGCACACTTGGCGGGCCTGGCATTTCCAAATTTCTTCCTTTATTACTTAGCATCCCAGTTGGTGCACATCCATGATTGGCTGTGTCCAGTCCCAGCAAATGCTTGTACCTGCACGGAGGGGGCTATAGCATCCTCTCTAGAGACTCTGCATAATATCATCTACAGAGGACGGGTCCCTGATCGCCCTGGAACCTCTCTATTGGCCACCTCCCTTTCATATTTCTGTTACATTGTCAAGAAGGTATCTATGCATACCTGGTCGCAGTTCCCAAACAATCCTCTGTGGTTCAACCCTAACCTGCAGGAACTGTACTCTCTTCCTGATTCCAATTGCTGGTACTCTAAGGGGGTCAAATACCTATGTCACTTATACAACACTCAGGGCTTTAAAACGTTCTCTCAAGTACGCTTAGACTTTGACCTACCAAACTCATACTTATTTTACAACTACCAGCTTCGGCATGCTATGCAGGCCCAGTTTGGTTCCCTGAAAGACCCCACTGACCTGCCACCATTGGAAAAATTGCTCCGACAACCAGATCCCACTAAACTTATTTCCACTTATTATGCAACCCTGCTGACCGATTCTAACACCAGATTGCATAGAGCTCAGGACAAATGGACCTCTATAGACATCTCCTTAGAGGCCAAGGACTGGTCGGAATTCAGTGATACCTACAAAACATCTGTCATTGTGTCCTGAGACCGAGTCATACAAGTTAAGATTTTCCACCAGACCCACCTTTCTCCGGCAAGGTTGCATAGGATAGGTCTCCTGTCCTCGGCCGCTTGCTTCCGCGGCTGCGGTCAGGTGGCCGATTTCTTACACTGTTTTTGGTCATGCCCAATGATTCGGGACTTCTGGGGGGAGGTGGGTGCCTTTGTCTCCTCAGCGTTGGGCCTCCCAAATATAATTCACCCCAAGAACTGCCTACTAGGCATTTTTGGTGACTTGCACCTATCAACGCATGCCAAGAGACTGCTCTGTATACTATATTTTTATGCTAAAAAAACATTCTACTGTCCTGCAAGGGTGCACAGACCTCTTTGAAAGCCCTTTGGTTGAAACGTATTAATGACTACATCCCGCTATATAAGCTTACTTTTGAAATCCGGAAACGGACCAAAACCTTTCATAAAATTTGGGGTAGGTGGCTGGCTAGCCCACTTACTCCCTCTCAGCACTAACTGAAGTACACTTGTTTGACCAGTGGTAGACCGTGCCCTAAGGATCTCTAACGTCTAGACTCCCACCTTTGCTGTGCCCGTATTGGTCTACATGCACCTTTTCCTGGTGTGCCTACTGTATATCCTTTGTAATGATATCTCTTTATTTGTCTATGTCTGAACATATTGCCTACCGTTTCGGACCAGTCTATCTGGTACGGTAATTGTGTTTTTTTTTCTGTGTGTGTATTGTTTTTTTTCTGTTTGTTAGTTTGTTGAAAAACTTCAATAAAAATATCTTTTAAAAAAAAAAGACAAGGAGGCACTCGGAGCACCACATTACTCTGAGGGGTCGAGCCCATCATGTCTTGGGCCCAGAAGAATCTGACCAACATCTCGGCAGCCTTCATCCCCGGAGTCCAGAACGTCCAAGCAGACTGCCTGTCGCGCACTCGGTTAGACAACAATGAATGGTCCCTACACGTGCAGACATTCAAGTGGATCCTGTCTCTGGGAGTCAATCCCGAGGTGGACCTATTTGCTTCCCCCTGCAACTACAACTTGGAGAAGTATTATACTTGGGGCCATTGCAGCCAGGCCTTCAGGATAGATGCACTGACAGATCGATTTTAAAGAAGGCATACGCCTTTCCACCGCTCCCAATTATCCTCAGGTTCCTACGGACACTACAAGCGGAAGCAGTCGAGTTGGTGGAAATAGCACCCTACTGGCCAAACAGGCCTTGGTTTTCCCTTCTGATCCAGCTCAGCTTCTGGGATCTGGTGCCTCTTCCCCTCAGGTCGGACTTTCTTTCTCAGGGGGCAGTCGTACACCCGTGCCCGGCTCTACTGAGACTGATGGTCTGGTTCTTGAGAGGGAAAGGCTGAAATCTCTTAGGTGTGCTTCAAGGGTGATCTCCACTCTCATGAGCTCTAGGAAGATGAGCACGAATAAAGTTTATGGGAGAGTATGGGCCAAGTTTGTCGAATTCTCATCCTCTGCGAATAGGTCATTCAGGAATCCAGGAGTTCAGGATGTCCTCAGCTTCCTTCAATCCGGCCTAGATCTGTCTTTATCTATTAGCTCTCTTAGAGTCCAAGTCTCGGCCTTGTCGGCCTTCTCCGGAACTTTGTGGGCTGTTCACCCCTTAATCCGGCAGTTCTTCTGTGGAGCGTCAAGACTCAGGCCCCAAAGAAGGCCAAGATTTCCCAAATGGAATCTTCCACTTGTTCTTGACTCACTATCTGGCCTCAGTATCACGGGGTCCTCCCCGCTTTCCAGTAAAGACATCTCTGCAAAAGTAGCCTTTCTAGTGGCCATCACCTCGGCCAAAAGGGTCTCTGAGATTGGGTCCCTAGGCCATAAAAAAACCTTTCTGACGTTCTTCCTAGACCGGGTGGTCCTCATCCCTATGCTGGGCTCAAATCCGAAAGTTACTTCTGTGTTCCACGAGAACCAAGAAATTGTCCTACCTACATTCAGGACCCAGGTGTCCACTGAAGCTCACCCTCTGGATGTGGGCAAAATACTGAAGGAATACCTGCAAGTTACTTCCTCCTTTAGACGTTCTGACTACCTGTTCATTCTGCACTCCGGCAGCAATAGAGGGAAGCGTGCTTCAACCAGGACAATTTCAGCTTGGATCGTACAGACCATCCAGCAGGCTTATAGAGCTAAGGGCTTGGCTCCTCCAGAGGCGGTGACAGCACACTCCACTAGGGCAATGGCAGCTTTGTGGGCAGCAGCCCGGCATGTGGCTCCAGATGTCATCTGTAAAGCGGCCTCTTGGGCTTCTAGCAATACCTTCATGTCTCATTACTGTATAGAGCCTGCGTCTCTGTCCTCTGTAAACTTTGGTCTAAAAATCCTGTCGGTTGACGGGACAAATTAAAATGATCTTTTCTGTTCAGCATACCCACCCATGTGGTCTGGCTAGTTATTTCCCACATGTAGGCTGCCATGGAGTCTGTAAGGAAAACTGAACATTTATTATCAAATACTTACCGTAATTTTCCTGATGGACTCCATGGCAGACGGAGTTCCCACCCATCGGTCAAAGAGTTGGCTAGTTAAGGAACACAGTCCCTAGCTGTGAGCTCACATTTATGGGAAGGGGGTCCTATAGCATTGGAGAGGAGGTGGGGTTAACCCACACGTAGGCTGCCATGGAGTCCATCAGGAAAGGAAAATTATGGTAAGTATTTGATAATAAATTTTCCATTTTCTTTGTACATAAATAGAACAAAACAAAGAGGTTAGGGTTGAGACTAAATAGTATGCATCCTAACATAGTTCACAGTATTTTCATACCAAGAGCTTTGTATTTTTTAATGTACGTGGAATACTTACACGGCCATACACAGAGCAAATTTATTTCCTGCAGCCACAGGTTGCAGGAAAGAGATTAGCTAGATTCCCCTATCAATACAGACTGTGTTGATGTGGAATTGCCTCCCGCCGGGCCATTAACTTCTCCCGGCAGGGGGGCGGGGTAAGCCACCACGCCAGAAGAAGACAGTGATTATTGCTAGCAGCTATTACAGCTGCTTGCGATAATTGCAAGCAAATCTGGCAGGCTGGTTGTACCCAAGTTGATCAAATGATCAACTTGGTACGTTTAGCCTGCCCATTATTAGTTTGAATCTTGGTCATTTCCTGCTGAACCAGCCATGATTAAAACCGTGTATGGCTGGCCTTAGAGGCACACAAACACAATGGCTGAGAGCCCTTCATAGGGCATACGATAAATGTACAAGGAGAGAACATAGGAATTCAGTAAAATAGCTTAGACATGCTGTGAGAGAAAAAAGTGCACCGAGTATATTTATGTTGCATTTGTGCAAAATAATGTAGCACGAGTACTCACACGCCATGCACATTAAAAATAAAGTTTTTTCTTTTACCTGTAAAAAATTACCAAACCCTTTAGCATCTTGATCCATACACTATACAGTGCAAGGAGCTGTGGATAAAGGGGGGAGTGTAAAGGTTAGGTTGATTAAAAATGATTTTCTTTTCTGGGATTCAGGGTTGGGATAAATGAGAAGTTAATAAAAAATAATTATTTCTTTTCAGGTATTCAGTGGAATAACCTTTGTCTGCGAGAAGCTGAATCAATGTCATTTTTGTGGATTTGTGGGGTGATTCCTATAGATTCATTTATGTACTTTGCTTTTGGATGGTATATAGGGAACACAATGCCTGGTAAGAGTCTGAAAATAACTTTTTAAATTAGCCAATATTTCAGATGAGATCCACCCGAGGCAATAATGATTATACACCACTGTAATTGGCACCACCTCAATGCAAATTTTTAGGATATCTAGGGCAAATTACTCCAGATGGTCATTGCTTAGAATACTCTATGCAGGTTTGACTGTAGCTACCACTACTACCTCTACTTTTCTTGTTTGCCAGCTGACAAATATAGACCAAAACTTGACACAATCGAACAATGTTTAACCATTGACCTCAGGAAGATTTACCCCTCTTCATGACCAGGCCATTTTTTGTGATACGGCCCTGCGTTATTTTAACTGATAATTACGTAGTTGTGCGACACTGTACCCAAATAATATGTATGTCCTTTTTTTCCCCATGAATAGAGCTTTTTTTTGGTGGTGATTAATCACCTCTGCGTTTTTTTTTTTTTTTTTTTTGTGATATAAACCAAAAAAGGCCAACAATTTTGAAAAAATAACTATATTTTTTACTTTCTGGCATAAAACATATCCAATAAAAAAAAATGCCTTCATAAATTTAGGCCAATATGTATTCTCCTACATTTTTTTAATAAAAAAAATCTCAAGCATATACTGATTGGTTTAAGCAAAAGTTATAGCTACAAACTATAGAATATTTTTATTTATTTGTATTTATTTATTTTTTACTAGTAATGGTGATGATCATTGGCTTATAGTGAAACTGCGATATTGCGGTGGACATTCTTACACTAACTGACACTTTTGACACTTTTTGGGAACCAGTGACACTAAAACAGTGATTAGTGCTAAAAAAATATGCACGGTCACTGTACTAATGACACTGGCTGGGAAGGGGTTAACATCAGGAGTGATCACAGGGTTAACTGTGTGCCTAATCATTGTTTATGTGAACCGTGTGAGGTGCTTTTACTAGGGGAAGAGATGGAATTTATTCACTGCTTTGCAGGGACACAAACTCCATCCTTTCCCCCCTGTCAGAACGGCAATCTGCCTTGTTTACATAGGCAGATTGCAGTCATGTGTGTCTCTGCCTGAGGATTGGCAGGTGCTGGCGGACCTGGCACCCGCCAATCGGCTTCTGCGAGCTTCTGGTGGCGCACAGAGCCCCCTACCCAGGAGTCATATAAATGTGATCCGATGCACAGCTGCCATCCTGTATCAGTAGAACTGCTATAGGGCGGACAGCAAGCAGTTAATGAGGAGAGATTTAAGTATAGAGAAAACAATTATGTTATTGTTTATTATTTCTAAATATACTTCTTAGGACCTGTTGGTCAGAAAAGGCCTTGGAATTTCCCACTTACACTTACCTACTGGAAGCAACTTTTTGGGGCTCAGTGCAAGCAGAGTGAAAATCTGGATAGAAGTAAGGAAAAAGATGAACACAATGAAGGTAAGTAGTTTTGCAAGAGTTTCGAAATTTACCTTTTTTGAGTTTGGCATGTAATAGAGATTTCAAGGTTACATAATATTGTACATATACACTTTATCTGTCAGGTGATCCCCCTACAGACTGAGTACTCAGAACTGCAATATGCTCTCATATACAGTGTTTGATAAACCTACCTGGCAATTTTCCTTTTTGGATGTCACTGTAGTTACAGAAAAATAATCAGTTTGGTGAAACTACATTACCATATTTTCAAGTGAATTTTGGTTGATGATGCAGGGGAAATTTGTAATTACAATTCTCAGTCTAAGACCACCATACACACTATTAGATTTTCTGCAGATTTTTGTCTTTAGATTTACAAAAAACATATAATATGAGGTCAAACTTTAAAGATTTTCAATTTGTACGCAATCAGGCAGGCCCTTGCACTACATGGTTTTGGTAAATCTGAAGACAGAAATCTGCAGAAAATCTAATAGTGTGTATAGGGCCTTAGTAAGACCTGAAAAATCTTGCATGGTTCTAGAAACTGTCTACAAACCCATATATGGTTAATAATTTTGTGTTGCAGTATTTTAAACATGTAACATGTAAATTAGGCAAGTAAACAGTTTTACAATATTTTAGGATCTCTAATTCATGATTTTTATACATATGAAAATATATTTATATATATATGCCACTGATACATTGTTGATATCTGAAAAAAAGATATTAGGTGTACTGTAACTACTCTCTGGTTTTGATCTTTACAGGACATATACATCAAACACAAAATAAGTGTTTGCCTTTCATAGAAAATGGAGTGTCTTTAGTTTCTATCAGCAAACTATATTCAAACAACCTGATAGCAGTAAAAGATTTAAGCTTAAATTTTTACAACAATGAAATTACCTCAATCCTGGGTTCTAATGGTGCTGGAAAAACAACTATTCTGTAAGTTTACCTAATTGCTAATAGCGAAACGAGCTAGTTATGACAAGGCTTTACATTACACTGGGTCCATAATAATATGGAAAAAAGTGATTCTGTATACACATCCAAACAAATGGGTTGATTTACTAAAGAGAAATAAGCTGTTCACTTTGCAAAAGATTTTTACTTTGCAAGGGAATTTCCGATTAGCTTAGTAAATATGGTGATTATCAACATTAAGAATACATAATCATATGCAGGGAAAATTAAAAAAAAACAACCTCTTTTTAATTGTATATAAATTATTGATGTAGGTCAACATAGTTTCACCTCATTCACAAGCTAAAGGAATATTCCGTTGCAAAGGGAGTAGCCTATTTGCCTTCAGTAAATTAGCCCCCAATATGTATCGCTCATGTAGCAAAACATAAACACTTTCTTAAAATATTATACTGGTTATGATGGACTCTTACTGTGTGGGCAGTGTTTATTAGTCTTCCTCAGCTGTCAATAGCATACCATTTTGCAGGAGAACCAAGTTGTTGTCACATTGACTCAAGTCAAGCTAGACATTGTTTTGTACTTTATATCAGCCTTTATTACTGCCCGTTGTTGCCTTAGTAGCTGCTTTCTCCCCGGTTAACCTTACCTGGGCTCCTTTTTTGTATACTGTACCTTATTAAAATGTTAGCATCATGTTTTTTACATTAAATTACCACTTTGCGTTTTGTTTTAGTTTTTGTCTTCCTGTTTTGATATGTTCAATTAATACAGCATTGAATAAAATATGAAAACAACCATTTATTTCAACTAGAATAAGATAAAGAATGTAATTTATGCCATTCGTTGTCTCTTCTTCCTTTTTGCTTTTTCTTCCCTTACTTCTGCCTTCATTACTTTTTGCCCTGTATATTGTTAGTTTAACCTTAAAGTACAACTGCAGGCAAAACCTTTTTTTCTAGTTTTGGATATTGGGGATGGGTGAGGATAAGAACTCCTGTTAGGTTTTTATTGCTTTGTGTTATAGAGATCTAATCTCACAATTTGCATCGCCAGAAGAAAAAATAAGTTGGTGGAACACAAATCTTACAATTGCCACTGAAGTAGAGATAGATGGCATATGTTTCAGTGGGGACACTCATTCTGCTGACAGAGGAAGAATTTCCTCTAATTTAGGGATATTTCCTGTTGTGTCTTGCAGGTAAAGGAAATCTCAGTAAGGGACACAGAGGAGAGTAAAACTTAATAGTAGCTTTTCCTCACTGCTATGCCTGCTTGCAGTCTTTTTTTCTTAAAGACACCATTCCCCCCTTGTTTGTTTACCTAAGCTCTTCTTGTGTCACTGCACAGATTAGCAGGTCTCCATCAACTCCTCTCAGGTATTTTGGATCAAGGTGTTGTTGCCCAAGTTCTTGTGGCTGAATGGTTCCAGGGGTATTACTCCAATATGTTCATTCTTCCCAACCCTAAAGGGGGCATACATCCCATTTTAGATCCCATTTTAGATCTCAAATTTTGGAATCTTTTCACGTGTCTAAAATTTTTATATGGAATATACCAAAACTGTTACTGCCCTCATCCACCAGGAATACTTTTTATCTTCTGTGGACATCAAAGATACTTACCCATATTTTGACATCTTTCCAGCACATCAGCAATTCCTTTGCTGTTTTGTGGGGTCCCTGCACTACCAGTTTGTGGCCCTGCCCTTTGGCTTTTCATCCGCACCTCAGGTTTTCACCAAAGTGCTGGCCCTAGTACTTACTCCTCTGCATCCCTGTGGCATCCCCATTGTTGGATATTTAGAAAACCTCCTGTTGAGGAAACAGTCAGCATGAGCTCTGACAGACTATGTGTAATTGACCACCCAGATGTTACAGAGATTTGAAAGGATCCTGAGCCTTCAGAAGTCATCACTAGAACTAACTCATCATTTGGAGTATCTAGGTTTAGTCCTGGACACTGTTCAGGCCAAAGTGCTCTTTCCACAGGAGAAATTTCAGATACTTTGGACTCCTAGTTGAATTCACCATTCCAGGAGCCATCCAACTCTCTCTGCCTTTGAGAGTCATAGGTCTGATGGTAGTCTTTTTTGGACCCAATTGCCCAATTCTACTCCAGACCTCTATGATACAACATTTTGTTGTCTTAGGAAAGGTTAGTCCAGTCTCTGGACAGACCAATTAGTCTTTTAACGAGGACCAGGTTGTGCCTGAGCTGGTAACTTAGGCATCTGACTCTGAAGTTTAGGAGTTCCTTCATTCTCATCTTTCGGAGGATCCTCATGAAGCTCCAGCCTTTTTGGCTGGGAAGGAGTCCTGAACACACTGTTGGTGCAAGGGACTTGGTGTCTGCAGGGAGTCTATTCCACATTTTCATAGCTTTTACTGTGAAGAAACCATTCCGTATTTCGAGGTGAAATCTCTTTTCCTCTAGATGCAAAGAGTGCCCCCTTGTCCTTTGTGTTGACTGTAAAGTGAATAACTCAACACCAAGTTCACTGGTGTATATGGACCCCTTATATATTTGTACATGTTGATCATATCCCCCTTTAATCTCCTCTTCTCAAAAGTGAATAAATTCAGTTCTACTAATCTTTCCTCATAGCTGAGCTCCTCCATGCCTCTTATCAGTTTGGTTGCCCTTCTTCTGCATTTTCTCCAGTTCCCCAATATCTTTTTGAGAACTGGTGCCCAAAACTGAACTGCATATTCCAGATGAGGTCTTACTAATGATTTGTACAGGGGCAAAATGATATCTCTCTCTCTGGAGTCCATACCTCTCTTAATACAAGAAAGGACTTTGCTCGCTTTGGAAAAGGCAGCTTGGCATTGCATGCCATTATTGAGCTTATGATCTACCAAAACCCCCATATCCTTCTCCACTACAGATCCCCCCAGTTGTACTACCCCTAGTATGTATGATGCATGCATATTCTTAGCCCCCAAGTGCATAACTTTATATTTATCAACAATAAACCTCATCTGCCACATAGTCGCCCAATTAGACAGAGCATTGAGGTTGACTTGTAAATTGGAGACATCCTGTAAGGACGTTATTCCACTGCATAGCTTGGTGTCATCTGCAAAGACAGAAATGTTACTTTTGATCCCAGACCCAATATCATTTATAAAGATAATAAAAAGTAAGGGTCCCAACACTGAACCGTGGGGTACACCACTGATAACCTTAGACCATTCAGAGTAAAAATCATTAACCACTACTCTCTGAATTCTGTCTTTCAGCCAGTTTTCTATCCATTTACAAACTGATATTTCCAACCCTGTAGACTTTACCTTACACATTAGCCGTGTGTGCGGAACTGTATCGAACATTTTTGCAAAATCCAAGTATACCACGTCCACTGCCACCCCCTGTCCAAGGTTTTACTTACCTCTTTATAAAAGGAAATCAGGTTTGTCTGACAACTTCTGTCTTTCATGATTCCATGCTGTCTGTTGCTTAAAATATTTTTTTTCCAGCAAGAACTCATCTATGTGGTCTTTTCTTAATCTCTCCAGTATCTTCCCAACCATAGAAGTTAAACTAACAGGTCTATAGTTACTTGGTAAAGACGTTGTTCCCTTTTTAAATATAGGCACCACATTGGCCCTGCGCCAATCCAGTGGCACTATTCCTGTAATTAATGAGTCCCTAAAAATTTGATACAATGGCTTTGAAATTACAGAGCTCAATTCTTTTAGGATCCGTGGGTGTATGCCATCTGGTCCAGGTGCTTTATCCACCTTTATTCTGTCTAAATATTTCTGGATCATATCACTTTTGAGCCATTGTGGATCATTTGGGGCTGTGTCACTACCACTCCCATTTTGGATTACCTCCCCCATGCTCCTTCGTATACACAGAGCTGAAGAAAGTATTTAATAAATTAGCCTTCTCTTTGTCCCCAGTCACCCACTTTAGATTATTTTGTAAAGGACCTACATGCTCAGACTTGACCTTTTTACTATTAATATATTTTACACATTTTTGGGGGTTTGTCCTACTATCGTTCGTTTTGAGTTTTTGCATCCTTGATTTCCTTTTTACATATCCTGTTGTATTCTTTGTAACATTTAAATAACACTAGTGTTCCTTCATTTTTATATTTTTTAAAAGCTCTTTTCTTATAGTTTATAGCTTTTTTAACTTTGGCCGTGAGCCACATAGGTTTTATTTTTAGCCTTTTAAACGTATTACTTACATCAGTTATTAAGGACCAACCAGAAATTTTGCAGTGCCAAGAGAGAACTATTGCCCCCATTAGAAGATTTCCCCTCAATTACTGTTCTAGGGATAACCCACAATTTTTAATTGTTTTTACTTTTGATGATTGTAAAATTAAAAGGAACAGAAACAAACAAAAAAAATGAACCATTAGTTATATTTTAGCTCATATAGGAAATGACAGCTGGAAGAAGAAAAATTCTAAGAAAAAATTAAAACTTGTGATAAATAGAAAATATAGTAAAAAAAAGCACAAATACCTCCTTAATAATAAGATTAACATACGCTCAAAGGAATGGGATCAAAATCCTCTAAATCCAGGTCCGATGAGTCCACTACACACAGAATAATAAGCACAATAGTATACTTCACTCTTGGAGCTTGCAGGCTGCTTGATACAGAGATCACAGATTGTTATGCACACACAAACTCTGAGGCAGGGCTGAGAAAAACATGCAGTACAGCACACCAATATAATATCAAACTGTGTCAATTTTATTAAAAAGCAGTGTCCATTCACATTAAAAACATGGAAGTGAATTTCAGAAATCGCACTGGAACCATGCAAGATAGATGTAAACCTGTCTGCCCTTGTTCCCTTGCCAGCAGTGAGAGATTCAACAGCTGGGGCTGAAAGAAACAGGACCTGCTCAGAGATGGAAACATCCAACATCCTCATTAATGAGTAGTGGGCCAACATCCTCATTCATGAGCAGTGGCTTAGCCCACCAGCAAGACATCTACTTCTGGGTAGTCATCTAGACCAACCTAGGTTGGGACTGGTGCTGGCATTATATAGTACTTTGTCGTAGGGGTAGAGAGATCTTGGTTATAAATTAGATACAACTGAATGGGGAAATTATAACAGTTGAGGTAATGGTATACAAATACATGTACAAAGCATAAAAGTATTATTACTGTAAAAATACATAAAAAATATAGTTGTCACAAATGTTCTAAAAATAAAAAAAACATATAATAAAAAAAACATACTCAGTTACTTAATTGGAATATAATACAATCCCTTTCTTCTAGAATTTATATATATATTTTTTATAAAATCAATACATTTATTTATTAAATACTTTTTGTCAGTAAATTACAATTCTCTGGACTGTACTGTAGTGGAAAAACTGCTTGTATTACAGACCTATCTCTGGATAGAACAGTCAAACTTGATTCTAAGCTACAAGTATTAAACATGTCAATTAACAGCAATATTGTTACCAACTAAATTGTCCTTACAAATACTGTAGCTGCTGACTTTTAATATTAGGTCACTTACCTGGACAGGTATCCAGCAGTGTCCTCAGCCGAGCCGATTCTTCAATTGGCTATCGGGTGCTGGCGCGGCCATCTTAACTAACGGTTTCCTTCTGCACATGCATGAAGCTTGTAGTGCTCTGTGAATGGGCTGCAGTTTTCTGGGACCTTTAAAGTACCCCAGAAGGCTGCAGGCTGCAGGGGGGGCGCTGAACTTCCAGCTCAGTTCGCCACCGCAAACTGAGCTGGAAGTGGAAGCGGGTACCTGCCAAAACTAGGTACCCACTCCCTCTTTGCCCCAAAAGGTGCCAAATATGGCAGTGAAGGGGGGGAGGAGGCAGTGAAGCGGTGGAGCTCTGCTTTAAGCAACAGAAACCTAGGAATAATATGTATTAGCTAAAAACTAAGGGTTATACAGTATATCAGTTGTCAGGATAAACACAAAATAGTGTGTAGAGCTAATGCCCTATTTAGGCCATTGGGTGTCAAAGTATTTAACTTATAGATCCAGTATATTTCTTAATTACAGAGTTTTACAAAATCTTTTGGAATGTGGAAGATTAGAGGAAATGGTCTCTATAGAAAAAACCTTCAGATCCTCTGGACTTTTGCTATGTTTGTATCAAAGAACATTGTGTTCTAGTGAACCATTTCAATAAATCTACTGTACCTGGAAACACCTTAGTTGAGGGGCTAAGCTGCTGCTCAGTAATGATGACACTGGCTGTTTCCATCTCTGAACAGGTCCTGTTTCTTTCAGCCCCATCCACTTTATCTCTCACCACTAGCCACAAAACAGGGTAAAATAGTTTTACATCTATCTGAGCAGATTCCCACTGATATTTCCAAATGTTATTTCCAAGTTTTTTAAGTGAGTGGATATTGCTTTTTATTAAAGTTGTAATGGTTTGAATTTACATTGGTGTTCTGTACTGTGTTTTTCTCATCCCTGCCTCAGAGTTTGTGTGTGCATAACAATCTGCCACATCTCTATCAAGCAGCCTGCCAGCTCCAAGAGTCAAGTATAATATTGTGCTTCTTATTCTGTGCACAGCAGAAGTATTGGACCTGGATTTGTAAGATTTTAATCTTGCTTATTTGAGCCTATAGAAAGAGAAAGTGGATATGTGTGGATATGTATGGGGTGTGGCGCTGCTAGTCCACTCTAGAACCAGTAATAAAAAAGATATAGTGTGATACCCCCTCAATATGGGGTGCTAAAAAGTGCAAAAAACAAAAAACACAAATGTACCTAGAAGGTGAGGTGTACAGTGTCAGTGATCAAAATCTCATATATTGAATCTCATAAGTGATACCAACAGTTACAAAAAAGTTGCAAAAGTAAAGTGAATTGAATAAATGAAGTGTGGCTCATAGACTAAACAAGCTAAATTAGATAACTAAATATAGTAGAATAAATAATATCTTAGATCTTAGATGAACACATGAGGAGGAAAGCATTTTTGTTTTATCACTGAGGCAATCGGAGAGCTCACTGATGGTATCTGAACCCTCTGGAGCAGCTGAAGAGAGGGTAAACTGGAAGACACCGCTGACACATCTTGCTCTACATTAGTGGAAGCCCCTGGATGCTGACCCGGAGATCTCTCTATGCTGATTACCCCCTCGGGGGTGAAGGGAGCTGGTGAGTGGGGACACATGTGGGGGATGAACTGTCTGTTATAACTGAAGAATTAAATTTAACCTTGCTATTCATATATTAAGAAGGATCTGTTATCCTAGCATCAAGTTCCAATCATCTACCTGCCATTTTAGACTTTCATTATAGAAGCTAGTGGGCCAGTCACGGAGACTGCCGGTATCTAATTGGTGTCCCTGCCCGGAGGCACTGCATATTGGACACATTCTTATACCACTTATTATTTATTCTACTATATTTAGTTATCTAATTTAGCTTGTTTAGTCTACGAGCCACACTTCATTTATTCAATTCACTTTACTTTTGCAACTTTTTTGTAACTGTTGGTATCACTTATGAGATTCAATATATGAGATTTTGATCACTGACACTGTACACCTCACCTTCTAGGTACATTTGTGTTTTTTGTTTTTTGTACTTTTTAGCACCCCATATTGAGGGGGTATCACACTATATCTTTTTTATTACTGGTCCTAGAGTGGACTAGCGAGCAGCGCCACACCCCATACATATCCACTTTCTCTTTGCCAGGACTCTCTCTCTCCCTAGGTGAGGGTCCCTACAGGGGGGGCTGCAGCTCCTATCATTATCACTTTTTCATTTAAATATTCCTCCTAAGCGCGGGCACACAGCTTTATATATTATTTGAGCCTATGTTGAGTTTATTTTTAAAGCCCACCTTGGCTTTTGCTCTAACATTCTCTCACAAGTGCTACCAGGTGGTGATTTTGGCCTCACCTGATGCCATCTTCAGGAAAACGGTTCTTAGGTTTACTCTTAGGCAAGCAGTCCAGAGAGCTCTGTTGTTTTCTTGAGCTTAACATTGTTGGCTTGCTGTGTTGCTCATTCCTCAGTTGGACTGCTTTTAGACTCCACAAAGGTTAAAGACTTCCTGTGTCTCTCAATGAATAAGAAATACATTGGGATATTTGTACTCATTGAAAAATCCTGGTCTTGAAGTCCACTGAGGGACACTGATTCCACCCCTATGTTTATGATCACATGCCTCGTACACACGACCGGTTTTCCCGTTGGATAAAAAAACAATGGTTTTCCCGACGGAATTACGGCCAAGCTTGTCTTGCGTACACACTGTCAGACCAAATTCCGCCCGTCCAAAGTGCGGTGACGTACAACACGTACAACGGCACTATAAAGGGGAAGTTCAATTCCAACGGCGCCACCTTTTGGGCTGCTTTTGCTGATCCTTGTGTTAGTAAAAGTTTGGTGAGAGACGATTCGCGCTTTTCAGTCTTCGTGCTTTTCAGATCGTTTTCTGGTGTTCAGTTGGTGCTTGTGGGTTCGTATCTGTCTTTCAGGGCGTGTAGTAAGTTTGTATCTGTTTCCAGTGCATTCTTGTCTTCTGATTTTCAGGTCGTTCTTCATAGGCCTTGCTGTTCTTCAGTGCGTTCTGTTAGTTCGTTCTGACCAGCCGACCGTTTTCTAGCCATGTTGCGGGTACGTACTCAGCGTAGTTCGTGCAGTGCATAGGCTTGGTGTTGGGCTTCTTTCTTTAACCCAAGCTCAATCCATGAACAGGGTGAGGAGGAGTTCATGGACGAATAATTGGTTACTCCAGCATGACCAATTCTGTCACATGCATGCCTTTGCTGCTGGAGATCCAGGAGAATAATCCTGATGACTTCAGGAACTATTTCCGGATGACGGACCCTGTTTTTCACCGTCTGTTGGCTTTGCTGTCGCCTTATATCACGAAGCAGAACACCTGCATGCGGCAAGCCATCACTTCCGAGCAAAGGCTAGTTGCCTCGTTGCCTTGGTGACTGGGAGAAGTCTGCAGGACCTCAAGTTCTCAACAGGCATCTCCCCCCAGGCTCTGGGGATCATTATCCCAGAGACCTGTTCTGCCATCATCCAAGTCCTGCAGAAGGACTATATTAAGGTAAGTTTTCTCCTTTAACATCATATTCTATGTATTGAATGTATGCTAATGTATTGTATTGTATTTCTTTCATCATTCCCTAATTACCATTAGACATGTGCATTTAGTTTAGTTCTGAATCGAAATTCGGACAAATTTTTCATTATTCGGACGTTCGGATGCATCCGAATTACAATACTAACGAATTTAACCGAATCCGAAATAACGTTTTAAATCGAAAAACCACAGACGAAATTCGAATCGAATTCGAAAACAAATTCTACTCAAATCAAATTTGAAAACAATTCGAATCGAAAACAAATTTGAATCGAAAAAATATAAAATCAATTTCTAAAAAAGAATACAATAAAATAGAATATAAAATAATAACACAATAGAATGAAAATAAAAGAATAGTAAAGAACAGAATATAATTTAATAGAATGTAATAAAATACAATAGAGGAATATGACCTTCTTCTGAAATTCTAATTTCGAATAGTATAAATTCGAATTCGAGAATAGATTGGAAAATAACTCAAAACAATGGAAACTAAAATAATATATATTATATTTTATTATAGTCTATTCTTAGTCTATTCTTTTCTATTATTCTATATTCTAATATTTTCTATTCGAATTTGATCCAAATTTTTATACTAAATTTGAATTTCCGAAGATGGTTTTATATATATATATATATATATATATATACATATACATACACACACATACAGTCAGGTCCATAAATATTGGGTCATCGACACAATTATAATCTTTTTGACTCTATACACCACCACAATGGATTTGAAATGAAACAAACAAGATGTGCTTTAACTGCAGACTTTCATCTTTAATTTGAGGATATTTACATCCAAATCAGGTGAACGGTGTAGGAATTACAACAGTTTGTATATGTGCCTCCCACTTTTTAAGGGACCAAAAGTAATGGGACAGATTAACAATCATAAATCAAACTTTTACTTTTTAATACTTGGTTGCAAATCCTTTGCAGTCAATTACAGCCTGAAGTCTGGAACTGTCTTCAGTTCCTGCTTGTTCTTGGGGCATTTTCCCTTTCAGTTTTGTCTTCAGCAGGTGAAATGCATGCTCAATCGGATTCAGGTCAGGTGAGTGACTTGGCCATTACATAACATTCCACTTCTTTCCCTTAAAAAACTCTTTGGTTGCTTTCGCAGTATACTTCGGGTCATTGTCCATCTGCACTGTGAAGCGCCTTCCAATGAGTTCTGAAGCATTTGGCTGAATATGAGCAATTAATATTGCCCGAAACACTTCAGAATTCATCCTGCTGCTTTTGTCAGCAGTCACATCATCAATAAATACAAGAGAACCAGTTCCATTGGCAGCCATACATGCCCACGCCATGACACTACAACCACCATGCTTCACTGATGAGGTTGTATGCTTTGGATCATGAGCAGTTCCTTTCCTTCTCCATACTCTTCTCTTCCCATCTCTCTGGTACAAGTTGATTTTGGTCTCATCTGTCCATAGGATGTTGTTCCAGAACTGTGAAGGCTTTTTTAGATGTTGTCTGACAAACTCTAATCTGGCCTTCCTGTTTTTGAGGCTCACCAATGGTTTCCATCTTGTGGTGAACCCTCTGTATTCACTCTGGTAAAGTCTTCTCTTAACCACTTAACGACCGCCCACTGTAATTATACGTCAGCAGAATGGCACCGACAGGCAGAATCACGTATATGTACGTGATCGCCTTTGTATAGTTGGGGGGTCCGATCGGACCCCCCTTCTGTACAGTGAGCAGTGGTTAAGTGTTCGGGAGCGATCCGGCATGAGGGGACGGCCGTTCGATTCCGGCCACCCCCTCTCGATCGCTCCCGGCGAATGAGAGAGCTTCCCCTGCCTGTAATGTAAACACAGACAGGAGGAAGTGATGTCATCTCTCCTCGTGTCGGTCTTTTCGATCCGGCCCGAGGAGTGAAGACATCTCACAGTAAGTGCACCAACAGCCCACTGACACCAGTACACGTAGGCACACAAATCACCCCCCAGTCACCCCCAGATCACCCCCCAGATCACCCCCAGTACCCCCAGTCACAGTGCACCGTTTGCAGTGATAATTTTTTTTACTGATCACTGCAATCAGTGTCATTTGTGACTGTAAAAAGTTGCAGGGCAGTTAGGTTTAGGCCCCTTTAGGTCCAGGGTAGCCCCCTAACCCCCCTAATAAAGGTTTAACCCCTTGATCGCCCCCCAGGTAACCCTTTCACCCCCTAACGCCAGCGTCTCTAAGCGATCGTTTTTCCGATCGCTTTTTTCTTGTCGCTGGTGTCCTAGATAGCCAGTTAATTATTTTTAGGTTCGCCGCAGGTTTTTATTAGCATCAGGTACCCCCATATATTATTTTAACCCCCTGATTGCCCCTAGAGTTAACCCTTTCACCAGTGATCACCGTATAAGCGTCACTGGTGACACTGGTTACCCAGTGAGTTATTTCGTTATTTAGGTAACCCGTCAGGTTTTTATATAGCGTCGGGTACCCCCATATTTAACCTAATAAAGGTTTTAACCCCCTGATTGCCCCTAGTTAACCCTTTCACCAGTGATCACCATATAAAGGTTACAGGTGACACTGGTTGGTTAGTTTGCTTTTTATAGCATCAGGGCACCTGCCGTATATAACCCAATAAAGGTTTAACCCCCTGATCGCCCGGCGGGTGATATCAATTAGGTTTTAGCGCCAGAGAGGGTCTGCGTCGCCCCAGGCAGCTTTAGGTTAGTGCCAGTAACGCTAACACCCACGCGCAAAGCATACACCTCCCTTAGTGGTATAGTATCTGATCAGATCTATACTAGCGTCCCCAGCGGTTTAGGGTTCCCAAAAACGCAGTGTTAGCGGGATCAGCCCAGATACCTGCTAGTACCTGCGTTTAGCCCCTCCGCCCAGCCCAGCCCACCCAAGTGCAGTATCGATCGATCACTGTCACTTACCAAACACAACACACATAACTGCAGCGTTCGCAGAGACAGTCCTGATCCCTGCGATCGCTAACAGTTTTTTTGGTAGCGTTTGATACATTTGGTGACAGTCAGGTGCTTTTTTTCCTGTGAATCTTACTAGTGTACCCCTAAATTTAGAGCCCAAAATGGCAAGTCGAAGGTACACTAGTAAAGAGGCCTACGAGATTCTGAGCATGACAGATAGTGAAGAGGAGGTCACGTATCTGTCAGATTCAGGCTCAGAATATCTTCCCGTAGAAGACAGTGACGTCAGCGGCCCCACGTCAGATAGCTCTGACGACGAAGTTGAGGTCCCTGCTAAGGTCAGGTGTACCCGATCCCGATCTTCTGAGGTTGTTGAGGAGCAAGAACCGCAGGGCTCTCATATCATGGAGCAGAGTAGTACAAGCGCCGCTATTCCTTCTGGTGAATTGGCAAGCACCAGCGGCCTAGTACAGCCTGGGCGTACATCCAGCACTGCAGTATCACGTGGTGACGTGGCGAGTCCCATAAGTGCAGTTCAAGCTGGCGAGGTGGCAAGCACAAGTAGTGTCCCGCTGCCACCAAGAAGACAAAGGCAGGCCCGTCGTGCCCATAGTGCCCTTCCTGCAGAATTTGCCTATCCTGATTGGGTCCCCACCACTTCTGCAGAACCCGTACTTCCCCCATTCACTGCCCAACCCGGTATTCAGGTGGAAACAGCTGATTTTATGCCAATCGATTATTATTCGCTGTTTTTCACGGAAGATCTCTATAGATCTATTGTGGACCAGAGTAATTTGTATGCTGGTCAATTCATCGCCGCTAACCCCCAGTTGCCTAAAATTGCCAAAGATTGGAAACCAATTACGGTTTCCGAATTTAAGACCTTTCTGGGCCTTTCCCTCAACATGGGCACACATAAATTCCCGTCATTGCGTGCTTATTGGTCCACGCACCCAATTGACCACATGCCCGTGTTCTCTGCCTCCATGCCCAGGACACGATACGAGCAGATTTTGCGGTTCATGCACTTCAACGACAATGAACTTTGTCGTCCACGTGGGTACCCTGAGTACGACCGGCTCTATAAAATTCGGCCCCTCATAAACCACTTCAACGAACGTTTTGCAGCCTTGTTTATTCCCGATCAAGCTGTCTGCGTTGATGAGTCCCTGATTAAATTTTCTGGCCGCTTGGCTTTCAAGCAGTACCTTCCCAGCAAGCGTGCCAGATACGGGGTCAAGCTCTATAAGTGCTGTGACAGGGCAACAGGCTATGTATGGAGCTTTATGGTTTATGAGGGAAAAGATAGTCAGGATGAGCCGGTCAACTGCCCGGATTACATAGGGAGCGCTGGCAAGATAGTGTGGAAATTGGTGTCACCCTTATTCGGAAAGGGGTACCACTTGTATGTGGACAATTATTACACGAGCGTGCCACTGTTTAGTCACTTGTTTGATCATCAGATTGGAGCATGTGGCACCGTGCGACCTAATCGCCGGGGCTTTCCCCAGCGGCTTGTAGATGCCCGTCTTAGGCTGGGGGAGAGAGCCTGCGTGAAGTGTAATAACTTGCTCGCTATGAAGTGGAGGGACAATAAGAATGTTTTCCTTCTTACCTCCCTTCATGCAGACACGACAGTCCAAATTCGTACGGCGGCTGGTGTTGTGGAGAAACCCCTCTGTGTCCACGAATATAACAAAAATATGGGAGGGGTGGACCTCAACGACCAGTTGATGGCGCCGTATCTAATTGACCGTAAGGTGAGACGCTGGTACAAAAAAGTGTCTCTATCCTTATTCCAATTGGCTTTGCTGAATGCTCATGTGCTATACGGAGCTTCAGGCGGGACGTTATCTCTTCTAAAATTCCAGAATGAGATAATCACAGAACTCCTGTATCCAGGCGGTTCTGCACCTCACCATCCCCTACCAAATGCAGTAAGCCGGCTGCATGAGAGGCATTATCCGTATGCCCTCCCGAGTACCCCTACCCAACGAACCCCCCAAAAAAGATGTCGTGTCTGTAGCAAGCGCGGATTTAGGCGTGACACCCGTGTTTTTTGTCCACTCTGTCCTGACAAACCTGGTCTTTGCCTTGGTGAATGTTTTGATCGCTACCACTCAAAAGTGAAGTTTTAGCGTAGGGTACAGCATTTCACAGACTAGGACACACTTACACAGGGTCTCCCAAGATGCCATTACATTTTGAGAGACCCGAACCATTACAGTTGTTAAAGTTACAAAAAAAAGTGTAAAACAGAAAAAAAAAACGTAAAAAACAAAACACAAAAAAAAAAAAAAAAAAAAAAAATAGTTGTCGTTTTATTGTTCTCTCTCTCTCTCTATTTTCTCTCTATTGTTCTGCTCTTTTTTACTGTATTCTATTCTGCAATGTTTTATCATGCTTGCTTTTCAGGTATGTAATTTTTTGTTTTCAGGTACGCCATTCAGTTGCAGCGCGGATCTATTTATCTTGACAGCAACAGCGTTTGCTCCCACGATACATAAAGCCGTGACTCCAACGCTGTAGGAGGTGATTTCACCACCACAGTTTAAAAAAAGAGCATATATGCCGAAGCATGGGGGCAGCAGGGGCGGAGGAGCGATTTTGCTCCTAATGCTGCGTATATACGGTCGAAATTCCGACAGAGGCTTGCCCGTGGAAAAGTCCGACCGTGTGTACGCGGCATAACTTTTTTGCGGGAGGATGCCCCCATGCTTCGGCATATATATATTTTAGGCACAGGTTGCGTTAAAAAAAATGTTTTATTTTTTACTAAGTTTTGTTTTGGTATTTGCTTTGCAGGTATGGTATGGTCTTACTGTTGTACTGTAATGTTACTTTGTTTTAATGTTAACCATCATTTGCTTAGCAGGTACGCCATTCAGTTGCATCGCGGATTTATTTATCTTGACAGCAACAGCGTTTGCTCCCACGATACATAAAGCCGTGACTCCAACGCTGTAGGAGGTGATTTCACCACCACAGTTAAAAAAAGAGCATATATGCCGAAGCATGGGGGCAGCAGGGGCGGAGGAGCGATTTTGCTCCTAATGCCGCGTATATACGGTCGAAATTCCGATGGAGGCTTGCCCGTGGAAAAGTTCGACCGTGTGTACGCGGCATAACCTTTTATGCCGCGTACATATGGTCGAAATTCCGACGAAGGCTTGCCCGTGGAAAAGTCCGACCGTGTGTACGCGGCATAACTTTTTTGCGGGAGGATGCCCCCATGCTTCGGCATATATGCCCATCATTAGAAGTGGGTGGATGAAGGGAGGTATTCTAATGGTGGGCATACCCACCGATCAATCTCTTTTTTTCGTTCAGCCAACAGGCTGCATGAAAAAAAAGATTACAATACATGTCCAACAAGGACCAGCAACGTACTGGTATGTTGCTGGACTTTGAATGGTTATACCAGATTGATGCCTGCGGGTATCATTCTTTTCAGCCAGCGGCCGGCTTTCATGTAAAAGCAATCCTAGTGGCTAATTAGCCTCTGGACTGCTTTTACAAGCAGTGGGAGGAAATGCCCCCCCCCCGGATATAAACAGCACCATTGGGAAATTGGGAAAGCATTTTATCACACCGATCTTGGTGTGGTCAGATGCTTTGAGGGCAGAGGAAAGATCTAGGGTCTAACCCCCCATTTTTTTTCAAAAAAAGAGTACCTGTCACTACTTATTGCTATCATAGGGGATATTTACATTCCCTGAGATAACAATAAAAATGATAAATAAAAAAAAAAATACTTGGAAGGAACAATTTAAAAATAAAATAAAAAAGCAAAATAAATAATAAAAAAATAAATAAAAAATAAAAAAAGCACCGCTGTCCCCCCCTACTCTTGCGCAAAGGCGAACGCAAGCGTCGGTCTAGCGTCATATGTAAATAGCAATTGCATCATGCATGTGAGGTATCACCGCGAAGGTCAGATCGAGGGCAGTAATTTTAGCAGTAGACCTCCTCTGTAAATCTAACGTGGTAACCTGTAAAGGCTTTTAAATGCTTTTAAAAATGAATGTAGTTTCTCGCCGCTGCGCGTTTGTGCGCAATTTTAAAGCATGTCGTGTTTGGTATCCATGTACTCGGCCTAAGATCATCTTTTTTATTTCATCAAACATTTGGGCAATAGTGTTTTTTAGTGCATTAAAAATAAAAAAAGTGTGTTTTTCCCCCCAAAAATGCATTTGAAAAATCGCTGCGTAAATACTGTGTGGAAAAAAAAATGCAACACCCACTATTTTAATCTGTAGGGCCTTTGCTTTAAAAATATATATAATGTTTGGGGGTTCAACATAATTTACTTGCAAAAAAAAAAATGTTTTCATGTAAACAAAAAGTGTCAGAAAGGGCTTTGTCTTCAAGTGGTTAGAAGAGTGGATGATGTGTGACATAAGCTTCCTAATGTTGTGCATAAAATGCCAGGACAGTTCAAAACCCCCCCAAATGACCCCATTTTGGAAAGTAGACACCTCAAGCTATTTGCTGAGAGGCATGTTGAGCCCATTGAATATTTTTTTTGTCCCAAGTGATTGAATAATGACAAAAAGAAAAAAAAAAGAAAAAATTACAAAAAGTTGTCACTAAATTATATATTGCTCAAACATGCCATGGTTATATGTGGAATTGCACCCCAAAATACATTCTGTTGCTTCTCCTGAGTACGGGGATACCACATGTGTGAGACATTTTGGGAGCCTAGCCGCGTACAGGACCCCAGAAAACCAAGCACCGCCTTCAGGATTTCTAT
Organism: Rana muscosa; assembly: GCA_029206835.1. NCBI lineage: Eukaryota > Metazoa > Chordata > Amphibia > Anura > Ranidae > Rana > Rana muscosa. The sequence continues at coordinate 37,058,936 of CM055122.1, forward strand.
GGGTGTAAATTTTTGATTTCACTCCTCACTGCCTATCACAGTTTCGGAGGCCATGGAATGCCCAGATGGCACAAAACCCCCCCAAATGACCCCATTTTGGAAAGTAGACACCCCAAGCTATTTGCTGAGAGGTATGTTGAGTATTTTGCAGATCTCGCTTTTTGTCACAAAGTTTTAAAAATTGAAAAAAGAAAAAAAAATGTCTTTCTTCATTTTCAAAAACAAATGAGAGCTGTAAAATACTCACCATGCCTCTCGGCAAATAGCTTGGGGTGTCTACTTTCCAAAATGGGGTCATTTGTGGGGGTTTTGTGCTATTTTGGCATTTTATGGCCTTCAAAACTGTGATAGGTAGTGAGGAGTGAAATCAAAAATTTGTGCCCTTAGAAATCCTGAAGGCGGTGCTTGGTTTTCGGGGGCCCGTACGCGGCTAGGCTCTCAAAAAGTCCCACACATGTGGTATCCCCGTACTCAGGAGAAGCAACCAAATGTATTTTGGGGTGCAATTCCGCATATAACCATGGCATGTTTGAGCAATATATCATTTAGTGACAACTTTGTGCAAAAAAAAACAAAGTTTGTCATATTCCCGCAACTTGTGGCAAAATATAAAATATTCCATGGACTGAACATGCCTCTCAGTAAATAGCTTGGGGTGTCTACTTTCCAAAATGGGGTCATTTGGGGGGATTTTGTGCTATTTTGGCATTTTATAGCCTTCGAAACTGTGATAGGTAGTGAGGAGTGAAATCAAAAATTTACGCCCTTAGAAAGCCTGAAGGCGGTGCTTGGTTTTTGGGGCCCCGTACCCGGCTAGGCTCTCAAAAAGTCCCACACATGTGGTATCCCCGTACTCAGGAGAAGCAACCAAATGTATTTTGGGGTGCAATTCCGCATATAACCATGGCATGTTTGAGCAATATATCATTTAGTGACAACTTTTTGTACATTTTTTTTTTTTGTCATTATTCAATCACTTGGGACAAAAAAAAAATATTCAATGGGCTCAACATGCCTCTCAGCAATTTCTTTGGGGTGTCTACTTTCCAAAATGGGGTCATTTTGGGGGGTTTTGTGCTATCTTGGCATTTTATGGCCTTCAAAACTGTGATAGGTAGTGAGGAGTGAAATCAAAAATTTATGCCCTTAGAAACCTTGAAGGCTGTGCTTGGTTTTTGGGGTCCCGTACGCGGCTAGGCTCCCAAAAAGTCCCACACATGTGGTATCCCCGTACTCAGGAGAAGCAGCAGAATGTATTTTGGGGTGTAATTTCACATATGCCCATGGCATGTGTGAGCAATATATCATTTAGTGACAACTTTGTGCAAAAAAAAAGAAAGTTTGTCATATTCCCGCAACTTGTGGCAAAATATAAAATATTCCATGGATTGAACATGCCTCTCAGTAAATAGCTTGGGGTGTCTACTTTCCAAAATGGGGTCATTTGGGGGGATTTTGTGCTATTTTGGCATTTTATAGCCTTCGAAACTGTGATAGGTAGTGAGGAGTGAAATCAAAAATTTACGCCCTTAGAAAGCCTGAAGGCGGTGCTTGGTTTTTGGGGCCCCGTACCCGGCTAGGCTCCCAAAAAGTCCCACACATGTGGTATCCCCATACTCAGGAGAAGCAGCAGAATGTATTTTGGGGTGCAATTCCACATATAACCATGGCATGTGTGAGCAATATATCATTTAGTGACAACTTTTTGTACATTTTTTCTTTTTTTTTTCTTTTTGTCATTATTCAATCATTTGGGACAAAAAAAAAAATATTCAATGGGCTCAACATGCCTCTCAGCAAATAGCTTGGGGTGTCTACTTTCCAAAATGGGGTCATTTGGGGGGGTTTTGTGCCATCTTGGCATTTTATGGCCTTCAAAACTGTGATAGGTAGTGATAGGTAGTGAGGAGTGAAATCAAAAATTTATGCCCTTAGAAACCTTGAAGGCGGTGCTTGGTTTTTGGGGTCCCGTACGCGGCTAGGCTCCCAAAAAGTCCCACACATGTGGTATCCCCATACTCAGGAGAAGCAGCAGAATGTATTTTGGGGTGTAATTTCACATATGTCCATGGCATGTGTGAGCAATATATCATTTAGTGACAACTTTGTGCAAAAAAAATAAAGTTTGTCATATTCCCGCAACTTGTGGCAAAATATAAAATATTCCATGGACTAATCATGCCTCTCAGTAAATAGCTTGGGGTGTCTACTTTCCAAAATGGGGTCATTTGGGGGGGTTTTGTGCTATTTTGGCATTTTATGGCCTTCGAAACTGTGATAGGTAGTGAGGAGTGAAATCAAAAATTTGCGCCCTTAGAAATCCTGAAGGCGGTGCTTGGTTTCCGGGGTCCCGTACGTGGCTAGGCTCCTAAAAAGTCCCACACATGTGGTATCCCCGTACTCAGGAGAAGCAGCAGAATGTATTTTGGGGTGCAATTCCACATATAACCATGGCATGTGTGAGCAATATATCATCATTTAGTGACAACTTTTTGTAATTTTTTTTTTATTTTTATTTTTTTGTCATTATTCAATCACTTGGGACAAAAAAAAAAAATATTCAATGGGCTCAACATGCCTCTCAGCAATTTCCCTGGGGTGTCTACTTTCCAAAATGGGGTCATTTGGGGGGGGTTTGTACTGCCCTGCCATTTTAGCACCTCAAGAAATGAGATAGGCAGTCATAAATGAAAAGCTGTGTAAATTCCAGAAAATGTACCCTAGTTTGTAGACGCTATAACTTTTGCGCAAACCAATAAATATACGCTTATTGACATTTTTTTTTACTAAAGACATGTGGCTGAATACATTTTGGCCTAAATGTATGACTACAATTGAGTTTATTCGATTTTTCTTATAACAAAAAGTAGAAAATATCATTTTTTTCTCTAAATTTTCGGTCTTTTTCCGTTTATATCGCAAAAAATAAAAATCACAGAGGCAATCAAATACCATTAAAAGAAAGCTCTATATGTGGGAAGAAAAGGACGCAAATTTCGTTTGGGTACAACATTGCATGTCCGCACAATTTACAGTTAAAGCAGCGCAGTGCAAAATTCTGAATTCACCTCTGGTCCTTTAGCTACCAAATGGTCCGGGGCTTAAGTGGTTAATTGTTGACTTTGACACACATACACCTACCTCCTGGAGAGTGTTCTTGATCTGGCCAACTGTTGTGAAGGGTGTTTTCTACACCAGGGAAAGAATTCTTCGGTCATCCACCACAATTGTTTTCCGTGGTCTACTGGGTCTTTTGGTGTTGTTGAGCTCACCGGTGCCTTCTTTCTTTTTAAGGATGTTCCAAACAGTTTATTTGGCCACACCTAATGTTTTTGCTATCTCTCTGATGGGTTTGTTTTGTTTTTTTCAGCCTAATGATGGCTTGCTTCACTGATAGTGACAGCTCTTTGGATCTCATATTGAGAGTTGACCGCAACAGATTCCAAATGCAAATAGCACACTTGAAATGAACTCTGGACCTTTTATCTGCTCCTTGTAAATGGGATAATGAGGGAATAACACACACCTGGTCATGGAACAGCTGAGCAGCAAATTGTCCCATTACTTTTGGTCCTTTAAAAAGTGGGAGGCACATATACAAACTGTTGTAATTCCTACACCGTTCACCTGATTTGGATGTAAATACCCTCAAATTAAATCTGAAAGTCTGCAGTTAAAGCACATCTTGTTTGTTTTATTTCAAGTCCATTGTGGTGGTATATAGAGCCAAAAAGATAAAAATTGTTTCGATGTCCCAATATTTATGGACCTCACTGTATATATTTTATATTACCATTATTCTAAGATTTTTCTATTAAAATTTGAGTTCATTCTATATGAATTTTGAATTTCAGAAGATGGTTATATGTATAAATATTATCTATATATAGATATAGATAGAGATATATATCTATATCTATATCTATATATCTATCTATCTATCTATCTATCTATCTATCTATATATATATATATATCTATCTATCTATCTATAACCATTTCCCGAAATTCGTATTTCATATAGAATTAAATCGAATTTGAATAGAAAATATTCAAAACTAATAGAAAAAAATATCATAAAAAAAGCAATAGAACATTTCAGAAAAAAAATAAAATAACTTATATATAAAACCAAACCATGTTCCAACATTCAAATTTCGTATAGAATGAATTTGAATTCAGATTAGAAAAGATTAGAATACAAATAGAAAATAGACTAGAAAAATAATAGAACAGAATAGAATAAAATATAATATATATATATTATATTTTATTCTATTCTGTTCTATTGTTTTTCTATTCGATTCTTTACAATATTTTCTATTCTATTCTAATCTTTTCAATTCGAATTTCAATTCATTCTATACAACATTTTAATTTCGGAAGATGGTTATATATATATATATATATATATATATATATATATATATATATATATATATATATATATATATATATATAAACATTTTCTGAAATTTGAATTTCATATAGAATGAAATAGAATTTGAATACAAACGATTACAATAAAATAGAAAAGAAAAGAATTGCATAGAAAAGCAATAGAGCAGATATGAAGAAAAAAAAATATATATATATATATATATAGCCATCTTCCGAAATTCGAATTTCCTATAGAGTGAATTAGAATAGAAAAGATTTGAATAGAAAAGAATAGACTAGAAAAACTATTAAAAAGAATAGTATAAAATATTATTTTATTCTATTCCAATCACTGAGTCCAAGCCTTATTCTTCAAGGGGAAACCCTAACCCCAACCCTAACCCTAACCCAAACCCCAACCCTGACCCTACCCCAATCACAACCCTAACCCCTAACCCTAACCCCTAATCCTATCCCTAACCCTAACCCCAACCCTATAAAAATATAATATATATGTATATCTATAGATATAGATATATATATAGGTATATCTATAGATATAGATCTATATATATATATAAATAACTATCTTCTGAAATTCGATTTTTGTATAGAATGATTTTGAATAGAAAAGATTAGAATAAAATAAAATAGAAAAGAATAGACTAGAAAAACAATAGAACAGAATAGAATAAAATATAATATATTATATTTAATTTTATTATGTTATATTGTTTTTCTAGTCTATTTTTTTCTATTCAAATCTTTTCTATTCTAATCTAAATCTATCTATACTAAATTAGAATTTCGGAAGATGGTTTTATAAATATATAAATACTGTGTGATGTCATCACCTCCCCCCCTCCTCCATCTATAGAGAGACAATAACCTCCATACACCATCCAATCAGAGCTCAGCATCTCCATCCATCCCCCACACTCACTAATACCCCACACATTATTTTAGCACATCTCCTGTAGTCTATTAATAGCTATTTCATTAATTTTTTTTGCAGATTACGATCAATTTCCTTTATTTCCAGCAGATCTCCTGCAGACTATTAGCATCTATTTCACTTATGAATGGAGGAACGGTTTGAGGAAGAGACAACAAGAGAGACATCATCACCGCTTATATCTCTATACACAGAAATGGCTGCTAATAGTTTGCAGGAGACCTGCAAAAAAAAAAATATGAAATAGAGGCTTATAGTCTGCAGATCTGGTGAGAAAATTAAATAGATACTAATAGTCTGCAGGAGATCTGCAAAAAATATATATAAATGCTAACAGTCTGCAAGAGATCTGATGGAAATAAATAGTAATCTGTAAAAAAAATATATGAAATAGATGCTTATAGTCTGCATGAGATCTTCTGAAATAAAGGAAATGGCTGCTCTAATGCAAAAAAAGAAAAGAAAAATGAAATAGATGCTAATAGTCTGCAGGAGATCTGCAAAAAATGAAATAGATGTTAATATACTGCAGAAGATCTGATGGAAATAAATAGTAATCTGCAACAAAAAAAAATGAAATAGATGCTAATAGTCTGCAGGAGATCTGCAAAAAAAAGTGAAATGGCTGTTAATAGTCTACAGGAGATCTGCTAAAAAAAGAAATAGATGTTAATAGTCTGCAGGAGATCTGGTGAGAAAACGAAATAGATACTTATAGTCTGCAGGAGATCTGCAAAAAAAATGAAATAGATGCTAATAGTCTGCAGGAGATCTTATGGAAACAAATAGTAATCTGCAAAAAAAATTAAAAATGAAATAGATAGTATCTATATTCTATTCTGTTCTATTGTTTTTCTAGTCTATTTTCTATTTCTATTCTAATCTTTTCTATTCAAATTCTAATTCATTCTATACGAAATTTGAATGTCGGAAAAAAAAATATATATATATAACCATCTTCCGAAATTCAAATTTAGTATACCGGTATAATGATTTTGATTTTAATAGAAAAGATTTGAATAGAATATAAAAGAATAGAACAGAATAGAACAAAATATAATATATTCTATTCTGTTCTATTGTTTTTCTAGTCTATTCTCTGTTTTTCTATTTTATTATCTTTTCTATTCGGTTGAAATGATTTTAAATAATTTTGAATCCGGTTGAAATATTATCGAATTTGGATGAAATATTAACGAATGAGGATGAAATATTATCGAATCCGGTAGAAATATTTTAGAATTTGGTTGAAATATTTTCGAATGCGACCGATTTTTCGAATTCGGTCGAAAACAAAACAAATTCCGAAAACGAATTTAACGAATCCAATTAAACAAAATTAATTAATTAACGAATTAAAATGAAATGAAACAAAACAAATTTTTTCCTTTTGCACATGTCTAATTACCATGATTGTAATATGTGGTGAATGTCCCCTTTGTCCTTATGCATGCTATAAGCTTTTAATGCTCCTTTTTTGGCCTACATGCATATTTCCCTTCATGCTATCCTTGGCTCATACACACCTAGCCTAGGCACTTAACAATGTATTTTGTCAGCTCCATTGTATTGCTTTACCGTATTAATAATTTTTTTTTATTTTTTGACTCCACAGTTTCCTTCAACGCCACAGGAATGGCAGACTGTGGCATCCCAGTTTGCCCACCAGTGGAACTTTCCTAACTGTGGAGGTGCAATAGATGGGAAACACGTCCACATCGTGCCACCACCCCATTCGGGGTCATACTATTTTAACTATAAGGGGTTTTATAGTATCGTGTTGATGGTGGTGGTGTCAGCACAATATGAGTTCCTCTATGTGGAAGTAGGGAAGAATGTCCGGATGTCAGATGGTGGAGTCTTCGCCCAGACAGAGTTTTCCAGACGTCTCCAGAGGGGTGGCCTGGCATTGCCACCTGATGAAGACAATGTTGAAGGACTCCCGTTCATCTTTATTGCTGATGAAGCATTTGGTCTGGGCAAATAACCTGATGAGGCCATTCCCCCAGAGGACCCTCACCCTGAAGAGGAGGGTTTTTAACTACCGGCTGGCTAGAGCCTGAAGAGTCGTTGAGAATGCCTTTGGGATAATGGCCAGCCGGTTCCGCCTATTTCTGACAGCAATACACATGGCGGAATACAAACTTAACCACATCATCTTATCCTGCTGCATACTGCACAATTTTTTGCAGGAAAATTCACTAAATTATCTTGGCTCAGTTGGGCCTGAGGCCGGACTTTCTGGGAATCTCCTGATGGGCCTGGATACTGGCCGTCCTGGCTTGCCCCCCCAAAGCGCCCGTGAAGTTTGCCAGAAATATGTAGATTATTTCACGAGTAGGGGGGCCATTGCTATGCCAGACAATGTCTAAATCATTTTTTTATAATAAAAAAAATTATCTGCTAATATCTTGAATTTGATTTATTGCTTGTGTTTCTTTAAGGTGTCTCCTAGGTTCTCCTAGTGCACTTGTAGTGCCAAGTGGATTTTCCTTTAGTAAATAACCCCAATTGTCACCGTAAACACCAAATTACTTCAAAAAATGGTATTTGAGCATTGAAATAAGAAGCCACACATAGTTAATTATCAAAAGTTTTACTCAGTGGACATTCACATGTGCGTTATATTTTTTTTGGGTAAAATACAACATTTTTTTTTTTTACATACATTTTGTGTTTTTGCATAAACAGGAAATGTTTCAAAACATAACATACACAAATCTGGAACTTACAAAGTTCAACACTGAAAAACTGAATGCAATATCAGACATTATAGTGTGTCCAAACTGTCTTGATCTTGCCTTCATCAGATGGGGTGATGTCACCCCTGAACAAGCCAAATTTTGAAGATGCACACAAATTGTGAGGGAAAATGGGGATTTTCCTCCTGATCCCATGCCTAATGTCAACATGTACTATCTCCCATAATGGGGGATCAATGGACATGTTTTGGGGGGAAACCCCTTCCTTTCACCTACTTGAGTTGCGAGGAAGGGGTTGCACCCACAAAACGCGTAAATTGATATCCCCTGATGGGAGATAGCACATGTTGACCCACTGTGTGCATCTTCAAAATTTGGCTTGAAAAAAGAAGTGCATAAAAAAACAAAAGGTGGGAATTTTGTGTTTCTTTAGATTCGCCCCAAAACATCAATCATGTTCTTAAATGTTTGATCCAGAAGATTGATATTATTCCTCATGATGTCTACTTCTCGACTACACACCATGATTTTCTGGATTATTATTTGTGCACTAGCACTTGTGTGTGAAATGAGGAGTTTCTTCTTCACCAACATGTTCATCACCTAAAAATAAAGAAAGGTATTATAAATATGCAGGCCTACATCTCTTACCTGAATCTGTGGTGTCACACACTGACCTGTTGTGGTGACAATTTCCACCACTTCATCCACCTCTCTTTCCTCCACATCTGCATCTTGGGGTTTTCTCTGGTCCCATTCTTTAGGAGGTGTGGGGTTCCTGGTATCCTCTGAGTGGTGTCCTCCGAGTCTTCGTTCCCCTATGAGAATGAAACAAAAGTTATACTTAGCACACAGATATTTGAGGCCAGAAAAAGCAATATGAAACATTGCTTGGAAGTGGGGTACAATTGTCTGTTTTGGCAGAGTTCCAAGCTGAAGACATGATTTTTCCCGTTACCAAAGATGGAATACTTACCTTTTTGGGACAAGTTTCACACATGAAGAAACCCCAAGTATCCACTGGAGCACCTGAGTGGGACACCCTAAAAAGGTTGTTCTGGTGTCCCACACTAGTGCTCCTGAGACCAGATGTGTAAACAGCTGCTGAGTGTCCTCTCCATTACACTGCATCAAGTTTGCATTTCATTCTAGTTACAAACACATCTAGACAACAATGTAATAAACTTATTTTAATACAAATAGGCATGACCAAATGTAGTTAACCCTGTATCTACCAAAAACATTGTATGTAGTGTGCGAACAATGTTTCCTTCGACCGATTACTGTGCCCACTAACATGAAAGTTACCATTTTAAACTGTCCAACAGTAAAGAAAAGCACATGGAGCAACATGCAAGTAATAATAATAATAGAAACACAGGACAAATACTTACTTTTTTTAAGCATTTTCTTGATCCTCCTGTACTGGTCATGCTCCGTCAATTTCAGGTCTGACCAGAGTTTCCTCAATTGCTCCTTGGATCGTCGTACCCCAAAATTCTTGTGCAGACTTCTCACAACTTTAGACATGATCTTGGCCTTTGTCACATTAGGGTTGGTGTACGGTCCATGCTTCCCATCATAGTCGGTCCTGCTCAAGATGTCCACCATCTCTGCCATCTCTGCAAAAGGACATATTTGAGGCCTTATATCTCCTCCTGGATTGTGACGTTTCTGGCTCCGGGCTTTCCTCGTCATTAGTGCTATTATCATGCACCTGCTGGGTCTCTGCCATGACTCTCCCACTGCACGCCGAAAGAGAAAGGGCGGGGAACATACTAGAAAGAACATCAGGGGCGGGCGACGTGTGCAGAGTTTCACGCATGCGCAGTGTATATAAAGCTAACACGCATGTGTCGTACCTACGTTCTGTGTGTGGAGGAAGGAGTAAGTGCCGAATGTGAGCCCGAAGGTAACATTTTAACTTGGGTCATCAGTGGCCTATACTGCTTCAAGATTATGGCCTATATGGGGATAAGATTAGTAGAGTTTAGACTGACATTAGTATTTTTGGCTTGTGTTTTGTCTTGCAGGAAAAATTAATACTTTCAAAAATCACGCATTTATGAGCGAGTTCCTTGACAGGTACCGGGATCTGCCTGCTTTGTGGGAAACCAAAAACCCCACCCATAAGAAAAGAGGAGCAAGGAGGGCAGCGCTGGAGAACCTGCTGCAATTTGTACAGACACAGGTCCCCAGTGCAACCATCCAGGTTGTGGACACTAAAATTGGGAACTTGAAGGGCACATACAGGAAGGAGCGCACTAAAGTCTTGGAATCTCAGAAATCAGGAGCAGCAGCGGATGTTTATGAACCCAGTCTGTGGTACTACAATAAATTGCGCTTTCTGGACGACCAGCTTGAAGTGAGGCCATCGCTTTCTACCCTTCCCTCCACCCTTCCCTCCAGCCTAGCTGAGGCTTCCGTGGAGCAACCTGAGCCTTCCATCCTGGAAGAAGTGGATGCACCCAGCTGGAGCCAGGTATAGTATTTTTCAAATGATTTATTGTCCTAAAATGAATGATGTAAAATAGATGTTAATATTGAAAAGAAAATAATGTTTGATCAAAAAGTGTGACATATCAACAGACAGTAGTGGCCAAAAATGATTGGGACAAGAATGAAAACTGCTGGGGTCAGAATGATAGTCTTTTCTATTTATTAACATTCAGTTTGCAACATTCATGATTTGATAATTGTGTGTGATTGATGAACCAAAAACTAAAACTATGTCCCTTTTTTATACACAGGATGAGCTCAGTCAGGATGAGGGTGTGGAACGTGGCAGGCAGGGGGAGGCCGGGGGTAGTGTCAGCCAGGAGAAGGCCGAGCCCAGTGGCAGCCAGGAGGTGGCCGGGCCAAGTGGCCGCACCCAATCCCAGGTGCCTCCCCTCCGCCTTCACACCATAAGGGCCAAGAGGGGTAGGAACGTTGAAGAGGCAACACTTGCCCTCATTAGGGATGCTCATGCGACCCTCAATGACCCCCCCATTGCTCAAGAGGGCTATGCCTGCCTAGTTGCAGCCAAAATGCAGGAATTGGAGAGGGGCCAACCCTCCTCTGTGAGACCCTAATTTTCAAGGCCCTAAATAAGGGGTTGATGGGCGAACTAACAAGAAATACTGATCTTTGTGAGGTCGCCCATCCTTCACCTCCTCCTCCTCCTTCTCATCCTCCTCCACCTCCTCCTCCTTCTTCTCCTCCTCCTGCCACAAGTCCACCTCCAGTGCCACAGGCTCCAAGGAAACGTGCAGGGAAGGGTCCAGGGAAGGCTACAAAGAAGACAGGAAAGTGATGGCCTGGCTTCAGTCTGGTATGACAGAAGACACAGGCTGTTGTAGTACCACAGACTGGGGACATATTTGTCATCTGCTGCTGTTCCTGATCTCTGGGAGTCCAGGACCAGATTGTGCTCCCTATTGTATGGACTTCTCTAGCTCCCAATTTTCTTGTCCACAGAGTTGATATCTGCCATGGGGTCCAAAGGCTTCGCTAATTGCAGCAGTTTCTCCAGCGTTGCCGTCTTCTTTATTTTGTTAAGAGCCAGAATAAATGGAATTAATTTTACAGTAAATACTTGCCTATGAGTTTTTCTTAAAAAAGGACAGTTTGTTTGGGAGTAGGCAGGTACATTTCAAAAATACAATGTCTAATTAACAAGGCACACCAACCAATCTCCTTGAGGTAAAAAATACAAGATAATAATGTTGTTATGCTAACTTGACACACCAAAAAAAAAATATGGAGATCACTAGAAAATATTTTAAAAAATAATCCCAAAAAAATGCAGATCTTAATTTACATTTTAACACAAAAAAGACAATAATATTTTTATAAACACTATTATGGAGATCTGGCTTTAAAAAACAAATAAATATTCATGAGATCATGAGAAATAATAAAGAAACAAGTTTATCAGAACTCTGTGTGAATATCAGCAGCAAAACAACTTCATTAGTGTGGCATTATAAAGAAGAAAATAATGCGCTGCATTAAACAAAGCAATAATTTGCAGCGTAAAGAATGTGCTATCTCCACTACGAATGCTAGTTTAACCAGAACGAGCGCTCCGGTCTCATATTTGATTCCGAGCATGCACGTTTTTTTTTCCCGTCAGAAAAGCATACAGACGAACAGTTTTCCCGCTCTGATTTTTTTCCTGACGGGAAAAAAGAGATCCTGCTCTCTTTTTTTTTTCCGGCAGTTTTCCTGTTGGAAAAACTGTGATGGAGCATACACACGGCTGGAATTCCCGGCCAAAAGCTCTCATCGCAGTTTTTCCGATGGGAAAACTGGTCGCGTGTATGAGGCAACACTCTCTGTTCTGCTTTGCTAAAAAAAACAAGGCATGCTGCTGGTAAAAGGGGTTTACTCTGGGCTTGCCTACAAATCTTTTTTGTTTTCTAGTGTCCAGTCCCCCTGTAGGTCGCTGTATTACCCAAAAGCTAAGGACTTACTGTGTCTGTAAATACATTCCAACAAAAGGATTTTACAGTAAGTACAAAAATTCTATATTGGCTGTACATAAATTTTTATTATTTAGTATAGTAAAACATAATGCAAATTCTTAAAGGAAAATCAAACAATAATAAACATAATATAACATCTTCTTTCATTGCCTGTATTTCTGAATTATACTCTTTCCAAGCACATGTTTAGGAACACTATACCAATAGTCAGAAGGGGCTCTTGCTGCCCTAAAAACAATTCCTTATAGCATGGATTTCACATTCCACAAACATTCATTTGAGATCCTGGTAAATATTGACTTGATTTTATCACAAAATGTATGCAGACTGTTCAGCTGCACACATATGTTGTAAATCTCATCTTATAGCACATTCCAAATGTGTTCTTTAGATTCAGATCTGGTGAATGGCTGAATATCGGTGTGCCACAGCAGCTCATTCCCCCCTACTTCCAAACTGTGTCTGTATGATTTTATGCATTGTTCTGCTATCACATGATAAGCTGATTTGATAATTGCATGAATAAGCAGGTGTACAGGTGTTCCTAATAAACTACTCTGTAAAGGTATAAGGAACTATATATACACACAATTGTGTTGCAACACTAACATTTGAATGTATACTAATAGAAACAAATAAACACTAATTTTCACTTATATACAGTGTGTTGGTGCACAGAATATAAATTTAAGATCTTTTCTTTTTTCCAGGTCCATGTTGAGTAGTTTATACTTGCCTACCAGTGGAAAAATCTTTGTTAATGGAAGGGATATGCAAACTGAACTTATGGCTATTAGAAAGGAGATCGGTGTTTGTCCACAATATGATGTCCTTTTTGACTATTTAACCGTAAAAGAACATCTTATGTTATTTGGAGCTCTGAAAATACCTTCCTGGACCAAGAACAAACTCGAAAGAGAAGCTGAAGAGTCAGTATAATTCAATTTGTTTAAACATAAAATCAGAGATAAGCAATTCCTTATGCACCAAATCGCTTTAAGTAAACATTTTTGAACTTTCAGTGGTTTGTTGCAAAAAGTGTCTGCCATCTTTATGTTCTATATAAAACCATAACTGGAACCCAAGTTTTCCATTAATGATGAGAAAATTTCAGCAAACATGCTGTGCTGGAAATTTAAAGTGATATTGAAGTCTTGTTTTTTTTTTTTTTTAAATAACAAACATGTTATACTTACCTGCTCTGTGCAGTGTTTTTTCACAGTGCTCCTGGCCCCTACCGAGTGCCCCCACAGCAAGCAGCTTTCTATGGGGGCACCCAAGCCGAGCCACTGCTCTGTGTTGGTTCAGACACTGAGCCATGGCTTGGCCCACCCCCTCTCTTTCCTCATTGGCTCACTGACTTTAATGGACAGAAATGGGAGCCAGCGGCACCCACTTCTGTCCCAGCCAATGAGGAGGCAGAGTCTCAAACAGCCGGGGCTCTCGTGCAACATCGCTGGATCGAGATGGGGCTCAGGTAAATATTAGGGGTGCTGGGGCAGCTGCTGCACACAGAAGGTGTTTTATCTTAATGCATAGAATGCATTAAGTTAAAAAAACCTTCTGCCTTTAGAACCACTTTAGCATAGCAGGGGCTGAGGCTAAGAACCACTTCACTGGGTTGTCTATTTGAAAACCAGCTGGTGTTTGTGGAAATGGTAAAGGCATTTTCCCTATTAATATAGAATGTATATACAGTATGTCTTTAGAAAGACCGAAACCTTTTTAAGCACCTATGGATAGAGGTTTTTGTAACCTTTCTATTAAAGGTATATATATATATATATATATATATATATATATATATATATACATATATATACATATACACACAGTGCTCAGCATAAATGAGCGCACCCTTTTTGAAAAGTAAGATTTTAATCAATACCTCAATGATCACAAGAACAAATTCCAAAATTTGGGCAAAACTGTGTTGTAGAACATTTGTTTAGCTCATTACATGAAAGTAAGGTTATTAGTATAACTTAGATTACAAAATCTTCAGTTTTACTTAGTTGGTGCAAAAATAAATACACCCACAACAAAAACGACTACTTCTAGTATTTTGAATGACCTCCATGATTTGTAAAGACAGCACCAAGTGTTCTTTGCTTTGCTGATCTTCTTATAGCCTTCACCTTTCTTGTGTAAATAAACTATTTTCTTTCTCAGGACTTGTGACATTTCTCTTCCATGTTTTGCCATTGCTGACAGCATGAAATAGGAAGGTGTTTTCTTTGTTAAAGCGTAACTTCACTTTTGTTGAGAAAAAAACATTCCTCTCTGGGTGATCTCTGTACATTGCAAGAATTATAACAAAATTTGTTGCAGATTCCTACCTTTTTTTATTCTGAAGCAATCCCTCTGTGTTTCTCTGTGCCTCTGTTGTGAGCAGGTCTAATGGGAGGGGTTTCATAATTAACTGTCAGGTGTGGAGCTACTGGGCACTAATGAGGAAATCAGCTATCTCTCAAAAAATGTCATTTTTGTTGCAAGGGATGCCTTATGCCCCATACACACAATCATTTTTAATGTCATTTTTAAAACTGACGTTTTTCTCGTCATTTTTTTTCTTGTTTCCTCTCAAGCCTGTCTTGCGTACACACCATCATTTTAAAAAATGTTCAAGAAAAGCGCAGTGACGTACACCACGTACGACGGCACTATAAAGGGGAAGTTCCGTTCGAATGGCGCCACCCTTCATGTTAGTAAAAGTTTGGTGAGAGACGATTCACTCTTTTCAGTCTAGTGCTTTTCAGTCCGTTACAGCATGACGAATGTGCTATCTCCATTACGAACGCTAGTTTTACCAGAACGAGCGCTCCCGTCTCATACTTGATTCTGAGCATGCGCATTTTTTTTCACGTCGTTAAAGCATACACACTATCGTTTTTCACGTCGTTAAAAAAAACGACATGAAAAACGACGTGAAAAAAGAGAGCATGTTCGAAATTTTTAATGCCCGTTTTTCACGTCGTTAAAAATGCTCTGGAGCATACACACGATCATTTTTAATGGCCATTTTTTTTAATGGCATTTTTAACGGCATGAAAAATGATCGTGTGTATGGGGCATTAAATCTGACTTGTATCTTAGGCAGAGTTCTGGGAAAATTGGTAAACCAATCACACAAGCAGGAAATTATGTTTCTGGGGAGTGGTCACTCTGTGTACAGAAAACTCCAGGTAGCCATATTGCAAAGTATTCTCAGAAAATTACATTGGCTGCAGATTGAAAAGGAAAGGTCATTTTTAAAAACATTCAATTAGAAAATAACTAGTGTCGCAATCATATGTGCTATATTATTTTTTCTTTAGTTGCTATTTTTCCCCCCACTAAAATGGAGTTACCCTTTAAGTAACGCCCTTTTATAATCAACTGTCTGCTGGACACTTGTTTAATGAATAGTAGTTGAATTCTTGTTAGTTAGGATATTGTTGTCTAAAATGTAGCTTTGCTTCGCATGCCGCGTACACGTGACCGTTTTTCATGACGAGAAACATGCCATTTTTTAAATTGGTTGTGAAAAACGGTCGTGTGTAGGCTCCAGAGCATTTTCCTCGAAGAGAAAAATGGGCATTAAAAATTTAGAACCTGCTCTATTTTTTCTCATAGTTTTTCATGTCGTAGTTTTTCTCGTGAAAAACGGTCGTGTGTGCGATTTAACGACGGGAAAAAAACGCTCATGCTCAGAAGCAAGTTATGAGACGGGATCGCTCGTTCTGGTAAAACTAGCATTCGTAATGGAGATAGCACATTCGTCATGCTGTAACGGACTGAAAAGCACAGAGACTAAAAAGCGCGAATCGTCTCTCACCAAACTTTTACTAACACGCGGTAACACAAAATCAGCAAAAGCAGCCCAAATGGTGGCGCCATCCGAATGGAACTTCCCCTTTATAGTGCTGTCGTACGTGTTGTCGTACGTGTTGTACGTCACCGCGCTTTTCTCGAGCATTTTATTTCACGATAGTGTGTATGCAAGGCAGGCTTGAGAAGAATCACGTCGGGAAAAACGGTGTATTAATTTTTGCAATATGGTCTTAAATGAATTTGTTAGAAAAAAAAAAAAATTGTGTGCGCAAATGAACAAATCTTGGTTTCAATCAATGGCACGCATTTGTGGGAGTATTTTGTAGTATAGTGTCCCATACAAACGGTTGATTCTGAAAGGAAAGTAAAGGTTTTCTGACAAATCTGCTGTTATCTGCATATACTCATTCATGCTGAGAATTATATATATATATATATATATATATATATATATATATATATTTATGGTTGAAGCCCTATATCCGATACAGATATGAATAAGATAGATAGACTTAACATGATTTTTTCATACAAATAGAGCTTTCTTTTGGTGGTATTTGATCACCTCTGGGTTTTTTATTTTTTGCGCTATAAATGAAAAAACACGGAAAATTTTGAAAAAAAAAAACGCTTTTTTTTAGTTTATGTGATAAAATTTTGCAAATTATTAATTTTTCTTTATAAAATTTAGCCACAATTTATACTGCTACATATCTTTGGTAAAAATAACCCAAATTAGTGGATATTATTTGGTCTTTGTGAAAGTTATAGAGTCTACAAGCTGTGGTGCGGATCATAAACAATTGATCACACCTAATGTACTGGTGGCCTATCTCATTTCTTACGACCCGAACAAGCCAGCAAAGCACAAATACCCCCCAAATGACCCCTTTTTTTAAATTAGACATTCCAAGGTATTTAGTAAGGATGCATCGTGAGGTTTTTGATGTTGTAATTTTTTCCCACAATTCTTTGCAAAATGAAGATTTTTTTTTATTTTTTCCACAAAATTGTCATTATAATAGGTTATTTCTCTCACATGGCATGTGTATACCACAAATGATGCCCCAAAATACATTCTGCTACTCCTCCTGAGTATGACAATACCAAATGTGTGAGACTTTTATACAGCCTGCCCACATACAGAGGCCCAATATTGAAATAGCACCTTCAGGCATTCTAGGAGCATAAATTACACATCTCATTTCTCAACCACCTATTACATTTTTGAAGGCCCTGGAGCACCAGGACAATGGAAACGCCCACAAAGTGACCCCATTTTGGAAAGCTAACACCCCAACGTATAATGTATGAGGCATAATGGGTCTTTTGAACAATTCATTTTTTTCCTGAAGTTTTTGGAAATTGCAGGAAAAAAATGAAAACGCAATTTTTTTACGCAAAGTTGTCCATTTATAAGATATTGCCAACACATAGCATGTACATAGCAAAAATGACACCTCAAAATACATTCTGCTACTCCTCCTGAGTATGGCGATACCAAATGTGTGAGACTTTTATACAGCCTGCCCACATACAGAGGCCCAATATTGAAATGGCACCTTCAGGCATTCTAGGAGCATAAATTACACTTCTCATTTCTCAACCACCTATTACACTTTTGAAGGCCCTGGAGCACCAGGACAATGGAAACGCCCACAAAGTGACCCCATTTTGGAAAGCTAACACCCCAACGTATAATCTATGAGGCATAATGAGTCTTTTGAACGGTTCATTTTTTTCCTGAAGTTTTTGGAAAATGCGGGAAAAAAATGAAAACGCAATTTTTTGACGCAAAGTTGTCCATTTATAAGATATTGCCAACACATAGCATGTACATAGCAAAAATGATACCCCAAAATACATTCTGCTACTCCTCCTGAGTATGGCGATACCAAATGTGTGAGACTTTTATACAGCCTGCCCACATAGAGAGGCCCAATATTGAAATGGCACCTTCAGGCATTCTAGGAGCATAAATTACACATCTCATTTCTCAACCACCTATTACACTTTTGAAGGCCCTGGAGCACCAGGACAATGGAAACGCCCACAAAGTGACCCCATTTTGGAAAGCTAACACCCCAACGTATAATCTATGAGGCATAATGAGTCTTTTGAACGGTTCATTTTTTTCCTGAAGTTTTTGGAAATTGCGGGAAAAAAATGAAAACGCAATTTTTTTACGCAAAGTTGTCCATTTATAAGATATTGCCAACACATAGCATGTACATAGCAAAAATGACACCCCAAAATACATTCTGCTACTCCTCCTGAGTATGGCGATACCAAATGTGTGAGACTTTTATACAACCTGGCCACATACAGAGGCCCAACATGCAACGTACACCATCAGGTGTTCTAGGGACACATAGCATGAACATACCAAGAATTACACCCCAAAATACATTCTGCTGAGCAAATGGTAAACAAAAGATTACCTGTGGTTTTAGTAGCGCAGTTTTCCACAGGAGGACAGCACTGGTCCAGACAAGAGGCAGGGACTTGGTCAGCAAAAGCGGTGTGGTAAGTTCATCCGACAGGCAGAGGCATGATGGCATAGGTCCTACAGGCAGTTGGCAGAAGTAGGGCCTCGTTCAGGACTGAATGGGGACAGGGGTAGAGGCTTCTCCCACCCAAATCTCTTTGAAGCCTCCGAGTCTCCAGACCCTAATCTGGGAATGAGAAAAACAAAAACAATTGTTTTCTTCATCCAGAAAAACAATTCTGGAGCCCCTCACATATGTGAGACCCCTGTGTTATGAATCCTACTAGTCCACTGGCAGGGTACAAGATCAGTCCAAGAGGCAGGCAAAAAGCATGGTCAAACAGTCCAGGGTCAGTTCCAGATCAGGCAGAGGTATGTACAGAATCGTTAGGCAGAAGCGTGGTCAAATAACAGTCCAGGGTCAGTTCCAGATCAGGCAGAGGTATAAACAGAATCGTTAGGCAGAAGCGTGGTCAAATAACAGTCCAGGGTCAGTTCCAGATCAGGCAGAGGTATAAACAGAATCGTTAGGCAGAAGCGTGGTCAAATAACAGTCCAGGGTCAGTTACAGAGAAAGCAGAGGCATAAGGGGTGTGAACATAAATGGCAGGAAGTGAACTAATAATTTATTTTGGTATGGTAATGGCGGAAGCAGTTGCCTATGCAGAGGCCTGGTTCTGAAGGACATTGGGCACAATGATAAATGGTGTCTCTTCTCTCTCCTCTTTTGGAGCACACCCGGCATTTTTTCTGGCGTTTTTGGCCTGTTGGTCTGGGAGGGATTTTATCTGGGAAGTGGCGCTCGGAGAGACGGCTAACGACATCGGATCTTATGTTTACTGGTGGGCTGTTCGGGTATAAAAGGGCAGTGGTGATTTCCTCCTGGAAGAAAAGGAAGGATTTGGGTCTTCTAGTGGATTTTCGATATATTACATATGAGTTGTACATGGCCAAATTGAACAAATAAATTGAAACTTTCTTATACCACTGGTATGATCTTCTTGTGGAAAGGTAGGGTTCGAGCATCTGGTCGTTGAAGTCGACACCCCCCATGAACTTATTGTAATCGTAGATGCATTTGGGTTTTTGGATCCGGCCATTCCTCCTGGTGACTTCAACAAATTCATTGTTGTGGATGGAAGAAAGCAAGTACACGTCTCTTCTGTCCCTCCACTTCACAGCCAAAATCTCCTCATTACGCAAACTCGCCGTCTCCCCTCTTCTCAATTTTTTGGTGACCAGGCTTTGAGGAAAGCCCTTCCGGTTCGTCCGTACGGTGCAGCATGCTGGAGTCTTCATTCTGTGCAAATTTTGGAACAGGGGCAAACTGGTATAAAAATTGTCCACATACAAGTGGTATCCTTTCTCTAGGAGTGGGTTTATGAGTTCCCAAACTACTTTCCCACTGGTTCCAATGTAGATTGGGCAATTAGGGGGGTTCAGTTCGGAGTCCTTCCCTTCATATATGATGAAGCCATACACATACCCAGTTTCTCTGTCGCACAATTTATACAGCTTCACCCCATAGCGGACCCTTTTGCTGGGTATAAATTGTTTTATGCCCAGCCTGCCAGAAAATTTGATAAGGGACTCATCTATGCATATGTGTTTGTCTGGGGTAAACAACTGGGGGAAGGTTTCAGAAAAATAATTTAGTAGCGGCCGAATTTTATAAAGTTTATCAAAATTTGGGTCATTTCGGGGAGGGCACTGGGTATTATCATTGAAGTGTAGGAATCTCATAATCATTAGATATCTGGACCCGGGCATTACTGAGGAAAAGATGGGCATGTGATATATGGGGCGGGATGACCAATATGAACGTAATTGATTTTTTCCATTTAGTCCTATGCAGAATGTGAGGCCCAAAAAAATCCTAAACTCCTCCACTGTAAGGGCTTTCCACACGTAGGGACGGGCATAAGAGGACGTTGGGTTGCTGGTTATAAACTGTTGGGCATATAAGTTGCACTGGGCCACAATTGTTGCCAGCATGTCGTTAGTAAAAATTAAATTAAAAAAATCTATTGGGGAAAAGTTTTCTGTATCCACCTGGACTCCTGGCTGGGCAGTGAAAGGGGGAATGTTGGCTTCTCCTGAATTTGGAGGAAGCCACAAAGGGTACTGAAGGGAATAGGGAAGGCTGGCATGGGACCTAACCCTTTGGGGCTGAGGTGACACCCCACTGGCACGTGGCCTTGCTTCTCGAGGTACTGCGGTGCTGGTGGATGGCACTGCGGTGCTGGTGGATGGCACTGCCAGCAGAACGCCTTCGTCTGGCAGGCGGGCCCTCCTCCTCTTCTTCTTTTTCCTCCTCCTCCTCTGCCGTCTCCGTCTCCTCCGTCACTGATCCACTGCTTATGACAGGCTCGTAGTCAACGTCAGACTCATCTGAATATGCGGAGGACTCCGAATCGGAGCGCTCCCCGTTGCTCCCGTCGGCCGCAAGAATTTCATACGCCTCCTCGGCTGAGAATACTCTTTTAGCCATTTGATGAGATGGCACTGACAGGTGGCACTGATGGCAGATGGCACTGGCAGGTGGCACTGGCAGTTGGGACTGGTGGCAGATGGGACTGGTGGCAGATGGGACTGGTGACACAGATGGCACTGGCAGGTGGCACAGATGGCACTGGCAGGTGGCACTGGCAGGTGGCACAGATGGCACTGACTGGTGGCAGATGGGACTGGTGGCACAGATGGCACTGGCAGGTGGCACAGATGGCACTGGCAGGTGGCACTGGCAGGTGGCACTGGCAGGTGGCACAGATGGCACTGACTGGTGTCACTGGTTCCAGATGGGACTGGTGGCAGATGGGACTGGTGGCAGATGGGACTGGTGGCAGATGGCGGTGGCAGATGGCACTGGCAGGTGGCACTGGCAGCAGATGGCACTGGCAGGTGGCACTGGCAGCAGATGGCACTGGCAGATGGCACTGGCAGATGGCCCTGGCAGGTGGAAGATGGCCCTGGCAGGTGGCACTGGTAGCAGATGGCACTGGCAGGGACTGTGGGCACTGTTTTTTACTTGTGTGTGTGTGTATTTTATCACTCACTATTACAAGCTGCAGCACAGATCTCTCTCTCTCCTCACACGCTGTCTCTGTGTGAGGAGAGAAAGCCGGCAATGAGAGATGATCTCATATGTTTACATTTGAGATCATCTCTCATTGGATAGTGAGATCGAGTGCTGAATGGCCTCTGTGATTGGCCATTCAGCACGATCTGTGATTGGCTGTGTCCAAGGGACACGGCCAACACAGATTTTCCCCGATGCGCGCTCGCGGGGGCGCGCGGGGGGGGGGGGGGGGAAGAGGAGGACGTCCATGGACATCCAGTCAGCACTTCGGCGCCGCAATGCAGACGTCTTTGAGCATTGCCCGGGCGCGAAGTGGTTAAAGAAAGGAATGCAGGACAGGAAGCATTACTAATTGCAAGATTGTACCTGACGCAAAAGATTCGAAAAGTACCTGCGATAGTGAACGGGAACCGCCGACGAAGACCACGAACGAAGACGCCGAAATGCCCTGCGATCGAAACGCCAGGACTCACAAACATGAGGTGAGCTGGTAAGAGTCGGCCCAGTGAGATCCATTATCACTCACAGGAAACCAACGAAGACTGCAGGTGAGTGGGCTGGTTAAATAGCCCCCCGGGCTCCTCCCATAAATTCAGGCCAGCATACTGGCCTTCTAACATATACAAAAATATACAAAATTTAAAACATTTACTTGTATTATCTGAAAGTTCATTTTGAAAGCTTAACCACTTCCCGCCCGGCCTATAGGAAAATGACGGCCGGGCGGTGGTTGCATTATCCTGACTGGACGTCCATTAACGTCCTGCAGGATAATGCCTAGCGCACGGCCATGGGGGCATCCAGCTCGGTGATCGGGGATGGCGTGTGTCCCTCGGACACAGCGCTTCCCCAATCACGGTAAACAGCCGATTTCATTGGCTGTTTACCATGTGATCAGCTGTGTCAAAGTCACAGCCGATTACATGTCACAACAAACTCGGTGGCCAGAGCGGGGATCGGGGAAGGCGAGTGTCCCTTGGACACAGCGCGTCCCCGATCAGGGTAAACAGCCAATGAAATTGGCTGTTTACCACGTGATCGCCTGTGTCCAATCACAGCCGGTCACAAATGTAAACACAGAGCAGCAGTTACTACCTGATCCCTGCTCTCTCCTCACACACGGATCTGTGAGGAGAGAGCAGGGATCAGTAAGTGAGAGATCAGTGTAGTTTGTCTATAGTACTGTGCACAACACGCCCCCCCCCCCCAATAAAGAGGACCTGTCACACAGCCCAGCACATCAATCAGCCCATCTGTCAATCAACCCAGCCCATCTGTCAATCAATCAATCAGCCCATCTGTCAATCAATCAATCAGCCCATCTGTCAATCAATCAATCAGCCCATCTGTCAATCAATCAATCGGCCCATCTGTCAATCATCTGTCACAGGCCCACCTCCATCGGTAACACCATTGGTACCGCCACACAGGCTACCAGTACCGCCATCGGTACCACTACCAGTACCGCCATCGGTACAACCACCAGTACCGCCACTAGTACCGCCATCAGGCCCAGCATCTATATTGACACACAGGCCCACTACCAGTATCGCCACTAGTGCCGCCATCGGTACCACCATACCACCACCAGTACCACCACCCGTATCACCGTCGGTAGCGCCACCACCACCTGTACCAACACCTCTACCGCCATCGGTACCACCACCACCCGTACCGCCACCTGTACCGCCACCACCCATACCGCCATCGGTACCACCACCACCACCTGTACCACCATCGGTACCTGTACCACCACCACCTGTACCGCCATCACCCGTACCGCCACCTGTACTGCCACCACCACCACCCGTACCGCCATCGGTACCACCACCACCTGTACTGCCATTGGTACCACCACCACCCATACCGCCATCAGTACCACCACACAGGCCCACCACTAATACCTCCATCGGTACCACCACACAGGCCACCACCACTACCACCAACAGTACCATTACACAGGCCCACTAATAAGCACTGCCATAATGTCCCAAAGGGTTTACACACCTGAGGAGGCATATGCCATTCTTGCCATGTCGGTTGATGAGAGCAGCGGGGAGCTCCCATTATTCGATTCTGGTTCGGAAAACGAGCCAGTGGAGGATAGTGGCTCAGAGTCCGAGTCCCCGGAGGAAACCGTCCCTCCCAAAAGAATGCAATCAGGACCAAGATCAGGACCAAGATCAGGACCAAAATCAGGAGATCTGCCCACCACCAGCAGCGCCATACCCCAGGAAGAGGAGCCCAGTACAAGTAATGGAAATACACGCCCAACCCGAAGAATCCAGCCCCAGTCCTACCTTCCCGATGCCCTGGCAAACCCCTTATGGTTGCCTGCCAACTCAGGATCCATTATCATATCCCCTTTCACCGCACAGCCAGGTGTGCAGCCCGACACTACAAATTTTTCTCAATTTGATTATTTTTGTTTATTTTTCCCACAAGATTTGCTGCAGAATATAGTGGATCAAACTAATCTCTATGCATCCCAATTTATTGCTGCCAACCCCAATTCTTCCTATGCCCGCATGTTCCAGTTGCGGCGTCTAACATTGGACGAATTTAAATTGTTTTTGGGCCTTACATTCAATATGGGGCTTAGAAAAAAGAACGAAGTCCATGCATATTGGTCCAAACGCCCCATCCAACACATGCCCATATATTTCGCTGTCATGTCCAGGACAAGATACGACATGATTATGCGTTTTCTCCACTTCAATGACAATTCACAGTGCCCTCCCCGAGATCATGGCAACTACGACAAATTGTACAATATACGCCCCCTAATCAATGCCTTTTCCCAGCAATTTTAAGAAGTTTTCATCCCAGACCAAAATTTTATTGGAACCAGTGGGAAAATTGTCTGGGAATTGGCATACCCCCTGTTCGGAAAAGGTTACCATTTATATGTTGACAATTACTATACCAGCCTGCCCCTTTTTCGCCACCTTTACAGTAAGCAAACCCCGGCCTGCGGTACCTTAAAAAAAAACTGAAGGGATTCCCACAAAATTTGTTGACCACAAAATTGCAACCTGGAGGAGGAGGTGTTGGCCATGAAGTGTAGGGACAAGAAAGATGTCCACACTCTCTCTACGATCCACAATGACACCGTGGTGGAGATCCAAAGAAGACGCGGCCCCATTGTAAAGCCCAAATGTGTCCACGACTACAATTTGTACATGGGGGGGGGTGTATTTAAACAACCAGATGCTACAGCTCTACTTGTCAACAAGAAAGTCCCGTTATTGGCAAAAAAAAGTTGCGTTACATCTGTTTCACATGGCCCTTTTTCATTTGTTTGTCTGCTACCAAAAAGCAACTCAAAATCAACAACTCCCCTACCTCCATTATATCGAAGATATCATCGATGCCCTCATTTACCAACATGATCCCGCCCAAGGAAGCATTCGCTCTGATAGTGTGAGTCGGCTTCACGAGTGACACTATCCCTTCAGCATCCCCCCCACAGAATCTGGAAGAAGACGCCAAAAGAAATGCTGTGTATGCAGCAGAGGAGGAGTAAGAAGAGACACCACCTATTATTGTCCCGTTTGTCCCTCCCAACCTGGCCTGTGTATCGGAAATTGCTTCAAAAATAATCATACAATCATTAGTTCCCCTTATTATTAACAGACTGCCATTTCCCCATTTGCCTGCTACCATGTTACTACCTTCCATGTTAATTAACTGACCCTGGCCTGTTTGCCGACGATGTCTTTGCTTGCCGATTTAAACCACGTTTCTGACCTCCACGTGCACCAACCTCAGCTTGTTTACCGACGATGCCTCTGCCTGCCGATTTAAACCACGTTTCTGACTTCCACGTGTACCGACCTTGGCCTGTTAATTGACCATGTTTTTGCCTGCCACTTGGACTGATCTTTTGGCCATCTACTTTTAGTACACAGGGGTCTCACATATGTGAGGGACTTCAGAATAGCGTTCTGAGTAGAGAAAACCAGTTTTTCGTTTTCTGTGCTCCCAGAACAGGGTCTGGCTGCCCGGAGGCTTCAAAGCGATTTGGGTGGGAGAAGCCTACTACCCCTGTTCCCCTGGCCCTAAGCTTGATGATCCTTCCTGCTGCCTGGACCAATACTTTGGCTGTGCTGACCATATTACTGCCTGTAATGACCCATGACATTATGGACCATGTTTCTTCCTGCTGCTTGGACCAATACTTTGGCTGTGTTGACCATATATCTGCCTGCTGCCTCTACTGACTTTGGACAGTATTTCTGCCGGGACACCTCTGCCTGCTACCTGGACCTGTGCTTTGGCTGTGCTTTGGCTGTGCTCTGGCTGTGCTGACAGTATCTCTGCCTGTACGAACTATGGACAGTATTCCTGCCTGCTGCCTGAATGATTGCTTTTGCTGTTGCTGACCTCATCCCTGTCTGCTGCCTGGACTGATGCTCTCCTCTGTGGACCACTGCACTTCTAAAACCACAGGTAATCTTTTGTTATTTGGTAT
Source organism: Rana muscosa (assembly GCA_029206835.1). Classification (NCBI taxonomy): domain Eukaryota; kingdom Metazoa; phylum Chordata; class Amphibia; order Anura; family Ranidae; genus Rana; species Rana muscosa. Next base: position 37,085,295 of record CM055122.1, read on the forward strand.
GTACCTGCTATGTGTTAGATATATGAAGGGCCTTCACGAGAGGCATGCTTGGAAAATAAAATACACAAGAACTCTAAACATGAATGGGGTTTCATTTCGAATTTCCATGACCAATACAAGGATATAGAGTGTATTTTTAAGCGACACTGGAACATACTGTGCATGGATAAGACCTTGAACCAATCCCTTACAAAGAACCCCCCTTTTATATACAGGAAGGCCCCTAACTTTGGTGATAAGGTGGTTAAGAAGGTGTTAGATCCACCAATGAGACCAACAATGTTTTGGGATTATGCTGTTTTTTTTTGCCTGCAGAAAATGTCAAACATGCGCTAAAGTTTCCTTACCAATCCGTGGTTTGGCTGAATTTACTTCTACTGGTAACAACCTGACTTTTAAATCAAAGAATTTATCACGTGCCACACATGTGGTTTACGTTTTACAATGTCCGTGCAACCTAATGTACGTTGGCCGCACAAAAGGGACCCTTAAAAAACGTGTTTCGGAGCACATTTACAATATAGAAATTGGCTTCAAGTACCACAGGGTCTCCCTCCACTTCAAAAAATACCATAACCAGGACCCCTCAGGATTGAAGTTCTGGGGTATAGACAGAACTTATCCAAACTGGAGGGGTTCAAATATGGTGAGGGAGATTTCTAAAAGTGAGACCCGGTGGATATATTTGATGAACACTTTGACGCCTGCCGGTCTAAACGTTGAACTAGACGTTAATTGTTTTATCAACGATTATTAATAATACCTACTATTTTAGATAATTTTTTAACAATAATTTTTTAACGTGGGTGTCCTTTTCTTCTCTTTTTCCTTTTGGAGTATACAGTATCTTTACGCGGGATGTCCAATTGACATGCATGCCCGGTCACCCCTATTAATTATTTGTGGGGTTGCTGTGGTGGCATGTGTCTTTGTATACTTATCCCATAATATCTTCCCATGCGATAATATTTGGAGTTCAATGGTCATGACTTATTATATGGGATGACGAGATATCATATAGTACTTTTATTCTACTCATCTGGTTTTGGGCTCATATATATTTATGTATGCACTTAATGAAGGTGGGTTATTAATGTTTTGCCTAGTTCATCTTAAGACTAAAACACTATTTTCACCCTTCTTGCCACTTTTTTGCTCCATTCAGATATGTCGGGTATCGAGGATATTAGATCCTACATGGAGGATTGTATCATATAGGTTGTTCAGGTTAGAGTTGTTGAGTTGAATGAATCCATTCATTTATTAATGAATTATTTTTTTTACCTATTAATATCAATTTAATCTAGATTATATTTATATATTCGATTTGATTTTTGAGGTTTAGCTAATCGACCCTCCAAATATTTGTATATGCTGGTCTTCCTCTTTTATTTATGTGCATTCATACGTATGTGTGTATGCATATACATTTTTATGTCCTTTATGAATATACATAAAGTTTTTGTTTCACACAATGTGTTATATGATTCAGACACAAGTGGTTTTTAAACAGACTAATATTGTTATTTTTACTAGTACTGAGTGTTTACCCCCTGCTCTAATATTTTAATATTTGCATTTTTTACTGTTGTAGTTATGACATGAACTAATTATTGATAAGAGTTGGATATTTGCAATTCATTTTGTGATTAAGTTCTCTAGTAATCCGCTAGTTTAAGTATCCACTGATTTTAGCTATATTGGTTAGAATTGTCATAATACTCCTTAATGCACAGGTCATGTCTCATATGCTGATAAGAGCTCACGGAGGAAGGTTGCGCTGTGATTAAAGCCCGCCTTCCTGCAGCTCACTAAATCAGAAGCTGGCTGCAGGTTGTTGCCATGTTGTCATAGAGACATTCAGCTGTGAGCACATAGCCAATGGGCTTACCGCTACGAGTGATCGCTCGGAAGCATAAATGAGTTGTGTGCGTCGCTTGTCTCCACCATCAGATGATGTTGAATGACGAAACTAGTCAGGGTGGAGCCAAGCAATGCAAGTGGTGACGCCAGTCAGTGCCAGGAGTGAAGGCAACTATCCCTGCAGCACAAGACAGCAGCGAGTGGTAGGAGATGCCGTGATAGTACTGATACTGGGCTGGCGCTTGTTAATGTGATCAATGCCTGATTGATTTTGCCCTATGTGAGTTCACATCTTGATGGAATATAAATGTGTTAAAGCTTTTAAACGGGGTTACGCGTTCTGCTTCCTTCTTTTCATATGGTAATCACTGAGCAATCTGATGGGCTGTCTCGGAGTGAGTGGATACATCTGCTGAGATCACCTTTTAACTGTTTATCTGTATGCTGATTTTTGAGCACTCTGTGGTAAGAGTTTACTCAAGATGAGGTTTCTTCTCACACCCCCCCACGCTCTTCTCATTACACATGTGGAGGTGTTATCTTCTGGTGTCAGCAGGATTTCTCCATCTGCCCGGATTGAGTGGACTTTTTCCCCATTTACTTTACTTTATTTGTCCATCACATCCCTTCAATTTAAAGTGGAAGTAAACCCCCCTATCATTTTCAGCCAAGGAAGCTGCCATATTGGCCTCTGTTTAATCTTCAACTGCCCTGTTGCTGCACATGTGATCAGTTATGGCACCAGCCATTGGATGGTTTGACAGTTTGCTTGAGAGCACAACCAATGGGACAGTTAGAATTTCCGGCATGCCGGGAATGTAACAGTTTTTTTAAACTGTTACATCAATGGGTTTACTCCCGCTTTAAGTGTGTTTTCACAATATGGACATGGAATAATCAGAGTGAAAGTATATGTTTTGTTAATTATACATGTACTAGCGCTACCTGGTTTTTATATTTATATATATATATTTTATATATATATATATTATATTTATTTATATTTACCCGTTTTTATAAAAAAACATATGTAGAAATAACTTCAGCTCTTGATTTTAGTTAAATAAAGGGATGTCTATCACAATCTAAACTGCTTGAAAAATCTATATAACAATCCAAAAATATGATACTAAAATTAAGCATGGCTATAATAAAAACATATTGGGTAAATAAAGTTCATTGACTAATGAAAAGAAATAAACCAGAATGTAGGCATCAAAATGAAAGGATGCATGGGAGGAAGGCAGTCTACAAAGAAAACATTGCCACTGTCATATGTCAGAGGAATGGTGCTGTATATCCTACTAAAGTCTTCCATTTTGGCAATTGCTGATTTATATAGAGATGCTACTTTTTATTTTATTGAATAATAGAATGAACAAGGAATGATGTATGGATACACAACGATGATACCTCATATATGAATATCAACAGTGTCCTGTACAAAGTCAATTCATTAAAATTTTAGATGTTGGCATTAAATATAACACCTCTAATCTAAGATGATGTATCCAAAACATCCTTGTTCTTCATTACAATATCTAGGGTATACCTAGGGTATAAGCTAACCTTCCCCAGTTCTAACATGTTTATGGTCAACTATTCCCTACTACTGGTAAAAGTGTTATGTAAGGACTTAAGTAAACTTCAAGCTTTCTGGGTGGGAACAATAGTACTGACTCATGCCCCTGTACACACAATCGGATTTCCGATGGAATAAAATCCGATGGATTTTTCCATCGGAAATCCGATGAAGCTGACTTTCATCAGTCTTGCCTACACACCATCAGTCAAAATTCCGACCGTCCAAAACGCTGTGATGTAAAACACTCCGACAAGCCGAGAAAAATGAAGTTCAATGCTTCTGAGCATGCGTCGACTTGATTCTGAGCTTGCGTGGGTTTTTTGTCCGATGGAGTTCCACACAGACGATCATAATTTGCTATTGTTTTTTTTTTCCATCGGTAAAATTTAAAACAGGTTCTAATTTTTTATACCGATGGAAAAAAGACCGATGAGGCCCACACACGATCGGTTTGTCCGATGAAAAAAGTCCATCGATCTTTTTTCATCAGAAAAACCGATCACGTGTACGCGGCATAAGATGTTTATCCTCCATCATACTGTATCTACAGTATTTCATGCATTACCTATCCCTATTCTACCTTCACATCTCTGGAATCTACAAAAGGTTACAAATAACTACATTTGTGGAAATAAGTGACCTTGTATTTGTAGGTGCTGCATGTATGCCTAAAAAAAAACAAGCTGGAATGGAAACTCCTAGATAAGGCAAAGCAATGTTGGAGTCTAGTCTCCACTAAATCGTGGAAGCAAATTGTGCTTAAAACTGATGTCAAGGTGCTGTTGGGTGCTATATTAATCATACACAAAACCTTTTGATTCTATATGAATCCTAATATTTTTGGCATCAATTGCTCAGTCTTGCACCACATTCCTCTGCCCTCCATTGCTCTTCTTACATACATACAGAACTGTGTAAAAGTCTTAGGAAGGTATGAAAAAAATGCTGCAAATTAGTAATGGTTTCAGAAATAGAAGTGTTTATTTGTATAAATAACAAAATGGAAAGTAAATGAACAGAAGAGAAATCCAAATCAAATCAATATTTGGTGTGACCGCCCTTTGCCTTCAAAACAGCATAAATTCTTCAGTTCTTCTAGGCATACTTGCATACAGATTTCAAAGGATGTAGGTTGTTTTAAACATCTCTGAGACCTCATTACACATCTTCTGTGGATGTAGGCTGCCCAAAATCCTTCTGTCTCTTCATGTAATCCCAGACAGACTCAATGATGTTGAGAGCAGCGCTCTATAAGAACCAACCATCACTTCCAAGACTCCTTGTTCTTCTTTACACAGTAGTTAGTTATTAATGACATTGGGTGCATGTTTGGGATTGTTGTCCTGCTGCATAATAAATTTGAGGGTCAATCACATGCCTCCCTGATGGTATTGCATGATGGATAAGTATCTGCCTGTATTCCTCAGCATTGAGGACACCATTGATCCTTCTGACCAAATCTCCAACTTTATTTGCAAAAATACAGACCCAAACTTGCAAGGAACCGCCACCATGCTTGCAAGGAACCGCCACCAACAAACACTGTGGCTACTGACTTTTAATAAGGACACTTACCTGTCCTAGGCGCCTGCGATGTCAGCCCCTCCTGAGGCCGACCCCTCGATCGTGGAGGGTCCCGGCGCTGCCATCCTTCACTTTGTGAATGGGCGGCTGCTTTCTGGGATACACACAGTTCCCAGAAGGCAGCGCGCCACATTCCCCAGAAGACACTGCGAGGAAGACGAGGAAGAAGACCTGCCGAGGTGGAGGAAGGGGCAGATTAGCAAGTTCCGCATAGCAACCTTCCTTTCTGGTGAGTTTTTTTTCTTTTTTTTTTTTTTTAAAGGATTTTGGTGTATTTTTTTTTTAGGGTAGAACGCCACTTTAATTTACAGAATTATTTTACACCTGTGTTTGCATAGTACTATAGCAGTGGGTAAAGTTAAGCCTCGTACACACGGTCGGACTTCCATCTGACTTTTCCGTGGTTTTTTGTCCGAACGGAGTTGGTCGGGAACACCCATAGCATACACACGCTCTGACTTTTCTGCAAACTTTCGCAAAACTTTTTCCAACATCACGTGGGTTTTCTGCTCTTTTCAGCTCTTTACCGCCACCCTTTGGTCAACTTCTGCTATTGTTGGTTGATTTTAACATTATTTGTTTTGTCCATCGGACAAAAGTCCGATGGTTTTCTGTACACACGGTCGGACTTTGCTCCATCGGACTTTTGTTGGGCAAAAGTTTGTCCGTTTGCAGACCCAACATTTGTCCGATGAAAACAAAAAAAGTTTGTCCAATGGAGCGTACACACGGTCGGATTGTTGGTCCAACTTGCTCAAAATGAAGTTTGTTGGCCAAAAGTCCAACCATGTGTACGGGGCTTTAGTTTCAAAACTAGTAGTCTTGTAATATTCTAAAACCATTCACAGAGCTCTGTTCTACTCAGACTCTAGACTTCTAGAAATACCATCGTATTTGGGATTTTTTTTTATAAACTTTATGGTTTGAAGATAATCCCATTGTCAGGGGGCTCCCCTTTATCAATGACCAATGAAGTAATCTGAAGCATTTCTCTCTCACTTAGAACCAACTTTCTAACCCTGACTATTCAACAAAGCTGAATGTGAATAATGGTGAACAATGTAAGACAAACAATAATAGAATAAGGCGGTTAAGCATATCAAACGATTAAATAATTACGCACGTTTCGTCGCAAAAGGACGTCGTCTGGGGATAGCCACTTGTGCTTGGTGAGACTGCATGAGTGGTCTTTTTATCTGGTAAGCAGATCATTTGCTCACACTCTGGGTGTTCTCTAATCTGGACGGAGGATTTCACTTTTCACGATCACCTTTCCACCTGATTTCCTTATACCTTATCTTGGAAGGACACTGACTCATTTTTGCTATTCATGCTCAGCATTGGGATTTTGTTTTTATAGTCAAGATTCACTTTCTGGACTCAGCCTTAATTTTCTCATTGGAACTTTTTTCACCACTACCTACATATTTTATTATTTTTGTGATTTTTCAATATTTTTTTCACATCATTTGATATGCTTAACCGCCTTATTCTATTATTGTTTGTCTTACATTCTTCACCATTATTCACATTTTGCTGTTCACATATGTTATAAGTGTTTTATTTATTAATTTAATTCCACTTATTTTTTACACTCAGTATTTTTTATTATTTAGTTCATATATTTAATACTGTGTTTGGGTTATCACTATATAGCGCTGAATCCCTTTTCTTTATTCTATTTATGAGTTGTGTATTGTTAACTTTTTTGTGCTGGCAGCTTTTTTAGTATATTCAGTTGTGCCAATTTTTTCATTTACTTTTTTCAAGCGCAGCGTTCAACCTAATATTTGGTTGTTTTTACATATTCAACAAAGCTACCTTCCATGGAACACTGGGAAAAAAGAATTAGACTTCACCTTAACTACACAGCCATTACACTACATGATACAATGGCCTCTCAGATCCTCAAGATGCATCAACGAAGACAATTCTAAGTAATATGACACTACACAAAGCCTGTCCACACTCTCCCCCAGACACCCCCCCACTATGCTGGAGAGAATGTGACACATATATGAATAATTCTATAAAATAAAAGGTAGCACAGAATCTCCCAATGTAAAATTATAAACAACTATGTGACCTTATTCAAAATATGCAAACAGTGATGCAAAACAATATATCATTATATCAAGTATATATATACAATCTTATATTATTTAAAGAAAGTCCAAAATAAAGTCCGTATGTCAGAAAATCCAGTGAAGTGTGAACAAGATCATTGGAGAACACAAAACTGTGATTAGTGTCACCACTTCCCCAACTGTAAACCACTGTGCCTTTAAGGGAGAAAGGTTACCAGATATCTGTGACCTCACACTACAATGTGGTCACGGTAAGCATGTTTGTAAAGCCTATCCGGTATTTGGTCTCAACCAATGCCTTTGGCTCATTTTACCACTCAAACAAAAGTGCTCACTCAAGGAACAGAAAATAAGCAAAAGTGTTTATTTAAATAAAGATTAAAACCACTCGCATGTGAAAATATAGAACATAGAACAGTGCTTTGTATAAAAATCAATATTGGAAAAAGATACATGACAGAGCTGTGGAAAAACAACATACCGGTAGTTCTTTTTTTTTTGTGTGTGTGCTTTTTTGGCATTTTAAATACATACCACCAAAAACTGAAATATTAACAACTTGACCTCCGGAATATTTATCCCCTTCATGACCAGACCATTTTAAAAAAAAATCTTTATGTATAAATATAAAAAAATTACATCATTACTACATCTCCAGAGAGTTACCAATCACCCTACACAAACAAAAAAAATGTGGACCCATTGCAAATTTAAGTTACGCTTACCTAAACATTATGTATTAAAGCCTATGCAACTCTACTATATAGCGTAATGTCTAACTACTATTCTCCTCTACTGCTTTACCTTAAAATTTGTAAACCCTACTAGGATAGGAGTGTTTCTTATTCCGTTTTCTCCCTCTCTCTTTAAAAAAGCCCTATCACTACCTAAAACAAATGCAAAAAAAAAAAAAAATGGAGTTCAAGTCCTCCAATAATTATAGCCATCCATTGAGATTTAGTCGGGGCAACTGGACTCTTCCAAAGTGCAGGTATACATGCTTTTGCAGCCATTAACAGGTGTTTTACCAGTGAGTTTTTATAACTTTTATTTAATAAAGGTGTATCATGGAGTAAATAAGCTACAGGCTTCGGCCCCTTTCACACCAGTGGACCGTATGTCCGCTTTTTCATCCGTCCGTATACAGATGAAAAAGGGACATACATAGGTCCCTATGAGATCGCAGGTGTCAGCGGATGAACATCCGCTGACACCCGATCTCATTCGGGTCCGCAATGCCCCGATTCTGCAGACGGAGGAAAATCCTATTTTTTCTATCCGTCTGCAGAGCGGATCGGATGAACACGGACAGATGGTCCGTGTTCATCCGATCCCCCCATAGGGGAGAGAGGACATCTGACAGGGTGGTCCCTGCACAGTGTACGGGGACCGCCCTGTCATCCGCCGGCTCAGCAGGGATCAGCGGAGCGATCCCCGCTGAGCAAGCGGAGGTTCACGGGGTGGATCTTCACGGATCCGTCCCGTGTGAAAGGGGCCTTCCTCCCAAGAGACACACCTGTTAGCTCTTTAACTGTATGTTCAAACATATCCCAAAAGTCATTTAACTTCTGACATTCCCAAAAAATGTGAAATAGGGTACCCTCCAATTTCTGACAGCGCCAACAGAGGAAACCTATTATGTAGTACTGATGGGGTTTGGTACCATCTTGTAAGCAGTTTATTTATCCTCCTTCTTGATATCTGCTCGCCACTGAGGACTTATGAGCAAATAATAAAATGTTATCTTTTTGAGTTTGCATGAAGTTAATTTGTATATCTTTTCCCCATTGTTGAAGAAAAGGAAGATCCTATGGAGCATTGGCCAATATCAACAAGGAGTACAGATGAGATAGTGAATGTCTTATTGGCTTCCCTGGAAGTCTAGTATGTTCGAATGTGGTCCGGTCTCTTATCTCAGAATACCTCTCTGGCATAGTGTAGGGATATGCACCCAGCTGAGCACAGGAAGTTCAAAGTGTGGAAAAGTTACGGTACTTACAATTTCACGGCTTGTCATGAACTGATTTTCTTGACAAAAAGATCTGGGAAACTTATACCACTTTTTGGCTTTGGAAGTGTCAAAATAGATCTACGCACCCTCGCTGGTTTACGTGACCATATGAACTTCAAAAACCATGCACGCAAGAAAAACAATATAGTTCTTCAATTAGATCTTTAATTTTCTAACCTTTAACCATCCTTTGTTTCCACCCCAGATCCTGCTCTTGCTCTGTTGGGAATACTGATTGATCGCTGGCCATATGAAACCCAAACTTTTACTTTTCTTACTAATATCATGGTTGTGGCCAGATTGTCAATAGCAAGGCTGTGGAGACAAAATACCTCCACCTTGTTAAACACAACAATGCAAGTTAGTATTATACATGGCCACTTTGAATATGTATTTGCTAATGTAAAATGTAAGGGGCCTGTTTTCCCGGAGAGGACTTTTTTTATACAAATAATGCACCCTCTTTAGAGGCAACCATGCTATTTAATAACTTTGCAAAGCAGCACTGCAGAAAGTATTGCAACACGTGTAATCGTGGCTGTCTTCACTAATCAGATTTACATTTAAATCCCCACTTTGTTAGCTCTACACAGCACTTCAAATGCATTAATGCTCACAATTACAGAAGTGCTCCAAAAATGTGAAGATCTGCAAGAAAAAAACCTTCTAGAAGACTTTAATGTTTTACTTACAGTATGATAGTGTCTTAGCACCCATTTACATTGCTGCCTTCCAACACACCAGTTGCAACACACTAAAAGCATGTGCCAAACTTACCCATAACAAAATAATGTCAGCTACCATGTCAGCTCTGCAGTGTAGTGTGTTTTGAAAAATATGTGTTAATTTTTTTCTTTTTTTTCTAGGCATTGGAAGGCCAAATGAGTTCAATGGCACGCCATTAATTCCATTTTTAATTTCAATAATTTTTATTAGGTTTCAAAGAAAACTTGTACAAAGTATACCATATGTGATGAGTAATACATTATAATGATATCAGCCTAAATATTGGCACATAGCATTATTTATACTTTCATTTCAGAGTACAAAGATGCACTTATTAGAGTGTATACTAGCAAGAACATCTCCCCATGTGTCCTTCAGTTATCCAACCATGACTGATGTAGGTAAGAAGGTGGATCCCCCCTCTAGACACCCCAATCGGGTTCAAACTGTGACCTGAGAGAGGGGACCCAAGTCCTCCAAATACTAAAGCATGAGGAAACAAGTGGTGTCATATAAGACTAGATCCGGTATAATGATAGAAAGGCAGGTAATAGGAAGTTGCAAAGCTATTGTAGGTGAACTCGATGGTTGTATGTCCAACAGAATTTTCCAGGCTTTAATTGTTGCTATCAGCGGGGGGGCTAGGGTTTTGATATTTCTAGGATGGCAAGTACTTGATAACAAGAGGTCGTACAGCAGCTGAATTGAGTAAATTAAACTGGTAAGGTGACAGAACCAGTTTATATGTCTGATAATATTCTAATATGAAGCCATCTGGACCTGGAGATTTGTTGGTAGGAAGGGAGTCTATAGTTTTATGGATTTCTGCGATATCAAATGGTAAATTTAAATGTTCTTTTTGTTGTGGAGATAATGTTGGTAAGGAGACTTGCTTTAAAAAATCATTGATCATTTCGGTATTGGGTTGGTATGTATCTACATCATCTTTAAGGTTATAGAGGGCGCCATAGTAATGGCTGAAGGCATCCGCTATATCCTGTGTATGGTGCATTTTGGCTTTGTTCAAAGGATGAAAGATATAGGGAATTTTGGCTTTGGTTCTATGTCCTTTGAGTTTATGTGCCAATAGCTTTCCCGCCCTATTGCCTTGGGCATAGTGGTTCATTTTCAATCTTTTGGAAGTTTTCTCAAACTCCTCTAAAAGGAGGAGTCTGAGATCGCCTCTCAATTGGGTAAGCTTATTAGACATTGATGGGGAGGATTGCTGTTTGTTTACATACTCTAATCTAGCAATTTCATCTGTAACTTCTCTTATCTTTTTTTGATGCTGCCTCTTTGCCCTGGCCCCCAATTGAATAAGGATACCCCTCATGAAAGCCTTATGGGCATTCCATAGAATAAATTGGTTCTGTTCAGGTAAATCATTTAGAGTAAAATACTCTTTCAGATGAGACTCAATATTTTTTTTAGTTTCTGGTTGCTGCAGAAGGAATGAATTAGCTCTCCACACTGGAATCGAGTTCACAGATGATGTATCTGTTACAGAGAGAGTCATAGAGGCATGGTCAGACCATGTAATGTTGTTAATAGTTGAGGAGACAATTTTAGTTAAAGTATGGTGATCAACTAAAAAAAGATAAATTCTTGAGTATGCCTTTTGCCTGAGTGAAAACATCTCCACACACCGTATAGATCCTCAGTGTGAAGAGATCCCTGGAGGGATGCAGTTGATCTTTTCGATTTTGATGTAGAGTCAATGTCCGGGTCCGGCACTATGTTGAAATCTCCACATAGTATCAGGAGACCCTTCTTGAGATGGTTTATTTTTTTCAGTCTGTGGAAGAAGTGAATTTGGTGGGTATTGGGAGCGTAAACATTTACGATAGTGTACGTCACTGAATTAATGTCGCAAACTAGGACAAGGTAGGGGCCATTTGGGTCCTTAAGTTCTGTGTGGAGAACAAATGCCACCGTGTCCCTTATTGCGGTCAGAACTTTAGTTTTCGAGGTTGTGTTTTCAGTAAAAATTAAAGGGAAATTCCTGTGCATGCACAATGGAGGAGATGCCTCGTTAAAGTGTGTTTCCTGTGCGCACAATATATCACTTTTGTGTAGCAAGGCCTCTTTCCACATAGATTTCCTTTTTACAGGGTGGTTGAGACCCTTAGCATTTATAGATATGAAATTAACCACCATTGTAATAGAAAGATTCTTTGCTGTGAAGTAAGGTTGTGTATTCTTATGTGAGGTGCAAGGGCACCCTCTTGTGTCCTGTGTAAGAAAAGCATTGTTTTTTCAAAATTAAATGTACTCACTGTGTACCCAAGATCAGGTTCAAAGTCAAATTTCTTTCTTGGTACCTTGGATAGATCAGGTTTCAGAATGATGTAGATTGCCTGAGTGTTTGAATTCTTGGTTATGCAGATATCTGTGTAAATCCAAAAGATAAGGGAAAAAAAAGAAAAGAAAAACCAAAGACATAAAAAACATAATAGGTAACAGTTCAACTTCTTGAAAACCATAGCGTCCCCAGGAGGGTCGCCTCCTGGAAGTATAATTGGTTATACCCGGGTGCAGCTCACTGCTGCACAAGTGGATTAGGGGATAAGTTCAACCCTGAGACCAATTCTGGTCTCCACGGGAGAACACATGTCTACTCCTGTGTAGAGTTTGCTATTATCTATGCGATTTGGCGTTCCATTGTGTGACTGTCTTCCAGTCAGAGGCAGAAGGATGTTTCTTCACGGCAGCAGTGTTGTTGTCGTCGGGTTCCAGTATAATCTCCCAGTCTTTCAGCAAGGAGATACCTTTGTCCAGGGTGTCCACGTTGTATACTCGGTCCTGTTTGGTAATGATAAGTTTGGTAGGGTAACCCCATCTATAGGAGATACTGTGATTCCTAAGAGCTTTGGTGATTGTATTCAGATTCCTCCTCTTTTGTAGAGTATGTTGAGAGAGATCTGGATACTGCAGGTTTTGATATTTGGATGGAATGTTGTCCTGTTTGCGCATTGCTTGCATGAGTTGTTCTTTCACGTGGAAAAAATGCATGCGTAGGATCACATCTCTGGGGATCTTATCAGGAAGGAAAGAAGGTTTTGGTAAGCGGTGTATTTTTTCAATAGTGAGTTCAATGTCAGAAAGTTCGGGTAATAGGGAGGAGAAAAGATCGATCGCATACGATCGCAGATCCGATGGTTGCACCAACTCGGGGAACCCTCTTATCTTAAAATTATTTAGTCTGGACCGGTCCTAGATGTCTGCCAGCTTGTTTTTTATCCATTCTGAATCACCCTCTTGTGCTTCATTAGCGTCCACAAGGTCATTAATGGTGGTCGCAAACTCCCCCATTTTACTCTCAATATGATCCACCCTGGATTCCACTTCTCTCAGTTCCCCGCTGACTCTGTGTATACAATTCATCATGTCCGACTGCAATGAGCTTCTCAATGACACCATCCAATTCGCATGACATGTCTGGGGCGCCCGCCGTCCGGATTGGAAAAGAGTCCTGTATGTGTTTTAGGTCTGGTTCAGATGCAAATTCAGGCAAAAATTCAGACCTGTATCGCATCTGAACCGGTGAATAGACACGCACTGGACCCCAGGCACAAACCCGCGGCCGCAGAAATGTGAACCCAGCCTAATTGTTCTTCTCTGCACTTTTTCCAGTTACATTTTTGTGTGGGCTGTGGCGTCCATATAAAAATGTAATTCCTATCTTAATAATACTTTGTATAGGGGCAAGATTAATCCTTTCTCTCTCTATTAAGTCTGCCTGTTTTAAAAGCTTAGTTCACCTTTTAGACATATTTCATGTTGCACCCATATTTAGATGCAAAAACGTGAAGCCACAAGCACTCCAAAACAATGCATTTCAAGTGTTTATTGTGAAGACAGCATCACATACAGCATAAGAAACCAATGTTTCAGGGTCTCACAGAGCCACTTTCTTAAGGCAACATAGTGACAATAAGCATACATGTACATAGCACACAACTATATATCCTAGTGTAACCAATAGCAACCTATGTAACACCCTGCCAATATATCATAATGATGTTAAAATCTTGCCAAACAAAGCAATTAAATAACAGAGATAAGCATAGAAATAGTAAAAATGTAGAGATATAAAGTCTGCTAAATACCTCCTCCAAACTTCTATTTGGACCCCAATGCACTTTTTTATTTAGCAGTCATCCGATGCTTGTATACAATACTACAAGTTCCATCTTCCACAGTAGCAGATACGACACATGGAGAGCACACCAATGATGTCTCCTCCCTCAACACTGTATTTTAGCAGCCCTTCCTACAGCCAGATCAGTCATTCTGTATGGACCTGTGCCTTGGGGAAGTGTTAGTAGAACCCTGAGTATTGCACCTGCAATTCACCAGTCACAGTTGCAGTGCTCTGCAAGCCTAAATGCAATAACTGAATCAAATGTGTTTGTTTTTTTTTTTATAATGTTGATGTTGATGTAATTATTATTTTATCATACATACATTATTTTTGCAAAAGTTGGACTATGCCTTTAATTTAAGAAAATACCTTGTTATCTCTGAAGCTGCAGAATTGCATTGCATACTGTTATTCAGCCTAGGCCCTTTTTAAATATAGCTACCACAATTGCTTTTGTCCTAGTCCATTGTACAAATCCAGATACTAATAAGCCCTTGAAAATTAGCAACAATGGTTTAGGAATAACTTCAGCTGTCAGCCCCACACGTTTCTTTTGTATGCACAGGGCTAAAGAAGATGTTTAAAAGGTTTGCTTTCTCTTTGTCCCCAGTGACCAATTTTGTGTTCTCATTTTAGTGAGCTGTGTGTGAAGGCCTTGTATTTTACTATTAATATATTTAAAGCTTTTCAGTGTACAGTATGTCTCACTTGCAATTGCAAAATGCCATTTCTTCCCCAATTTTTGACAGCTTGCTTTCTCTTTAGAAACTTTTGATGTATTCTTTGTAACTTAATAATTCAAAAAATTTTCCTTCACTGTTACACATTTTATGTATGCTTTTTTCTTATAATTTATGGATGTTAAAACACAATGAAGGGGGATTTACTAAAACTGAAACGTGCAAAATCTACTGCAGCTTTGCAGAGAAACCAAACAGCCTCCAGGTTTTAGGACCCTTTCACGCGAGCACCTCCATTTGCTCAAAGGGGGATCGCTCCGCTGATCCTCACTGAGCAGGCGGATGACAAGTCCGTCTCCGCTCACTGTGCAGAGCGGAGACGAACACAGTCCCACTCTCCTCTATGGGGAAATTGGGTGAAAACGGGCTGCCAGTCCATTTTCATCTAAACCTATCCACCAGACGGATGGAAAATAGGACCACCATCCATCTGGATTTTGCAGACAGGATCAGATCAGATAGCGGCAGATGTCAGTGGACATGTCACCACTGACATCCGCCGCTCCATAGGGGTAATTTGGAGGGTCCGATCAGGTCCGTCTGAAAAACTGACAGGTGGACCTAATCAGACAGCTCTTGAATAAGGACCCTTATTGTCAAAGATTAACTGAACAAGCTGAAGTTAGAAGATGATTAGCTACCAAGCACAACTGCCTCAGATTCTGAGTGCTCAGGTTTTAGTACTATAACCCCCCCCCCCCCCCCAATGTTTAGAACATTATAATCCTTGCCTATGCAAAGAAGACATGTAATGTAAAATTGATTAGAAACATTCCATTTTATGTTTTGTGGGTTAAATTTTATGTTTACTCTGTGGTTTTAGCATGTAATTACCATATATACTCGAGTATAAGCCAAGTTTTTCAGCAAAATTTTTTTGTGCTGAAAATGCCCCCCTCGGCTTATACTCGAGTCACCTTTTTGCATCTGATCTCCGGACTTTGGGGACTTAGTGCCAGTGAGGCAAAGTGAGGCATGCAGATGGACACCCTAGGCTTATACTCAAGTCAATACTTTTTCCCAGTTTTTTTGTTGTAAAATTACAAGCATGACCTGCATGCTTTGGCCAATCCCAGCGCCCTCTGCTAAGAGAACCATAATTGGCCAAAGGCAGGGCTCAGGGGGACTAAGTCCACACAGCACAATATATAAGGCTGCCTGCACGGCGGCCCTGTGTAGTGTTGTTGGTGTGGACGGAGAGATAGTGTGATTTAGATTGAGCAGGCAGGTTATTCAGTTAGCTGCAGTATATTTCATATATATATATATATATATATATATATATATATATATATACAGTGGGTCAAAAAAGTATTTAGTCAGCCACCAATTGTGCAAGTTCTCCCACTTAAAAAGATGAGAGAGGCCTGTAATTGTCATCATAGGTATACCTCAACTATGAGAGACAAAATGTGGAAACAAATCCAGACAATCCCATTGTCTGATTTGGAAAGAATTTATTTGCAAATTATGGTGGAAAATAAGTATTTGACCAATATCAAAAGTTCATCTCAATACTTTGTTATATATTCTTTGTTGGCAATGACAGAGGTCAAACGTTTTCTGTAAGTCTTCACAAGGTTGTCACACACTGTTGCTGGTATGTTGGACCATTCCTCCATGCAGATCTCCTCTAGAGCAGTGATGTTTTGGGGCTGTCGCTGGGCAACACAGACTTTCAACTCCCTCCAAAGGTTTTCTATGGGGTTGAGATCTGGAGACTGGCTAGGCCACTCAAGGACCTTGAAATGCTTCTTACGAAACCACTCTTTTGTTGCCCGAGCGATGTGTTTGGGATCATTCTCATGCTGAAAGACCCAGCCACGTTTCATCTTCAATGCCTTTGCTGATGGGAGGAGGTTTGCACTCAAAATCTCATGATACATAGCCCCATTCATTCTTTCATGTACACAGATCAGTTGTCCTGTTCCCTTTGCAGAGAAACAGCCCCAAAGCATGATGTTGCCACCCCCATGCTTCACAGTAGGTATGATGTTCTTTGGTTGCAACTCAGCATTCTCTCTCCTCCAAACACGAGTTGTGTTTTTACCAAACAGTTCTACTTTGGTTTCATCTGACCATATGACATTCTCCCAATCCTCTTCTGGATCATCCAAATGCTCTCTAGCAAACTTCAGATGGGCCCGGACATGTACTGGCTTAAGCACGGGGACACGACTGGCACTGCAGGATCTGAGTCCCTGGCGGCGTAGTGGGTTACTGATGGTAGCCTTTGTTACGTTGGTCCCAGCTCTCTGCAGGTCATTCACTAGGTCCCCCTGTGTGGTTCTGGGATTTTTGCTCACCGTTCTTGTGATCATTTTGACCCCACAGGGTGAGATCTTGCGTGGAGCCCCAGATCGAGGGATATTATCAGTGGTCTTGTATGTCTTCCATTTTCAAATTATTGCTCCCACAGTTGATTTCTTCACACCAAGCCGCTTGCCTATTGCAGATTCAGTCTTCCCAGTCTGGTGCAGGTCTACAGTTTTGTTTCTGGTGTCCTTCGACAGCTCTTTGGTCTTCACCATAGTGGAGTTTGGAGTGTGACTGTTTGAGGTTGTGGACAGGTGTCTTTTATACTGATAATAAGTTAAAACAGGTGCCATTAATACAAGTAATGAGTGGAGGACAGAGGAGCCTCTTAAAGAAGAAGAAACAGAAATCTTGCTTGTTTGTAGGTGACCAAATACTTATTTTCCACTATAATTTGCAAATTAATTTTTATCCAAATCAGACAATGTGATTGTCTGAATTTGTTTCCACATTTTGTCTCTCAGTTTAGGTATACCTATGATGACAATGACAGGCCTCTCCCATCTTTTTAAGTGGGAGAACTTGCACAATTGGTGGCTGACTAAATACTTTTTTGCCCCACTGTACAGCCAGTCTAGTATATATATATATATATATATATATATACATATATATATATTGTGACGGCAGGAAGGTAAAGTCACCTGGTTGCATCCAGGGGGGGTAGATATATTTCGCCCAGATTCAGGCTTTACGCCGACTTATACAACTAGGCGGAGAGTTGTATAAGCCCAGCTAAGGCTAGTGGGCTCATGGATGACTCATACCTCTAGGGAGAGTGCTGGGCGTCGTGCAGACAGGGAGTTGAGTAGACCAGCTGAAGCCTGTCAGTTCGTTTAAGGCCTCTATAAAAACTCCCAGATTCATTAGGTGTTTGCTCATGCCTGGAACCAGACCTGTGTGGACTGTCTAGGGAGAGTGAACCCCTGTGCGGTGAGACAAAGCCTGTGTGGCTATTTGCTTGGACATTTAAAACCAGGGACTTAGGGACTAGGACAGCACTAGGCTGATCCCAGTTGTTAGTTAGGAAACCTGTATGTTTAGTTAGAGGTCAAGTTGACCAGGATTTATTTTGTTTATGTTTCTTTTGCTTTGCTGTGTTTTGTCACTGTAAATAGAAAATAAACCGCACCTTTTTGATTTTGAAAACCACAACCTCCGTTTGCTGGGCCTGTTTTTGTGTGGGGAGCCCATCCCGGGGGTCACCCACACCCGCTGCCGAGCTAACCCCCTCACAGTTGGTGGAGAACCAGTGGCAGTTTTTTTTTAAGCCAGCATGGAGGAGATACTGAAACAGCTGGCTCTAGCAAATGCCAATCAACAGCAGACAAATGCAGGTTTGCAAAAGAGCCTTGCAGCCCAGCAGCAAGCTCATCAACAGAGCCTTGCAGCCCAGCAGCAAGCTCATCAACAGAGCCTTGCAGCCCAGCAGCAGACAAACACAACTTTGCAACAGAGTCTGGAGGCTCAGCAACAAGCCCAGCAGCAATCTGAGGCCCGCTTCATAGACCTGTTGCAGAAGCAAGAGCAGAGACTACAACAACAGATGGAAGCAGTAATGCAGCAACGTCCGCAGACCAGTGAGGAAAGCCGTCCCACTAATACCGCGTCCTTTGGGGTCAGTCGTTTATTGACAAAAATGACTGGAGAGGATGATCCAGAGGTATTTTTGACCACATTTGAAAGGACCGCTGAAAGAGAAAAGTGGCCTGAGGAGCAGTGGGCTGGACTGGTGGCTCCTCTGTTAACTGGTGAATCGCAGAAAGCTTACTATGACCTAGAGCCTAACCAAGCAAAAGACTATGTGATGCTAAAAGCTGAAATATTGGCAAGGCTGGGTGTCACCCTGGCTGTCCGGGCTCAGCGTGTGCATAACTGGACTTTCCAGCTTGGAAAACCCCCCAGGTCTCAAATGTATGATCTCATTCACCTGAGCAGAAAGTGGCTACAGCCAGAGACTTTGTCCGCACCAAAGATTGTGGAACGTGTTGTAATGGATCGGTTTTTGAGAGCTCTTCCTACTGCCATCCAAAAGTGGGTAAGCCATGGAGACCCAGAGACGGCCGATGGTCTTGTGGATCGTGTGGAGAAATACTTGGCTACAGAGAACCTGACGGCCTCTTCCAGAGACACTCGGACTTTCCACCCTAAGACCAGACCATCCCCAGGGGCGGATAAGAGGATTCCAAGGGGTGAGGGTGGAGAGAGTGAGAGGGTGGGAGCTCTACCCCAAGTTTGGCGAGAACAGCCTGGGAAATCAGCGGCTCAAGAGGCGGCAAGAAGGATCGTTTGCTACCGCTGCCGGCAAGCGGGACATATTGCAGCCAATTGCCCGGTTGTGGAGGAACCCATGCAGTGTGACTTTCTGACGGGCAGACGTCAGTCACTGTGTGCGACAGTCGCATGCACTGCCATTCGAGGAACTGAGAAACATTTATGCAAAATGTGTGTTAATGGTAGAAATGTTGTGGTATTGCTGGATTCAGGTAGCCTTGTGACCCTGATAAAGGCTGAGTTAGTTAAAACAGAGGTCTCTGGGAATAGCAAGGTAGCTGTTATTTGTGTGCATGGGGACACCCGAGAGTATCCAGTGACTACAGTGTGTTTCGAGACCCCCAAAGGTACCCTCTTTCATCCAGTGGGCTTAGTATCTCAGTTACCGCATGACGCCATTGTGGGAAGGGATTTTCCGAAGTTCTGGGAACTGTGGGATGATCCTGAGCCCCCCACTGGTGCCCCTATGTACCAGGAATGTGATAGCCAGAACTCCCCTGAGAGTGGTGAGGACTCTCCGGAATTTCCCTTATCAGTATTGGCAGGGGAGACTCAAGAAACTGGAGAGGAGCCCACCTCCTCAGACGAAAACCTACCGTCTGTGGAGTTTTCTGATCTTGAGGTTCACAGGGAAAACTTTGCCACAGAACAGTTGAAAGACCCCGCCCTAATAAAGGCACGGGAAAACGTAGTGAAAATAGATGGCGAGTTAGTGAACCCAGATAATACCTGCACTTACCCATACTTCAGCGTAGAGAAGGACCTACTGTATCGGGTGGCAAAAAGGGCAGAAGAAACCGTTGAGCAGCTTGTGGTGCCCAAACCTTACAGGAAGTTGGTGTTGGAGTTGGCTCATGGGCACATTCTTGGAGGTCATCTGGGGACAGAGAAAACCCGAGAGAGGGTATTACAGAGATTCTATTGGCCGGGGGTGATGAAGGACATAGAAAATTATTGTTCCTCCTGCCCTGTGTGTCAGAGGTCGGCCCCGATGCCACATTTCCGTAGCCCGCTGGTCCCTCTACCCATCATTGAGGTCCCGTTTGAGAGGATCGCCATGGATTTGGTAGGTCCTATAATCAAGTCCGCTAGGGGGCACCAGTACATATTAGTTATAATGGACTATGCCACCCGTTATCCAGAAGCGATCCCTCTCCGAAATACCTCGGCCAAAACCATAGCCAAAGAGCTATCTCTTGTGTTTAGCCGGGTGGGTATTTGTAAAGAACTGCTTATGGACCAAGGTACACCCTTTATGTCCCGGGTTATGAAGGAGCTGTGTAAATTGTTCAAAGTGACGCAATTACGTACATCTGTGTATCACCCCCAAACCGATGGGCTGGTTGAAAGATTCAACAAAACCCTAAAACAAATGTTGAAGAAAGTGGTGGATAGAGATGGAAAGGATTGGGACTGTCTACTTCCTTATCTGATGTTTGCTATTAGGGAGGTGCCCCAATCCTCTACGGGATTCTCCCCCTTTGAGTTACTGTATGGGAGACACCCAAGAGGGCTGTTGGATATTGCCAAGGAAACTTGGGAAAGTGAGAGTTCTCCCCACAGGAGTGTGATTGAGCATGTCGCCCTGATGCAAGACCGAATTGCACAGGTAATGCCCATCGTGAAGGAACATTTGGCCCAAGCGCAGTTAGCACAGCAGAGAGTGTACAACCGTGGAGCCAAGACCCGTACCTTTTCCCCGGGGGATAGGATACTGGTACTTGTCCCTACGGTTGAAAGTAAATTCCTTGCCAAATGGCAAGGCCCCTACGAGATAATGGAAAAAGTGAGCGAAGTGAATTACAAGGTCAGACAACCAGGAAGGCGAAAGCCCGAACAGATCTATCACGTTAATCTGTTGAAAGCCTGGAGGGATAGAGAGTCCCTAGTCGCAGACACTTGGTCACCAGCTCAAACTGGTTGCGTGATTCCTGAGGTTGGAATAGCAGCCACCTTGTCACAACCCCAACAACAGGAGGTTAAGGAGTTTGTGCTTCGCAACAAGGAGGTATTCTCTGAGCTGCCGGGACAAACATCTGGGGTAGAGCATGACATCATTACCCCGCCCGGTGAAAGGGTGAAGTTAAAACCCTATCGGATCCCAGAGGCCCGACGGGAGGCAATACGGGAGGAAGTACAGAAAATGCTGAACTTAGGGGTGATAGAGGAGTCCCAAAGTGATTGGTCTAGTCCCATTGTGTTGGTGCCTAAACCGGATGGGAGATTTTGTAACGATTTTCGTCAGTTGAACAAAGTTACAAAATTTGACACCTACCCCATGCCACGTATAGATGAGTTGATCGACCGGCTGGGAACAGCCCGATACATGACGACTCTTGACCTCACAAAAGGGTATTGGCAAATCCCCCTGGCCAAGTCGGCCAAAGAGAAAACCGCATTTGTAACCCCAGACGGGGCGTTCCAATATAAAAGAATGCCGTTCGGGTTACAGAATGCGCCGGCCACATTCCAGCGGAAAATGGACCAGATGCTGAGGCCCCATCGGAAGTATGCTGCGGCTTACCTGGATGACGTAATTGTCCATAGCACAGATTGGGCCTCACATCTGCCAAAAGTGCAAGCAGTCCTGGACTCTGTTCGGGAAGCGGGGTTTACGGCTAACCCCAAGAAGTGTACCATTGGGCAGGAAGAGGCCAAATATCTTGGGTACACCATTGGGAGGGGAGTAATAAAACCCCAACTCAACAAAGTCGAGGCCATCCAGAGTTGGCCACGTCCCAACAGCAAGAAGCAGGTACGAGCCTTTCTGGGAATCGCTGGGTATTATCGGCGATTCATTCCCCACTTTGCTTCTAAGGCTGTGCCCCTAACCAACCTGACGAAGGGGAAAGGGTCGGTCATGATTAAATGGACCCCCGAGGCTGAGGCAGCATTCCAATTCTTGAAACAAGCCTTATGTAGCCAGCCAGTGTTGTACTCACCCGACTTCTCTAAAGACTTTGTCGTACAAAGTGATGCGTCAGATGTGGGGTTAGGAGCAGTATTGTCCCAGGTCTGGAACGGGGAAGAGCACCCAGTCATTTACCTCAGCAGGAAGTTGAAGTCCCATGAGGTAAATTACGCCACCGTTGAAAAGGAGTGTTTAGCGGTGAAGTGGGCTCTAGATTCCCTTCGGTACTACCTGCTAGGTAGGCACTTTGACTTGGTTACGGATCACGCTCCGTTAAAGTGGATGGCTCAAAACAAGGAAACAAATAGAAGAGTGAATAGGTGGTTCCTGGCCCTCCAGGAATTCAACTTCACAGTAAAGCATCGCCCTGGCGTTCAAATGGGGAATGTGGATGCTTTGTCTCGAGTACATGAATGCCTGATTGCTGGTGTTCCAACCCCGAGGTTAAAACAAGAGGGGGGGGGGTATGTGACAGCAGGAAGGTAAAGTCACCTGGTTGCATCCAGGGGGGTAGATATATTTCGCCCAGATTCAGGCTTTACGCCGACTTATACAACTAGGCGGAGAGTTGTATAAGCCCAGCTAAGGCTAGTGGGCTCATGGATGACTCATACCTCTAGGGAGAGTGCTGGGCGTCGTGCAGACAGGGAGTTGAGTAGACCAGCTGAAGCCTGTCAGTTCGTTTAAGGCCTCTATAAAAACTCCCAGATTCATTAGGTGTTTGCTCATGCCTGGAACCAGACCTGTGTGGACTGTCTAGGGAGAGTGAACCCCTGTGCGGTGAGACAAAGCCTGTGTGGCTATTTGCTTGGACATTTAAAACCAGGGACTTAGGGACTAGGACAGCACTAGGCTGATCCCAGTTGTTAGTTAGGAAACCTGTATGTTTAGTTAGAGGTCAAGTTGACCAGGATTTATTTTGTTTATGTTTCTTTTGCTTTGCTGTGTTTTGTCACTGTAAATAGAAAATAAACCGCACCTTTTTGATTTTGAAAACCACAACCTCCGTTTGCTGGGCCTGTTTTTGTGTGGGGAGCCCATCCCGGGGGTCACCCACACCCGCTGCCGAGCTAACCCCCTCACAATATATATATATATACACTCTGCATCCAGTGTAGCCTATATCTGACTGCAGTGCATTCCTGGTGTACTTTTTCTAATGACTTGGAGCTTTTTATGGAACATCTTAATAATAACACTAGGGGCATATGTTTAAATTTCGAGGTTAGTCAGTCCAACATTAACTTTTTGGATCTCAATTCTTCAATATCCCGTGATCCATTTACTACATCCACGTTCTTTAAAAGTATGGACAGGAATTATTATATTCCTGTACACAGCTGCCATCACGAGCCATGGCTCAGGTCTGTTCCAAAAAGACAGTTTATGCGCATCAAGCGTAGTTGTACCAATACTGAGCAATTTCTGGCACAGGCAGATGTTTTAACGAAGAGGTTTGAACATAAGGGTTATGCCAGTAATTCCTTAAAAAATACTTTGGAAGAAATCAAGGTTATGAACAGAGGAGATCTTCTTAGAGAGAAGCCACCATGTAAAGATAAGGTCTCCCTGGTCCCTTTTATTACCACCTATTCGGTTCAGCATACCAGCATTAGGAATTTGATAAGAAAACACTGGCATATTCTAAACAATGACCCAGTATTACGCAAGTTTTACCAGATAGTCCTCAGGTGATCTATAGGGGAGCATCCTCACTTAAGAATAAGCTGGCACCAAATGTCATGAATCCTACTGCCATCAAGAGAGGTTTTTTTTGAGAATCTCACAGGTTTTTACCAGTGCAGAAGGTGTCGTGTTTGCTCACTAAATGGATGTACACATAGACACACTCAAAAATGTATTTCATCCAGCACATCAAGAGAACATGAGATAGAACCTTTCATTACATGTTCTACGGAGGAGGTTGTATACTTACTTCAGTGCCCGTGCGGGCTCCAATATGTTGGTAGAACTAAGCGACCCCTCTCTGTACGTTTGAATGAGCATATCACCAACATAAAAAGCGGCTTCCTGAAACATTCAGTTTCCAAGCCCTACCTTTTGGCCCACAATAAAGGTCCTTCTAAGACAATTTATTTGGGAATAGATAAATATCGCCCACAATGCAGAGGCAGTTCCCTTGTGAGGAGTATATCCAGGCTTGAAATGTCCTGGATACATAGAATAAAATGCTATGCCCCATTCGGTTTGAATGTGGACAAGGATGTAAATGAAATCATAGATAACTCCTAATCATGGTTTCCAGCTATCTGCTGTATGTTTAAGATACCTGTATTTGGTTTGTGCTGATATGTTTTTAAATTTTCAAATTTAAATTAAAATTTTCTTTGATTATTATTGATGTGAACTCGCTGTGAGTTAGTGATGGGGACAGCTCTAGCATGGCTGCGTTGGGGTTAAACATATTACATTATCCCTTTAGTATATTATTTTGATCATTATTTTGGTAATTTATTTATATTTTAGGTCATTAGTGTTGGTTTGCGTAGATGGCGTTAGCCATGAGGTCCTCTTCATTCTTCCTATACCTACTACTAACCATAAATTCATAAAAGTCTTTTATTATTATTTATTTCATGTTTTCATACCCATTGGCTTGTCTTTATGGGTGTGTGTCTTTATTAGTCATTACATTCAGGCTCGATCCACCCTTCATTTGATACATTCATATTATTTACCAATAGGGATGAGTTTCGAGTTTGAGTCAAACTCATGTTCGACTCGAACATTGCCTGTTCGCCGAACAGCGAACAATTTGGGGTCTTCGCGGCAAATTCGAAAAGCCGCGGAACACCCTGTAAAAGTCTATGGGAGAAATCTAAAGTGCTAATTTTAAAGGCTTATATGCAAGTTATTGTCATAAAAAGTGTTTGGGGACCCGGGTCCTGCCCCAGGGGACGTGTATCAATGCAAAAAAAAGTTTTAAAAACAACCGTTTTTTCGGGAGCAGTGATTTTAATAATGCTTAAAGTGAAACACTAAAAGTGAAATATTCCTTTAAATTTCGTACCTAGGGTGTGTGTATAGTATGCCTGTAAAGTAGCGCATGTTTCCCGTGCCTTGAACTGTCCCTGCACAAAGTGTCATTTCTGAAGGAAAAAAAGTCATTTAAAAGCACTCGCGGCTATAATGAATCATCAGCTCCCGGCAATACAGAGAACAGTCATTGAAAGTCATTGATAGAAAAAAAATGCATGGGGGTCCCCCCAAATTCAATTACCAGGCCCTTCAGGTCTAGTATGGATATTAAGGGGAACCCTGCGTCAAATAAAAAAAATATGACGTGGGGTTCCCCCCAAATATCCATACCAGACCCTTTATCCGAGCATGCAACTTGGCAGGCCGCAGGAACAGAGGGAGGGATGAGAGAGCGCCCCCTCCTCCTGAACCCTGGACCCCAAAGCACCATGTCCCCATGTTGATGGGTACAAGGGCCTCATACCCACAACCCTTGCCCGGTGGTTGTGGGGGTCTGCGGGACGGGGGGCTTATCGGAATCTGGAAGATCCCTTTCACAAAGGGGACCCCCAGATTCCGCCCCCCCCTATGTGAATTGGTAATGGGGTACATTGTACCCCTACCATTTCACAAAGAAAGTGTAAAAAACACACAGACACAGTTGGGAAAATTCTTTATTAAAAATAAAAAAATAAAAAACCCATTCCAGCGATGTAATCCAGTCTGTCCAGCATTGTACTCTATGTCCCACAGTGATCCGATGTCCAGCGCTGCCATCTCCTCCAGTCTCCACTCCACATGAAACTCCCATGACGTACGAGGGGGCGGGGTCATTTATTACACTGCAGAGGAATCAAATCACGTTCCCCATCAGGTCCGCTCAGCCAATGACGTAGGTGGGGTCTGACGTACGAGGGGGCGGGGTCACCCGTCAGATCATAGGGGTAAGCCCCGGCTCTCCCCGCTTGCGGGGAATAGCCAATGACGTAGGCCCCCTCGTACGTCATGGGGGTTTCGTGTGGAGTGGAGACTGGAGGAGACGGCAGCGCTAGACATCGGATCACCGCATAGAGAACAACGCTGGACAGACTGGATTACCACCGCTGGAATGGGTTTTTAATTATTATTTTTTTTTTTTAATAAAGGACTTTTCCAACTGTGTCTGTGTGTTTTTTTTTCAATTTTTTACACTTTCTTTGTGAAATGGTAGGGGTACAATGTACCCCTTACCAATTCACATAGGGGGGGCAGAATCTGGGGTCCCCTTTGTTAAAGGGGTCTTCCAGATTCCGATAAGCCCCCCGCCGGCAGACCCCCACAACCACCTGGCAAGGGTTGTGGGGATGAGGCCCTTGTCCCCATCAACATGGGGACATGGTGCTTTGAGGGGTCACAGACCCCCAAAGCATCCTCCCCATGTTGAGGGCATGTGGCCTGGTACGGTTCAGGAGGGGGGGCGCTCTCTGGCCCCCCTCTTTTCCTGCGGCCTGCCAGGTTGGGTGCTCGGATAAAGGGTCTGGTATGGATTTTTGGGGGGAACTCCACACCATTTTTTTTTTAATTTGGCGTGGAGTTCCCCTTAACCACTTGAGACCCGCGCTATAGCCGAAAGACGGCTGCAGCGCGGCTCTCAAGTGCCGAGAGGACGTCCCCAGGACGTCCTTCTCTGTTTACATCCCGCCGCGCGCCGCCGAGGGCGCGCGGCAGGGAACAGCTGTGCGGCGCGCATCACGTGATGCCGAGGAGCATGCCTGGCGGCCGCGATGTCCGCCAGGTACATGCGATCGGCAGTTACAGAAGCAGGACGTGGATCTCTGTGTGTAAACACAGAGATCCATGTCCTGTCAGGGAGAGAGGAGACCAATGCTGTGTCCCTTGTACATAGGGACACAGATCGGTCTCCTCCCCCAGTCAGTCCCCTCCCCCCACAGTAAGAATCACAAATAGGGAACATAGTTAACCCCTTCCCCGCCCCCTAGTGTTAACCCCTTCCCTGCCAGTCACATTTATACAGTAATCAGTGCATTTTTATAGCACTGTTCGCTGTATAAATGACAATGGTCCTAAAAAAGTGTCCGATGTGTCCGCCATAATGTCACAGTCACGATAAAAATTGCTGATCGCCGCCATTACTAGTAAAAAAAAAAAATATTAATAAAAATGCTATAAAACTATCCCCTATTTTGTAGACGCTATAACTTTTGCGCAAACCAATCAATAAACGCTTATTGCGTTTTTTTTGACCAAAAATATGTAGAAGAATACGTATCGGCCTAAACTGAGAAAAAAAAACTTTTTTAAAAAAAAATTGGGATATTTATTATAGCAAAAAGTAATAAATATTGTGTTTTTTTTTCAAAATCGTCGCTCTTTTTTGTTTATAGCGCAAAAAATAAAAACCGCAGAGGTGATCAAATACCACCAAAAGAAAGCTCTATTTGTGGTGAAAAAAGGACATCAATTTTGTTTGGGAGACACGTCGCACGACCGCGCAATTGTCATTCAAAGCGACGCAGTGCCGAAAGCTGAAATTTCGCCTGGGCAGGAAGGGGGTTATGTGCCCAGTAAGCAAGTGGTTAAAATCCATACCAGACCTGAAGGGCCTGGTAATTGAATTTGGGGAGACCCCCACGCATTTTTTTCTTTTTTTCTTAATGACTTTTCTCTGTATTGCCAGGAGCCAACAATTCATTATAGCTGTGAGTGCTTTTAAATTACTTTTTTTCCTTCAGAAATGACACTTTGTGCAGGGACAGTTCTAAACACGGGAAACAAGCGCTGCTTTACATGCATACTATACACCCCCCCCCCCCCCCCAGGTACGAAATTTAAAGGAATATTTCACTTTAATTGTTTCACTTTAAGCATTATTAAAATCACTGCTCCCAAAAAGACGGCTGTTTTTAAAACTTTTTTTTGCATTGATACATGTCCCCTGGGGCAGGACCCGGGTCCCCAAACCCTTTTTAGGACAATAACTTGCATATTAACCTTGATAATTAGCACTTTTGATTTCGAACGTTCGAGTCCATTGAATTTAATAGGGTTCTAAAGTTTGCACAAACTTTAGATCTGTTCGCAGGTTCTGGTGCGAACCGAACCGGGGCGGGGGGGGTGTTGGCTCATCCCTATTTACCAAGTATATTTAACACCATTGGGCCATAATGGTCTTGTGCCCCTATAATAATAATATTAAATTTCATTCCAGTGGCAGTTTGGCACCTATCTGCTATTTTGTTATTTTTGCTTTATAATCATTTTGAGTTTGCCAGCCTTGGTCCTCATCTCCTCCGTATTTTTATTTTTTTATTTATTTATTATCATTATCAGTATTATTATTATTTTTTATTTTTATTTATTTTTAGCTTTTTGAGTATTTTATGTGCGGGTATTGTGCATCAAGCACTAGCCTGTATTGCTATGGAGGAGAAGTACTAAGTTTGGGTCCACCATGTAACGTAATTTATTCATTTCCATTGATATTGGTATTCCCACTTCCTTTATTAGGTCCTCCTCCATATATATTATATTTCCTACTCTACAATATTTGTTCTCATCCTCCTGATCGCAACTACACGGGTTTCCTTCTTTCTCGTTTTTATAAATTTTTCTAACATTTTTTCAATTAGTTTTATCTTATAATTGTTTTGGCTTCTGCCGGTCCTCCGCGCAGTTAACGGGTGTTCCCATTCACAATTCACATTGAGGCTTGGTTCATCTGGTTTTGTATTTAATGCGATGTGTCAGTGCGTCGCCTGTGCCCCAGGACGACGTCATATATATGACGAAACGTGCATCGGGTGGACTTGACGTGCTGACGTCATCGTGTGTGTTTCTGAGCGAACGGGCGTTCGCAAGCTGGCCGGCTACTTTTTTGCTGCTTTTATCTACTTATACTGTAAGTGTGTTTTTAATATTTAATAAATGCCATCATACCAGATTTACACTATGGAAAGTTCCTTTCTCATTTTTTGGGTGACATCTGAGCATAATCTGTGATCATTGCACGATTGAGCCAATCCAGCCATCCGCTCTATATCTCCCCTCCATCATTTTGACCATCTCTGAGCTGTCGCCTCGGAATCCCCTGGATAAAGGCCCTGGCTGGGTATATAGCTGCAAGCTCATTGAGCTTGCTGTCAGGTCACCTGTGGCCAGGTGACAGATGCACACCATAGGGGGACAGGAGTGCACCGCAAGGTAGTGAACCCTATGGCTGACTGCTGCGGATAGGAAACTGGGTGGTTGTGGAAAGCGGGACCAGAGGAGCACAACCGGGATCCTATGGGAAGCTAGAGCCAAGATTCCCCAGGGCACGGAGTCTAAGACCCAGCAGGTCTTCTCAAGAGCCTCTAGTGGTGAGGATGTTATGCTGCAGGCTGGGTCCAGGTCGCGGCCCCTAGAGTCTCCTAGCTCACGCCCCGTAGGATAAGGGGACAAGAGGGGAAGCAGCAGCACGAGATATAAGAGTAACGAATAACAAGCTGAAAGTCAAGGGCCACAAGCAGACAAGGATAATGAAAGACAAGCCGAAGGTCAAGGGTCACGAGCAGACAGGGATAGTCGGGGACAAGCCAATAACGTAACAGAGAGACAGACGTAGCACACGGCAGGCAGGAACCCAAACACACAATGCCTAACAAACACGTTGATCAGCAAAGCAGGCTTGCAGTGCACAGGTTAATATAGTGTTCTGTGATAGGGCCTGGGGTGGAGTCAGGCTGGAAGGAGATTATAAAGGAAGCCAGGTGAAAGGGTTCAGGCCTCTAAGATGAACACATGGGAAGGAAGGTAAGCTGACAGACAAACACTACTGCATATCCATGACAGTACCCTCCCTCTTATGGGCCCTCCCCCGCCTGGGCCCAGGCTTAAAGGGAAATCTCTGATGAAACCTCCTCAACAGATGAGGTGCAGCGACATCTGATGCAGCGATCCAAGACACCTCCTCAGGACCAAAACCTCTCCAATGCACAAGGTACTGAAGAATGCCTCTGCAGAGCCGAGAATCCAGAACTTGTCTAACCTCGTACTTAAGATTATCCTCAGAGACCGAAAACGAGGTAGGGAGATGACAAGAAGATCTATTGAGGACCAAAGGCTCTCTAGGAATAAGCAAGGGCATGAGAGGATCAACAGGAATCTGAGGAGGGTCCCCTAGACCCTTAAAGGGGGACTGGTCATCTTGCACAGGACCATCAGACTGGGCAGATGTCAGTGGAACCCTGAAGTCAGGTTGGTTAGAAGGTGACATGTCGCCGGAGTCAAGCTGAATAGCTGAAGGACAAGTAGAAAGTCCTGAACAAGAAAAAGTAGGAGGCTCACTGGGCATGGGCTGGACTGGCATAACTAGTACAGAGGCAGAGTGAATAGCTGAGTCAGGTGTAGCGACTACCTGAATCGCATCGCAAGACGTAGCGACTGCAGGACTTGTAGACAAGCTAGCCTGGCTGTGCGTCCAAGGGTGGTTAGGGACAGAGAAATGTAAATGGTTATGCAACCTGGAATGAATGACCGGCTCAGGTTCACAGGGGGCAACCTTGGGTAGGCAGGACGAGGAACAGGAGGGACCCCAAGCCAGGATCTGTCCAGTAGTCCAGTCCACATTAGGAGAATGGAGCTGTAACCATGGGAGACCCAAAATTATAGGCGTTGAGGCCTTGGGTAAGATAAGGAAGGATATCCACTCCTGGTGGAGTGTCCCTACCGACATCTTAACAGGGAGGGTCTGGAAGCGGATAGGTCCCCCTGGGAGAACAGTACCATCAATCGCCAAGACCACCAATGGCGTGGTGAGGGGCAAAAGAGTAAGTCTCATGGACGATGCGATTTCCCAGTCCATTAAATTACCAGCGGCTCCGGAATCCAGATATGCTGAGACCGAATGAGAAGAAGCACCAACATGAAGGAACACAGAAAGCAGAAGACGAGAAGGGGAAGGTGATATTTCTGGGTCCAATACTCAACTTTCCAGATGAAGTGGACCCGAACGTTTTTCTGGACAAAGAGAGCAAGTGTCACGAAAATGACCTTTGCCCCCACAGTAAAGACACAGACCAAGAGTTCTGCGCCTAGCACGTTCCTCGGGGGATAGCCTGGTCTGACCCAGCTGCATGGGTTCCTCAGCTGGTAGGAGATGCTCTACGGGTCGAAGAGAGGGGAGCTCAGGCTGACTAAGAACCAAGGAGTGCTGGCGTTGCTTTTCTAAGGTCCTCTCCTGAAAGCGAATATCGATCTGGTTACACAAGGAGATAACGCCGGCCAGATCAGTGGGGATGGTTCTTACTGCTAATTCATCCTTCACTCTATCAGACAGGCCATGCAAAAAGGTTGCGACTAAGGCCTCATTGTTCCAGCTCAACTCAGCCGACAGTATGCGGAAATGAAGGGCATACTGTCCCACAGAAGCAGACTCTTGGCGGAGACGTAAAAGGGCGCTGGCCGCTGAAGAGACACGAGCCGGTTCTTCGAAGATATTCCGAAAAAGTTTCAAGAAGCCAGACAGGCTAGAAACCACTGGATCATTCAGTTCCCACAGAGGGGCTGCCCAGGCTAAAGCTTCACCAGAGAGGAGGGAAATGATATAGGCTACCTTAGCCCGATCAGACAGGAAGTTTTGGGGCTGGAGCTCAAAATGAATCGTGCATTGGCTAAGAAACCCCCTGCAAGCCTTGGAGTCCCCAGAGAAACGGGACGGAGCTGGCAGTTGTAGTGAGTGTGTGGCTGCGACTGGTGCAATAGGTGCAGCCGCTGGTTGTATTTGAGGTTGCGGATTCAGGGTTCCCAAGGAGGCCTGAAGCTGCTCGAAGCGAGAAGCCAGATCCTGGAGGAATCGCATCACCTGAGTCTGATTCGATTCCTGGGTTTCAAGTCTGCAAACTATGCCCTGCAATGGATCATCCGCGGGGAGCGGGATGTCAGCCGGGTTCATGGCTGATCAAACTGTCAGGTCACCTGTGGCCAGGTGACAGATGCACACCGTAGGGGGACAGGAGTGCACCGCAAGATAGTGAACCCTATGGCTGACTGCTGCGGATAGGAAACTGGGTGGTTGTGGAAAGCGGGACCAGAGGAGCACAACCGGGATCCTATGGGAAGCTAGAGCCAAGATTCCCCAGGGCGCGGAGTCTAAGACCCAGCAGGTCTTCTCCAGAGCCTCTAGTGGTGAGGATGTTATGCTGCAGGCTGGGTCCAGGTCGCGGCCCCTAGAGTCTCCTAGCTCACGCCCCGTAGGATAAGGGGACAAGAGGGGAAGCAGCAGCACGAGATATAAGAGTAACGAATAACAAGCTGAAAGTCAAGGGCCACAAGCAGACAAGGATAACGAAAGACAAGCCGAAGGTCAAGGGTCACGAGCAGACAGGGATAGTCGGGGACAAGCCAATAACGTAACAGAGAGACAGACGTAGCACACGGCAGGCAGGAACCCAAACACACAATGCCTAACAAACACGTTGATCAGCAAAGCAGGCTTGCAGTGCACAGGTTAATATAGTGTTCTGTGATAGGGCCTGGGGTGGAGTCAGGCTGGGAGGAGATTATAAAGGAAGCCAGGTGAAAGGGTTCAGGCCTCTAAGATGAACACATGGGAAAGAAGGTAAGCTGACAGACAAACACTAATGCATATCCATGACACTTGCCTTCTGGTAAGCGTGCAATCTATTTGGTGTTTCAGTGCACAGTTGGTGGTGGTGGAACACACATTATTTCCAAGATTTATACCCATCCATGCACTTTTGTGTACTTCATGGACTATATGCATTCATTTTGATTCGCACTGTTCATTGGACGTTTCACTGTTTTTGTATATCTATTTATGTTCCTGTCATTAGGACAGATTTTTTTCAATATACAGTTAGGAGAACAAGTATTTGATACACTGCTGATTTTGCAGGTTTTCCTACTTACAAAGCACGTAGAGGTCTGTAATTTGTATCATAGGTACTTTTCAACTGTGAGAGACGGAATCTAAAAAAATCCAGAAAATCACATTGTATGATTTTTAAATAATTAATTAACAATTTATTGCATGACATAAGTATTTGATCACCTACCAACCAGTAAGAATTACGTCTCTCACAGACCTGTTATTTTTTCTTTAAGAAGCCCTTCTGTTCTCCACTCATTACCTGTATTAACTGCACCTGTTTGAACTTGTTACCTGTATAAAAGACACCTGTTCACACACTCAATCAAACAGACTCTGACCTCTCCAAAATGGCCAAGACCAGAGAGCTGTGTAAGGACATCAGGGATAAAATTGTAGACCTGCACAAGGCTGGGATGGGCTACAGAACAATAGGCAAGCAGCTTGGTGAGAAGGCAACAACTGTTGGCGCAATTATTAGAAAATGGAAGAAGTTCAAGATGACAGTCAATGTCCCTCAGTCTGGGGCTCCATGCAATATCTCACTTCTTGGGGCATCAATGATTATGAGGAAGGTGAGGGATCAGCCCAGTACATGGCAGAACCTGGTCAATGACCTGAAGAGAGCTGGGACCACAGACTCAAAGAAAACCATTAGTAACACAGTACGCCGTCATGGATTAAAATCCTACAGCACACGCAAGGTACCCCTGCTCAAGCCAGTGCATGTCCAGGCCCGTCTGAAGTTTGCGAATGACCTAAGATAAGGATGGGTGACCCCGCTTCCTCTTACGCATCATGGGGGTTTCGTTCCTGCTGGAGAGGGGAGACTGCAGCGTCGCTGGAGAATGGATCATCATTGGACATCGACGGGATTACATCGCTGCAATTTTTTTTTTTTAGATAAAGGACTTGTCCAACTGTGTCTGTGTGTTTTTTACAAATTTTTACACTTTCTTTGTGAAATGGAAGGGGTACAATGTACCCCGTTACCAATTCACATAGGGGGGGGCGGGATCTGGATTTCCCCTTTGTTAAAGGGGGCTTCCAGATTTCGATAAGCCCCCCGCCCGCAGACCCCCACAACCACCGGGCAAGGTTTGTGGGGATGAGGCCATTGTCCTCATCAACATGGGGACAGCCTCCCCATGTTGAGGGCATGTGGCCTGGTATGGTTCAGGGGGGGCGCTCTCTCGTCCCCCCTCTTTTCCTGCGGCCTGCCAGGTTGCATGCTCGGATAAGGGTCTGGTATGGATTTTTGGGGGGACCCCACACCATTTTTTTTGGTGCAGGGTTCCCCTTAACCACTTAAGCCCCGGGCTATTATGCAGCTTAAAGACCAGAGGTTTTATTACAATTTGGCACTGCGCTGCTTTAACTGGTAATTGCGCGGTCATACAATGTTGTACCCAAACGAAATTTCCGTCCTTTTTTTCCCACAAATAGAGCTTTCTTTTGATGTTATTTGATTGCCTCTGCAATTGTTTTTTTTGTGATATAAACGGAAAAAGACTGGATTTTTTTAAAAAAAATTATATTTTCTACTTTTTGTTATAAGAAAAATCTAATAAACTCAATTTTAGTCATACATTTAGGCCAGAATGTATTCAGCCACACATCTTTAGTAAAAAATGTCAATAAGTGTATATTTATTGGTTTGCGCAAAAGTTATAGCGTCTATAAACTAGGGTACATTTTCTGGAATTTACACAGCTTTTAATTTATGACTGCCTATCTTATTTCGTGAGGTGCTAAAATGGCAGGGCAGTACAAACCCCCCCGAATGACCACATTTTGGAAAGTAGACACCCCAAGGAAATTGATGAGAGGCATGTTGAGCCCATTGAATAATTTTTTTTTGTCCCAAGTGATTGAATAATGACAAAAAGTTGTCACTAAATGATATATTGCTCACACATGCAATGGTTATATGTGGAATTGCACCCCAAAATACATTTTGCTGCTTCTCCCGAGTACGGGGATACCACATGTGTGGGACTTTTAGCCGCGTACGGGGGCCCGAAAACCAATCACTGCCTTCAGGATTTCTAAGGGCGCAAATTTTTGATTTCACTCCTCACTACCTATCACAGTTTTGAAGGCCATAAAATGGCAAAATAGCACAAAACCCCCCCAAATTACCCCATTTTGGAAAGTAGACACCCCAAGCTATTTGCTGAGAGGCATGTTGAGTCCATGGAATATTTTATATTTTGCCACAAGTTGCGGGAAAATTACAAACTTTTTTTTTTTTTTACACAAAGTTGTCACTAAATTATATATTGCTAACACAGGCCGTGGGCATATGTGAAATTACACCCCAAAATTCATTCTGCTACTTCTCCTGAGTACGGGGATATCACATGTGTGGGACTTTCTTTCTCGTACATCACGGGACACAGAGCGACATAGTCATTACTAATGGGTTATATAGTTACCGTCACGTGCTGGCACTGGCAACTTCCAAAACCGGAAGTACCCTCCCCTATATAAGCCCCTCCCATCCGGGAGCACCTCAGTTTTTTGCCAGTGTCTAAGGTGTTGGCCAAGAAGAAACATGTGTTTTTCACTGAGCTTGCGTACAGGTTCTTTTGGGCCTCAGTAAGCTATTCCGGATCCGACCAAAAAAGCTTCATAGCTAAACGGTCGGTACCCGGGCCTTGCAGAGAAGAGCAAGGTTCTGCCTGTAATGCTTCTCTTAGGAGAGCTGGACCCTGGGATCCAGAGCTCTGGTCATACCCACGACCAAGATGTTTTCTGTGCAGGGTGCTATACAGGTCCAGGGGAGTGGAATCCTTGGGAACCCGGTCCCTGAAGGTTTGATTACAATGCCTGCCGTGATAGGTGAAGTTTGGGCTTTTGTGGACCAAACAAAGTCCTGCGGCGGGGAACAGGTAAGTGGGGGCCCCCAGGAACTTGGTTCTATTGGGGGACCCCCAAGCCTAATTTGTCTTTCTGTCTGTTACCTAACGGTATTCCCGCTAATATCTGTGCATGCCTGTAACTACTAAAAAAATGTAATAATTTTTAATGGTGGTCAAAAAAAAAAAAAAAAGAATGTTTTTTTTATATATGTTTAGTATATTAAACTGCGGTACCTGTGTTTGTCCACTAGAGGCCGCTGTGGAATGTTTTTCTTGTCATATGGACTAGTTTCTTCTCAGAGAGCAAAGTCCAGGCAGCTGGTGAGTTCTCCTACAGGAAACTGTTTCCTCTGCCATGTTGCAGTGTTCGTCTATCCCCCGGCCTGCGGCAAAGGGGGCCCTGGCTCCTGTCCCTGGTTTCCATGTTTGAAAATTAGCGCCGAGGCGCACGTGGCCGCGCGCGTGCGCGTGCACGCGCCTCTATATATAGAGGTGGCCGGAAAAAGGGGCGGGGCCTGGGGATGACGCTCTGTGCGCGCCGCAGCGCTTCTGCGCATGTGCGGGCGTCCCAGCAGGTTTTTAAAAAGCCACATTATTGCAGTAAGCTGGCTATGAAGTACAGAGACAGAGCTGGCAACATTTAAAGGCATACAGCAAGCGGTTGATACAGGCATCCCCTAGAAAGGCACATTAGTAGACACCAACTGTGATATAGCAGCAATTGTGCTAGACTATTCTCAGTAAAAGTGGTGTATTACGGCTGGAATACCTCAGCTTTAGGCTTAGGAATATGCCGTCCAGTAGCTCCGGAACTGAATCTTCCAGGAAGCGAAGGGGGTCTCATCGGGCTCTGAGGATCTTGGGCATACTCCTGCTGCACCAGTCTCCCCTGAAGTTCAGAGGTAAGTGACCGTAGAGACCCCGCAGGGGTACTTGGTACTGTGGCTGTCCTCAGTCACCTGCTCCTGTGTATGTAACAGAGGAGGTTTTTTCCTCAGCTCTGGGAGGATTAGAGAGAGATTGTCAAAATTTATCGCTGCCTCCCTGTCAGGGAAAGCACGCCCGATCTCCGTCTCCTCCTTCAGAGTGCCTGTTAGCAGAGCAACAGTCCCATACAGGGATCGACCTGCCTGAAGGGGATCAGGATAAGGTTGATTCTGTTATAGAGGAATCAACAGTGGGGGAACCTTTTCTCAGCATCTCAAGCTGAAAGATTATGGGTTCAGTCTCTGACTAACATGGTCCGATCAGCATTTAAAAATGCACCTTGCGGAACCATCAACCACTACTGTATCCTCGTTGGGGTCGCTAGAAGCCCCCAGACTGTTTGTTCTTTTCCACTTCACCCTTTACTGAAAGGGCTCATTTACCAGGATTGGGAACGTCCTGAGAAAATATTTATTCCCCCAAGAGATTTCCGGTGGTCTATCCCATGGAGGATAAGTTCATCAAAAAAAAAAAAAAATGGAAGGTCCCTACAATGGACGCAGCCATCTCTTGTATGTATAAATCACTGACATGTCCAGTGGATAATGTCCAAATGTTCAAGAACCCAATAGATAAAAGATTGGAGTCCTTATGAAAATCTGCTTGGTGATACAACCAGCAGTAGCAGCTATTGGGGTCTGCTAAGCAGTGAAGGATCAGTTGAAACAGGTCTTGAGGGACTTGACAGATCAGCAGGCTTTGCCCTAGCTAATCTACCTAGAGCATTAGGCTTTGCGGTTGATGCCATAGAGGATTCAGTCCATCAGGCCTCCCGCCTTACGCTGTCTATAGTACATATGCGTAGGCTCCTATGGCTCAAAAACTGGTCTGCTGAAGCTCCCTGTAAAGAATGGCTGGTTAGCGTCCCATTTCATGGTGAACGCTTATTCAGGGAAAACCTGGACAAATATATCCAGAAAATTTCCAGCGGTAAAAATACGCTCTTGCCGGTTAAAAGCAGAGTTAGAGGTCCCTCTTTAAGAGGCCTGCTTCTCCAGTCCCTGGGGCATCGGCTGTGTAACAGTTCCGACGGCCTCCTCGGTCAAATCCCGGGGGTAAAAAACAGGGACAGTAGCAGGGTAATGAGAAACCCTGGGTTAGGGGAGGTACAAAACCTCCCCCAAAGTTAAATTCATGAAGCCCCCACTCAGTCGGGTGGGGGGAGGACTCCAGTTGTTCGCAAGAGACCTGGCGGGACACGATCAAGACAGATAGGTGCTCTCCGCAGTAGGTTTGGGATACAGTTTGGAGTTAAAAGACTCTCCTCCTTCCCATTTTTGAGGTCAAACGTGCCAAGGGATCCCCGGAAGAGAGAGTCCCTCCTGTTGGCACTAGAACAACTATTGCTCCAAGGAGTAATTATGGAGGTTCCCCTGGAAGAATGAGGGTTCGGGTTTTACTCAAACCTCTTTACAGTCCCGAAGCAAACGCGGACGGGAGGCCCATATTAATTCTAAAAGGGCTATACAAATTCCTGTATATCAGGACTTTCCGATGGAGTCGATCCGATCGGTGGCCACTGCCCTACAAGGGGAGGATTGGTTAGCCACGATCGACATCAAAGATGCTTATTTGCACATTCCCATCTTTCCAGTCCACCAAAAATTTCTACGCTTTGCAGTAGAAGGGCGCCATTTTCAGTTCAGAGCCTTACCCGTCGGTTTGGCCACAGCACCACGAGTGTTTACAAAAATTCTGGCCCTTTATTGGCCAATCTAAGAACACAAGGTGTAATGATAATGGCATATCTGGATGACTTGTTGCTGATAGACCACTCAGTGAAAAAACTAGACGTGGTCGTTCACAAGACGATCAAGTATCTGGAATCTCACGGTTGGATTATCAACCGAGACAAGTCAGCCCTAAAAACCAGTCAAAAGTCTGGAATACTTGGGGCTAAGGTTGGATTCAGGCCAGAGAAAAATATTCTTGCCTCGAGGAAAGATGTTGTCTTTGAAAGATTTGATCCACTTAGTGGGTACAAAAAAGACAGCCGTCCATACGCCTGTATATGAGGCTGCTGGGAAAAATGGTGGCATCATTCGAAGCAGTACCCTACGGTCAATTCCATTCAAGGAATTTGCAAGGGGCCATACTGTCAGCCTGGAACAAAAAAGTTCAGGCCCTAGACTTACAATGTCCTTGTCCCCTTCCGTTCGCAAGAGCCTCCGTTGGTGGTTGGTTCCCCAGAATCTGGAAAAAAGGAAATCCTTCAGTCCGATTTCTTGGAAGGTGGTCACTACAGATGCCAGCCTTATAGGCTGGGGAGCAGTACTGGAGCAATAGTCTCTCCAGGGCAGATGGTCGGATGCAGAAAAGGCCCTGCCCATCAATCTCTTAGAGATACGAGCAGCCCGGCATGCCCTAGTAGCATGGACATCCAAACTCCAAGGGTCCCCTGTCAGAATTCAATCAGACAATGCCACAGCAGTGGCATATATCAATCATCAGGGGGGCACCAGGAGTCGTGCAGCCCAGAGGGAAGTAAATTACATCCTGAAATGGGCAGAAAAAATATGTCCCAGCCATATCTGCGGTATTCATTCCAGGAGTGGAGAATTGGAAGGCGGACTTTCTAAGTCGCCAGCAATTAGGCCCAGAGGAAGGGTCCCTTCACCCCGAGGTTTTCTGGACAATATGTCAGCGGTGGGGAACATCGGATGTAGATCTTCTAGCATCCAGATTCAACGCAAAGGGGGACAGGTTTGTCTCTCGGACAAGGGATCCCCTAGCTTGCGGCTCGGATGCCCTAGTGTTCCCTTGGGATCAGTTCAAGCTGATATATGCATTCACACCGCCACAATGGTTACCTCGATTACTCCGCAGAATCAGGGTAGAAAAGAAACCAGTGATTCTGGTGGCTCCAGCGTGGCCCCGAAGAGCGTGGTACGTGGAGATTGTAAAATGTCAGTGGGGAGTCCTTGGACTTTCCCACATCGTCCGGACCTGCTTTCGCAAGGACCGATATACCACCCTTCCTTACCAGCCCTAGGTTTGACGGCCTGGCTATTGAAGCCCACATTCTAAAAAAGAGAGGGCTCTCTAATTCTGTGGTATCTACCATGATCAATGCCAGGAAGCCGGTATCCAGGCAGATCTACTATAGAATCTGGAAGGCGTACATCGCGTGGTGTGAGGCCAAGAAATGGCATCCACATAAGTACGTAATAGGTAGGATTCTGGACTTCCTACAGTGGGCTGTAGATAGGAAGCTTGCCTTGAGTACTATCAAGGGTCAGTTTTCGGCCTTGTCAATATTTTTTCAAAGGCCCTTGGCTTCGCATTCACTAGTCAAAGCCTTTATACAAGGAGTGATGCGTATTAGTCCTCCGGTTAATATTCCCATATGTCCATGGGATCTAAACTTGGTTCTGTCGGTTCTACAGAAACAACCATTTGAACCATTACAGCATATTTCCTTGGTGCTTCTCACCAGGAAATTGATTTTTCTAGTAGCCATTTGTTCGGCTAAAAGAGTATCGGAATTAGCAGCTATGTCCTGTAAGGAGCCATATCTGGTTATCCATAAGGACAGAGTAGTGTTACGTCCTCATCCAGCCTTTCTTCCTAAGGTGGTATCGAGGTTTCATTTGAACCAAGATGTGGTTCTTCCTTCTTTTTTCCCCAAACCTACTTCGGTAGAGGAAAAGTTATTGCATTCTTTGGATGTAGTAAGAGCAGTTAAAGCTTATCTAAAAGCCACTGCTCAGATTCGCAGAACGGATACTTTGTTTATACTGCCGGAAGGCCCCAGAAAGGGTCAGGCAGCGTCAAAATCTACTTTAGCCAAGTGGATTCGACAGGTCATTATACAAGCTTATGGCTTGAGAAGGAGACCGCCTCCGTTCAAAGTTAGAGCGCACTCCACGAGAGCAGTTGGAACTTCATGGGCAGTGCATCACCAGGCCTCCCTGGCTCAAATCTGTAAGGCCGCAACATGGTCTTCAGTACACACGTTTACTAGGTTCTACCAGGTGGACGTTAGAAGTCAGGAGGATGTCGCCTTTGGGCGCAGTGTGTTGCAGGCCGCAAAAGATCCTCATGTCTGATAGCGCTCAGCTTATATATGGTGTATCCCCCCCCTCATTTGGCATTGCTTTAGGACATCCCATTAGTAATGACTATGTCGCTCTGTGTCCCGTGATGTACGAGAAAGAAAATAGGATTTTTATAACAGCTTACCTGTAAAATCCTTTTCTTGGAGTACATCACGGGACACAGAGCTCCCGCCCCTCTTTGGGGACACTTATTGCTTTGCTACAAAACTGAGGTGCTCCCGGATGGGAGGGGCTTATATAGGGGAGGGTACTTCCGGTTTTGGAAGTTGCCAGTGCCAGCACCTGACGGTAACTATATAACCCATTAGTAATGACTATGTCGCTCTGTGTCCCGTGATGTACTCCAAGAAAAGGATTTTACAGGTAAGCTGTTATAAAAATCCTATTTTTTGGGAGCCTAGCCGTGTACATGACCCCGAAAACCAAGCACGGTCTTCTAAGGAGTGAAATCAAAAATTTACACCCTTAGAAAGCCTGAAGGCGGTGCTTGGTTTTTGGGGTTCTGTATGCGGCTAGGCTCCCAAAAAGTCTCACACATGTGGTATTTTGGGGTGTAATTCCACATATGCCTATGGCATGTTTGAGCAATATATCATTTAGTGGCAACTTTGTGCAAAAAAAATAAAACATTTATTTTTCCCGCAACTTGTGTCAAAATATAAAATATTCCATGGACTCGACATGCCTCTCAGCAAATAGATTGGGGTGTCTACTTTCCAAAATAGGGTCATTTGGGGGGGTTTTGAACCGTCCTGGCATTTGATGCACCACATTAGTAAGCTTATGTCACACATCATCCACTCTTCTAACCACTTGAAGACAAAGCTCTTTCTGACACTTTTTGTTTACATGAAAACATTTTTTTTTCCAAGAAAATTACGTTGAACCCCCAAACATTATATATTTTTTTGAAGCAAAGGCCCTACAAATTAAAATGGTGGGTGTTGCATTATTTTTCCACACAGTATTTGCGCAACGATTTTTCAAACGCATTTTTTTGGGAAAAAATACACTTTTTTAAATTTTAATGCACTAAAATACACTATATTTCCCAAATGTTTGATGAAATAAAAAAGATGATCTTAGGCCGAGTACATGGATACCAAACACGACATACTTTAAAATTGCGCACAAACGCGCAGTGGCGACAAACTACATACATTTTTAAAAGCCTTTAAAAGCTTTTATAGGTTACCACATTAGATTTACAGAGGAGGTCTACTGCTAAAATTACTGCCCTCGATCTGACCTTCGCGGTGATACCTCACATGCATGGTGCAATTGCTGTTTACATATGACGCCAGACCGCCTTTGCGCAAGAGCAGGGGGGGACAGGGGTGATTTTTTTTTATTATTATTTATTTTGCTTTTTTATTTTATTTTTAAACTGTTCCTTCCATTTTTTTTTTTTTTTTTACCATTTTTATTGTTATCTCAGGGAATGTAAATATCCCCTATGATAGCAATAGGTAGTGACAGGTAATCTTTTTTTGAAAAAATTGTGGTCTATTAGACCCTAGATCTTTCCTCCTGCCCTCAAAGCATCTGACCACACCAAGATCGGTGTGATAAAATGCTTTCCCAATTTCCCAATGGTGCTGTTTATATCCGGGGGGGGGACATTCCCTTCCACTGCTCGTAAAAGCAGTCTAGAGACTAATTAGCTGCTAGGATTGCTTTTACATGAAAGCCGACCGCTGGCTGAAAATAATGATACCAAGATGATACCTAAACCCGCAGGCATCATTCTGGTATACCAGTACGTTGCTGGTCCTTGTTAGACATGTATTGTAATCTTTTTTTCTCATGCAGCCTGTTGGCTAAACGAAAAAATAGATTGATCGGTGGGTATGCCGCCCTTAGAATACCTCCCTTCATCCACCCACTTCTAATGATGGGCATACGTGCACCATTTATATATGCCGAAGCATGGGGGGAATCTTCCCTCAAAAAAGTTATGCCGCATACATACGGTCGGACTTTTCCACGGGCAAGCCTCCGTCGGATTTTCGACTGTATGTACGCGGCATAAAAGGTTATGCGCATACAGACGGTCTGACTTTTCCACGGGCAAGCCTCCGTCGGAATTTTGATCGTATGTACGCAGCATTAGGAACAAAATCGCACCTCCGCCCCTGCTGCCCCCATGCTTTGGCATATATGCCCTTTTTTTTTTCAACTGTGGTTGTGAAATCACCTCCTACAGCGTTGGAGTCACGGCTTTATGTATCGTGGGAGCAAACGCTGTTGCTGTCAAGATAAATAAATCCGCGCTGCAACTGAATGGCGTACCAGCTAAGCAAATGATGGTTAACATTAAAACAAAGTAACATTACAGTATAACAGTAAGACCTTACCATACCTGCAAAGCAAATACCAAAAAAAAAACATAGTAAAAAATAAAACATTTTTTAACGCAACCTGTGCCTAAAATATATATATGCCGAAGCATGGGGGCATCCTCCCGCAAAAAAGTTATGCCGCGTACACACGGTCAGACTTTTCCACGGGCAAGCCTCCGTCGGAATTTCGACCGTATGTACGCGGCATTAGGAGCAAAATCGCTCCT
Source organism: Rana muscosa (assembly GCA_029206835.1). Lineage (NCBI taxonomy): Eukaryota > Metazoa > Chordata > Amphibia > Anura > Ranidae > Rana > Rana muscosa. The sequence goes on from CM055122.1 coordinate 37,128,860, forward strand.
CCGCCCCTGCTCCCCCCATGCTTCGGCATATATGCTCTTTTTTTTTTAACTGTGGTGCTGAAATCACCTCCTACAGCACTGTAGTCACGGCTTTATGTATCATGGGAACACACGCTGTTGCTGTCAAGATAAATAAATCCACGCTGCAGCTGAATGGCGCACCTGAAAACATAAAATTACATACCTGAAAAGCAAGCATGATAAAACATAACAATAAAACATTGCAGAATAGAATACAGTAAAAAAAAGCAGAACAATAGAGAGAAAATAGAGAGAGAGAACAATAAAACGACAACTATTTTTCTTTATTTATTTATTTTTAAGTTTTTTTTTTTTTACACTTTTTTTTGTAACTGTAACAACTGTAATGGTTCGGGTCTCTCAAAATGCGATGGCATCTTGGGAGACCCTGTGTAAGTGTGTCCTAGTCTGTGAAATGCTGTACCCTACGCTAAAACTTCACTAGTGTGTGGTAGCGTTCAAAACATTTACCAATGCAAAGACCAGGATTGTCAGGACAGCGTGGACAATAATAACGGGTGTCACGCCTAAATCCGCGCTTGCTACAGACACGACATCTTCTTTGAGGGGCTCGTTGGGTAGGGGTACTCTCGAGGACATACGGAAAATGCCTCTCATGCAGCCGGCTTACTGCATTTGGTTGGGAATGGTGAGGTGCAGAACCGCCTGGATACAGGACGTCTGTGATTATCTCATCCTGGAATTTAAGGAAGGGTAAAATCCCGCCTGAAGCTCTGTATAGCACATGAGCCTTCAGCAAAGCCAATTGAAATAAGTATAGAGACACTTTTTTGTACCAGCGTCTCGCCTTACGGGCAATGTGATACGGTGCCAAAAACTGGTCAATAAGGTCCACCCCTCCCATATTTTGGTTATATTCGTGGACACAGAGAGCTTTCTCCACAACACCAGTCGCCGTACGAATTTGGACTGTCGTGTCTGCGTAAAGGGAGTTAGGAACGAAAACATTCTTATCCCTCCACTTCACAGCGAGCAAATTATTACACTTCAAGCAGGCTCTCTCCCCCAGTCTAAGACGAGAATCTACAAGCTCCTGGGGAATGCCTCGGCGATTAGGGTGCACAGTGCCACATGCTCCAATCTGATGATCAAACAAGTGACTAAAAAGTGGCACGCTTGTGTAATTATTGTCCACATACAAGTGGTACCCCTTTCCGAATAAGGGTGACACCAAGTTCCACACTATCTTGCCAGCGCTTCCTATGTAATCTGGGCAGTTCTCCGGCTCTACGTGACTATCTTTTCCCTCATAAACCATAAAGCTCCATACATAGCCTGTTGCCCTGTCACAGAACTTATAGAGCTTGACCCCATATCTGGCACGCTTGCTGGGAAGGTACTGTTTGAAAGACAAGTGGCCAGAAAATTTAATTAGGGACTCATCAACACAGACAACTTGATCGGGAGTAAACAATGCTGCAAAACGTTCATTGAAGTGGTTTATGAGGGGCCAAATTTTGTAGAACCGATCGTATTCAGGGTCTCCACGAGAACAACAAAGTTCATTGTCGTTGAAGTGCATGAACCGCAAGATCTGCTTGTATCATTTCCTGGATATGGAGGCAGAGAACACGGGTATATGGTCAATTGGGCGTGTGGACCAATAGGCGCTGTGGGAGATTAGTTTGTGGGGATCACCTTTTCACAGAATGAAGGTCAGCGTACAGGCAGTTTCTTTAAAACCTGGCGTATTGCCAGCTTTATTTACAAGTGGTTTGCAATAGTCATACAAAAATAAACAAAACAGTAAAAAAATCCTTGCCGTAAACTATACAGTAACCGCTCTCTATACGGTGAGGGGCTGGTCCCCGTCACCCACAAAACACAAGGTGAAGTAAAGCAAACCTTTTCTTTCAGCCCAAAATAACCAGCGTTCCTCTTACTCAGATTCCCTTCTGAGTCTCAGGCCAGAGCATTGCTGTGCTCTCTTCCTGGATCTTTAAAGCCCAGCTGCCTATGGATTCCAGTGAACCTGAATATCCGGACCGAAACCCAGCCAACTACAGAGGCTGGAAAAACCTGGGCCGGATTCTGGTTCAGTCCCTTACAATGGACTGAATGCGAGGTGAAACATAGCGATTGTCATATATCTCACCTCGCATACCGTCACATATCCTCCCCCTCTGCTCAAGCCCCTGCGGCTGAGCACTTGACCCAGCCATACAGTGCACGCGGGAGAGGGCATCAGCATTATCCTGGAGTTTGCCCGGCCTGTGCTCAACCGTGAATTTAAAGGGCTGTAAAGCCAGGAACCACCTTGTCACACGGGCATTTTTCTCCCTGTTGTCACACATCCACTTCAGGGGAGCATGGTCAGTGACCAGCCTGAACGACCTCCCGAGTAGATAATACCTCAGGGAGTCTAAGGCCCATTTAATGGCGAGACACTCCTTTTCAACAATGGCATAGTTCCTTTCGTGCTTGTTCAGCTTCCGGCTTAGGTATACAACCGGGTGCTCCTCACCATTCCTGACCTGTGACAGTACAGCCCCTAGGCCCACCTCAGAGGCGTCTGTCTGTACGACAAACTCCTTTGTGAAGTCCGGGGTCACCAGCACCGGTAGTGCACAAAGGGCCTGTTTTAATTTTTGAAACGCCTTCTCGGCCTCAGTGTTCCATTTGACCATGACCGACCCTCTGCCCTTCGTCAGGTCAGTCAGAGGGACGGCAATAGTGGCAAAGTCAGGTATAAACCGTCGGTAATACCCCGTAATACCCCGTAATGCCTAGGAAGGCCCGAACTTGTTTCTTGTTTACGGGTTGGGGCCACTTTTGAATTGCCTCAATTTTATTGGTCTGAGGCTTGACAAGTCCCCGGCCAATAACATAGCCCAGGTACTTGGCCTCCTCCAGGCCTATGGCACACTTCTTTTCCTTACCACCGCCTGTACCCGGGGCAGGTGTGATTCCCAATCTGGGCTGTGGATGACCACATCGTCCAAATAAGCAGCCGCATACGGGCGATGTGGTCTCAAAGTTTTGTCCATCATTCGTTGGCATCCTCTTGTACTGAAACAAGCCCTCAGGAGTGGAAAAGGCAGTCTTCTCCTTGGCCGATTCAGACAGCGGTATTTGCCAATAGCCTTTTGTCAGGTCTAGGGTCGTTATATAGCGAGCCTGTCCCAACCTGTCCACAAGTTCGTCGACCCGGGGCATCGGGTATGCATCGAACTTGGATACACTGTTAAGTTTTCGAAAGTCATTACAAAACCTGATAGTGCCATCAGGTTTTGGGACCAGCACTATGGGGCTCGACCACTCACTGTGGGACTCTTCTATCACATCCAACTCCAACATGTTTTTAATTTGTTTCGCGACTGCCTCACGCCTGGCCTCTGGGATTCTATACGGCTTCACATTTAACCGAACCCCTGGTTCCGTCACTATGTCATGTTGGATCACGTTGGTCAGTCCGGGTAAGGGGGAGAAAAAGTCTCTATTTTTATGCACAAACACCCTAACGTCACTTTGTTGTGCCACGGACAGGGTATCCGTGATGGGAACGTCAGGTGTCACGGGTACCCGGTCGGTTGGAGGCGGGTACGTGACCAGTAAAGTCTCTCGGTCCTTCCAGGGTTTTAAGAGATTCACTTGGTAAATTTAGTGTGGTTTCCTTTTCCCTGGCTGGTAGACTTTGTAGTTTACCTCCCCCACCCTTTCGACAACCTCGAAGGGACCCTGCCACTTGGCTAAAAACTTACTTTCCACCGTGGGGACCAATACCAACACTCTGTCCCCAGGGCTGAAAGTACGGACCCTGGCACTTCGGTCATAGACCCTCCTTTGGGCCTCCTGGGCCCGCTCCATATGTTCTCGCACCAGGGGCAGGACAGCTGCGATTCGATCCTGCATCAAGGAGACATGCTCTATGATGCTTTTATATGGGGTTGCCTCACCTTCCCATGTTTCCTTGGCAACATCTAGCAGTCCCCTGGGATGCCTACCATACAAGAGTTCAAAGGGGGAATAGCCTGTGGACGCCTGCGGAACCTCACGTATTGCAAACATGAGATATGGCAGCAAAAAATCCCAGTTTCTCCCATCTTTGTCGACCACCTTTTTCAGCATACTTTTCAAAGTTTTATTAAATCCTTCGACCAGACCATCCGTTTGGGGGTGGTAGACAGAGGTACGGAGAAGGGAGATTTTGTATAACTTACAAAGCTCCTTGGTAACCTTGGACATAAAGGGGGTGTCCTGGTCAGTTAAGATCTCTTTTGGGATCCCCAGTCGACTAAAGACATGGACCAATTCCTTGGCGATAGCCTTAGCAGAGGTATTGCGCAAGGGTATGGCCTCAGGATAGCGAGTCGCATAGTCCAGGATCACCAGAATATGCTGGTGACCGCGGGCAGATTTCACAACCAGTCCCACCAGGTCCATGCCAATCCTCTCAAAGGGGACCTCGATTATTGGCAGAGGAACGAGGGGGCTGCAAAAATGGGGTGATGGTGCCGACATTTGGCACTCGGGGCACGATTCGCAGTACTCCTTGACATATGCATGCAAACCGGGCCAGAAAAATCTCTGGGCGATTCTCTCCCTGGTTTTTTCAACACCGAGATGCCCCCCCCATTACATGACCATGGGCCAGGTCTAGCACCACCCTGCGGAAGGGTTTGGGGACTAGTAGCTGTTCTACCTCGTCCTCTCCATGTTTTATCACTCGATACAATAAATAGTTTTTAATTGCCATGTAAGGGAAAGACACCACCCAATTAGGATCCACCGGTTCCCCATCCAACATCTTAACGTTTTCCCTGGCTCTCATGAGGGTGGCCTCTCGTAATTGCTTGGTACAGAAATCCTCTCTCCTGACCTCTAAATCGGGTACCACATCTTTGCTACTCTCAATGTCAGGGTCAGAGGGGTTCTCCTGTTCGTTACCCTCAGGCTGGGAGCTAGCTTCCAGGTCCTCCGGCTCCCCAACCATGACAGGGAAAGGAAGAGGGTCTCCGGCTTCTTTGATCCCACCAACAGCATCCCCTTCCCTTTGGCAAAAAGGGTCGGGTGAGAGTTCCGTGCTTCCCCAGCAGGGGGAGCTCTATCTACCAGCCTCCCTTTGCTCTCCCATAAATTCCAGAAATGGGGAAAATCTCTTCCCACTAAAGCTTCATGAAGCAGTGAAGGTACCACCCCCACTGAATGTGTTATACTGCCCCTGGGGGTCTCAACCTCAACCACCGCTGTCTGGTAGTCTCGAGTGTCCCCATGGATGCAAATTACCCCAATAGTACTGGGGTGTAGTTTTGTGGGGTTCACACAATCACTCCTGACTAGGGTCACCACACTACCAGAGTCTAGCAGAGCTGTCAGTGGCTTTCCATCCACAGAAATAACACACATTTGTTTTTCAATGCGACTCTGACATGATGCAGTACATGCGACCTGTGCAAACAAAGAAAGGCGTCTTTTCATATAAGCATAATCGCATTGCATAGGTTCATCATTTAACCACTTAACGACCGCCCACTGTAAATATACGTCGGCAGAATGGCACCGACAGGCAGAATCACGTACATATACGTGATTGCCTTTGTATAGTTGGGGGGTCCGATCGGACCCCCCTTCTTTACAGTGGGTGATCGTTTTACCTTCGGGAGCGATCCGGCATGAGGGGACGGCCGTTCGATTCCGGCCCCCCCCTCTCGATCGCTCCCGGCGAATGAGAGCTTCCCCTGCCTGTGTACTGTTTACACAGGCAGGAGGAAGTGATGTCATCTCTCCTGCGGCGCTCACATATACCGAGCGCCGTACAGGAGAAGATGCAGGTTAGTGCACACAACACTACACTGACACCAGGACACATAGGCACATAAATCGCCCCCCCAGGCACCCCCAGATCACCCCCCAGATCACCCCCCAGCTCCCAGTCACAGTGTCACTGATTGCAGTGACCATTTATTTAGTGATCACTGCAATCAGTGACATTTGTGACTGTAAAAGTGTCACTACATTTAGTTTTAGGTCCAGTGTAGCCCCCTAACCCCCCCTAATAAAGGTTTAACCCCCTGATCACCCCCCAGATAACCCTTTCACCCCCTAGCACCGCCGTCGCTAAGCGATCATTTTTCTGATCGATGTCTTAGCGTCGGTGATGCTGATCAGTAGCCAGTAATTTTTTTTAGGTTCGCCGCAGGTTTTTATAGCGTCGGGTACCCCCATATATTACCTAATAAAGGTTTAACCCCCTTGATCGCCCCCCAGGTAACCCTTTCACCCCCTATCACCACTGTCACTAAGCGATAATTTTTCTGATCGATGTCTTAGCGTCGGCGATGCTGATCGGTAGCCAGTAATTTTTTTTAGGTTCGCCGCAGGTTTTTATAGCGTCGGGTACCCCCATATATTACCCAATAAAGGTTTAACCCCCTTGATCACCCCCCAGGTAACCCTTTCACCCCCTAGCACCGCCGTCGCTAAGCGATCATTTTTCTGATCGATGTCTTAGCGTCGGTGATGCTGATCGGTAGCCAGTAATTTTTTTTAGGTTCGCCGCAGGTTTTTATAGCGTCGGGTACCCCCATATATTACCTAATAAAGGTTTAACCCCCTTGATCGCCCCCCAGGTAACCCTTTCACCCCCTATCACCACTGTCACTAAGCGATAATTTTTCTGATCGCTGTCTTAGCGTCGGTGATGCAGATCGGTAGCCAGTAATTTTTTTTAGGTTCGCCGCAGGTTTTTATAGCGTCAGGTACCCCAATATATTACCTAATAAAGGTTTAACCCCCTTGATCGCCCTCCAGGTAACCCTTTCACCCCCTATCACCACTGTCGCTAAGCGATAATTTTTCTGATCGCTGTCTTAGCGTCGGTGATGCAGATCGGTAGCCAGTAATTTTTTTTAGGTTCGCCGCAGGTTTTTATAGCGTCAGGTACCCCCATATATTATCTAATAAAGGTTTAACCCCCTGATCGCCCCCCAGGTAACCCTTTCACCCCCTATCACCACTGTCGCTAAGCGATCGTTTTTATGATCGTTGTCTTAGTGTCGATGATGCCGATAGGTAGCCAGTAATTTTTTTTTAGGTTCGCCGTCAGGTTTTTATATAGCGTCAGGTACCCCCATATATTACCTAATAAAGGTTTTAACCCCCTAATTGCCCCTAGTTAACCCTTTCACCAGTGATCATCATATAAGTGTTACGGGTAACGCTGGTTAGTTAGTTTGCTTTTTATAGTGTCAGGGCACCTGCCGTATATAACCCAATAAAGGTTTAACCCCCTGATCGCCCGGCGGGTGATATCAATTAGGTTTTAGCGTCAGAGAGGGTCTGCGTCACACCCCAGGCAGCGTCAGGTTAGTGCCAGTAGCCCTAACACCCACGCGTTAAGCATACACCCCCCTTAGTGGTATAGTATCTGAACAGATCAATATCTGATCTGATCAGATCTATACTAGCGTCTCCAGCAGTTTAGGGTTCCCAAAAACGCAGTGTTAGCGGGATCAGCCCAGATACCTGCTAGCACCTGTGTTTTGCCCCTCCGTCCAGCCCAGGCCACCCAAGTGCAGTATCGATCGATCACTGTCACTTGCAAAACACAACACACATAACTGCAGCGTTCGCAGAGACAGGCCTGATCCCTGCGACTCCAGTGCTGTAGGAGGTGATTTCACCACCACAGTTAAAAAAAAAAAGCATATATGCCGAAGCATTGGGGCAGCAGGGGCGGAGGAGCGATTTTGCTCCTAATGCCGCGTACATACGGTCGAAATTCCGACGGAGGCTTGCCCGTGGAAAAGTCTGACCATGTGTACGCGGCATAACTTTTGCGGGAAGATGCCCCCATGCTTCGGCATATATAAATGGTGCATGTATGCCCATCATTAGAAGTGGGTGGATGAAGGGCGGTATTCTAATGGTGGGCATACCCACCGATCAATCTTTTTTTTTCGTTCAGCCAACAGGCTGCATGAAAAAAAAGATTACAATACATGTCCAACAAGGACCAGCAACGTACTGGTATGTTGCTGGACTTTGAATGTTTATACCAGAATGATGCCTGTGGGTTTAGGTATCATCTTGGTATCATTCTTTTCAGCCAGCGGCCGGCTTTCATGTAAAAGCAATCCTAGTGGCTAATTAGCCTCTGGACTGCTTTTACAAGCAGTGGGAGGGAATGTCCCCCCCCGGATTTAAAAAGCGCCATTGGGAAATTGGGAAAGCATTTTATCTTGGTGTGGTCAGATGCTTTGAGGGCAGAGTAAAGATCTAGGGTCCAATAGACCCCAGTTTTTTCAAAAAAGAGTACCTGTCATTACCTATTGCTATCATAGGGGATATTTACATTCCCTGAGATAACAATAAAAATGATAAAAAAAAAAAAAAATATGGAAGCAACAGTTTAAAAATAAAATAAAAAAGCAAAATTAATAATAAAAAAAAAAAAGCACCCCTGTCCTGCCCTGCTCTTGCCCAATGGCGAACGCAAGCGTCGGTCTGGCGTCATATGTAAACATCAATTGCACCATACATGTGAGGTATCACCGCGAAGGTCAGATCGAGGGCAGTAATTTTAGCAGTAGACCTCCTCTGTAAATCTAACGGGGTAACCTGTAAAGGCTTTTAAAGGCTTTTAAAAATGTATGTAGTTTGTCGCCAATGCGCGTTTGTGCAAAATTTTAAAGCATGTCGTGTTTGGTATCTATGTACTCGGCCTAAGATCATCTTTTTTATTTCATCAAACATTTGGGCAATATAGTGTGTTTTAGTGCATTAAAATTAAAAAAAGTGTATTTTTTCCCCAAAAAATGCGTTTGAAAAATCGCTGCGCAAATACTGTGTAGAAAAAAAAAATGCAACACCCACCATTTTATTCTGTAGGGCCTTTGCTTTAAAAATATATATAATGTTTGGGGGTTCAACATAATTTTCTTGCAAAAAAAAAAATGTTTTCATGTAAACAAAAAGTGTCAAAAAGGGCTGTCTTCAAGTGGTTAGAAGAGTGGATGTAAGCTTCCTAATGTTGTGTATAAAATGCCAGAACAGTTCAAAACCCCCCCAAATGACCCCATTTTGGAAAGTAGACACCCCAAGCTATATACTGAGAGGCATGTCGAGTCCATGGAATATTTTATATGTTGACACAAGTTGCGGAAAAAAGACAATTTTTTTTTTTTTGCACAAAGTTGTCACTAAATTATATATTGCTCAAACATGCCATGGGCATATGTGGAATTACACCCCAAAATACATTCTGTTGCTTCTCCTGAGTACGGGGATACCACATGTGTGAGACTTTTTGGGAGCCTAGCCGCGTACGGGACCCCAAAAAACCAATCACCGCCTTCAGGCTTTCTAAGGGTGTAAATTTTTGATTTCACTTCTCACTGCCTATCACAGTTTCGGAGGCCATGGAATGCCCAGATGGCACAAAACCCCCCCAAATGACCCCATTTTGGAAAGTAGACACCCCAAGCTATTTGCTGAGAGGTATTGTGAGTATTTTGCAGATCTCGCTTTTTGTCACAAAGTTTTGAAAATTGAAAAAAAAAAAGAAAAAAAAAATGTTCTTTCTTCATTTTCAAAAACAAATGAGAGCTGTAAAATACTCACCATGCCTCTCAGCAAACAGCTTGGGGTGTCTACTTTCCAAAATGGGGTAATTTGGGGGGTTTTTGTGCTATTTTGGCATTTTATGGCCTTCGAAACTGTGATAGGTAGTGAGGAGTCAAATCAAAAATTTGTGCCTAGAAATCCTGAAGGCGGTGATTGGTTTTCGGGGTCCCGTACGCGGCTAGGCTCCTAAAAAGTCCCACACATGTGGTATCCCCGTACTCAGGAGAAGCAGCAAAATTTATTTTGGGGTGCAATTCCACATATAACCATGGCATGTGTGAGCAATCTATCATTTAGTGACAACTTTTTGTAATTTTTTTTTTGTCATTATTCAATCACTTGGGACAAAAAAAAAATATTCAATGGGCTCAACAGGCCTCTCAGCAATTTCCTTGGGGTGTCTACTTTCTAAAATGGGGTCATTTGGGGGGGTTTTGTGCTATTTTGGCATTTTATGGCCTTCAAAACTGTGATAGGTAGTGAGGAGTGAAATCAAAAATTTGCGCCCTTAGAAATCCTGAAGGCGGTGCTTGGTTTCCGGGGTCCCGTACGTGACTAGGCTCCTAAAAAGTCCCACACATGTGGTATCCCCGTACTCAGGAGAAGCAGCAGAATGTATTTTGGGGTGCAATTCCACATATAACCATGGCATGTTTGAGCAATATATCATTTAGTGACAACTTTTTGTAATTTTTTTTTTTTGTCATTATTCAATCACTTGGGACAAAAAAAAAAAAATATTCAATGGGCTCAACATGCCTCTCAGCAATTTCCTTGGGGTGTCTACTTTCTAAAATGGGGTCATTTGGGGGGGTTCTGTACTGCCCTGCCATTTTAGCACCTCAAGAAATGAGATAGGCAGTCATAAATTTAAAGCTGTGTAAATTCCAGAAAATGTACCCTAGTTTGTAAACGCTATAACTTTTGCGCAAACCAATAAATATACGCTTATTGACATTTTTTTTACTAAAGACATGTGGCTGAATACATTTTGGCCTAAATGTATGACTAAAATTGAGTTTATTCGATTTTTCTTATAACAAAAAGTAGAAAATATCATTTTTTTTTCAAAATTTTCGGTCTTTTTCCGTTTATATCGCAAAAAATAAAAATCGCAGAGGCAATCAAATACCATTAAAAGAAATCTCTATTTGTGGGAAGAAGAGGGACGCAAATTTCGTTTGGGTACAACATTGCATGTCCGCACAATTTACAGTTAAAGCAGCGCAGTGCAAAATTCTGAATTCACCTCTGGTCCTTTAGCTACTAAATGGTCCGGGGCTTAAGTGGTTAAAGGACAGTTCGCAGCAATATGCCCTAATGCATGGCAACGAAAACATCTTATATGCTCAACCCCCAGTCCTCTCAATGGTTCCAAAGACCTTCCTGGCTTCTTTGGCCAGTCTCCAGGTCTAGGAAGCACAGTCTCATGAGTTGGAACAACAGTCTTATCAAATCTCCACCGCCGCCGGCTATTCTATACATCTAAAGCGGTGCAGAGGAAAGAAGAACCAGCAACACAGCACCCCAGCAGGATAAGGAGACTGATGACTGATCTGATGACACCCTCTTCCGCACTTGGATATCGTACAATGCCTGTTTTAATCCTCTAAAATGTGAGTTGCTTGTATTGCAATCTCTTATTAAATTGTTTTAAACATCTGCACTCAGAGGCGCCTCTCCCCTTGCTTTTCTTCACAGTACCTTTGGAACACGGTTTCTGTTTCCTATTGATGGCAGCCCTGAGACTGTATATGTGACTGTTTTAACTATTCCCCATCCGGACCCCTCTTTTTTTTCCCCCCAAAACTCCCCCCCCATTTTATTATTTTATTATTACATTTTCTATATTCCCAAAGCCTGGACTCCATGTTCATTTGTACATATACTGTACATACACTACTTTTACCCCATACTCAAGTGATACCAGCGATTTGGACGCATGCGCATATTTACTTGTTTAATGTTTATCAAATCTCCCCAAGCTCTTGGACCCCAGGACAGTCTTACCCGAACCGCCGGGAGATCTTGCACCCCTAGACACACCGAAGTGGGGCATAGATGGATTCACCAAGTCCTCAGTAGCACTGTACCTCTCCACTGGGTTGACCAGTTGGGCTGTAGTTTTGGGGTCGCCCTGTCCGACCCACTTCCTCGGAGCAGCCGGAAGCGCACGCAGATACCGGTCCATTACCACACGCTCTACGATCTGCGGGCCTGTCAAGGTCTCTGGCTGCAACCACTTCTTGGTGAGGTGGACCAGGTCAAACATTTGCGAACGGGGTGGCTTGTTGCTGGAGAATGACCACTGATGCACCCGCTGGGCCCGGATTGCCATGGTGACACCCAAGCGTGCGAGTATCTCTGTCTTTAGAGTCTCATAGTCCTGGGCCTTATCGGGTTCTAGGTCAAAAAAGGCCTTGTGGGGTTCTCCTGTTAAAAATGGGGACAACAGACCCGCCCACTGTTCTTTTGGCCATCCTTCGCGGACAGCAACTCTCTCAAAATTCGCCAGGTATGCCTCGATATCATCAGCAGATGTCATTTTCTGTAAGTGGTAGGATGCACGTATCATCTTGGCTTCCACTGGCACATGAGGTGCGGACCCCTTTTTCAGTTCCATCAGAGCCTCTGCAAACTGACGGTTCATCTCCTGCTGGGCCGCCTGTTGTGCTGCAGCGGCCTCTGCGACTTGGCGGTTCATCTCCTGCTGGGCTGCTTGTTATGCTGCAGCGGCCTCCTGTTGTGCTGCCTGTTGTGCTGCGACTTGGCAGTTGATTTCTCGCTGAGCTGCATTGGCCTGTAGCAGGGCCTTTAACATTTCCTCCATCTTCAGAAAATGCCCGCTGAATCCACCACGTGTGGGAGATTAGCTCGTGGGGATCACCTTTTCACAGAATGAAGGTCAGCGTACAGGCAGTTTCTTTAAAACCTGGCGTATTGCCAGCTTTATTTACAAGTGGTTTGCAATAGTCATACAAAAATAAACAAAACAGTAAAACAAATCCTTGCCGTCCGGCGCTAAACTATACAGTAACCGCTCTCTATACGGTGAGGGGCTGGTCCCCGTCACCCACAAAACACAAGGTGAAGTAAAGCAAACCTTTTCTTTCAGCCCAAAATAACCAGCGCTTCTCTTACTCAGATTCCCTTCTGAGGCCTCGTACACACGACCGATTTTCTCGTCGTAAAAAACACGTCGTTTTTTTCGACGAGATTCTTGTTAAGCTTGTCGATTTTCTCGTCAAGCTTTCTATGCGTACACACTGTCATTTTCCAATTTCCTCGTGGTTCTCTGCGCTCACGTCCAGCACGTACGACGGCACTATAAAGGGGAAGATCTTTTTTCTTGGCGCCACCCCTTGGGCTGCTTTTGCTGATCTCGTGTTACCGCGTGTGAAGTAAAAGTTTGGGAAGAGACGATTCGCGCTTTTCAGTCTTCGTACTTTTCAGATCGTTTTCTGCCGTTCAGTTTGTGCTTGTGGGTTTGTATCTTGACTTTCAGGGCGTCTAGGCAGGTCGTATCTGTTTTACAGTGCGTTCTTGCCTGTTCGTTTCTGAATTTCAGTTCGTTATTCATAGGCCTTGCTGTTCTAAAGTGCGTTCTGTTCTGTACGTTCTGATTAGACGACCGTTTCCTAGCCATGTCGCCTGGACGTTCTCGTCGTCGAGTTCGTGCTGTGCGTGCGCTTGGTGTTGGTCTGCTTGTTTTGGACCAAGACCAGTCCATGAATGGTGTGAGGAGGAGTTCATGGACCAAGAATTGGTTGCTCCAGCGGGACCAATTCTGCCACATGCCTCTGCTGCGGGAGATCGTCGAGAATAATCCTGAGGACTACAGGAATTTTCTGAGGATGTCTGACCCCGTTTTTCAGGAACTGTTGGCTTTGGTTTCCCCCTATATTACCAGGAAGGACACCGTTATGCGGGAAGCCATCAGTGCTGAGCAGAGGCTCATCGCCACGTTGCGTTACCTGGCGACAGGGAGAAGTCTTCAGGACTTGAAGTTCACCACAGGCATCTCCCCCCAGGCTCTGGGCCTCATAATCCCAGACATCTGTTCTGCTATTATACAAGTCCTGCAGGAGGACTATATTAGGGTAAGTTTTCTCCCTTAACATCACATTTTATGTATTACATGTATGCTAATGTATTGTATTTCTTTCATCCTTCCCTAATTACCATGATTGTAATATGCTGAGAATGTCCCCTTTGTCCCCATGCATGTTGGAAGCTTTAGATTGCCCCTTTTTTATCCTCCCTAAATATTTCCCCTCACTAACTTTTCCAGCAGGGGCGCCTGTTGCTCCAAATGTTGGGGGGTTCCAACCCCAATTTCGGAAATAAACTTCCTCCTTTTTTGCTCTGTTGCCTAATAAACGCCCCCAGTTGTCCCCTCCAATGCAGCCATTTAGTCCCCTCTAATGCAGCCAGTTTCCCCCCAGCCCTGCACTTACCTTCTTGTGGTCAGCGCCATCCTTCTTCTGTCCTTGATGTCTTCTCCTTCCCTTCATGTTGCATCAGCCAATCATGTTACCATTAAACAGACTTGGTGAACATGATTGGCAGAGCAGCCTGTCAGTGTTTACACAAGGAATGCCCCCCTCCTTGCGTCCCCGATTTTTCTTTAAGGAAGCCAATTACATCCCTCAGGTTGTAATTTGCAAGACTATTTTAATACCTGTTTCTGCTCTGCAATTTTAACCCCCTAAATGCCGCAATTATTCATATGTCGGTCGCTTTACAAGAGGCCATCCACCTGAATAGTGTGCGGCATAGACAATACATAGGTTCATGCAACGCATGGACCTATGTATTGTTCTGAGTGATGGGCACAGGAGAGAGGGGACAGTGCTCCAGCGCCCACTCTGGTCGCACCGCCACTGCAATGCTATCCTGTGGCCAAACACATCTCCCCCCCCCCAAAATAATTTAGTAATGGCCCATCAGAGGGGGTGATGAATATGATAAATGAGCCTTCCATTTTCCTTTTTTTACACACCTTAATAAACGTATAATTAGATTGATGTTGGTCTCTAATTTTTTGGGATAGAATTTCCTTGTAATGTATGCCTTTGTTTTTCTAATATTATTTCATCTTGTTTCACTCCACAGCTTCCTTCCACGCCACAGGAATGGCAGACTGTGGCATCGGAGTTTGCCACGCGGTGGGACTTCCCCAACTGCGGTGGTGCCATAGACGGGAAGCACGTCCGCATCGTGCCGCCACCCCGTTCTGGGTCCTACTACTACAATTACAAGGGGTTTCATAGCATTGTGCTGATGGCGGTGGTGTCAGCACGGTATGAATTCCTCTATGTTGATGTAGGGAAGAAAGGCCGGATGTCCGATGGGGGATCCTTCATCCAGACGGAGTTTGCCCTCCGTCTCCAGAGTGACGACCTTGCATTGCCACCGGATGCAGGGAATATTGAAGGACTCCCCTTTGTTTTCTTGGCTGATGAAGCCTTCGGACTCGGACGGCATCTTATGAGGCCATTTCCACAGAGGACCCTGACCCCAGAGAAGAGTGTGTTCAATTACCGGCTGGCCAGGGCCCGAAGAGTCGTTGAAAATGCCTTTGGCATAATGGCCAGCCGGTTCCGCCTTTTTATGACTTCCATCCACTTGGCGGACTACAAAATAAACTATGTAGTGTTATGCTGCTGTGTGCTACACAACTTTCTGAGCCAAAAATCTAATTCCTATATGGCCTCAGTTTTGCCAGAGGCTGGACTTTCTCCTGCAAATCCCCTTCCGGGCCTGGAATCTGCCCGTCTTGGCTTGCCCCCCCAAAATGCCCGTGTGGTTCGGGACAAATACATGGAGTATTTCACGGGTAGGGGGGCAATTCCTATGCCAGCCTATGTCTAAGTATCCCAATAAAAATCTTGTTTAAACCTTTAATTATTTGTTCTTTCCTTAGTTTGTCTTTGTGCATTTGTAGTGGCAAGTGTATTTTACTTTAGTAAATAACAACCAATTTCACTATGTTACCTTACAAAAGAAACAAATAAGCTTAGAGAGTATTATAAAAAGAAGCTACACGTTGTTTGTGGTCAAATATTTTACTCTCTGCACATTTTTTTTTGTTTTACTTTGGGGTTGGCCTGGCCACAACCCGGCAAATTTTGGCTTATGAAAATACAAAAATACCACTTGCATTTCTAAAATGACAACATTGGATACCTCTGAGCAATCTGAGACATTCAGTTACACAAACTATGTCTCTATGTGCCCGTCCTAATATGGGGTCCTGCCACCCCTTGCCCAGCCAAAAATTCAATATGCACACATTTTTACTTTTTTGCAAATAGGAAGTTTACAATCCTGATCCCTATTGTCAACATGTGCTATCTGCCATCAGGGGTGATCAATGGACGTGTTTTGGGGGTGCATCCCCTTCCTCAGTTCACCGACTTTTGATACGAGGAAGGGGTTGCACCCACAAAAGACGTACATGGATATCCCCTGATGGCAGATAGCACATGTTCACACACTGTGTGCATATTCAATTTTTGGCTGCTTTGTTACTCAAAAAATTAGAAAAAATATAAAAACAAACATGTAAAAACAAATGTGTTTGGATGGCTTATTGAATTCTCCCCAAAACATCGAGAATGTCTTTAAATGTTTGTTCCATCACATGGATTCTTTGTTTAATTAGGTCCAGTTCCGTGCTACATTCCATCACTTGCTGGATGAGGCGGAGGGCACTGTCAGCAGAGAACCGTGTGCTATCCTTCACAACATTTCCATCCCCTAAAAACCATAAAAAAAAATTAATAAAACTCTGCAGGCCTACCTCGCTTACCTTAAGCTGTGGTGTCAGATACTGACCTGTTGTGGTGACCAGATCCACAACGTCATCCACCTCTCCTTCCTGCACTTCTCCTTCCTCCACCTCAACTTCCTGCACATCTTTCGGTTGTGGATCTTTGGGAGTTTGGGGTTGCTTGGAAGTTGTGGGGTGCATGTGCTCCCTGGAGTGTCCTCCTCCCAGTCTTCTCTCCCCTATGAGAATAAAACCAAAGGTCTATTTATCACACTGTAAAAATCTCATTGTTAAACTAAAAACAGGCTAAATTGTTTGGAAGTGGGGTACAAGTGTGTGTTTGTGCGGAATTTAAAGAAAAATGCATTATTTATGACCCCAAATATGTTTAGTATTCACATTTGGATGTAATTTTTTGGACATGGAGGCACCACAAATAAACTCTGATGCACCTGTGTGGGACACCCAAAAAAGGCGGGTCTGGTGGCCCACACTATAGTGCTCCAAAGTACAGATGTGGAAGCAGCTGCTGAGTGTCCTCTCCTTTACACTGATTAAAGTTTGCATTTCATTCTCCTTACAAACACATCATCTAGACTTAAAAATTATCCACAATACTTGATCAAAAATGGCAGATGTCTAATTACTTTTGTGGCTCTTAAATAAGCCAAAACCGCAGATAGTGGCCGAACGAAGTGTCGGTAACGTAACGAACGATTACTGTGCCCAACCTAGTTCAAAATATTACATTTTGGAAGGGAGTCCAATATGATAAAAAAAAAAAAATGTCAGTTTCTAAAAAGATTAATAGCAGAAAGGTCGTCATTTTACTTACTTTTAGCGAGCATCCTCTTTATGATCCTCAACTGGTCTGGCTCCCTCAGTTTGAGGTCTGACCACCTCTTTCTGAGCTGCTCATTTGAGCGTTTCACCCCGAACTTCGCCCTCAGACTCTTCACAACTTTAGTGAGGATTTTGGCCTTCCTTCTATTTGGTTTGCTATACGGCCCATGCTTGGCATCATAATCAGCCTTGACCAAGATGTCCACCATCTCCGCCATCTCCGCCAAAGACATATTCGATGCCTTGAATCTCCTCCTTGATCGTGACGTGTCCTCGGTCTCCGGGCTTGTCTCCTCGCTAGTTGCGGAATTATCAGACACCTGCTGTAACTCCGCCATATCTGTCTGCGCGCCGAAAGAGAAGGGGCGGGGAAAAGATGTTAGTTAGAACGTCATGGGCGGGCGACGTGTGCGGAGCGACGTGTTCGAATTTGGACGCATGCGTGGTGTGTATATAGCAAACACACATGTGACTATAGTACGTTCGGTGTGCGGAGAGAGGAGTTCAAGTGACGGACGTGCGAACGAAGGTATGTGATTTTGTGAGACTTGTAAAAATTGTTGGCCTATACTGTCTTGAGATTGGTGGAGGATATATATGGTGACTAGGATGTGAAGGAGGTTAGACTGTTTGCCTCACATTATTTAAATATAATTTTTTTTACTTGCAGATACAATATGAATGTCTTTATTAGCGACAAAGAGTTCCTGGCGGAATTTATTGACCGGGTAAGGGAGCTGCCGGCTCTGTGGGAGACGAAAAACCCCATCCATAAAAAAAAGGGGTGAGAAAAGCAGCGCTGGAGAAGCTGCTCCCATTTGTGCATACCAAGGTGCCCACAGCCACAGCAAAACAAGTGGACACTAAAATTGGGAGCTTGAGAGGTACCTACAGGACTGAACGCTCTAAGGTGCTGGCTTCTCAGAGGTCAGGAGCAGCAGCAGATGATGTTTATGTCCCGATTTTGTGGTACTACAGCAGGATGTCCTTCCTGGATGACCACATTGAGCCAAGGCCATCACTCTCCACTCTTCCCCCCAGACTTCCCTGCAGCCAACCTGAGCCTTCTCTGGAGCAAGAGGAGGCAGCCATCCTGGATGATCCTGATTTGTCCATCTGGAGCCAGGTATAGTATTAACTGAAAATGTAGTGGGATAAAATTAATGTTTCCCAAATATGTCAGGATGAGAAACATACATTATTTTGTATTCCACAAGTGAAATCATGATCTGTAGACATTATTCTGCACTTAATTGTGTGGTAAATAGTCAAGCTGATGTAGTGGTAAATTTAAAGCAAGGATTTATGCACTTACATTCTAATTGCTTCCATCAGGATTACAAAGTTTGATGCAAAGATTAAACCAACATATTAAACTATGTTCCTTTTTCATACACAGGATGAAATCAGCCAGGAGGAGGGTCTGGAAACTGTCAGGCAGGAGGAGGAAGGGCCCAGTGACAGCCAGGAGGTGGCAGGGCCCAGTGGCAGCCAGGAGGTGGCAGGGCCCAGTGGCAGACAGGAGGTGGCAGGGCCCAGTGGCAGACAGGAGGTGGCAGGGCCCAGTGGCAGACAGGAGGTGGCAGGGCAAAGGAGAAGCACCAGATCCCAGGTGCCTCCCATCCGGCTTCACAAAAGAGGCAGGAGGGACAGGATCACCAGTGAGGCAGCAATGGCCCTTATTAAAGAGGCCCATGCCACCCTCAAGGAGCCCACATCCCCTGAAGAGGCCATTGCCGGCCTAGTGGAGGCTAAGTTCAAGGTGATGAGCATGGAGCAACGCCTCCTATGCAAGCCCCTGCTCATCACCTTGCTCAACAAGGGGGTGATGGAGCAAATTACCCCCAATACCGCCATATGTGAGGTGGCCCAACTGACCCAACCTCAACCTCCACCTCCACCTTCCTCTTCTGCCCCACCCCCTTCTGCTACACCTCCACCTTCTGCCCCACCCCCTTCTGCTACACCTCCACCTTCTGCCCCACCCTCTTCTGCTACACCTCCACCTTCTGCCCCACCCCCTTCTGCTACACCTCCACCTTCTGCCCCACCCCCTTCTGCCCCACCCTCTTCTGCTACACCTCCACCTTCTGCCCCACCCCCTTCTGCTACACCTCCACCTTCTGCCCCACCCTCTTCTGCTACACCTCCACCTTCTGCCCCACCCTCTTCTGCTACACCTCCACCTTCTGCCCCACCCCCTTCTGCTACACCTCCACCTTCTTCTTCTGCCCCACCCCCTTCTGCTACACCTCCACCTTCTTCTTCTGCCCCACCCCCTTCTGCTACACCTCCACCTCCTCCTCCTGACAGGAGTACCCCTCCAGTGGGCCAGCCTCCAGCCAAACGAAGAAGGAAGGCTGCAGGAAAGGCTGCAGGAAAGGCTTCAGGAAAGGCTTCAGGAAAGGCTGCAGGGAAGGTTGCCAGGAAGAAGAGGAAGTGATGGCCTTGCTTCATTGTGGTCGGACAGAAGGCAGCCTGTTGTAGTACCACACACTTGGGACATATATCTCACCTGCTGCTGTTCCTGACCTCTGGGAGGCCAGCATCAGATTGTGTTCAGAAATGTGGGCCTTCTCAAGCTCCCAATTTTAGTGTCCACACAGGGTTGCTGTGTGCTCTGGGGTCCCTGGGATGCACAAATGGCAGCAGCTTCTCCAGCGCTGCCTTCTCTTTATTTAATTTATAAACATGAATAAATGTGTTTTTTGTTTAAGTTCATACTTGACTATGTGTATTTTTAAATAAAAAAAAACAAGCTTTGGAGTAAGCAGATACATTTGACTGACAATAAAAGGCACAGATATCACCCCCCCAAAAGAATAACTAAATCTGATTAGCTCAAAAACATGGTGTGAAATTTTAAAAATATAGATTCGAAAATTAAATGGGAGATCGCTATCAAAACATTGAGAAATTATAATTAACATCATTTTGAAAAATCTAACCATTTAAATTATTCCTAAAAACTTGCACGATATAATACACATAAATCTTATAAAGAGCAGCATGAAAAAGGTTAAAAATAAGGCATAACTCTGTGTGAATATCAGCAGCAAAAGAAGGTCACTCGTTTTGATTAATGTAACATTCTAACGAAGAATTCAATGCAGAACATTTAAACGATGAAATATTTATGAGCGTGACGAATGTGCTCTCTCCATTATGAAGGCTTGTTTTACCAGAAGATGCGCTCCCGTCTCATAGTTGCTTGTGAGCATGCACGCTTTTGGAAGAGTCGTAAAAGCATACACACGAACCATTTTCTCGTCACAAAACAGGCCGACGAGAAACACGACGAGGAAATCTGGAATCCTGACGAGAAAATAGAGAGCAGGTTCTCTATTTTCTCGTCGAGATTCTCGTCAAGTTTCTCGTCGTAAAACCATACACACGAACGTTTTTCTAGACAAAAAAACTCTTGCGGCACTTTTCTTGACTGTTTTGGACGAGAAAATCGGTCGTGTGTACGAGGCCTGAGTCTCAGGCCAGAGCATTGCTGTGCTCTCTTCCTGGATCTTTAAAGCCCAGCTGCCTATGGATTCCAGTGAACCTGAATATCCGAACCCGAACCCAGCCAACTACAGAGGCTGGAAAAACCTGGGCCGGATTCTGGTTCAGTCCCTTACAATGGACCGAATGCGAGGTGAAACATAGCGATTGTCATATATCTCACCTCGCATACCGTCACAGCGCGCAACGACGAGAATTTACAGTTGCAATAAAAAGTATGTGAACCCCTTGGAATGATATGGATTTCTGCACGAATTGGTCATAAAATGTGATCTGATCTTCATCTAAGTCACAACAATAGACAATCACAGTCTGCTTAAACTAATAACACACAAATAATTAAATGTTACCATGTTTTTATTGAACACACCATGTAAACATTCACAGTGCAGGTGGAAAAAGTATGTGAACCCCTAGACCAGTGATGGCGAACCTTGGCACTCCAGGTGTTTTGGAACTACATTTCCCATGATGCTTATGCACTCTGCAGTGTACCAGAGCATCATGGGAAATGTAGTTCCAAAACATCTGGGGTGCCAAGGTTCGCCATCACTGCCCTAGACTAATGAGATCTCCAAGAGCTAATTGGAGTGAGGTGTTAGCCAACTGGAGTCCAATCAATGAGATGAGATTGGAGGTGATGGTTACAGCTGCCCTGCCCTCTAAAAAACACACACCAGTTCAGGGTTTGCTTTTCACAAGAAGCATTGCCTGATGTGAATAATGCCTTGCACAAAAGAGCTCTCAGAAGACCTACGATTAAGAATTGTTGACTTGCATAAAGCCGGAAAGGGTTATAAAAGTATCTCCAAAAGCCTTGCTGTTTATCAGTCCATGGTAAGACAAATTGTCTATAAATGGAGAAAGTTCAGCACTGCTGCTACTCTCCCTAGGAGGGGGCGTCCTGTAAAGATGACTGCAAGAGCACAGCGCAGACTGCTCAATGAAGTGAAGAAGAATCCTAGAGTGTCAGCTAAAGACTTACAAAAGTCTCTGGCATATGCTAACATCCCTGTTAGCGAATCTACGATACGTAAAACACTAAACAAGAATGGATTTCATGGGAGGATACCACAGAGGAAGCCACTGCTGTCCAAAAAAAACATTGCTGCATGTTTACAGTTTGCACAAGAGCACCTGGATGTTCCACAGCAGTACTGGCAAAATATTCTGTGGACATATGAAACCAAAGTTGAGTTGTTTGGAAGAAACACACAACACTATGTGTGGAGAAAAAGAGGCACATCACACCAACATAAAAACCTCATCTCAACTGTGAAGTATGGTGGTGGGGGCATCATGGTTAGGGGCTGCTTTCCTGCGTCAGGGCCTGGACGGATTGCTATCATCGAAGGAATAATGAATTCCCAAGTTTATCAAGACATTTTGCAGGAGAACTTAAGGCCATCTGTCCACCAGCTGAAGCTCAACAGAAGATGGGTGTTGCAACAGGACAATGACCCAAAGCATATTAGTAAATCAACAACAGAATGGCATAAACAGAAGAAAATATGCCTTCTGGAGTGGCCCAGTCAGAGTCCCAAGTACTTGCAGCCAATCTGCTACCGGTACACCACCATCTGATTTTAGCAGGCAAATTTCCCTACCCCAGTTGCTAAACCGTAGAAAGAAATTTGGTCCCAGCCATCCACATGCTCAGCGTCTGAAAGCTAGCTTGGCCAAATTGCTAGCACTGAAACTGCTGCCTTTTCAGCTGGTAAACTCTGCCCCCTTTTGTGAATTTGTGGAATGTGCTGTACCTCAGTGGCAGGTTCCAAAACGCCATTTCGTTTCACGGAAGGTTATTCCGGCTCTCTACCGGCATGTGGAAGGCAATGTTTTGGCCTTGTTGGACAGGGCGGTCAGCAGTAAGGTGCATATTCCCGCTGACTCATGGTCCAGCAGGCATGAACAGGGACGTTATGTTTCTTTCACGGCGCACTGGGTAACTCTGCTGGCAGCTGGGAAGGATGCAGGACAGGGTTCAGTATTGTTGGAGCTTGTTCCGCCACCACGCCTCCAAAATGCTAGTGGTGATTCTACCACAGCTCTCTCCTCCACCCCCTCCTCTTCTTCTTCCTCTATGCCCTTTCCTCTGCAGATTTGTCCTCTGAACCAGAGGTGCTCCGTAGGCGTTCAAGGGGCTACGCAAGCACTCAGGCAAAAAAAAATGCCACGCGGTGCTTGAGTTGGTCTGCTTAAGGGACAGGAGCCACACTGGGGCAGAGATTCTGCCAGCTCTACAGGGGCAGGCTCAGAGATGGTTGACGCCATGCCAGCTTCAGCAAGGAATGGTTGTATGCGACAATGGCACCAACCTCCTCTCCGCCCTCTGACAGGGACACTTGACCCATGTTCCCTGTTTGGCTCACGTCCTGAACTTGGTGGTGCAGCGGTTCTTGAGCAGGTACCCAGGCTTACAGGATCTCCTGAGGCAGGCCAGAAAAGTCTGTGGTCATTTCCGCCAGTCAAATATTGGCAGTGCTAGGCTGGCTGACATTCAAAGGGAGTGCAACCTACCCACCAACCGCCTCATTTGTGACATGCCCACCAGGTGGAACTCAATGTTGGCAATGCTGCAGCGGCTGCACATGCAGCAGAGGGCCATCAATGAGTACCTGTGTGAGTATGGCACCAGGACAGGGTCAGGGGAGTCTGGCTTTTTTTGCCACACCAGTGGCTCCTGATCAAGGATGCATGCACTGTCCTGTCACCATTTAAAGAGGCCACGAGGATGGTAAGCAGTGACAATGCATGCATCAGTGATACTGTCCCTCTTGTCTACCTGACAGAGCATGCGCTGTGTGGAATAATGGACAGGGCACTTGAGGCAGAACTGCGGGAGGAAGAGGAGGACTTCCTTAACCCTCACAGGAAGAAGAGGAGGAGGATTGTGTCAGCATGGACGTGGAGGATAACACTCAGCAGCAGTCTTCAAGGGATCGTTTTCAGTCCCCAGAAACCCAGGGAGTTGTACGTTGCTGGGAGGAGGTAGTTGCGGATCATGTGATCCTTAGTGACCCAGAGGACTCAGAATCTAATGCCTCTGCAAACTTATGCTGCATGGCCTCCCTGATTCTGCAAAGCCTGTGAAAGGACCCTAGGATTCGTGGTATCAAGGAGAGGGATCATTACTGGCTGGCAACCCTTCTTGATCCCCGTTACAAGGGTAAGGTTGCAGAACTCATCCTGCCTTCGCAGAGGGAGCAGAGAATGAAGCATCTTCAGGATGCCTTGAAGAAAGGTTTGTGCAATGCATTTCCAGACCCTGGGAGGTTACAATTTCCTGGTGCTGGACAACGTGTTGCTGAGCCTTCATTCAGTCAGAGAAAGAGCGGTGGAGAAGGTGGCCGGCTGACCGATGCTTTCAGATAATTTTTCAGTCCTCAGCACCAAGGTCTGATCGATTCAAGCAACCATCGCCTGTGTCTGCATTACATGGTGCAGGAATATCTAGGGGCAAGAGCAGACCTGGAGACCTTTCCAACAGAGCATCCACTGGGTTACTGGGTCTTGAGGATGGACCACTGGCCAGAGCTTGCTCAATATGCAATTGAGCTAGTGGCCTGTCCTGCATCCAGCATTCTTTCTGAACGCACATTCAGTGCTACTGGAGGGTTTGTAACAAATCACAGAGTGCGGCAGTTATGCAGAAGGACTATATTAAGGTAAGTTTTCTCCTTTAACATCACATTCTATGTAATTCATGTTTGCTAATGTATTTTATTTCTTTCATCCTTCCCTAATCACCATGACTGTAATATACTGTGAATGTCCTATTTGAATGTCATATTTGCCTTCACTAACCTCTCCAGCATGCTATCCTGGGCCCAAACACACCTAGCATAGTCACTTAATGTATTTTGTCAGCTCCACTGTATTGCTTTAACCCCCCCCCCCCCCCAAAATGTGTCCAAATGTTTTGCTTCTCATTACAATCAGGCAGAGTGGTATTGTCTTTTTTTTTGAGGGCCCAAACTCAGCTAGAACCACTCCCCCCCTAAAATGTGTCCAAATGTTTTGCTTCTCATTACAATCAGGCAGAGTGGTAGTGTCTTTTTTTTGAGGGCCCAAACTCAGCTAGAACCCCCCCCCCCCCTAAAATGTGTCCAAATGTTTTACTTGTCATTACAATCAGGCAGAGTGGTATTTGTCTTTTTTTTTTAGGGCCTAAACTCAGCTAGAACCCCCCCCCCACCTAAAATGTGTCCAATGAGCCATCAGAGGGGGTGAGGAATGTGATAATTGTGCCTTATATTTGTGTCTATAACTACTCCAAAAAAAATGTTATACTGATGTTGGCCAAGAATGTTTTTGTGTAATCTGCTTGCAATGTTATGTGCAAAAGTCCTAAATTATTTTTCTTGTTTGACTCCACAATTTCCTTCATCGCCACAGGAATGGCAGACTGTGACATCCAGTGGTGTATTTAGGTTTTGTGCTGCCCTAGGCCTGTCTAAACTTGTGCACCCCCTAATTTAAATACGACCCACCCTTTCCTGTCAATGCCATGCCCCTTCCCGTTTAAGACCCACCCTGTCATCTGTAAACCACACCCTTTCCTCTTTAGGCTCCACCTTTTCTTCTTAGAGCTCCACCTCTCTCTCTGTACATTTACCACCTCCCACCCGGCCACTGCACATAAATGGTCGGGTGGTCATTTTCTCGTCAGGAACGTCCCTCAGAACGAGCCACAAGGCGTGCGCTTTGGATCGATCCTGTGATCATTATGATCACAGAATCCAGCTGAGCAGAGATCGGATATGGGCGCTGTGATTGGCCCTCCCGATCACGTGATGGCTGTGTCAAATCATGGACTGACTCAGGAGGCAGATGGGGGGCTTTTTTCGTGCGGGGGGTGTCGGCGCCGCCCCCCCACAAAATGCCGCCCTAGGCCTGGGCCTTGTTGGCCTAGGCCAAAATACAGCACTGGTGGCATCCCATTTTGTTGAGCGGTGGGACTTTCCTAACTGCGGAGGGGCGATAGATGGGAAGCATGTCCGCATAGTGCCACCACCCCATTCGGGGTCATACTATTACAACTACAAGGGGTTTAATAGTATTGTGTTAATGGCGGTGGTGTCGGCACAATATGAGTTTATGTATGTAGATGTGGGGAAGAATGGCCGGATGTCCGATGGGGGAGTCTTCGCACAGACGGAATTTGCCCAACGTCTCCAGAGTGGTGGCCTGGCACTACCACATGATGAGGAGAACGTTAAGGGCCTTCCTTTTGTTTTTATAGAAGATGAAGCTTTCGGGCTGGGACCCCACCTGATGAGGCCATTCCCCCAGAGGACCCTCACCCTGGAGAGGAGGGTTTTTAATTACCGGCTGGCCAGAGCCCGAAGGGTTGTTGAGAATGCCTTCGGGATAATGGCCAGCCGGTTCCACCTGTTGCTTACATCAATACATATGGCGGAATACAAAATAAATCATATTGTTTTTACCTGCTGCATACTGCACAACTATTTACGCAGAAATGCACCCAGTTATCTTACTTCTGTTGGGCCAGAGGCCGGACTTGCTGATAATGCCCTGACGGGCCTGGATACTGGCCATATTGGCTTGGCCCCCCAAAGCGCCCGTGAAGTGTGGGATAAATATGTGGATTAATTTACGGGTAGGGGGGCAATTGGTATGCCAGACAATTTCTGATTTTATAACTTTAAAAAAAAAAAAAATTCTGTGAAAAACTTGATTTGTCATTATTGCTTGTGTTTCTGGAATCTGTCTCCCAGGTTCTCCTAGTGCACTTGTCGTGCCAAGTGGATTTGTCTTTAGTAAATAACCACAATTGTCACGGTAAACAAGAACATATTTTTCAAAATGGAATTGAGCATAGAAAGAAGCCACACATTTTTGAGTCGAAAAATATTTTTACTCTGTGCATAACTTGTGCGTTCTAAAAAAAAAAAATTACATTCTAAACAGTGTATTACCTAAAAAAAAAAAAATTGTTTTTGGTTTTGCATAAACACGCATGTTTAAAAAAATAAAACATATAAAAACAATGGAACTTACAAAGTTCAACCTTAGAAAAACTGAAGGCAAAATCAGACATTATGTAGTATTTCAAAAATGTGTTGCTGTTGCCTTCATGAGATGGGGTGATGTCACCCCTGAACAAGCCAAATTTGGAAGATGCACACAAATTGTGCGTCAAAATTGTGATTTGCCTCCTGATCCCATGCCTAATGTCAACATGTGCTATCTCCCATCATGGGGGATCAATGGACGTGTTTTGGGGGTTCAAACCCTTCCTCTCACCTACTTGAGTTGCGAGGAAGGGGTTGCACCCTCAAAACACGTACCGTATATACTCGAGTATAAGCCGAGATTTTCAGCCCTTTTTTTTGGTCTGAAAGTGCCCCCCTCGGCTTATACTCGAGTCAGTGTACCTGAAAAATATTGAGAGGCTGCGGGCGTCCATCGTTTACATTTTGCGGTCTCCTCCTGGTCCCTTCCGTGATAGGCGGAACTGTGTCTGCTGAGAATCGCCTATCACGAACGTTCTCTCATCCTCACCCATCCCAGTAGACACTGTGTTCAGTGTTCCGCCAATCACGGACGCCTTTTCATCCTCGGACAAGAGGACGCCCGTGATTGGCAGAACACTGAACACAGTGTCTGCTGGGAAACTGAGGATGAGAGAACGTTTGTGATAGGCGGAACTGTGTCTGCTTAGAAGGAAGGGACCAGGAAGAGACCGCAAGTTTTAAACAATGAATGGACGCCCGCAGCCTCTCAATTTCAGGTACAATTTCAATTTTAGGGGCACAGTGAGGATGGGCACAGTGAGGATGGGCCCAGTAAGGATGGGCACAGTAAGGATTGGCACAGTAAGGTGGCAATGGGCAGAGTGAGGTTGGGCACAGTGACAATTGGCTTAGTGAGTTTGCAATGGGCACAGTGAGGCGTGCAAATGGGCATTGTTGACCCTCTTCCACTTACAGTAGCTGCTGCATTCTCACCCTCGGCTTATACTCAAGTCAGTAAGTTTTCCCAGTTTTTTGTGGTAACATTAGGTACCTCGGCTTATACTCGGGTCGGCTTATACTCGAGTATATACGGTACATTGATTTGCCCTGATGGGAGATGCATCTTCCAAATTTGGCTTGTTAAATTACACAAAAATTTCAAAAAGTAGGCCACAAAAGCGTGAAATGGTGGCATTAAAAACATCTTTATACTCTCCCCAAAACATCAATCATGTTTTTAATTTGTTGGTCAAAACGATAGAGTTTGTGCGTTATAACGTCGATTTCTCGACTCACAACCATGAGATCCTGCATTATGATTTGTGCGCTCCCACTGGAGAAAGGAGGAGATTGATCTTCCACAAGCAGCACATCACCTAAAATAACAAAAAAACGCATGTCTTAAAAATATGCATGCATGCATATATTCCCTGAATCTGTGGTGTATGACACTGACCTGTTGTGGTGACAATCTCGCACACTTCCTCCACCTCTCCTTTCTCCACCTCTTCTTCCTCCACATCTCCTTCCTCCACATCTCCTTCCTCCACATCCTGAGGTTGGGGTTCTCTCTGGTCCCCTTCTTTCTGAGGTTGGGGTTCCCTCTGTTCTTTCCGAGGTGCGGGGTTCCTGGCCTCCTCAGAGTGGTGTGCTCCAAGTCTCCGCTCTCCTATGAGAATGAAACAAAAGGTATACTTTAGCACACAGATATTTGAGGTCAGAAATCGGAATATGAAACATTGCTTGGAAGTGGGGTACAATCGTCTGTTTTGGCAAAGTTACAAGCTGAAGACATGTTTTTAAATGTATTTCTAAGCTGGAATCCTGGCCCTTTTTGTCCAAGTTACACACACGGAGACACTCCCAAAGTATCCACTGTAACACCTGTGTGGGACACCCTAAAAAGGTTGTTCTAATGTCCCACGCAGGTGCTCCAGAGTACAGCTGTGGAAACAGCTGCTGAGTGTCCTCTCCTTTACACTGAATCAAGTTTGCATTTCACATTCTATTTCAAAACACATCATCTAGACACCAATGTTTATAAACATTGTTTTAATAGAAATAGGCATGACCAAATGTGGTTTACCTGTATCTGCACAAAATATCTAATTTTGTGGAGGATTGATGTTTACTACAAACGATTATACTTTGGCCACTACCCTGAAAGCTGCCATTTTCAAATATCCAACCAGTCAATCAAAACACATGGAGCAAAACATGCAAGTATAATAATCAAATTAGTAATAACACAGGAGAAATACTTACTTTTTACTAGCATTCTTTTGATCTTCCTGTACTGCTCCGGCTCCCTTAGCTTCAGGCCAGACCACCGTTTTCTCAGCTGCTCCTTGGATCTCCAGACCCCAAATTTCTGGTACAGACTCCTCACCACTTTGCCCATTATTTTGGCCTTCCTGAGATTAGGGGTGTTGTACGGCCCATGCTTCCCATCATAATCTCTCCTCCGCAAGATGTCCACCATCTCCACCATCTCAGCAAAGGACATATTCCTGGCCTTGTATCTTCTCCTGGATCGGGACGTTTCCAGCTCCGGGCTTTCCTCGTCAGAAGTTAAAACAACCCGCACCTGCTGTGTCACCGCCATGTCGTCTCCCACTGTGCGTCAAATGAGAAGGGGCGGGGAATATCCGAGGAAGAACATCAGGGGCGGACGACGTGGGCGTAGTTTCATGCATGCGCAGGGAATATAATGAAAACATGCATGTGTCGTAACGACGTTGTGCACGCGGAGTAAGGAGGACCAGGAGTTACGAACGTCACTGACGAAGGTAAAAATTATAGTTGGGGCATCAGTGGCCTATACTGATTCATGATTTTAAAGGGCTAGATTGGGATAATATTAGGACAGTTTAGTCTGCCGTCTTGTTTTTTATCTTGCAGCAAAAATGCAGAGTTTCAAGGATCCTGTCATATTCCGAGCATTCATAGACAAATATAGAGAGCTCACCAACTTATGGGAGGTTAAAAACTCGTTATACCATAATCGTGTGGTACGGAAGGCAACAATTGAAACATTAGCTGAATATATGAAGACCTGGATCCCAGAGGCAGACTATAACACGATGAACAATAAAATTTATAATATGAGGAATAGCTACAAAAAACAATACAAAGAAGTCTGCGCATCCCGGAGATCAGGAGCAGCAGCAGACCAAGTACATGTCCCAGAGCTGTGGTACTACCAACACTTGCGATTTCTGGATGACCAGATTGAAGCCAGGGAATCTATTTCCAGCCTTCCCTCCACCCTTCCCTCCAGCGTTCCCTCCACCCTTCCCTCCACCCCTGCAGAGGGTGACGAGGAGCTAGCTGGCCTCGAAGAGCTGGATCTGCACATCTATAGCCAGGTATAGTAGTTTTCAACATATTTCTTGTCCTAGAATTATTGTTGGGAACTAGATGTTATTATTCCAAAAGTAAATAATTTAAAACTAAAAAAACAATAAAAAAAGACAGTAGTGGGCAGAATTGTTTGGGACAAGAATGAAAAATGCTGTGGTCAGAATGAGAGTCTTTTCTATTTATTAACATTTAATTTGCAACAGTCATGAGCTGGAAATTGCGTGTGATTGATGAACCAAAAACTAAAAATATGTCCCTTTTTTATACACAGGATGAGATCAGCCAGGAGGACAAGGCTCCGGAATGTGGCAGCCAGGAGGAGGCAGGGGTGAGTGGCAGCCAGGAGGAGGCAGGGCCAAGTGGCAATCAGCAGATGCCAAGGTCAAGTGGCAGCACCCAGTCAGAGGTGCTTCCCATCCAGGTGAGACCAAAAAGGCCAAGGAGGATAACCCAGGTGAAGGAGGAATCCCTGAAGATCATTAGGGAAGCAGCAGAGATCATGAGGACCCCCCTCAACCCTGTTGAGTCCTATGGGTGCTATGTGGTCGATAAGATCCATAAAGTGGAGGAGAGCCAATGTGCCCTCTGTGAGGAGCTTATTTCTAGGGTCCTTCACAGGGCGGGGAGGGGCCAGCTGACAGAGGCCACACATCTGTGTGATCTGGCCCATCCTTCTCTTCCTTCTCCTCCTCCTCCTGCCACATTCCCACCACCAGAGCCACAGCCTGCAAGGGGGCGTGGAGGGAGCCATGGAAGGAACGCTGCAGGGAAGCGTGGAGGGAACACTGCAGGGAAGCGTGGAGGGAAGGCTACAAGGAAGACCAGAAAGTGATTCCCTGGCTTCAAGCTGCTCTGCCAGAAGACGCAGTTTGTTGGAGTATCACAGCCTGGTACTGCTCCTGATTTCTGAGATTCGGGGACCAGATTGTGATCCCAATTAGAGGAACTCCTCACGTTATTGATTTGATTTTCAATACAATTTATGTCTGCCTTTGGGGTCCAAAGTCTGCATATATTCCACTAATTTCTCAATTGTTGCCCTTCATTTTTATTTTGTTTCCATAATAAATGGATATTTGATTTAATTTAAATACTTGCCTATGTGTTTTTCTTGTGAGTAAGCATTACATTTCATAAATACAATGTGTAATTAACAAATGACTCCAACACCAACCCCTTGAGGGAAAAAAATAATAATATAATAATGTTGTTGTGATAACTTGACCAGAAAAAAAAAATGAAGATCACAATAAAATATTAAAAGGCCAGAAAAAAATAAGCAGATCTTGATTCAAATCACCAGCAAAAACAAAATAATAAAAAAAAATGTCGGAGACCTGCCTTTAAAATGAAATACGAAGATTCAGGAGATCACAAAGAAATACGTTTGTCAGAACTCTGTGTATCCGCAACGAAAAATAATTTTTTTGACACCATTAGAAAGAAGAAAAGAATGCGCTACATTTAACGATGCAAAAATTTGCAGCATGACGAATGTGCTATCTCTATTACGAACGCTAGTTTTACCAGAACGAGCGCTCCTGTCTTGTAATTTAGTCTGAGCATGAGTGGATTTTTCTCCGATGGAGTTCCACACAGACGATCGGAATTTCCTATCGTTTTTTTTTCCATCGGAAAAATTTAAAACATGTTCTATTTTTTGATACCGGTGGAAAAAAGTCAGATGGGGCCCACACACGATTGTTTTTTCCGATGAAAAAAGTCCATCAGACTTTTTTCATCGGAAAAAACGATTGTGTGTACAGGGCATTACAGTGTTCTGGCGCCACCAAAACCAAAGGCCCAATTTTTCTGCCCCTGTTTAACAGAGCCATGTAATTACAATTTTTGATTTAATATTTCACAGCAGGGCCCGTTCCTGCGCTCAACAAAAGTATCTGTGAGGGGTTACAGTGTTCTGGTACCACCAACACCTAATGCGGCGTACACACGATCGTTTTTCATGCCATTTTTTAAACCAACGTTTTTCTCATAGTTTTTTTTCATGTTTCCTCTCAAGCCTGTCTTGCGTACACACGATCATTTTAAAAAACGTTCAAGCAAAGCACAGTGACGTACAACACGTACGACGGTACTATAAAGGGGAAGTTCCGTTCGAATGGCACCACCCTTCATGTTAGTAAACTTTGTTGAGCGGCGATTCGCGCTTTTCAGCCTCGTGCTTTTCAGTCCGTTACAGCGTGACGAATGTGCTATCTCCATTATGAATGCTAGTTTTACCAGAACGAGCGCTCCCGTCTCATACTTGATTCTGAGCATGCGCTTTTTTTTTCCCCTCGTAAAAGCATACACACTATCGTTTTTCACGTCGTTAAAAAAAACGACATGAAAAACGACGTGAAAAAATAGAGCATGTTCGAAATTTTTAATGGCCGTTTTTCACGCCGTTAAAAATGCTCTGGAGCATACACACGATCGGTTTTAATGGCCATTTTTAAAAATGGCATTTTTAACGGCATGAAAAACGATCGTGTGTACGCCGCATAAGGCTCAATTTTCTGCAGAGTATATATACCGCTGTTCAGAGTATATAGGGCCTGGGGGACCCCCACGCCTTTTTTTTTTATTTGGGTGCGGGGTTCCCCTTAATATTCATACCAGACCCAAAGGACCTGGTAATGGACTGGGGGGGGGACCCATTCCATTTTTTTCAATGTGTTTTATCTGTTTTGCCGAGACCCGACAATTCATTACAGCCGCGATCAGTTTTAAATGACTTTTTTTTCCTTTAGAAATGTTATTTTGCTGCGGGACTTTTCTAAACACGGGAAAAATGTGCCACTTTACAGGCATACTTTAGACACCCCCCAGGTATGAAATTTAAAGGAATATTTCACTTTTATTGTTTCACTTTAAGCATTATTAAAATCGCTGCTCCCGAAAAAAACAGCAGTTTTTAAAACTTTTTTTTGCATTGATACATATTCCCTGGGGCAGGACCTGGGTCCCCAAACACTTTTTTATGGCAATAACTTGCATATTAGCCTTTAAAATTAGCACTTTTGATTTTTCATGTTCGTGTCCCATAGACTTTAATGGTGTTCGCGTGTTCGAACAAACTTTTTGCCTGTTCGCATGTTCTGCTGCGAACCGAACCGGGGGGTGTTCGGCTCATCCCTAATGGCATTATAACACACCAACATTGTAAATTTCTTACCAGAACAGATGCTATGGTTTCTTTTCTCAATTAAAAGCACTAAGGGCCATCTCTGTCTTCTGTTTTATTTCTTTGCTATCAGCATGAATCACTTCTGACAGGTTTTCTTGACACCAAGAGAAAAAGGTGACAAGGGAGGGAGCTCAGCTCTGTTCCTGTGTGCTGTGTGAAGAGGGGTGTGCCCCTTCCCTACAATCAGGTCTCAGAGCTCTCCACCTCTTTTGTCTGACAGCTCAGACAAGCTTTATAAGATCTGGACTTTAGATTTAGAGGAGAGAATACTGCAGATAAACAGGTACAACTAATGTAGGAAGATTTGTTTAATCTCTGTGTATTACCTGACTGATGCCAATTACTTCACTGAGTGTATGTAAGGGTTTACAACCCCTTTAATAGATTATGTGACTGAGCATTCCTTTTTAACTAGGGATCTATCTGGTGCATCCAAGGATATCTGGTTGCCCAGCAATGGTAGTGCTGGACCCCACAGATTTTTTTATTTTACCATAAATATTGCCCTCTGTTTTGCTGCCCTCTGTTTTGCTGTAAATAATCTCCTTCACAAATGAAAATGTATTTGAATATAACACTAAGTCATGTTGAAGAGGAAGTTTTGTCACCTGTAAAAATGATCAGGCGGCTATATATGGGCCGCTGTACTTAAAATGTAAATACCGCCCCCTAAAAGAACCCAGCACAAACATTTACTTATACAATAAAATTTTACCCTATGGACGACTATAATTATGTTTATATAAAGCTTATTTAGTATGAGATGACAGTTCTATTCTTTTTCTACAGAGCTTTGCAAGAGGTTGGGTTATTAGAGCACCAGAAGAAACTAACTTGTTCGTTATCTGGAGGTATGAAACGAAGGCTTTCTGTAGCTATTGCATTTATTGCTGATGCAAAAACAGTTATTCTAGATGAACCTACAAGTGGGGTGGACCCCTATTCACAACGCTGCATTTGGGATGTTTTGCAAAAGCACAGAAAAGGTAATTGTTGCCAATCTCATAATTAATTACTTCTATACAATTTTATAATTTTTTTTATTGTGTGTCTGTAGCGGGTATGTACTTTCCCGGGTGTAAATTTGAACTTGGCAGAGACATTAGTGATGTGTAATTCCCCGCAACCCAGTGGGTGGCGCTGTCGTCCTGGGTTGGGGTTGAATCATTGCTGTGTGCCGTACCTCCTTTTTGTCCTCCCTCGGCAGCGGTATGGTGGGGCGGGGAACCCGCCGTGCTTGCCGGGAGAGGGTATAAAGGGGCCGGCCATCTTTGTCACCAGGTCGGAGTCCCAGGCACCTTCAGCTTGTGGACGGTGGTTTGTGCCGGTCCTCTGGGCGGCCTAGGCCTAGAGGACCGCCGGAGATCGTGTTCCATCCCAGGCACCTTTAGCCTGGGGTGAGGTTCTCGGATGGAGGTCCGGAGCTCAGTGCCCAACACTGAGTTTCCGCGAGGGAAGGAGATCCTAGGGAACCCCGGGAGTGGGTACCCGAATCCGGAAGGCGCAATGGACCGGGGGGAGCTCCTCAATTGAAGACCCGGTGCAGCATATTGCCTGTGACAGGTGAGCCTCTCGTCGGAGACCGCCTGGAAGGAAATTTCCCTTGTGCGGAGACCGTAACCCACTTTCAGGAAGGAAAGTGGAGAACCAAATTGTGTCTGGGCCTATTCGCATCCACACCTCCTTTCCTGTTCTATATCCAAGGGAGTTCAACTGTTTGTGTTCATTCAAGAAGAATAAAGGAGTGTTGAACTTTAATGGTGTGGAGCTTAATTCCTAGCAGACATTGTTCAAGGTGACTCTTGGAGGGAGGACCCAGGTGCACAGCACTGATCCAAAGGTAATACAAGAACGTTGCTTATACCGCACTGACACATGTGGTGGAGGCCAGGCGTGGTGTCCCTGCTCCCTCCCCTCTAAGATACCTCTAGACAAGGAAAAGACGAGACAAGAGAAAGAGGTGAGTGAGGAGGCCGCTACATGTCTATTATACACAATTATTATCTGTAAAAAAACATTCTTTGGCCTAATAGGATGCATGTGCCATGCTTCGGGTGCAAAAAGGCTTGCATTTTTCCTACCAAGACAATCAGTATCCTGGAAACAATTGTGGTTTGAATTTATCCTGTTGAAGTTTCTGTAAATATTTTGGAGAGTATTCATGCTTCAAATTGCAGACATATTGGTGCAACCCTTTATTGGTATTTTAGTGAGCAACCTGAAACTATTTAAAATATATGCACATATTTAGAATTCCATACTACAGATTTTTGGACTATTTAGTATAGGTCAGAATTAATGGTTAACTATATTCTATAATGTTTGCTGCTACATTATATACTGTAAACAAGAGACATGTTTAACTTTATATTCATCCTTTAACCCCTTGCCACCGTCATTATACTGCGGCAGGTTGGCACGATCCCGCAAACTGTTGTAGCTATATGTCGGTCCCTTTAAGCGGGATAGCAGGCGTGCACACGCCGCCGCATTGCAGGGGTTCCAATGCACGTGGTCGCGATGACCGCCGACCAAGCGTGATCACGGGCATGAGAGGCAGAACAGGGACGTATGTGTGTAAACACACCCACCCCTGTTCTGCGAGGAGAGGAAAGACAGATTGTGAGTTACTACAAGCTAGGAACCATGATCTGTCAATTCCTCCAGTAACTTCCATCCCCCATACAGTTAGAACACACACTTGGGAACACAGTTAACCCCTTAATCTCCCCTAGTGTTAACCCCTTCCCTGCCAGTGACATTTACATAGTAATCAGTGCATTTTTATAGCACTAATCGCTGTATAAATGCCAATTGTCCCAAAATGGTGTCAAAAGTGTCCGATGTGTCCACCATAATTTTGCAGTCCCGATAAAAATCGCAGATTGCCGCCATTACTAGTAAAAAAAATAATAATAATAAAAATGCCATCAATTTATGCCCTATTTTGTAGATGCTATACCTTTTGCGCAAACCAATCAATACACGCTTATTGCGATTTTTATTACCAAAAATATGTATAAGAATACATATCGGCCTAAACTGAGGAAAAAAATTGCTTTTTTTTTTTTTTTTAAATGGGGATATTTATTATAGCGAAAAGTTAAAAATATTGTGTTATTTTCAAAATAGTCACTATTTTTTGTTTATAGCGCAAAAAATAAAAACCGCAGAGATGATCAAACACCACCAAAAGAAAGCTCTATTTGTGGGGAAAAAAAAGACGTCAATTTTGTTTGGGTAAAATATTGCACGACCGCGCAATTGTCAGTTAAAATGACGCAGTGCTGTATCGCAAAAAATGGCCTGGTCATTGAGCAGCCAAATCTTCCGGGGGACAAGTGGTTAACTAAACTAATGTGGATTCAGCTCAATGTCTGACTAAAATGTGCAAACATTAAGATTGTACATGCCTTGTTATGGTGCCACATAATGTTTGCCAGAATAATATACACACACTGTACATTTATTTCAAAGATTTTAGCAGATGTCATTGCATATTTGGACCCACTTTAATTTTTGAAACATTGAGATGGTCCATACTCGTGTACCTATTTAAAAGAAGTACTAACAGTAAGGGAGTGGGTGTTCTGCAAATTCTCATCAAAAATTCTAATCATCATTAATATCAGTATACTAACAATGTATTTACAATAAAGATAACACTGAACCCTTGGATTTCTTTTAGATGTGCAAACATCTTTGGCATGCTTGTGTGTGTCTCCACTGAGGAGATTTTTCATCACTTCCTATACCTGTGATGCCCTTAAAAGTGAGGTGCAGTTGTACCCAGGGTAAGAAAACACAGAAACAAATAAATGCAAGTTCAAACAATTTCTTACTAAAGAGACATTTTAGTCTTTTCCCTTTAAATATATTTTTCATTGGTTCCTGTCCTGACAGGAAGTGACAAAATTTCCCTAACAGGGTCACAGATGGCATGGAGACCATAAATACTGGATAGATCAATCGTATTAGGAATTGGGTCACTTGCTGAAAATGTGAGCAGATATATTAATTCCTTCTTAATGCCACATGTCTTCCATTTACGGTCATACATCAATGACACAGACACATCTGACTTACTTAAGCACAGTGAGGGGATTCAGATCCCACCTGATGCCCTGC
Source organism: Rana muscosa (assembly GCA_029206835.1). Lineage (NCBI taxonomy): Eukaryota > Metazoa > Chordata > Amphibia > Anura > Ranidae > Rana > Rana muscosa. Next base: position 37,166,259 of record CM055122.1, read on the forward strand.
TTTGGCTATTGATATTGAGGCGCCATACTCAAGTATTCCCTATGAGCAGGACATCAGGATGATGAGATCCATCTTAATGGAGCAGGATCAGGCTGCATAGCCTCTTAACGAGTTTGTGCTAAACTACTTTGGCTTATTCTCACGAGAAATTACTTTATGTTCATGGATACCTTCTACTTCCAGGTACAGCTTGTGGCCATGGGAATGTTCTGCCCACCGTCCTATGCCAACCTGTACCTGGGGGGTTGGGAAAGGGAGGTCTTCTCTAATGAGAGCCTGGCCCCTTTTTTAACCCTTTCATGACTAAGCCGATTTCTGACATTTGTTGCTTGCAAGTTAAAATCGTAATTTTTTGCTAGAAAATTAAATATATATTTTTAGCAGAGAATCTAGAGAATAAAATGGCGATTGTTGCCATATTTTATGTCACACTGTATTTGTGCAGCAGTCTTTCAAATGCAGATTTTTAGGAAAAAATACACTTTCATGAATTAAAAAAAAAAACTAAACAGTAAGGTTAGCCCAATTTTTTTGTATAATGTGAAAGATGATGTTACGCCGAGTAAATAGATACCCAACATGTCTAAAAGACCCCCAATCCCTCCTTTACACTTCAAAGTATTCAGATTGCCAAAAACGGCGATTCTGAATACTGTCACTTTTTTAAAAACCGGCGCCATTGGCAGCGGAAGTGACGTTGCTTCCTTGTTTACAGAGAGAAGACTGTAACAAAGCCATTTCCGGCTTTGTGCCAGTCTCTCTTTAGCAGTCATCATCCCGGCATAAACCCTGAAAACCAAGGCCGCATAAATGCGAACGGTCGGCGGGAAGGAGTTAATCCTTGTACTTTGCTGGTATCACTATATCGATGACCTAATGGTCATCTGGACAGGTACAGTGACAGAGTTACAAGCATTTGTTAATGCTTTGGGAAAAATATGTTTATTTTCAGGTTTACTATAAATCATGACCCAGAGGGCATACTTTTTTATGTCCAAGATGACAGATACCTGGCTACAAATCTGTATCATAAACCATTGGATATGAATACCCTGCTTTATGCCTCTAGTTCATTTCTACCACCACTCATTAAAAGCATACCTTTTGCACACTATATACATATTTGTAGGAATTGTACAAGGGAAGAATATTTTATAACCCAGGCCGCCTTGCTTTTGTTATACCTGAAGGGTTCCACATGTACTGTCACTTTAAGGCTGGCTTCACCCAGGAGTGATGACAAGGGTCAAGGGGTATGGTAGCCATGTTAGAGCACATGTAAGGAAGCATAATACAATATACCTGTCCTGAGATGTATGTTGGAATGTACAGTGAGTACTGAAATAAACATCAGTTGTTCCAGACCAGAGTCTTGTGTCTCTCAAAACGCAGAGAATATAACAGTGGCAACGAGAATGGGATTTACAAAGTTACTATCAGTCTGAGAGAGAGACAAAGGCAGTGTGGATTGTCACCTGGACAAAAGCACTCACAGAGCCCAGGAGGTAAATGTCATTGATTGGGACATTAAGTGAATTTGATGGAGAACAGACATTATGGTGTTCCTGGGTTGAGAGACTGGAACAGTATTCCAGTGCAAATGCCACCCTGGACAACAGGCAAGTAGCAGTATTTCTGACAGTGGTTGGTACTAAAACATATGACACTCTTAGGGATCTCCTTTCCCCTGTAAAACCAGCAACTAAGACATTGGCAGAGCTCCTGATACTGTTAAAGGATCACTTCCAGCCTAAACCACTAGAGATTGCAGAAAGATTCCTGTTCTATCAGCCGCAGCAGCAGCCAGGTGAAGAAATTAAAGCTTATGTGCTCGCCCTTCGTAGACTAGCCTCTACCTGTTCTTTTGGGGAGTACTTACCTACTGCACTGAGAGATAAGTTTGTCATGGGACTGAATTGTGAGTCTAGCCAATAGACACTGAGAAAGACCTTACCCTTACAAAGGCAATTGAGATTCAGTGATAGAAATGGCCGTGAAAGATACAGAGGAATTGAACCCCCAGGGCAGCAGGGAAGAGGTGAAACAGGAAGTTTTCAGAACAGCAGTCAATCCAACTGCCACAAACTGGAAATACAGACCCCCACCAAGCCGGGAGACAGCTTGCTATCGTTGTGGGAATACAGACCATGACCACAAAGTCTGCCGGTTTAACCTCCCTGGTGGTATGATTCTGTCAGATTTTAGGTGCTGAAAGCGGTACCATTATTCTGCATGGAAATTCTGCGTTTTATATTGTAGGCCTGTAATTCTTAGGAATAACTCACTTAAATCTGTCCAAACCAGAGTCTAGTAGACATCCCGGGTATGATAAAGTTCAAAAAACAAAATTATACATTATAATAAAATAAATAACTATAAAATAATTATAACAAATAATAATATAATAATAATAAAAGTGTTTTTCAGTGTTTGATGACAAATTTCCCCAGAAATCACTATCGCTTAATTCTGCGAGTGATTCTAATTTATTATCGCTGTTTTTTAGCTGGTCTAAAACCACTTTTGACATAAAGGGACACTTTTTGGTTGCTATGGACAATCTCCAGTTTCCAGGCAGAAAAAAAAAGTTTTTATTATATAAAAGTGCATGCAGGACACTGGGCAGACCACTAGGGACAATGGGGGTGTGTAATTATTACATACAGTACTGTATTCTGTAAGAATACAGTATACTGTATGTATACTGTGTTTTAACTTTTTTGAATTTGGCGCCGATCTCCGTCCCCGTGCGTCGTAACGTCGCAGGGAACGGAGCTCGGCGGCACTCGGAAGTGTGTGAATCGAGCGAGGAGACAGCTCGATCACACAGCGGGGAGGCATCGCAGGATCCAGGGGACAAGGTAAGTAACTCCTGCCTGGATCACTGCGACGCAGCCCGAGTCTGGCTCGGGGTTACCGCTTTTGGTGCTGAAATTTAACCCCGAGCCAGACTCGGGAATACCGCCAGGGAGGTTAAGGATCAGACCTGTCATAATTGCGGTAAGATGGGCCATCTTAAACGAGTGTGCCGTAGCAAGAAGGTGCGAGATAAACAACCTCTGAACCCCAAGACAAAGACATATATGGTGAGAAGATATACATCATCATCTGAGTCAGAGGATGAGCAAGTGCTCCACAGATTAGACATACATCATATGCATTCAGCAGCCTCCGCAATAACTGTAGAGGTAACCGTTGAGGGAAAGAAACTCAAGATGGATGTAGACACAGGAGCAGCAGTTTCAGTTATCACCCAGTTATCCATACACCTTCTACTTGACCTCTCTGCAGTCTTTGATACCGTTGACCACCCGCTCTTTCTCAAAAAACTACATTCCCTTGGCCTCCAAGATTCTGCTCTATCCTGGTTCTCTGCCTATCTATCACAGCACCCCTACAGTGTTACCTACAACTCTATCTCCTCCTCTCCATTGCCCCTTTCTGTGGGGGTCCCCCAAGGCTCTGTTCTTGGACCACTTCTCTTCTCTATCTACACCTCCTCCCTTGGTCACTTGATAACTGCCCACGGTTTCCAATGCCACTTATACGCCGATGACACCCAAATCTATCTGTCTACTCCTCACCTCACTCATTTAGTCTCCTCTCGCATTACTAACTTACTAACTGACATCTCAGCATGGATGTCGCACCACTTCCTTAAACTAAATCTCTTTAAAACTGAGTTACTAATATTTCCCCCTGCCTGTGCCCCCCTCCATTACTTTTCCATCAAAATCAACAATGCAACCATCAGTCCCTCCCCTCACACCAGGGTACTAGGTGTAATCCTAGACTCTGACTTGTCATTTCAGCCTCAAGTCCAATCGTTGTCAAAAGTTTGTAGAATTCACCTCTGTAACATCTGTAAAATTCCCCCTCTTTTAACAAATGAAACCACCAAGCTCCTCATTCACTCCCTTGTTATCTCTCGCCTTGACTATTGAAACTCCCTTCTCCTCATTGGCCTGCCTCTCCATAGGCTATCCCCTCTTCAGTCTATCATGAATGCTGCTTCCAGACTTATCCACCTTACCAGCCGCTCAGTGTCTGCCAACCCTCTCCTCCAATCCCTACACTGGCTCCCGATAACCCAGTGAATTAAATTCAAAATACTAACCACAACCTACAAAGCCATCCACAACTCTGCTCCGAGCTACATCACCAATCTTGTCTCCAAATATATCCCAAACCGTCCTCTCCGCTCTTCTCAAGATCTCCTACTGTCAAGCTCTCTCGTCTCCTCCTCCCATGCTCATCTGCAGGATTTCTCCAGAGCCTCTCCCATCCTCTGGAACTCGCTACCTCAACCTGTCCGGCTATCCCCTACTCTTGCTACCTTCAGGCGATCCCTGAAAACTCATCTCTTCAGGGAAGCCTATCACATCTCCAACTAATATTTTACCAATTCCATCAGCTCATTCCCCACAGTTACAACCTTTTGAACCACCTGCCCCATCCTATTAGATTGTAAGCTCTTCTGAGCAGGGCCCTCTTAATCCTCTTGCATTTTATTATAACTGTATTGTCTTCCTTTTATACTGTAAAGCGCTGCGTAAACTGTTGGCTCTATATAAATCCTGTATAATAATAATAATAATAATAATCACCCAGAATCAATGGAGACAACTTCAGACCCAAACAACTGTCCGCCCAACACCTATCAAACTGCGTACATACTCAAAGCAGATACTCCAACCATTGGGTTACGCAAAAGTACAGGTATCCTACAAGGGTCAGACAAAGAGACTGCCATTATATATCCTAGAAAATGGGGGAACCCCTCTCTTTGGGAGAGACTGGATTGCTCACTTTGGTATGCCAGACATCGCCATAAACCCTGTAACACTGTTACAATTCCATTAGGAGATGATAAGGAATGGGTGGTGTCCCTGAAGCAGCGGTTCCCAAAGATCTTTGATAACCAGTTGGGGAAAATAAAGCATGCCTGTGTGAGACTCAGGCTGAAACCCAACGCTCAACCTAAGTTCTTCAAAGCTCGGACAGTACCTTTCGCACTCCAAGCAGGAGTGGAAACTGAACTAAGTCAGCTGGAGGAACAAGGTGTTATCTCAAAGGTAGAGCACAGCGAGTGGGCATCACCAGTTGTACCAGTAAAGAAAGCAAATGGGGACTTATGCATTTGTGACAATTTCCGCATGGCACTGAACTCCCAACTGGAGATAGAGCAGTATCCCCTACCCAGAGTAGATGACATTTTTACCTCTCTTGCAGGGGGTCAAAAGTTCACCAAGTTTGATCTCAGACAAGCATATTTACAGTTTGAGGTCCAACCTTCGTCCCGCAAGTTTCTAACCATCAACACCCACAAGGGTCTGTATGAATACAATCGGATGGTGTTTGGTGTAGCCTCCGCCCCAACCATTTGACAATGAAAAATGGACAAGATTTTGCCAGACATTCATTTCATGCAGTGCCTGCTAGATGACATGCTCATCACGGGATGGCTGGACCAGGAACATAAGCGGAATGTGGAGCTTCTGTTGGCGAGACTCCAAGAGCAGGGTCTAAAAGTGAACTTAGCGAAATGCCAATTCATGGTGCCTAAATTGGAATTTTTGTGGCCACCTTGTGGATGCAGAGGGTATACAAAACACAGAAGCCAAGATTGATGCTTTAGTCAAAGCTCCAGCCCCAACCAACATCCAGCAGCTGCGATCATATCTCGGCGTGCTGAACTATCACCACAAAGTCCTGCCAGATCTGGCACACACCTTGTTTCAGTTGAACAAGCTTTTGGAGAAACACTCACTCCATATGGGACTGGTCGGCTGCATGCCAACGTGCTTTTGAAGTTTCTAAGCGGAAGCTGTTGGCGTCACGCATGCTCGTGCACTATGACCTCCAGAAGACTCTCACCTTGGCTTGTGATGCCTCACCCTATGGTCTGGGGGCTGTACTATCTCACATCTTACCATATGGGTCAGAAAAAACAGTGGCATTCGCCTCCGGGCCTTTGACAAAAGCAGAAAGCAATTACTCAAACATCGACAAAGAGGCTCTTGCGCTGATATGGGAAATTAAGAAGTTTCATCTTTACCTGTATGGTAGGAAATTCAACATACTGACGGTTCATAAACCACTCATTCAGATCTTTAGCCCTGACAAAGGCATCTCTCAGACGACTGCGGCAGGCCTTCAACGTTATGCCCTATTCTTGGGAGCATACAGCTACAGAATTCAGTAATTCAGTATTGCGGTCATGATGCCAATGCTAATGCGGATGCACACGTATGAAACAAAAGGCCCGAGGCTATGTGTGGTGGCCGAACCTGGACTTAGATATCACAAAATATGTGAATGCTTGTGCCTTTTATGTGCACAAGCTGCAAGAGACCCTCCTCGAGGGTGCGTCCAGCCCTGGACTTGGCCCACGGTTCCCTGGCTTCGCCTACACTTGGACTTTGCAGGCCTGATCAGAGGACACACCTTCTTAATTATAGTGGACACCCATTTAAAGTGGCCTGAGGTCATTCCTGTTACTCAGCCCATTACTAAGGCGATGATTTCCATACTGTTGCATCTCGCTGTACGTTTGGATACCCCAGAGAAATCATCACAGACAACGATGCACAATTCACCAGTCAGGAGTTTCAGCGTTTCCTGACTGCCCACAACATCAAGCACAAGTTGACCGCACCTTACCACCCAGCTACAAATGGTCAAGCAGAACGGTTTGTTCAGACTTTCAAACGCTATTTCAAAGCTACAGTGGCTTTAAGTAAATAACAGTCCCTGTCACCCCAGCAGCTGGACTCCTTCCTTTCTGCTTACAGAAACACACCACAGGCAACCTCTGGGAAAACTCCAGCTGAACTCCTTCTGGGTCGGCAGCCATGGACTGTTTTGGACATGCTCCGCCCTCAATTGGTCCAGGAACATGTACTGCAGTCCCAAGACAAGATGGTAAAACACGACAAGCTCCCCCGATTCACAGCCCAACAAAAGGTATTGGCCCGATCTTATGGGGCTTGCAACACTCAATGGCTTCCTGCTATCGTTGCAGAGACTTTGTGACCCAGAATGTATAAGGTCCGCCTGGAAAATGGTTCCATTTGCAGACGGCATGCGGACCAACTGCGTCCTTGTACTCAGCTGCCCGAATCCCTGACACCGGCTGAACCACCAGCGTCTCAAGGGTCTGCGCCCAGCGGATCAGGATGCACCGGGACTGATGATTGGGGGGACTCTAAACTTTTGAACTCCGCTCCAACAGAGCCCTCCAGCCCTGGTCCGGAAGTCTATTCACCCTCTGAGCTCATGTGTTTGGAGGACTGTTATTGAACAGGTATTAGTTACCGTTTTGTGCCTGTTCTAGTTTTGTTTGTTTTTTTTGTTTTGTTTTTTAGGGATGGATGGAAGGTGTTATACCTGAAGGGTTCCACATGTACTGTCACTTTAAGGCTGGCTCCACCCAGGAGTGATGACAAGGGTCAAGGGGCATGGTAGCCATGTTAGCGCACATATAAGGAAGCTTAATAAGATATACCTGTCCTGAGATGTATGTTGGAATGTACATTGAGTACTGAAATAAACATCAGTTGTTCTAGATCAGAGTCTTGTGTCTCTCACAACTCAGAGAATATAACAGCTTTGTCAATGGCTCCTGGCTAGGGATGAGCCGAACACCCCCTGCTTCAGTTCGCACCAGAACATGCGAACAGGCCAAAAATTTGTACGAACACCGTTAAAGTCTATGGGACACGAACATGAAAAATCAAAAAGTGCTCATTTTAAAGGCTAATATGCAAGTTATTGCCATAAAAAGTGTTTGGGGACCCTGGTCCTGCCCCAGGGAACATGTATCAATGCAAAAAAAAGTTTTAAAAAATGCAGTTTTTTTCGGGAGCAGTGATTTTAATAATGCTTAAAGTGAAACAATAAAAGTGAAATATTCCTTTCAATTTCGTACCTGGGGGGTGTCTAAAGTATGCCTGTAAAGTAGCACATGTTTCCCGTGTTTAGAATTGTCCCTTCACAAAATGTCATTTCTGAGGGAAAAAAGGTAATTTAAAACCACTCGGCTATAATGAATCCCCGGGTCCCCGGCAATACAGAGAAAGGTAATTAAAAAAAACTACAGGGGTCCCGCCCCCAGTACATTACCAGGCCCTTTGGGTCTGGTATGAATATTAAGGGGAACCCCTGCCGTTTTTTTCAATGACTTTTATCTGTATTGCCGGACCCGACAATTCATTAATAGATGCAGTAGTTTTAAATGACTCTTTTTCCTTCAAAAATTACATTTTGCGCAGGGAACCAAAATTGAAAAAAAAATGCGTGGGGGTCCCCCCAAAATTCCATATCAGGCCCTTCAGGTCTGGTATGGATTTTAAGGGGAACTCCGCACCGAAATGAAAAAAAATGGCGTGGGGTCCCCCCCAAAAATCCATACCAGACCCTTATCCGAGCACGAAACCTTGCAGGCTGCAGGAAAAGAGGGGGGGACGAGAGAGCGCCCCCCTCCTGAACCGTACCAGGCCACATGCCCTCAACATGGGGAGGATGTCCTCATGTTGATGGGGACAAGGGCCTCATCCCCACAACCCTTGCCCGGTGGTTGTGGGGGTCTGCGGGCGGGGGGCTTATTGGAATCTGTAAGCCCCTTTTAACAAAGGGGACCCCCAAGATTCCGCCCCCCCTTTGTGAATTGGTAACGGGTACATTGTACCCCTACCATTTCTGACTCGAGGTCCCTGATAGAGTAAACAGGAGGTGCAGGAGTGGAGAGTAGCACGAGTGCCTGGCAGGATAACTTGCGTTAATTTCCAGGATGAATGGCAGAGTAGAGTGAAGATGCTTTAAGACAGAGGCAGAGGTGAACAGTCTCTTAAGGGTTTCAAAAGTAACCTGAGCCTCCAGGGACCAAAGCCGTCTTCCACTCGTCTCCTTCTCTGATGCGAACCAAGTTGTAGGCCCCTCGGAGATCAAGTTTGGTGAAAATAGTAGCAGATCCCAGTCTTTGAAATTGTTTGGGTACCAGGGGAAGAGGGTAGCGTTTGTTAAAGTGATCTTGTTAAGCTCACGGTAGTCAATGCAAGGCCATAGGTGTGATCTCTTTTTTCTACAAAAAAGATGCCTGCTCCTGCCGGGGAGGTGGATGGGCGGATGAAACCCTTTTCCAGATGCTCGTCAATGTATTCCTTTAATGCTTCCAGCTCCAATTCTGTTAAAGGGAATATTCTCCCAAAAGGAACTTCGGCTCCCAGAAGGAGCACAATAGGACAATCATAGGCCCGGTGGGGCGGAAGAGTCTCTGATCCCTTTTTACTGAAAATGTCCATAAAGTCATGCTAAGATTCTGGGACAGATTGGCATATCTCTGTGTCAGTGTCCAGGCACAACAGGAAAGATGGCTCACGGGCATTTTTATGGAGACAGAACTGATAACAATATGAAGAGGGAAACATGATCTCTCCTATGACCCAATTGATATGAGGGTTGTGGGCCTGCAATCATGGCATGCCAAGGATGACTCGGAACAAGGGTGAGGTAATGATATCCAAGCATAATAGCTCCTTGTGTAAACTGTCAATGGTGACAGGTAGTGGTGTGGTTTCCTGCGTAACTGGTCCAGGGAATCCGGTATTTGGCTGCAAAAGACGAAACCATGAAGCAGCTACAGGCTCCCTAGTCAATAATGGCAATAATGGCGGAAACGTACGAAGCTTGGCGGGACAGGTTCTGACTTAATGTCCAGGTTCTCCACAATATAGACATAGGTTATTCTGCCGGCGATGTTGGCACTCTTCCGCTGTAAGTGAAGGACGGAGCACCCCCAGTTGCATGGGTTAAGATGTATCAGGTGCAGGAGCTGGCTGAACTGGAGGAGCCAGATGAGAGAAACTCGGGACTTTGGATAACATCCAGGTAGGACGGGAAGGTCCTGTTGCCCTCTCCGATCTTCACTCCCTCAGATGCCTGTCAATCTGTATTGACAGGTTAACAAGTGCATCCAGGGTTTGGGGTACCCCAACTCGGGCCAGCTTATCTTTTAGAGGATCTGACAGCCCCATACAAAACTGGTAGCGGAGGGCAGCATCATTCCAGTTAGTATCCACACTCCAACTCCTGAACTCAGCAACGTAGTCTTCCGCCGCCCTGCGTCCTTGCAGTATGAGGTTGCGGAAAGCTGAGGATCTTCATACAGCTGGGCCATGGCATCAAAAAAGGTAGTTAGGTTAGTTAAAGCTTCTGCTTTCTGTTCCAGGAGGCCCAGGTTTGGGGTTCACCCTGTAGCAAGGAGATTACGAAGCCCACCTTAGTGGCTTCTAGGGAAAAGGTACGTGGCTGTAAAGCAAAATATAGTTTGCATGCATTGCGGAACGCCTTAAACTTACTGTGTACTCAGGAAAACTTGTAGGTGTAGGAACTTTTGGTTCAGGAGAGAGCATAACTACTGTAGGATAATAGGCTTTATGGGCAGAAGAAGCAGAGGTATGTGGGGACCCCTGGGTGCTGGCTGGAGATGATAGGGCTAGGACATGTTCTTCCAATCGGTTATAGCCCTCCTGAATATTTTTAACAGCCTGTGTTAGGTCTGCCAGGTGTTGACATAGGAGAGGCTCCTCGTTCAGGCTCAGACATGGCTGTCTGATACTGTCACGTACCTAGTAGATGAGCCCAAACTGCAGAGGAAGGCCTCTCTTACAACTCTGACTCGAGGCCCCTGATAGAGTAAACAGGAGGCACAGGAGTGGAGAGTAGCACGAGGGCTGGCAGGATTAACAGCGAGGAGGTCAGTCTGGAATTCCAGGTGGCACTGTGTTGGATGGTCAGCAGACTGGAACAGCAGACAGGAGCAGCAGACTGGAGGCTGGAGCAGACTGGGGGGAGAAACCCACATGACTGGAACTCAGAAGGGTCAGACAAACCGGGTCATACACAGACAGGTACATTGGAGACAAGTTAGTGACAGAAGCAGGGTCACTGGAACAAGCTGGGTCGTATCAGGCAGGTGGCAGAAAGACCAGAGGAGCAGGCAGATGCAACATCAAGACAGGCTGGGGTCAGATGCAGGCAGACAGCAGGAATAGTCAAAGGCAAACCGGGTAATACACAGGAACAGATTCGAATAGCAGAAAACACATGGGGAACACTGTAGATCAGACAGCAATGCTTCTGTGTGTCAGCCTGGTTTAAATAGCCAGCCTGGCATCAGGGGCCGCGCGCGCGCGCTCCCATGCGCACACATGCGCATGTGTGCTCACGTGCATGTGTGCTCTCGCATGCGCATTGGCACTCGCAATCGCGCACCAGCTTGTCCAGATCTTCTGTTTCTGGCAGGCTCTTCCTGACAGATGCAGTTAGTAGGAGAGGCAATCAAAGCAGACAAAGGGCTGAAAAATGGAAATAAATTGCACAGAGTTTTTTAGTACTAGATTCCTATACAAAGATTTATATAAATGGGTTTCTCTAAGTAAGAATCAACCAATATAAACAATTAAGTATATAAGTATATACCTTCAGTGTGGCCTGGACACAGACCAAATATAAGACCAAAGCTCAACGGTAGCCCTCAATTGGAAAGTCCAATCCAAGGAATGCTTCCAAAAGAAATTAGGTAAAGAAATAAGCCATCACATTGAAACCATCATCAGAGCCTAACTCACTGTCACTGTTAAACCTCCATCATCCACGATCATGCATGCCACGGCCCATCACTGACACTACCAGCCGCCGGGGGTTCACTCCTGATATACCCCTCCCGTTGCAACGAATGTAGTGACTTTGCGATGCAGACGCGAATGGACACTGCCTATTCCTGCTGCATCACCAATCCTGGAAGACAGGCACATTCGCAGCCTGACCCTGGGCCTTATACAGCCACAGCTTAAACTCTTCTGCCAATGAAGGCAGTAGACAACAGGACACTGCACAGAGCCACCTAGTGGCCACCATGAAAACTGTCCCAAAATGTATTCAATGTAGCGGCAGCAGCAACACACCTGCTACCATCTGAATCAGCATAGAAACATGGGAAACCAAACAGTGACATATTAGATGGATCATGGGCAAATAAATCTAAGCAGACCCTGTTTTATCTCTAAAGCCCTGTACACTCGATCAGTTTGACTGATAAAAACCGTCCGATGGATTGTTTTCATCAGACAAACCGATCGTGTATGGGACCCATCAGTCTTTTTTCCATCGGTTTTAAAAAATAGAACATGTTTTAAAATTATCTGATGGATAAAAAACCGATGGCAATTTCCAATCGTCTGTGGGGAAATCCATCAGATAAAAAACCCAAGCATGCTCAGAATCAAGTCGACACATGCTCAGTAGCATTGAATTTAATTTTTCTCAGCTCATCGGAGTGTTTTACGTCACCACGTTTGGATCGGTCGGTTTTTTGACTGATGGTGTGTACAGGGCTTTAGGATACACTAGTTAACAATTTGCTAAAAAAAAAAGGTCCCACATTACCCAGGCAGTGATTTAAAATTGTTATTTCAAAGAAATTAAAAAAGAGAAATATCAAGAATCCAAAACAAAGAACTAATGTTGAGTGATAGGTCAAGAGTAAAATTTTTAGAGTGTACCTGGAATGGCATCCAGAGTGCGGCAAGGCGCCTAACCATAAAGGGGACCGGCAACCTGCCCACTATTGGGAGCCTGGGTGTCCGTATGGCTAACAAGGTCAGCTCCACCTATTGAGGCCCAAATCCTTCCTGTTGGATGATAGATTACATAAGGATCAGGTTGAAAGGGAACATAAGAGTGGCTTAAGATGCCCAACAACAAACTTACCTATTTAAATAAATACAATACAGCAATGTTGAGTTTTAGAGATCCTACATAGGGCTCAACCACTGGAGCAAAAAGTTGGGGAATGTGGGTGGGTAGAAATATGATATTAGAGGTAGGATTTGAAACTCAAGGACGCATTTAGTCCTGGAGGCTTGGTAGCCTGTAAAATAAAGATCCACTTGTTCTCACGTTCTAGTACGGTCAACGTCTCCTCCCCTGTCGCGAATAGGTGCATGTTGCAATGCAAAGAAGTGTATATGAGACAGATCAAAAGTGTGGTGTAATCTCTCAATCAAATAGTTTTTTATTGCTTTATTTTATAACACAACAATAATTCAAAAACACACAAAACATTTCCCACAGATATCCCCAACCAGATTACCCCCCCCCCAAAAAAAAAAAAAAAAAAACATTTCCATATTTATGCTTACCAGTCTACGCTTCAATCTTTATTAAAGACCCTTCGTCTCATTATTACTCCTTAATGGAATATATATACTTATCCCCCTCCTATGTCATTGTTGGTTTTCCTATCATTCATTTACTCACATGATTGTTCAACTAGATTGGAAACTAGCCACCAATGCCAGATTTTTTTTAGGGCTCCTCCTATGTTTATATGTTAGTTTCTCTCATCTTTAATTAAGGTTAATCGCCATCACATCATATGCATTTGAACTGGAAGAGTTTATTACGGTATAATCCCTAGTAATGCTATTTTTGGATCAAAATGACCCTGGGTGGAGCCTAAGAAATTTAAAATATGAAATACTCCCTCCCAGTAGCGATGCAGTTTGGGGCATCGCCACAGCATATGTATGAGTGTACCTGTATCAGTGGTACATCTTGGAATATTTGGTGTAACTGCTTTAGCCCTATTGTATAGCTTTAAAGGGGTATAATGGGATCTGTGAATGATAAATAACTGAGTTAGGCACTGTGAAGAGGCTAAGGATACCTCAAATAGATTCTTCATAGCTTGTTCCCACTCCTTGTCACCAAATGTCTCTATATCCCTACACCACCGCCCAAAGCTACCCACTTGTAGATTCGTTCTAGCTCTCATTTGTAAAGAAGAATATTTTTTCCCTATAAGTCCCTGTTTAGAACATTTTACAGTTAAATTGATAAAGGATTATATTTTAATAGAAAAGCCCTTGCCTGGCTCTGCAGAGCATGCCGTAGTTGCAAAAACTGAACAACATAACTTATTAGGCAAATAATATATCTCTGCCAGTTTAAAACGATTGCAGGACCTCATTGTCAGAAAGTTGTCAAAGAAGCAAAATGCCAGCCTTCTTCCATAAATCAAAATTTTCAAGCTTCGCAACCTCAGGCAATAGCAGATTATCCCATATGGGCATATATTGAGTAGACCTTCATATTCAGTATCTTATTGAATAGTAGTCCAGATATTATGTATTCAATTAAATGTAGGATAATTATGCTTACTATAAAAATGATAGTTCCACTGATACAGTTAATAGTAGCCTATCGGCAGCTGGGAAAATATAATTTGCTGTATGGGGTCCTCATGGTCTATAAAATTCCATCCATTTAATTGCTGAAGTTGGGATGACAGATAATACAATCTGGCATTCGGAACAGCCAAACCTCCTTCATCTTTGGGCAACTGCAGATTTTCTAATCCATTTTGAGGATGTTTATATCTCCAAATAAGTTCTCTAAACAAGGTCCATTTACCTGCACCCGTACCATCGGTGCAGCGTAAAGGAGTTGTATCCAGCTTATAAACTGGGATCCAAAACCATTTTTTTTTAAACAATGCCGAAGATAGTCCCATTCTATACTATCAAAAGCTTTTGCCGCATCCAGCGACAATATACCTCTATTACCCAGATTTTCAGACCGGACCAGCAGGTTAATAAATAGACGCCTTATATTCACTGCAATAGATCTATTTGGAATGAAACCACCAGATTGATCTATATGAACTATCTTAGATATTACTTTCACCAGTCTAATATCTAACACCTTTGCCAATAACTTCACATCCATTGGCAAAAAGCGTTTATGTTCTGCTTTTTTACAAGAGATATCAGCATATATCTGTTGTTTTTGTACCCACTTCTGTTGTGTTTCTATAGTAGGATTTGTTATATATTGAAGTTCCACCTTTGAAGCATCTTCTGTAAATTAATGTTCTCAAGCCCTAGATCTTTTTTTAATCCTTGAAATTTGAGAGATAAATAATCCTCTCATGTAAGCTTTTAAAGAATCCCAATAGATCTGTGAAGATACAGAGGGTTTGTTAACAGTACCAAATGCCAAGATATCCAGTATTATCTTCTGGTTTGAAGGAAAAAGGTTGAGCCAATAGGAATTCATTTTCCGTAGAGTGCGGATCTTAATTCAATTTAAAGCTAACTTAAGATCCAGCCGAATGTGATCTGACAACCCTCTAGCTGCATAGGTCATCTCAGATATCACATGTAGCATTGTAGAAGTAGCTAGTGCCAGATCAATTCTAGATAATGTCTCATGGGTACTAGAGAAGCAAGAAAACACTCTTTCATTAGAGTCTAATATTTTCCAGACATCCATGAGACCAATCTCCCAAATATAACCAGCAAAAGGAAGTACATACTGGAGTTGCCGAATTGGCAGCCACACCAAATCTATCTAAAGAAGGGTCGAGATGGTTAATAGTAGGAGATTTTTTTTTTCACAAAGTTAGGAGATTTTAATAACTAAGGGACATCCATTTTATCAAAAGTAAAACGCAATAGTTGTATGTATAATAAAAGGGACTTTAAATGAGGTTCTGGACATGGTGGGGGTACGTTAAAGGAAACACATGTTTATTAACATGGAAAATAAATATAATACAATATGTGAACAATGGGGTTGCATATAGAAATACATACATATCGTGGACATTGAGGACACATATTCGTCCAACCTGTTACATCCTGCCATTTCATTGCACTGTGCCACTCTAAGGATTTATGTTTACATACAGTATATGCACTCATGGGAATTGCGCATTTGTTTTCTATACTGTCATGTATTTTTAGTCGATATTACTTTGTATCCTTGATGTCCATGCATTATATGCACTGTCATATTGCCATGAGTTTCCAAGTTGATACGAATATGTGTCCTCAATGTCCACAATATGTATGTATTTCTATATGCAACCCCATTATTCACATATTGTATTACATTTATTTTCCATGATGTGTTTCCTTTAACGTACCCCCACCATGTCCAGAACCTCATTTAAAGTCCCAAATTCCCTTTTCTTTTACATTGTACCAGGGATGGAGACACTAGCCATGTGCCTCACACAAAGTCCCACCTGTGTTCACACACAGCCCCCCTTTTTTGCAATAGTTGTATGTATATATTAGCTAACACATAATTATTTTCTATACATTGTGCAATATAAAATAATATAGCGACCTCTAGTGTCTATTTGTACTCCCACATTGTACTCCCACAGTGTAATCCCACATGACGGCTAATAGGTGTTTTGAGTTGTTTTTTGGAAATAAGTGAGACATGATCCCGAATGTGTTGGAAAAAGGCCCGCTTAGTCTCTCCGACGTAAAATGCACCACAGTCACATTGCATGAGGTATACAACATCCACAGTCTGACAGTTGGCAAAAAATTGAGGTGTGTATAGTCAGCCATTGTTATAGTATCAGAATGTGAGAGGAAACAACAGAAAATGCACCTGCCACAGGGCGAAGTGCCTTTCTTAGGCAAGGGCAGTTTGTCATCCGTTTTGCAAATACAGTGAGTTTGTGCAAATTGGTCCTTAAGCGATTTAGATCTCTTTAAAGTTATTTCCGGGCATTGACCTATATGTTATATTGTAATAAATCTTATGCCGCGTACACATGACCATTTTTCATGACGAGAAAAATGCCATTTTTTAAATTGGTCATTAAAAACGATGGTGTGTAGGCTCCAGAGAATTTTGAGAAAAATGGGCATTAAAAATTTAGAACAAGCTCTTTTTTTTTCTCGTCGTTTTTCACGTCATCGTTTTTCTCGTCGTGAAAAACGTCCGTGTGTACCCTGTAATGACGGGAAAAAAACGCGCATGCTCAGAAGCAAGTTATGAGACGGGAGCGCTCGTTCTGGTAAAACTAGCTTTGGTAATGGAGATAGCACATTTGTCATGCTGTAACGGAATGAAAAGCACAGAGACTGAAAAGCGCGAATCGGCTAACACCAAACTTTTACTAACACGCGGTGACGCGAAATCAGTAAAAGCAGCCCAAAGGGTGGCGCCATCCGAATGGAACTTCCCCTTTATAGTGCCATCGTGTGTGTTGTCATTTGTGTTGTACGTCACCGCGCTTTGCTTGAGCATTTTTTTTCACGATAGTGTGTATGCAAGGCAGGCTTGAGAAGAATCACGTTGAGAAAAACTTATTTTTTTCTCCATGACATTAAAAACGGTCGTGTGTACGCGGCATAACTTGTGGTACCTGTGATCCAACCCAGACTTGTTTTGGTATCACAGACAAGACTGGCCTTACGTTACTTCTGATTTGTTAATTTGGGTTTTTTATGTAGCCCAGCCAGTGTCTCAGTGGGAGTGTGGCTCAGGCACTGACAACTGGCCACACATAATGCTGAAGCTATCATCCCTTTCCTTCTTCAGTTGCAGACAAACAGAACAGCATCACAGGAAGAGGAAGGAGAAAGGATAGCCCACTGACCACTGAACCAGTGGCGCCTCCAGCTTTCATATTTAGGGGGGGCACATGGGGGGACAGGGACAAAAGTAGGGGGGCCAACTATAAAATGCAATTATATATATTGTGACAGCAGGAAGGTAAAGTCACCTGGTTGCATCCAGGGGGTAAATATATTTCGCCCAGATTCAGGCTTTACGCCGACTTATACAACTAGGTGGAGAGTTGTATAAGCCCAGCTGAGGCTAGTGGGCTCATGGATGACTCATACCTCTAGGGAGAGTGTGGGGCGTCGTGCAGACAGGGAGTTGATGAGACCAGCTGAAGCTTGTCAGCTCATTTAGGCCTCTATAAGAACTCCCAGATTCATTAGGTGTTTGCTCATGCCTGGACCCAGACCTGTGTGGACTGTCTAGGGAGAGTGAACCCCTGTGCGGTGAGACAAAGCCTGTGTGGCTATTTGCTTGGACATTTAAAACCAGGGACTTAGGGACTAGGACAGCACTAGGCTGATCCCAGTTGTTAGTTAGGAAACCTGTATGTTTAGTCAGAGGTCAAGTTGACCAGGATTTATTTTGTTTATGTTTCTTTTTCTTTGCTGTGTTTTGTCACTGTAAATAGAAAATAAACCGCACCTTTTTGATTTTGAAAATCACAACCTCCGTTTGCTGGGCCTGTTTTTGTGTGGGGAGCCCATCTCGGGGGTCACACACACCCGCTGCCGAGCTAACCCCCTCACAGTTGGTGGAGAACCAGTGGCAGTTTTTTTTAAGCCAGCATGGAGGAGATACTGAAGCAGCTGGCTCTAGCAAATGCCAATCAACAGCAGACAAATGCAGGTTTGCAAAAGAGCCTTGCAGCTCAACAACAGAACTTCGCAGCCCAGCAGCAAGCTCATCAACAGAGCCTTGCAGCCCAGCAGCAAGCTCATCAACAGAGCCTTGCAGCCCAGCAGCAGACAAACGTAACTTTGCAACAGAGTCTGGAGGCTCAGCAACAAGCCCAGCAGCAATCTGAGGCCCGCTTCATAGACCTGTTGCAGAAGCAAGAGCAGAGACTACAACAACAGATGGAAGCAGTAATGCAGCAACGTCCGCAGACCAGTGAGGAAAGCCGTCCCACTAATACCGCGTCCTTTGGGGTGAGTCGTTTATTGACAAAAATGACTGGAGAGGATGATCCAGAGGTATTTTTGACCACATTTGAAAGGACCGCTGAAAGAGGAAAGTGGCCTGAGGAGCAGTGGGCTGGACTGGTGGCTCCTCTGTTAACTGGTGAATCGCAGAAAGCTTACTATGACCTAGAGCCTAACCAAGCAAAAGACTATGTGATGCTAAAAGCTGAAATATTGGCAAGGCTGGGTGTCACCCAGGCTGTCCGGGCTCAGCGTGTGCATAACTGGACTTTCCAGCTTGGAAAACCCCCCAGGTCTCAAATGTATGATCTCATTCACCTGAGCAGAAAGTGGCTACAGCCAGAGACTTTGTCCGCACCAAATATTGTGGAACGTGTTGTAATGGATCGGTTTTTGAGAGCTCTTCCTACTGCCATCCAAAAGTGGGTAAGCCATGGAGACCCAGAGACGGCCGATGGTCTTGTGGATCGTGTGGAGAAATACTTGGCTACAGAGAACCTGACGGCCTCTTCCAGAGACACTCGGACTTTCCACCCTAAGACCAGACCATCCCCAGGGGCGGATAAGAGGATTCCAAGGGGAGAGAATGAGAGGGTGGGAGCTCTACCCCAAGTTTGGCGAGAACAGCCTGGGAAATCAGCGGCTCAAGAGGCGGCAAGAAGGATCGTTTGCTACCGCTGCCGGCAAGCGGGACATATTGCAGCCAATTGCCCGGTTGTGGAGGAACCCATGCAGTGTGACTTTCTGACGGGCAGACGTCAGTCGCTGTGTGCGACAGTCGCATGCACTGCCATTCGAGGAACTGAGAAACATTTATGCAAAATGTGTGTTAATGGTAGAAATGTTGTGGTATTGCTGGATTCAGGTAGCCTTGTGACCCTGATAAAGGCTGAGTTAGTTAAAACAGAGGTCTCTGGGAATAGCAAGGTAGCTGTTATTTGTGTGCATGGGGACACCCGAGAGTATCCAGTGACTACAGTGTGTTTCGAGACCCCCAAAGGTACCCTCTCTCATCCAGTGGGCTTAGTATCTCAGTTACCGTATGACGCCATTGTGGGAAGGGATTTTCCGAAGTTCTGGGAACTGTGGGATGATCCTGAGCCCCCCACTGGTGCCCCTATGTACCAGGAATGTGATAGCCAGAACTCCCCTGAGAGTGGTGAGGACTCTCCGGAATTTCCCTTATCAGTATTGGCAGGGGAGACTCAAGAAACTGGAGAGGAGCCCACCTCCTCAGACGAAAACCTACCGTCTGTGGAGTTTTCTGATCTTGAGGTTCACAGGGAAAACTTTGCCACAGAACAGTTGAAAGACCCCGCCCTAATAAAGGCACGGGAAAACGTAGTGAAAATAGATGGCGAGTTAGTGAACCCAGATAATACCTGCACTTACCCATACTTCAGCGTAGAGAAGGACCTACTGTATCGGGTGGCAAAAAGGGCAGAAGAAACCGTTGAGCAGCTTGTGGTGCCCAAACCTTACAGGAAGTTGGTGTTGGAGTTGGCCCATGGGCACATTCTTGGAGGTCATCTGGGGACAGAGAAAACCCGAGAGAGGGTATTACAGAGATTATATTGGCCGGGGGTGATGAAGGACATAGAAAATTATTGTTCCTCCTGCCCTGTGTGTCAGAGGTCGGCCCCGATGCCACATTTCCGTAGCCCGCTGGTCCCTCTACCCATCATTGAGGTCCCGTTTGAGAGGATCGCCATCGATTTGGTAGGTCCTATAATCAAGTCCGCTAGGGGGCACCAGTACATATTAGTTATAATGGACTATGCCACCCGTTATCCAGAAGCGATCCCTCTCCGAAATACCTCGGCCAAAACCATAGCCAAAGAGCTATCTCTTGTGTTTAGCCGGGTGGGTATTTGTAAAGAACTGCTTACGGACCAAGGTACACCCTTTATGTCCCGGGTTATGAAGGAGCTGTGTAAATTGTTCAAAGTGACGCAATTACGTACATCTGTGTATCACCCCCAAACCGATGGGCTGGTTGAAAGATTCAACAAAACCCTAAAACAAATGTTGAAGAAAGTGGTGGATAGAGATGGAAAGGATTGGGACTGTCTACTTCCTTATCTGATGTTTGCTATTAGGGAGGTGCCCCAATCCTCTACGGGATTCTCCCCCTTTGAGTTACTGTATGGGAGACACCCAAGAGGGCTGTTGGATATTGCCAAGGAAACTTGGGAAAGTGAGAGTTCTCCCCACAGGAGTGTGATTGAGCATGTCGCCCTGATGCAAGACCGAATTGCACAGGTAATGCCCATCGTGAAGGAACATTTGGCCCAAGCGCAGTTAGCACAGCAGAGAGTGTACAACCGTGGAGCCAAGACCCGTACCTTTTCCCCGGGGGATAGGATACTGGTACTTGTCCCTACGGTTGAAAGTAAATTCCTTGCCAAATGGCAAGGCCCCTACGAGATAATGGAAAAAGTGAGCGAAGTGAATTACAAGGTCAGACAACCAGGAAGGCGAAAGCCCGAACAGATCTATCACGTTAATCTGTTGAAAGCCTGGAGGGATAGAGAGTCCCTAGTCGCAGACACTTGGTCACCAGCTCAAACTGGTTGCGTGATTCCTGAGGTTGGAATAGCAGCCACCTTGTCACAACCCCAACAACAGGAGGTTAAGGAGTTTGTGCTTCGCAACAAGGAGGTATTCTCTGAGCTGCCGGGACAAACATCTGGGGTAGAGCATGACATCATTACCCCGCCCGGTGAAAGGGTGAAGTTAAAACCCTATCGGATCCCAGAGGCCCGACGGGAGGCAATACGGGAGGAAGTACAGAAAATGCTGAACTTAGGGGTGATAGAGGAGTCCCAAAGTGATTGGTCTAGTCCCATTGTGTTGGTGCCTAAACCGGATGGGAGCTGGCGATTTTGTAACGATTTTCGTCAGTTGAACAAAGTTACAAAATTTGACACCTACCCCATGCCACGTATAGATGAGTTGATCGACCGGCTGGGAACAGCCCGATACATGACGACTCTTGACCTCACAAAAGGGTATTGGCAAATCCCCCTGGCCAAGTCGGCCAAAGAGAAAACCGCATTTGTAACCCCAGACGGGGCGTTCCAATATAAAAGAATGCCGTTCGGGTTACAGAATGCGCCGGCCACATTCCAGCGGAAAATGGACCAGATGCTGAGGCCTCATCGGAAGTATGCTTTGGCTTACCTGGATGACGTAATTGTCCATAGCACAGATTGGGCCTCACATCTGCCAAAAGTGCAAGCAGTCCTGGACTCTGTTCGGGAAGCGGGGTTTACGGCTAACCCCAAGAAGTGTACCATTGGGCAGGAGGAGGCCAAATATCTTGGGTACACCATTGGGAGGGGAGTAATAAAACCCCAACTCAACAAAGTCGAGGCCATCCAGAGTTGGCCACGTCCCAACAGCAAGAAGCAGGTACGAGCCTTTCTGGGAATCGCTGGGTATTATCGGCGATTCATTCCCCACTTTGCTTCTAAGGCTGTGCCCCTAACCAACCTGACGAAGGGGAAAGGGTCGGTCATGATTAAATGGACCCCCGAGGCTGAGGCAGCATTCCAATTCTTGAAACAAGCCTTATGTAGCCAGCCAGTGTTGTACTCACCCGACTTCTCTAAAGACTTTGTCGTACAAAGTGATGCGTCAGATGTGGGGTTAGGAGCAGTATTGTCCCAGGTCTGGAACGGGGAAGAGCACCCAGTCATTTACCTCAGCAGGAAGTTGAAGTCCCATGAGGTAAATTACGCCACCGTTGAAAAGGAGTGTTTAGCGGTGAAGTGGGCTCTAGATTCCCTTCGGTACTACCTGCTAGGTAGGCACTTTGACATGGTTACGGATCACGCTCCGTTAAAGTGGATGGCTCAAAACAAGGAAACAAATAGAAGAGTGAATAGGTGGTTCCTGGCCCTCCAGGAATTCAACTTCACAGTAAAGCATCGCCCTGGCGTTCAAATGGGGAATGTGGATGCTTTGTCTCGAGTACATGAATGCCTGATTGCTGGTGTTCCAACCCCGAGGTTAAAACAAGAGGGGGGGGTATGTGACAGCAGGAAGGTAAAGTCACCTGGTTGCATCCAGGGGGGTAAATATATTTCGCCCAGATTCAGGCTTTACGCCGACTTATACAACTAGGTGGAGAGTTGTATAAGCCCAGCTGAGGCTAGTGGGCTCATGGATGACTCATACCTCTAGGGAGAGTGTGGGGCGTCGTGCAGACAGGGAGTTGATGAGACCAGCTGAAGCTTGTCAGCTCATTTAGGCCTCTATAAGAACTCCCAGATTCATTAGGTGTTTGCTCATGCCTGGACCCAGACCTGTGTGGACTGTCTAGGGAGAGTGAACCCCTGTGCGGTGAGACAAAGCCTGTGTGGCTATTTGCTTGGACATTTAAAACCAGGGACTTAGGGACTAGGACAGCACTAGGCTGATCCCAGTTGTTAGTTAGGAAACCTGTATGTTTAGTCAGAGGTCAAGTTGACCAGGATTTATTTTGTTTATGTTTCTTTTTCTTTGCTGTGTTTTGTCACTGTAAATAGAAAATAAACCGCACCTTTTTGATTTTGAAAACCACAACCTCCGTTTGCTGGGCCTGTTTTTGTGTGGGGAGCCCATCTCGGGGGTCACACACACCCGCTGCCGAGCTAACCCCCTCACAATATATATATATATATATATATATATATATATATATATATATATATATATATATATATCCTGGGGCCCTTTACTACGATCCCACAATGGGCCCTTTCACATGTTCTGCAGTGAGCTCCCTTCCTACTATACTGGGGCCCCCCAGGGTGGCAGAAAACAAGAGATATATGTCACCAGCACACCAAGAAAATATAAGGGTCTAAAGCAGTGGGAGAACTATCAGGGTTGCAAAGGTTGTCTTGCCACCAGGCCCTGGTGTTCTGCCACTGTGGGGTTCCCCAGCTGTCCTGTCCCTGCTATTAACAGCACTGGTCTGGCATCTGTCTCCTTGGCAGCGGCGGCAGTCTATTAGGACCTAGTGCTGGTGACATTATGGGTGCATGCAGGGGAAGGCTGGCACTATTGGTTATAGAGAGCCGAGCCCCCAGCTGGTCACCTAGCAGCAATAATGCTGTATAACCTTCTCTGTTGACATGCTGATCGGGATGTGATCCAGGTGATGCTCCCAGTCTAATAAACACAGTATTTATTAGCATCAAGAGTACAACCACATATATATATAATCAACCGTATTGTCACGAGCCGGACTGACGGCTAGTGGGAATACAGGAGGTGGATCCTCTGTACCAGAGAGGGGATGGCACGGGTCGTACTGAGGGACCGGTTCTAAGCAGCTACCGGTTTTCACCAGAGCCCGCCGCAAAGCGGGGTGGACTTGCTGCGGCGGTAGCAACCAGGTCGTGTCCTCCAGTAGCGACTCCACCTCTCTGGCAGCTGAGATAGGCGCGGTACAAAAGGACTAGGCAGAGGCAAGGTCAGACGTAGCAGAGGGTCAGGGCAGGCGGCGATGGTTCGTAGTCAGAAGCAATGGCAGCAGGTCAGATACACAGGCAAGGCAACTCACAAAACGCTTCCACAGGGTACTAAGACAACAAGATCCGGCAAGGACAGGAAGGGGAAGTGGGTTTATATATGACAAAATGTAGAGAAAGAAGTAAACGGGACTATAGCGGTGCTAGCGTTAGTATTTAGACAACAGTGGAAGACTCAATTCATTAGATTAAAAAAAGGGGATTTATCCATTTATTGAACAGGTAGTACAAAATATTTAATGAAATTACATATGTATATATATAAGCGTTTTCACAAAATTTCAAAAATAGGGCATAGCTGATATGGTGGTTAGTTAGATGTAAAACCAAAGAGATCATACGTGGTCCCAACATGTTTCGCCCATCGGGGCTTCGTCAGGGGAAGTATGTCTCAAATGTGAGAATACATCGAACATAGCTGTTAAAATAGACAACAAAAGGATTCATATTAACATATTGTAAATTAGTTTAAATAGAGTTTAGAAGATCGATCTGTAAACAGGTCCACAGTTGGCAAAAAGAATAA
Source organism: Rana muscosa (assembly GCA_029206835.1). Taxonomy (NCBI): domain Eukaryota; kingdom Metazoa; phylum Chordata; class Amphibia; order Anura; family Ranidae; genus Rana; species Rana muscosa. Next base: position 37,190,888 of record CM055122.1, read on the forward strand.
CGACTTACCACCATTAAAGCCCTAGATGAAATAAATGGGGGTGGAGACAAGAGAAACCTCTGCACGCTAATAGAGGAAGGAGAGGAATCTCCTCCTCGGTGTAAGACGTAGACAGAGCTCCGAGCATACAAACCCTCACAGTGACCGCTTAAGAGACCTAGCCAAAATAGATCAAAAGAATATATATAAATAGATAAATTAAATCAAATTAGAAAAAGAACCCCATTACAGTTTAATAATTTAAATGAATATAATTAATATGTGAAAGCAATGTAAAGGTAATAAGGTAAAAATTATATATTATAGTGATCAATAAATTTTGATCTAGTTGGGGTTAATAGTCCAGTTAGCCCGATCATTTATGGGGCAGATTAAGTCACTATTAGGTTAAATATTCAGGTTATACTCACATTAAAATCAAAATTGAAAGAAAAAAAGGAAGAAAATAGAACGGATGAGATGATGCCTGATTATCCACTGGATACAAAATATCCGATTAAGATGCATTCATAGGACATGAACCTTCAGAGAACTTTAGTCCAGTGAAGAGAAAGTTCCAGAAGATGAAATTATTCTAAAAGTCAAATATGTTGTATATTAATCAGTTATCCATAAAGGGACGTCTTGAGTAGAAACAGTAAGTGTATAATAAAAATAATCCATCATTAGGTATTGTCATAAATATGGAATTAACATTGTGCGGTTTTTATGTTTTTTTCTATTTTTTCATATTATTTAAATTATGTATAGATAGAATAATAAAGAAATGATCACTCTGCATGTTAAACAAAAACAGATTGAAGAGCCAATGGCCCAAACCAAGCTGTTAGTGTTGAATGAAGTAATACATTATCTTGTGTATTATTAAACATACAGCATAACAATGCTTTTCGTCTGAAAGTATGACAAAAGGACATCTAATGAAGTAACAATCATAACAGTTTACAAAGCCCAAAGAATAAAGAGACTAGTAATATACAGGAGACAGTGTGTCAGATTCTCAGATAAGCAACAGATGGTTACCTTAAAACAGAGTTGTGGATAAATGTCAGGCTGCGTCACCGAACCGCTCTGGTTGGTGTGCAGTCTGATAATGCCGGCTTTTGAGCGATCACCAACTCGGCCGGCGTCTGACGTCACCGGCGGAGTGCGGACGTGACAACGTTAGTGCGCATGCGCCCAGGGTCCCGAAGCTGTGCCAAAACTACAAGACCCAGAATACCTAGCGCCCAGGGGAGGGGACTTGGTCTCACGCACCAACGTCATTAGAAACATAGTTTCCAATGAGGCGGAGCGGGATCATGTTGTAATGTATCATAGTATGGTAAAGCTTGGTGAGAATAGTAAAAACCAAATTCGGGGATAATGGGAATGCAGAAGCTGCAACAGAACGTGTGAATTGGGCAGACCCAGCGATGCCGGATATGCCCTGGGTGTCCGTATGAGGGCTGTAAGGAGCCCAGAGATTCCATCACACTCAGGCACCCTGTGCATGTTCTCATTGCAGACCCTCGGAGACCAAGGATGAAGTCGCTCTTTTGTCAATGATGGCGGGTACAGTTAACCAACCAAAAAAATCCGTACCCGCCAACTTCCAGGGAGAAGTTACAGAACGATCTTGGAAAACAACATAATTCACATAATGTACATTGCATATGTTTAAATTTAAACATAAATCTTCGACATAAAGGACAATTTAAGAAAAAACATACTTATATAGAACTTAACTAAATGAATGATAATTATTAAAAAATAAATTTAATATCGAACAATAACAGCAGTTTAATTTTATTTAACTCAATTAATGTAACAAATAAACATTAAGAAAGGAAGAGGGGAAGGGGGTAAAAAAGGAAGGAAACAGAGGACTCCTAGAGCAGGGAAGAGGGGGGATATGGACAACCTTGATCATTGCAAGTCAATGCAGGTCGGCCAATCATAGGAAGGGTCTAAAGCTAAGATTTTCGTTAAAGCCAGGGAAAACAGTTGCCTCTAGATTGTAAATCCAGCGAGCCTCTAATTGTAGCAAAATTTTATCAACGCTTCCTCCTCTGACATGAGACGGAATATGTTCCAAAGCCATGAAACGTATATTTCTTGCATTAAAGTTATGAAAAGTACCAACATGGTGACTAACTGCTGTTTCCACTTTTCTCTTAAAGATAGGTTTAATATGGTCACGAATTCGCTTATAAAAGGGGCGCTTGGTTTTTCCTATATAGAATCCACCGCATTGGCAAATAGCCATATATACAATGCCCAGAGTTTGGCATGTAGTTCGATGTTTAGCACGGTGAATTTGACCATTGGGAAGTATGCAGGTTGAACTATTGAGTATAAATGGGCACATGTCACAGTGCCCACAAGCAAACGTTCCTGGGTTTAGGCATTTTATATCAGAAAGGGTTTCAAAGTGGCTATGAACCAGACTATCTTTCAGAGAGGGTGCCCGTTGGTAGGTTATTTGTGGTTTACTACCAATATATTTGTTAACTACTGGATCAGCAGACAGCAGAGGCCAGAAATTTTCCACAATCTTGCGAATTTTGAGGTGTTCAGTAGAGTATCTTGTAATAATTCTTATTTGGTCGGTTTGAGTGGTAAGTTTTTGACCAAAAATAAGAGAGCTGCGATCTTGTTCACATACTCTCTTATAAGCTCTCTTCAAAACCGAATGACTGTAACCCCTATCTTTTAAACGAGCATATAGCTCGTCCGCAGCTTTTTTGAAATCTGCATCCCGGCTGCAGTTACGTTTGATACGAAGGTATTGACTGTAGGGATTACTGGTTACAAGCGATGCAGGATGGAAGCTTGTCGCATGTAAGACAGTATTCCCGGCAGAGGGCTTTCTGTAGAGGGATGAGTGTAAAACACCATCCCTGTCCAGATGCAACACTAGATCAAGGAAACTAAGCTCTGTCTGACTGCAGGACATAGTAAATTTTAAATTAAATTGGTTTGAGGAGATCCCCTTCATAAAGAGATCAAGCTCATCCCTGTCACCCGACCAGAAAAAGAGGACATCGTCGATGTACCTGTACCAGGATATTATCCTGCCCAGGCACACCGACGGATCCTCAATGGAGAAAAGCTCCCTCTCCCACCCCCCCAGGTACAGGTTGGCATACGATGGGGCACACTTAGTCCCCATCGCGACCCCCTGCACCTGGAGGAAGTGGGAGAGTCCGAACATGAAAACATTATGCGTGAGTATAAATTTCAAAAGCTCAAGAACAAAGGAATTATAAATGGCTGAATTTGGTCCTCTTTCTAAAAGATGGCTCTGCACAACCACAATCCCCTGATGGTGGGGGATGGCATTGTACAAACCCTCGATGTCCAAGGCTACAAGCCATGTTCCAACCGGAAGTATAATTCCCTCGATAATTTTTAACAAATCTATTGTATCCCTGACATAGGATGACAGGGCTACAACATGAGGTTGCAGGTAGTCGTCAATTAGTGCGCTAGCGTTTTCGGTAAGGGATATCTGCGGTCGGTGTGTCCTTTCCCCCACCCTCCTCATTTAAGCCTAAATCACGAACCTTCCCACTACTTCATACAAACCCCAATATCTGGGCATTCGTCCAACAAACAACTAAGGAAATTGAAAAAATCAATTTTGACCATTATGGAAGGAAGAACCTCACGAAAAAACAGCAAGAAGCATTTAAATCCCTTCAAGGCAACAGCAGTATAGTCATAAAGCCAGCAGATAAGGGTGGGAACCTTGTTATCATGGATACCTTGCAATATGAGAAAATGTGCAAGGATATCTTGTCTAATGAAACTTGTTATCGAAAGATCTCACAAACAGTAATTGAGAATTATGTAAAGCAATACCGTGGTATTATCTTTAAAGCCTATCAACAGGGTACTATTGATCTTGAGACTTGGAAATTTTTGAATGTAAAGGATCCCAAGGTACCAACCTTTTATTCTTTGCCTAAGGTTCATAAAAGCCTTACCCAACCCCCTGGTCGTCCAATTATATCGGGCTGTTTAAGTCTTACCGAAAACGCTAGCGCACTAATTGACGACTACCTGCAACCTCATGTTGTAGCCCTGTCATCCTATGTCAGGGATACAATAGATTTGTTAAAAATTATCGAGGGAATTATACTTCCGGTTGGAACATGGCTTGTAGCCTTGGACATCGAGGGTTTGTACAATGCCATCCCCCACCATCAGGGGATTGCGGTTGTGCAGAGCCATCTTTTAGAAAGAGGACCAAATTCAGCCATTTATAATTCCTTTGTTCTCAAGCTTTTGAAATTTATACTCACGCATAATGTTTTCATGTTTGGACTCTCCGACTTCCTCCAGGTGCAGGGGGTCGCGATGGGGACTAAGTGTGCCCCATCGTATGCCAACCTGTACCTGGGGGGGTGGGAGAGGGAGCTTTTCTCCATTGAGGATCCGTCGGTGTGCCTGGGCAGGATAATATCCTGGTACAGGTACATCGACGATGTCCTCTTTTTCTGGTCGGGTGACAGGGATGAGCTTGATCTCTTTATGAAGGGGATCTCCTCAAACCGATTTAATTTAAAATTTACTATGTCCTGCAGTCAGACAGAGCTTAGTTTCCTTGATCTAGTGTTGCATCTGGACAGGGATGGTGTTTTACACTCATCCCTCTACAGAAAGCCCTCTGCCGGGAATACTGTCTTACATGCGACAAGCTTCCATCCTGCATCGCTTGTAACCAGTATTCCCTACAGTCAATACCTTCGTATCAAACGTAACTGCAGCCGGGATGCAGATTTCAAAAAAGCTGCGGACGAGCTATATGCTCGTTTAAAAGATAGGGGTTACAGTCATTCGGTTTTGAAGAGAGCTTATAAGAGAGTATGTGAACAAGATCGCAGCTCTCTTATTTTTGGTCAAAAACGTACCACTCAAACCGACCAAATAAGAATTATTACAAGATACTCTACTGAACACCTCAAAATTCGCAAGATTGTGGAAAATTTCTGGCCTCTGCTGTCTGCTGATCCAGTAGTTAACAAATATATTGGTAGTAAACCACAAATAACCTACCAACGGGCACCCTCTCTGAAAGATAGTCTGGTTCATAGTCACTTTGAAACCCAGGAACGTTTGCTTGTGGGCACTGTGACATGTGCCCATTTATACTCAATAGTTCAACCTGCATACTTCCCAATGGTCAAATTCACCGTGCTAAACATCGAACTACATGCCAAACTCTGGGCATTGTATATATAGCTATTTGCCAATGCGGTGGATTCTATATAGGAAAAACCAAGCGCCCCTTTTATAAGCGAATTCGTGACCATATTAAACCTATCTTTAAGAGAAAAGTGGAAACAGCAGTTAGTCACCATGTTGGTACTTTTCATAACTTTAATGCAAGAAATATACGTTTCATGGCTTTGGAACATATTCCGTCTCATGTCAGAGGAGGAAGCGTTGATAAAATTTTGCTACAATTAGAGGCTCGCTGGATTTACAATCTAGAGGCAACTGTTTTCCCTGGCTTTAACGAAAATCTTAGCTTTAGACCCTTCCTATGATTGGCCGACCTGCATTGACTTGCAATGATCAAGGTTGTCCATATCCCCCCTCTTCCCTGCTCTAGGAGTCCTCTGTTTCCTTCCTTTTTTACCCCCTTCCCCTCTTCCTTTCTTAATGTTTATTTGTTACATTAATTGAGTTAAATAAAATTAAACTGCTGTTATTGTTCGATATTAATTATTGTTCGATATTAAATTTATTTTTTAATAATTATCATTCATTTAGTTAAGTTCTATATAAGTATGTTTTTTCTTAAATTGTCCTTTATGTCGAAGATTTATGTTTAAATTTAAACATATGCAATGTACATTATGTGAATTATGTTGTTTTCCAAGATCGTTCTGTAACTTCTCCCTGGAAGTTGGCGGGTATGGCTTTTTTTGGTTGGTTAACTGTATCCGCCATCATTGACAAAAGAGCGACTTCATCCTTGGTCTCCGAGGGTCTGCAATGAGAACATGCACAGGGTGCCTGATTGTGATGGAATCTCTGGGCTCCTTACAGCCCTCATACGGACACCCAGGGCATATCCGGCATCGCTGGGTCTGCCCAATTCACACGTTCTGTTGCAGCTTCTGCATTCCCATTATCCCCGAATTTGGTTTTTACTATTCTCACCAAGCTTTACCATACTATGATACATTACAACATGATCCCGCTCCGCCTCATTGGAAACTATGTTTCTAATGACGTTGGTGCGTGAGACCAAGTCCCCTCCCCTGGGCGCTAGGTATTCTGGGTCTTGTAGTTTTGGCACAGCTTCGGGACCCTGGGCGCATGCGCACTAACGTTGTCACGTCCGCACTCCGCCGGTGACGTCAGACGCCGGCCGAGTTGGTGATCGCTCAAAAGCCGGCATTATCAGACTGCACACCAACCAGAGCGGTTCGGTGAGGAAGCCTGACATTTATCCACAACTCTGTTTTAAGGTAACCATCTGCTGCTTATCTGAGAATCTGACACACTGTCTCCTGTATATTACTAGTCCCTTTATTCTTTGGGCTTTGTAAACTGTTATGATTGTTACTTCATTAGATGTCCTTTTGTCATACTTTCAGACGGAAAAGCATTGTTATGCTGTATGTTTAATAATACACAAGATAATGTATTACTTCATTCAACACTAACAGCTTGGTTTGGGCCATTGGCTCTTCAATCTGTTTTTGTTTAACATGCAGAGTGATCATTTCTTTATTATTCTATCTATACATAATTTAAATAATATGAAAAAATAGAAAAAAACATAAAAACCGCACAATGTTAATTCCATATTTATGACAATACCTAATGATGGATTATTTTTATTATACACTTACTGTTTCTACTCAAGACGTCCCTTTATGGATAACTGATTAATATACAACATATTTGACTTTTAGAATAATTTCATCTTCTGGAACTTTCTCTTCACTGGACTAAAGTTCTCTGAAGGTTCATGTCCTATGAATGCATCTTAATCGGATATTTTGTATCCAGTGGATAATTAGGCATCATCTCATCCGTTCTATTTTCTTCCTTTTTTTCTTTCAATTTTGATTTTAATGTGAGTATAACCTGAATATTTAACCTAATAGTGACTTAATCTGCCCCATAAATGATCGGGCTAACTGGACTATTAACCCCAACTAGATCAAAATTTATTGATCACTATAATATATAATTTTTACCTTATTACCTTTACATTGCTTTCACATATTAATTATATTCATTTAAATTATTAAACTCTAATGGGGTTCTTTTTCTAATTTGATTTAATTGATCTATTTATATATATTCTTTTGATCTATTTTGGCTAGGTCTCTTAAGCGGTCACTGTGAGGGTTTGTATGCTCGGAGCTCCGTCTACGTCTTACACCGAGGAGGAGATTCCTCTCCTTCCTCTATTAGCGTGCAGAGGTTTCTCTTGTCTCCACCCCCATTTATTTCATCTAGGGCTTTAATGGTGGTAAGTCGTTATTCTTTTTGCCAACTGTGGACCTGTTTACAGATCGATCTTCTAAATTCTATTTAAACTAATTTACAATATGTTAATATGAATCCTTTTGTTGTCTATTTTAACAGCTATGTTCGATGTATTCTCACATTTGAGACATACTTCCCCTGACGAAGCCCCGATGGGCGAAACATGTTGGGACCACGTATGATCTCTTTGGTTTAACATCTAACTAACCACCATATCAGCTATGCCCTATTTTTGAAATTTTGTGAAAACGCTTATATATATACATATGTAATTTTATTAAATATTTTGTACTACCTGTTCAATAAATGGATAAATCCCCTTTTTTTAATCTAATGAATTGAGTCTTCCACTGTTGTCTAAATACTAACGCTAGCACCGCTATAGTCCCGTTTACTTCTTTCTCTACATTTTGTCACAAATTTGGGATGAGGTGCGTTATATTGGGTGTCTACCCTTAGTCAGACCACAAAACCATTTATCTGGGTTTATATATGTTTTGGGTGTGCACACAGTAATTGGGCCAGGCACCAATCAATGGTGCGCTGGCCCTTTAAATTTTAGAAGGCCGGCGCGCGCGCGCCCTAGAGCGCAGCGGGGCCGCGCGCGCCGGGAAGGAGCAGGAGGGGGAAGGTGAGTAGGATGGGATGCGATCCACGGACGGAGATGTGCCGCCGTGTGGATCGCATCCCCGCCGGTGACAGAGCAGCACCCACGGCCAGGAGGGCTGACCGGGGCGCTGCAGGGGGACCGACGCCGTCAGCGCTCCGGGAAGGATGGGACACCCGGAGCTCTCGGCGTTACAGTACCCCCCCTTAGGTCTCCCCCTTTTCTTGGAACCCAAGAATCTACGGATGAGCTCCTTGTCTAAAATGTTGGTCTCAGGCTCCCAGGATCTCTCTTCAGGACCACAGTTCTCCCAATCAATTAAAAAAAATATTTTACCTCGGATGACCTTGGAGGCGAGGATTTCTTTCACCGAGAAGACATCGGAAGAACCAGAGACAGGAGCAGGAGCAGTGACCTTGGGGGAAAATCGGTTAAGAATGAGGGGTTTGAGAAGAGACACATGAAAAGAATTGGGGATACGAAGAGAAGGAGGAAGATGGAGTTTGTAAGAGACAGAATTGATTTGGTTTTTGATTTTAAAAGGTCTGAGGTAACGAGGGCCCAGCTTGTAGCTAGGTACCCGAAACCGAACATATTTGGAGGAGAGCCACACTTTGTCACCCGGAACATAGACAGGAGGAATTCTTCATTTTTTATCTGCATGTCTCTTCATGCGGGCAGAGGCCAGTGATAGCGACTTTTGAGTCTCTTTCCAGATAGAGGTGAAGTCTTGAGTTAATTCATCCATGGCAGGAACTCCAGAAGAAGTGGGGATGGGGAGGGGGGCAATGGGTGACGGCCGTAGACCACAAAGAAAGGTGATTTGGAGGACGATTCAGAGTTCTTGAAATTGTATGAAAATTCTGCCCAGGGTAATAGGTCGACCCAATCGTCTTGACGGGCGGAGACAAAATGTCGTAAGTAGTCACCAAGGACCTGGTTAACTCTCTCCACCTGTCCATTGGATTGCGGGTGATAAGCGGAAGAAAAATTCAACTTAATCTTTAGTTGAGTACAGAGAGCTCTCCAAAATTTTGAGATGAATTGAACGCCTCTATCAGAGACGATATGTGAGGGTAGCCCATGGAGACGGAAAATTTGAAGAAAAAAATGCTTCGCCAACTGAGGTGCAGTAGGCAGACCAAGAAGCGGGACAAAATGAGCCATTTTCGAAAAGCGGTCAACGACCACCCAGATGACAGTGTTACTATGAGACAAAGGAAGGTCCGTGATGAAATCCATGGCAATGTGGGACCATAGTTGTTCAGGCACAGGTAGAGGAAGGAGAAGACCTGCAGGCTTCTGGCGTGGAGTCTTGTCACGTGCACAGATAGTGCAGGCCCGTACAAAGTCAGTCATATCTTTTTCCTGGGTAGGCCACCAATAGTGTCTGGCCATCAATTGCATGGATTTTTTGATCCCAGCGTGACCGGCTAGATGGGAGGAATGGCCCCACCTGAGTATCTGGAGACGAAGGCGTGGAGGAACGAAAGTTTTTCCTGGAGGAACTGGCATCAGAGACGCAGGAGCAGAGGAAATCAGACACTCAGGGGGTACGATGTGTTGAGGGGGAGTCCCGGTTTCAGAGGCATCGGAGGAACGGGACAAGGCATCAGCCCTGACATTCTTGTCTGCGGGACGAAAATGCATCTGGAAATTGAACCGGGCAAAGAACAATGACCACCTGGCCTGGCGAGGATTTAAGCGCTGAGCGGACTGAAGGTAGGACAAATTTTTATGGTCAGTGTAGATGGAGATAGGGTGAAGGGATCCTTCCAGGAGATGTCTCCACTCTTCTAATGCCAGCTTGATGGCCAACAGTTCACGGTCACCTATGGAATAGTTTTTTTCAGGAGGGGAGAAGGTTTTAGAGAAAAAAACACACGTGACGTTTCTTCCTTTAGCGTATTTTTGAAGAAGAACAGCTCCGGCTCCTACCGAGGAGGCGTCAACTTCAAGGAAGAACGGCTTTGTGGGGTCTGGTCGAGACAGGACAGGTGCAGAGGAGAAGGCGGTCTTAAGGCGAGTAAAGGCTTCTTCCGCTTGAGGCGGCCAGGACCTTGGATTCGCGTTTTTCTTAGTCAGTGCCCCTATAGGAGCAACGATGGTGGAGAAGTGGGGTATGAACTGACGATAGTAGTTGGCGAATCCAAGGAAGCGTTGGATAGCACGGAGTCCAGAGGGGCGTGGCCAATCCAAGACTGCGGAGAGCTTGTTAGGGTCCATTTGAAGGCCTTGTCCTGAGACCAGATAACCTAGGAAAGGCATTTTTCAAATTTAGCGTAAAGATGATTTACGCGGAGGCGCTGGAGCACTTGACGGACATGGAGCCGATGTTCCTCAAGGTTGGTAGAGAAGATTAGGATGTCGTCAAGATAGACAACCACACAGGTATACAGTAAGTCCCGAAAGATTTCATTGACAAAATCCTGAAAGACTGCAGGAGCATTGCAAAGTCCGAAAGGCATGACGAGATATTCAAAGTGACCATCTCTGGTGTTAAATGCGGTTTTCCATTCATCTCCTTCACGGATTCTGGCAGAGGCAAGGTCAGACGTAGCAGAGGGTCAGGGAAGGCGGCAATGGTTCGTAGTCAGAGACAATGGCAGCAGGTCAGATACACAGGTAAGGCAACTCACAAAACGCTTCCACAGGGTACTAAGACAACAAGATCCGGCAAGGACAGGAAGAGGAAGTGGGTTTATATATGTTTTGGGTGTGCACACAGTAATTGGGCCAGGCACCAATCAATGGTGCGCTGGCCCTTTAAATCTTAGAAGGCCGGCGCGCACGCGCCCTAGAGCGCAGCGGGGCCGCGCGCGCCGGGAAGGAGCAGGAGGGGGAAGGTGAGTAGGATGGGATGCGATCCGCGGACGAAGATGTGCCGCCGTGTGGATCGCATCCCCGCCGGTGACAGAGCAGCGCCCACGGCCAGGAGGGCTGACCGGGGCGCTGCAGGGGGATCGACGCCGTGAGCGCTCCGGGAAGGATGAGACACCCGGAGCGCTCGGCGTTACACGTATGTTCAGCAGCCATGTGGGCTCTATGCCTGTAAAGTGTGGGCTTTGATCAATAAAATCACTGATATTTAACACTAGGATTTGACTAGGAGCATCACCTGGATTGCATCACGATCAGCATGTCAGAGAAGGCTCCACTGCTGCTAAGCAACCTGCAGGGAGCTCAACTGTCTACAACCAATAGAGATGGGCTCAGGTGTGTTTGAAATCCCACATGCCCAATCCTGCCAGGAAGCCGACACTCCACAGTGCTAATCACAGCCAGTGAGACATTTCCTGATCTGTGCAGCTGCGGACCGGGAAATGTCTCACTGCCTGTGATTAGCGCTGTGCGGTGTGGGCTTCCTTGCAGGCTCTGGCATGTGGAATTTTGAACATGCCCAGCCCATCTCTAACAACAAATTGTGCTGGCCATCCTGTACATCAGCCCCATAAAGTAACCAGCACTGGGTTACAATGTGCTGCCACCGCTGCCATGAAGACAGAGACCAGCACTGTGAATAGCCGGGACAGGACAGCAACTCTGGTTGTTGAGTAATATGTTTATTCCCACGCTACCATGTGGAATAATATAGTAAGAAAGTGGAACTGCTGCATGCACCGAAAAGGGTCAAACCAACCCGTTAATGGCCGCCCCTTTTATACCCACTCCCAGCAAGCACGGCGGGTTCCCCGCCTCACCATACAACCGCTGAGAGAGGCCAAAAGAGGTACGCCACCGCAACGATGGCTCAACCCCGGGCCCAAAGTGACAGCGCCACCTGGTGGGCCCCAGGGAACCATACATCACAGTTTCCCCACCAGATTCAAAAATAGAAAAGCATATACCCGCTACACTCTCCCCCTGGTAATTTGACACTGGTCCCCAGTGTCTGGAGCAAACTATGCCCTCAACGGCTGGCATAGCCCAGTCCAGAAACCAACTACAAATTGTACAAAATAAAACTTTTGAAAAACTTGGTCAACTGAAGCAATTGTGTCTGAGCCTTACATGAAAGAGAAGGGAAACAACAACATTTTAACCATAACTTTAGAATCACATATTCACAGTATACTTTTCCCCCCACCCATCCTGACTAAGACCCACCCCATACTCAGTGGTCTTGATGGGATGCTCTCCTGCAGAGGGGAAAAAGAAAATGAACACACATAAACCCTGACACATGTATTCGTGTAAGAGAAAATAAACTTCTTTGTGAAGAAATCCCTTTTCTCCAAAGAGTGAGTGTGTGAAAAGTGTTAACGATGCGCAACACTGCCACCTGGTGACAGCGTCGCGGTAACTGCACTCGTGGAACTTTCCTTCTTCTCTTGAGCCCTATCTACCCCAGAGTCCATGATCTCTTGCTGGAAAATTGAAGAACAAAAACAGCAACAGTCCTTCATTCCTCTGGGTAACAAGGACAATGAACCCCAGAAAGTTCAGCAGCATAAAGAAACAGGAACGGAGTCTCTTTCCTCCTACAGATAGAAGCGGGGATGCGGCAGAACAAGTGGCTTCAAGTGCTGATTCATGGTCTCCGGATGATACTCAACATCCTCCCCTTCCTTCCGCCGGACCAGCACCTTGTCCGCGTGGATGTGCCATCCCAACATCCATTCTGCCTTGCAATCTTTAAAACACTGAGAGGCCTTGGGAGAGCATGCCAGATACCTGCGGGCGTGTGGAACCTGAAGGTGGGTCCACACAAAGTCATTGTACCAGCGCTCCCGGCATACTTCCACCTCATACAGCAACTCCTTAGGCAAGTATGGATACTCCCATCTGTACTCAGCAGCAACCTTCTGGCCAAATAGGCGTTGTAGTCTCGCCAGAAGAGGCATAGTGGCTTTGTCCCCTTCGCCAGGCAAAACTATTGAGTCCGGGTGACGAGGGACCTTGATTATATCTGATCTGGGCATAGGTGCCCGCAACAGCAGTCTCTTTTTCCCGGTCCCAGGTGTAGGGGGTACGGGGGATGTAAGGGCAGATTGAAGACAGGACCCCTCTTCAGGCGCTGGTGCCTCCCCCCGGGGTGTAATATCTCCCGTAGACATGGGTGGGTCCCTGGTTCTGCGGGATGAGGCAAGAGGTACTTTGTCCCAGCCCTTTTCTGCAAACAGTTCATCAATAGCAACATCGTCTCCCACATCCGAGAGCGACTCCAGGTCAGAGGTGTCACACTCCTCCGCGGGCAATTAGCCTGTAGTGGAGACTGAATTGCTACCTCTTCCCACACACCAAATCTCTCCACCTGGCTTACCTCGGCCTTTACTTGAAGAGGGACGTCCAGAACTCTTATCGATGGATCCATTCGGGCCAGGCGTAAGCGGGCGAGACGGTCCACCACAACCTCTGGTCGGGGCTACCATACCGGTCTTTCTCTTCGGTGGTGGATGCTGCGAGACAGTGGTGACCGAGTCAGCATCCTCGGATTTCTTCCGTTGAGTACTCGCGACCTCCTCCGCGGTCGCTGCAGTGCGCGCAGGGATGGCTGTCAAAGCAGTGATTCCTCCTCTCTGAGTGGTGCTGCCTGCAACACGGCCGGGGAAAATGGTTCTCGGCTTCTCAACCGCTGGATCCACTTCAAATAGAAACTCCCCACAGGCCTCGCATCGCCCGAATGGCTTCAGTTGGCACACCAGTCCAGAACAACCGGGACAAATTACACCCAGGGCCTCAACGTCCATGCACGAATACAAGGCGAATCGACCCCTTGGCTTTAGCCGGATCCCTGTATCTGTAACCGGAGCAGCAGCAGTCAGGGTCGTGGTGGAAGGGTGAACTGGAATCCACGATGTATGTCCGAACATGGTGACCTGCTGCTGATCCATCGCGCACTGCAAGGTTTTGCGCCAACGTCGCACGTGTAGTCCTTCACACGTATTGGACTCCTCCCCTTTGCTCCAGTTCGCGGGCTTTTCTTCTTTTTCCTTCTGAGTCACGCCCACAAACTAAGCGGTGGGGGTGTGCCTGGTGGCGCAGTGCAAATAGAAGCCCCCACGTGTAGTCCTTCACACGGCTGAGCTCCCCCCTTTTCTCGCTCTTCTGCGCGGGCCTTTCCCTTCACTGGGTCATGTCCACGACTTCGAGCAGGGATGCACTTTGGCCAGTAAATTGACCCACCTACTCGGAACTCCTTCGGGCAGACACGTTCAATTCCGTAGTAACACAAACACGTGTAGCGGCCTCCTTTCTCTCCTCTTTTCTCAGCAGCTCGTCTGTCTCTTGTCTAGGGGTACCTTAGAGGAGAGAGTGCGGGGTCACCACGCCAAGCCTTCACCGCAGATGTTTGTGTGGTGTAAGCAAAGTTCTTGTTTTACCTTCGGGTCGGTGTTCTGCACCTGGAACCTCCAAAGAGAGTTACCTTGAACAATGTCTGCCAGAAAACGAGCCCCACACCATTAAAGTCCAACACTCCTTTATTCTTTTCAATGCAAAAGTGAACATAATCAGTTAGACTCCCTTAGAGAACAGAACAGACAAGGAGGTGTGGATGCGAGTAGGCCCAGACACAATGAACTCTCCACTTTCCTTCCTGAAAGTGGGTTGTGGTCTCCGAGCGGGGGGGATTTCCTTCCAGGCGGTCTCCGATGAGAGGCCCACCTGTCACTGGCAATATGCTGCACCAGGTCTTCAGGCAAGTATCTCCCACCGGTCCATTACGCCTTCTGGATTCGGGTACCCACTCCCGGGGTTCCCTAGGACCTCCTTCCCTCGCGGAACTCAGTGGTGGGCACTGAGCTCCAGACCTCCATCCGAGTACCTCACCCCAGGCTAAAGGTGCCTGGGATGGAACACGACCTCCGAACGTCTTCTAGGCCTAGGCCGCCTAGGGGACCGACACAAACTACCGCCCTCAGGCTGAAGGTGCCCGGGACTCGACTCCCCCCACCAAAAATGGCCGCCCCTTTTATACCCCCTCCCAGCAAGCACGGCGGGTTCCCCGCCCCACCATACAACCGCTGAGAGAGGCCAAAAGAGGTATGCCACCGCAACGATGGCTCAACCCCAGGCCCAAAGTGACAGCGCCACCTGGTGGGCCCCAGGGAACCATACATCACAGTTTCCCCACCAGATTAAAAAATAGAAAAGCATATACCTGCTACATAGATAACTGATATCACCAGAATGGGAGTGCAACAGATTGCTAAACACATGAATGCTAAACGCATAAACATAAATCCAAAAAACAATAACAAAGTGCAGCCTGCATATGAAACTCAGAATCTGTAATATACATAAATATTCATAGGGGCTGTGAAAAATAGCAAAATAAATGTGCAAAGTCCAATATGTAATCCTGTGCAAAGTGCAAAACAAACACTAGGTGCAACTGTGCAAAGCAAAATATAAAAATGTCCAATCTGTAATAAATAGTGCAAAGTCCAAAAACTATGTGCAAAATCGCAATCAAATTGTGAGCATTGCAATCTGATATTCTTTCTGCAGTGTGCAAACAGATTCCATGTGCAAAAGTGCTGGAGAGGTGTAACGGTCTCCTCTTCGTGCAAAGGACACACCAGTGAGAGTGGCATCTTACCTTGCGGTAAAAGGACAACCGCATATATGTGTATATATATCACAGGGGTGGCTGCTCCTCCCTTTTGATCCTGGACCAGATGTGGGTCTTGGGCTTTAGTCTTTGTCACTAAGTGGGACGAATAGGCACACAGCTAGACGTAAGCAGACAAGCTCACTGCTCGTAGGAGATAAGTGTTTATATGTATTATGTGAGTACCCTTAGGCCCGGTTCACATAGGGGCAACTCCTCAGGCGACTCGGTCGCCTGAGGAGTCGTGTCCCGCTCTGTACTACGGAACCGTTCTAATAGGAGCGACCTGAGTCGCTCCGACTTAGAAAAAGGTTCCTGTACTTCTTTTGGGGGCGACTCAGGGCGACTTGCATTGACTTCTATACAGAAGTCATTATGCAAATCGCCTCAGGCAGGCGTCTCAAGTCGTCTTGAGATCACGCCGCCGAGTCTCCCCCGAAGTCGTGCCGCCCCTGTGAGAACCGGGCCTTAACTGTTGATATAATAAATACCGCTGTTGGGGCGTGGCCGGACCTTGCTTGTGGATGGACGCCTGAACTGCGAGCTCCTGCCACCTCAGGACGATTTACGCTATTTACGGAGGTTCAGACACCCCAATTTCAACTAAAACTATGGGGACTGCCTCAAGGCAATCTTCAACCTCAAGATCCCGTTTGCCTAGAGAACAACCGTGGGGCCTGAGCCAGAATATCCCCGAGATGTTCCGCAACAACAGGGGAACTATGGCGTCTTCCCGCCATGGTCTTCCACAAGGCCGCTCTCAAGCACAACCCCCCCACTTACCAGGAATTCCCCTGTCTGCGACCCCGCTGGCTCCCCTTCCTCTGGGGGATGGAGATGTGAACCTCCCGCAGCCTCACCTGAACATTCTTGATCTGCGCGCTGTTGCTACCGACATCAAGGATACCCTATCAGCGGCCATTGCGGAACTCCGCTTGGATATCCATGCCCTGAATGATAGGGTGCACGCCGTGGAACAACTAGCGGAACCCCAGGAGAAGGATATTCGCCGGGCCGCGAAACAGATAGACACCAACACCCTCCAGCTCCGGGATATGCAGCGTCATATGGAAGATTTGGATAACAGGGGGCGCCGCCACAATTTGAGAGTGAGGGGCTTACCGGAATCCATAGAAGGTGAACAGATCCCCCCAGCGGTAACCAGTCTGTTTAATAACATCCTTGACAGGCCACCGCAGACCCCAATTGCCTTGGAGCGCATCCATCGAGCCATCAGCCCCAGGGGCAGAGATACGGACCCCCCTGCGGGACATTGTATGCTGCCTGGTTGACTACTCACTGAAAGAGGACGTCCTTAGGCAGGCAAGGAGCCAACAGCTTGTTCACGAAGGAGCACCGGTACAATTGTTCCAGGACCTATCTGGCATCACCCTGCAACACCGCCGTGCCTTGAAGCCTTTGTTAACCGTGTTGCGCGACAAAGGCATCAGGTACAAGTGGAAGTTTCCTTTCTGCTTGTCTGCCACAGCTATGGGCCGCACGGCGCTACTTAAGGTACCGGAGGATCTGCCTTTGTTCTGCGATACTCTGGATATCCCTCGTATCGCGGTCCCTGAATGGTACGCCATCTTCCGTTATGCGGTGAGCAGACCAAGCAAATACCGGGAAGAACCCATGGAAACTCAAGCTCACAGTTACCGACGGAGGCGCTCCCCCTCGGGTTCCCGGCAGCGCTCGGCTCCCCGACTCGCCCGTCAGGACATGAGTCCCCCGGAATTGGCGAGAACCGGGAGAGCCTGCCGTGATCACTAAATGAGGTGCCCTTTCCATACGCTAACATGGTCTCGATGAGCTTGGATCAATGTTATGGCCTTCCAGGTATTTTGCAGTGACTACCGACTGTCACTGTACAGCCAGTTGACTTTTATTGTTATTCTTTATTTTTACTACTTTTTATGGCTGCTGCCCAGCGTTCTTTCAGCCCCACTCCACCGTGCCTGCTGGAATTGTTACCCAAAGATGTCCACCCTGTCCTCTTTTCTAAGTGCACACTAGAAGACGGTCCCGCCTTCCTACCTATACATTCGCGCCTAGCTTCGGAAACTACATTTCCCACAACACCTTGCGACGTGTAATGCCGCGTACACACGACCGCTTTTCTCGACGAGAAAAACTGCATTTTTTTTTTCCGCCGAGAAAAACGATCGTCTGTGGGCTTTATGTCGTTTTTCTCGTCGAGAAAAACGGCATAAAAAACGACGAGAAAAATTAGAACATGTTCTAAATTTTCTCATCGTTTTTTCCAGCATTTTTTTCCACGGCAGTTTTCCCATAGGGAAACACTGCCGCGGCGCCCACAGACGGTCGTTTTTCTCGTCAAGAGAAAAAATGACGGGGAAAACGACCGTGTGTAGGGAACCAAGCGGTTCCCTCGTTTTTCCTGTCATTATTCACAGCGGTTTTTTAACCGCCGTGAATAATGATCGTGTGTACGCGGCATAAGAGGACTGACGTCACGGACGGAGCCTCCATTGTTTGCATACTTCCGGCTGAGACGCACAGGATGTCTTCGCTCACACCACTTGATGGTCCCTGAGGACATTCTCGCCGGGACAGTTCACCGCCCTCAATGACCGGTTCGAAGAGATCAGCTTGCCTCCCGAATGTCACCTATGGTATGGGAAGTTTCCCACTACTGCCCGTTGGTAATAGTTTCGTTGAGCACACACTCTATACACAGCACAGGTATGCCTCTCATAAGCAGCGCACACTACCTCCTCTATATGGTGGACCACTAAGCCCGGGACTCGCCTTTTACCTATCACTCTGCTTCGGGCCCCACGCTGTATCACAAAACTACATATACAAATGCCTGACCGGTGCCCTCCCCATACGCTGATACCCTCTGCCTTTTTGCCCATTTACCGCCCCCCTAATTGGCTCCAAAATGGCATCGGCGCTGAGGCTTATGGTAATCTGAAATCCTGGCATACCTGACATGGACTTCGAGATCTCACAGAACTTTTGACTCCATAATCCCCTTTTTTTTTTTTTTCTTGTGCCCCTACATCCGAAGGTCTCTTTGGTTGGGCACGGGGGACATCCAAGTGCTCCCATGTTCTTACACCCCTGTATTGAGATATATTAGATTTACATGAAAGCCAGTGGGTTCTTCTCAACAAGTGCTGGACTTTTGATTGTTGTCCTATAGTATGCTTTGCATCCTGTTCCAAACATACAGTAGATGTTTTTGTTTTTATTTTTCTTTAACTTTAGGTTTGCAATGTTTTCTGCGAATTGTCCTACTAGACGAGTTGTCATGTTATTTTTAATTCCGGAAACGTGTTTAAACACTTTATTACGAATCCTCTACGGCAGATGAGTTTCGATGGCCCTTGTCCGTCAGCTGGTATGCCCTTCCTGATTCGTACTTCGAGTTCACACTAGTGAAGGGGACCATTTGTAATGACCTACTGTACATTGGGTTACCTTCAATTACTCTCTGTTCTCCCTCTCACCAACTGTACCATCTAGCTAGCAATAGGACCACCTACCCTCATTAATGCATTGTAGCTAATTGTTCTCCAAGTCTCTCCCCACACTCACAACCAGATGGTGATACCTGTTCCTCCACATCTGCCTATCGTTACAGCCTGAGGTGGCGGGTTACCCCGTTTACACATATTTTCTCTACTTAACCTGAGTGTCCCTCCCCAGCTTGAGTTGTGGTCAACCCCCCTACAGTGCCGTTGTAGTGGTGTGAGTGCGCCTCATAGGTGAGCTTGCACCCTCTGCGCACTGTAACACACCGATTCCTTTCCCTACTTGGAGGGGTTGGACGTGATTCCACCCCTTCATCGGTATTTCCACATACACTGAAACAATTTACATAATTTTAGAGTAGGTTTTACTTTCTTACTTACACTCACCCTAATCCCCCCCTCTCCACCCCATTTTCTACCTTTATTTTACTAGGAATGACGGGAGGCATCCCCGCCGCAAGCTCTGACCCATCGGTCACCAATCTCCCTACGCAACTTAAATTATACTCCATCAACATAAGGGGTCTCAACACCCCTGAGAAACGTTCACAACTGCTTTTCGCCCTTCGCAGAGCAAAAACGCACATCACCCTTGTCCAAGAAACCCACTTCCGAACGAACAGCATCCCCAAGCTTCATGATACACACTTTCCAACGGTTTATCACGCTTCTAATGACCCAGCTAAATCAAAAGGTGTCTCCATTCTGATCTCAAGACATTGCCCCTTGATGATCACAGATATTGAACGGGATACCCAAGGTAGATATATCTTCCTTAAAGGCTCACTTCACGGCAAACCCTATACGATTGCGAACATTTATGCACCAAATTCTCACCAAGTGACTTTCTTTCGTAAGACTCTAGACCATCTTACTGCATTTCAATCGGGCACCCTGATTGTGGGTGGGGATTTTAATGTTCCTCTCGTCCCCTCCCTTGACACTTCGAATGGCTCATCATGTCTGACCTATAGTGCCCTTCGTGCGATAAAAACTAAACTAGGCACCTTGACTCTACATGACACCTGGCGCACGCTCCACCCAAACGTGAAAGACTTCACCTTTTATTCCTCTCCACACGACAAATACTCCAGACTCGACCATTTTTTCTTAACACAAGATGACCTGGCCACACTCATGGACGCCACTATTGAACCCATGGTATTGTCGGATCACCACCTCATCACCCTGACTCTGACACTTCCTTTTGGGCACACTAGATCGCCGATTTGGCGCTTGGATGATTCACTTCTATTGGATGTGGACAATACCCTGAAATTGGCAGAAGGTCTCAAAAACTACTTTAGGGAGAACTCCACTGGAGACACCTCCCCGATTGTTACGTGGGCCGCACACAAATGTGTTATCAGGGGTGAACTTATATCTCTTGCGGCTAAACGTAACAAACTTGGAAAAGCCCGTATCGAAGAACTGTCTAACCGAGTCAAACTACTAGAAAACTTACACAAACAATCTCTAGCTACTAAATGCCTAGATGACCTCCTGAAAGCTAGGACAGAATTATTAGAAGAAATACAGATAACTTTGAAACGTAAATATGCTTTGACGACTAAATTGTTCTATAAATTCGGGAACAAAGCCGGAAAACTATTAGCGAGAGCCTTACAACAGAAAAAATCTACCCACACCATACACACTATTAGAACCCCTTCGGGTGCCACTGTGAATCACACGGAAGGCATAGATAGTCAATTTGTATCATATTTCTCTAAACTATACAACTTACCCAACCCACACCGGACTGACCCCCTCTCTAATCGGCCCGAGTTCATACGCAAATTTCTGTCCCAATACAGTCCTTCACAGATTGACACGGAAGACAGTGCGGCCTTAGACATACAGATTTCGACTGAAGAAGCCCTCAAGGCCCTAAAACATTTAAAAGGGGGCAAAAGCCCTGGCCCGGACGGACTGACGTCCAATTATTATAAGACTTTCTCAGAAGTTCTAATTCCCCAATTTGTGACGGCATTCAATGACCTACCCACCTCTTCTTCCCCACATAATAGAGACATTCTAGAAGCTCATGTCACACTTATCCCGAAACCAGGTAAAGATGCCACGGTAGTATCAAATTATCGCCCTATTTCCCTTCTTAATGTTGACATGAAACTATACGCGAAAATTCTGGCTAATCGCATACTACCGCTACTCCCCAGATTGATCTCGGTAGACCAAGTAGGTTTTGTCCCTGGCAGAGAAGCCAGGGATAACACCACAAAAGCCATAAACATACACCATTGGTTAACCACCAATTCCACCAAAGGTTTTTTCCTTTCTCTTGACGCTGAGAAGGCGTTTGACAGGGTGGCATGGGACTACATGACCACTACTCTACAGGCAGTGGGTTTCCCACCGAGGCTTGTACAAATGATCATGGTGCTTTATGCGTCCCCCACCGCTAGAATAAGGCTTAACGGTCGACTGTCAAACGCCTTCTCCATAGCTAACGGCACACGTCAAGGATGCCCTCTCTCGCCACTTCTTTTTGTCCTCACCATGGAACCTCTCCTTCGCAAAATCAGGGAGAACCCCGATATCCGAGGGATTAACATTAAATGCAATAATTACAAGATTGCAGCGTACGCAGATGATATCCTCCTATTCCTTTCAAATCCATTGACCACAATCCTTAATCTTCTTAAAGACTTCGCCGTATTTCATCAACTTTCCAACCTAAAAATACATTTTGAGAAGTCAAAGGCCCTAAACATATCTCTCGCGCAACAAACTGTGGAGCTCTGCCAATCTAACTTCCCTTTTAAATGGGAAACCGCAGAACTAACCTATTTGGGCATTAAAATCCCCGCCAGACTGTCCGATCTATATGCGAGGAATTTCCTTCCTGCCTTACGAAATATCCAGGGGGATTTAGTTAAATGGCTCAAAGGCCCCTTCTCTTGGTTTGGCAGAGCTGCCTTTTTAAAAATGAATGTGCTTCCACGACTTTTATATCTTTTGCAAGCCATCCCGATCAAACTCCCCTCCTCGTACTTTTCCTCATTCAAAAGAATGTGCAGGACCCTTCTTTGGGCCGCACACCCTCCTAGATTGAGTTAGGAAAAATTAAGGCTTCCCAAACGCAAGGGATGAATTGGTTTACTGGATTTATACACCTACTATAGGGCATGCCACCTCACTAGAATTGTGGATTGGCACGTCCACTCTAAGAGCAAAGACTGGGTACAGGTGGAAAACTCTTTTATACAGACACCGATTGCTCATCTACCATGGATTAATTCACAATCCATCCCCGAGGTATGCTCCGATCACCCGCTGATAGGCTCAACGCTGTCTACTTTCAGAGCGTCATGCCATGCCCTCCAGTTGACTCCTTTCCTGGGGCCCCTAATACCTCTTACCCAGAACCCAGAATTCCCTCCTGACATCCAGACCATCGACCCACACAACAATCCCCCTGACCCTCCTGTTAGAGCACTGCAGTGCTTTGCGGAAGACACACTTCTCTCTCATCCTGCTTTGGCCGCCAAATTCCCTGACCTCCACATACCTTTTTTTAAATACCTCCAAATACAACATTTTCTCCATTCTAATCGTTCCCCCTCCCAATGGTGCAGAGACCTTGCTCCCTTCGAACTCATTTGTACAGATACAGAACCCCAAAGACATTTAATATCGACCCTTTATGCCCTTCTTCTCCCAGACTCCTCCCCTGACGCTCGGACACACCGACTATGGGAAGCCGATTTATCTATAGAAGTAAATCAAGACGAATGGGAACGTGTATGCGAACACACCCATAAAGGTTCCATCAACATCTCAGCGCAAGAGAACAGATACAAGCTTTACTCAAGATGGTACCATATGCCTGACAAAATACATCGCTACTTCTCGAGCGTATCCCCTCTATGCTGGAGATGTAACTCCGCCCTGGGATCTTTTATCCACATCTGGTGGGAATGCCCGCTGATACAGCAGTTTTGGAAAGAGGTACATGAATTGATTACAAAAATTACGACGTTTGCCCCAGACTTTACCCCAGCACAATACTTGCTACACCATACTTCCTTACCTTGGTCTATATACAGTAAATCCCTTACCATGCACCTAAATAATGCGGCGACACAATGCGTACCGATCCACTGGAGGAACACTGACCCCCCCACTATTGCCGAATGGCATTGTAGAGCTGAGAGGATAGCTGAAATGGAAAGACTCATTTGCCAAGCCAAGGACAATCCTGCTAAATTCAGTACCGTGTGGGCATGTTGGATTCATTATAGGGCCACCATGACAAGCCCGACCTCTCAGTCCGCTCCTACACCCTTGTTGACGAATGACTGAATAGTAGCAAATCACATTGTTTGAACATCCCGTCATTCCCTTACCCCTCCTAGTCCCTTTATTATATCCCATACATGAGAGCGCTCTTAAAACTTCACGTGTAAAATTATATGTTCTTACTGGATAGGACTGTTCCTTAATGGCTAGTCTTTTGTCTCCCATAGAAGCTATAGATCTTGAAGCCAGACTGGTTTGTCTACCTGCATCAGGTGTGGGTGGATCGGCAGTCTTACTGGGGATGTTTTGGATCTTCTTATACGTTGATAAACCTTCTCAGCTCTCCTAACTTTGTGGTCCACTTAGGGTTCCCCTCCCGCTCACAGTATGTTCCCATTTGGGATGAGACCCATGATGGTTTATCCTCCTACAATCCCTTTAACCCCTCTATCACTCTCCATATAAGCTGATCCTCTAGTATTGAGCAACCCTACCCTAATGTCTTGCTTACCCTGAACACCCCACACCCCTCTGTACGAACTGGATTCAAACCCAGATCGAACTCTCGCTGTTAATTCCTAGAGTTTTATCTTTATTGCTGATTTAATGTTGACATATGTTTACAGATGACTTGTTATGGTTTACCTGTTGGATGTTGTCTATTATAAGCTGTACTCTCTCTGTAACCCGAGCCTATTGAATTTGCGATTTGTCACTGTAAAAACTTCAATAAAAATGTATTAAAAAAAATAAAAATACCGCTGTTGGTTTTAAACATACTACACTATTTGGGACCCCATTTCTTTTTTAAATCCTTGCTGCCACTTTTGCAAATGGAATCTGTTTGCACACTGAAGAAAGAATATCAGATTGCTATGCTCACAATTTGATTGCGATTTTGCACATAGTTTTTGGACTTTGCACTATTTATTACAGATTGGACATTTTTATATTTTGCTTTGCACAGTTGCACCTAGTGTTTGTTTTGCACTTTGCACAGGATTACATATTGGACTTTGCACATTTATTTTGCTATTTTGCATAGCCCCATGGATATTTATGTATATTCCAGATTCTGAGTTTCATATGCACGCTGCACTTTGTTATTATTGTTTTTTGGATGTTTATGCGTTTAGCATTCATGCGTTTAGCAATCTGTTGCACTCCCATTCGGGTGATATCAGTTATCTAATTTTACTATTTGATTCTATCACTAGTAACAGAGCAACTCTGGTTGTTCCAGCACTTGTCCACACTGGGAGGATTCCCCCATCCACCTATAATGTGTAGATAGGGGAATTGGATATCATTTTTTTTTTTTCATTCAACCTAATAGTTGAATGAAAAAAAATGATCATTGTATGGGCTGCCTAAGAGCTAAGACCAGCCATAGACAGTTTAAATCTCAGCTGGTTCAGCAGGAACTGGCTGAGATTTGAGCCATTAATGAGCAGATTCTCTTATGATTATCACTAGTGGTTGCTATAGCCACTAGTGATAATCACTGTTTGTCGGGAGAATACAGTTGCTGGGCAGGAGGGTTATTCCCGTCAGCACTGTCTGTGTTGATGGGGGAATTATGCAAGTTTCTTTCCTGCAATCTGTGAATGCAGGAAAGAAATTTGCACCCTCTATTACCTGCCTAACTGAAAGTGAAAGTAAATTGTGAATGTCTTGAAAGAACAGGAGAGGGGGAGGGAGACAGATGGGGGAGAGAAGGGATGGAGATAATGCAGTTCAGTGATTACAGTGTACTGCAGTCTTCAGTGCACACACTTACCCATGATCCAGGCTAGAATCTCAGGCATCATTCACACACAGCCAGGAATGCTGCTGATTTTCATATTTCCCGCCCACACATCCCCTCTCTCATACCTCCCAACTTTCAAAAGTCCCACAAAAAATAAAGTTGTTGAGCGGGGGGGGGGCGCCAATCGCGGGGGGTCCGAGCACTGTTTTGAACACCAATCTGGGGGGGCTTACCTGCTGGTTGATGCTTCCTCCTCTTCATGCTTCCTGCTGTGCGGGAAAGATGACACTCTCGCAGGACTGCGGGAAGGAGGAGCCTATGCGGATAAAACCCGCAGAATCCGTTCCAGTTGGGAGATATGCCTCTCTTCAGATACAGCATGCTGGGATAGTGTGGGCGGGACTGTAAGGAGGAGGAGGAGCTGTATTCCTCCCTGCTCGTATGTGAGGAGAGTGAGGGGGGGGGTGGCTGGACTCGCTGGGCTGTGAAAGTGTGTCATAGACTGACACTCGGCTCAGCTTGCAGTCGTCAGAAATCAGTCTGTTTTTTCAGTAACTGAGATGAAGGCTTGGGCCCCCTCCCCCCCCACAGTGCTCATGGAGTCTTTCCTGCAACGCGCTCTTCTCCGTGCCAATGAGGATGCAGGGGAAGGAGCAGATCGGGCGGCTGTGGTTGTGTGAGCGCTCGCATTATGCAGTGTCAGCGAGCAGATGGAGGGGGGAGGAATCCCCCACAGGAGCTGACTGGGGACGCTCTTCCTCTCAGTAGAGACTGTGTTACTCCAACAGCGACCCGAGCAAAATACAAAAATTTTTTTTTTTTTTGGGGGGGCACATGGTGGGGCACAGCATAATGTTGGGGGGGCAGGGCCCCCTCTGGCCCCCCTAGGGATGCCATTGCACTGAACGGGAAGAGGAGAGGATAGTTGGCTGCAGGACAGCTGAAAAGCCTGTCTATTGAACTTGGAGCACAGGTGCTGCTGGATGCTGCAGTCCCAAGGGTAGGCAGCCCAGAACTGAGATCAGTGGTATGGGACTGCAAGTCCCAGGATGACTTTGAGTGACAATAGTAGGAAAGGGACAGAGAATATGTGCTGCAAGGCCAGTTTAAGCCTGAGGCTGGTGATGATGCTGAGTTCCAATGTTTCCGTGTGTTTCTTGATTGGGGCCACAATGTTGCACATGTCAGAGACCACTTCACTGGAGTGACTGCTGAGTGTGAGTACCAAGGACCATGCCCTGGAGCAGAGGAGATCACGGGGCCACAGATGGAGGACTGCACACCACGGGCCCTGATTAACTGGTTTCTGATTCCTTGCCTAGGTGGGTCTTAACTGAAGCTGTGGTGTCTAGGTCTCCAAAGTCCTAGACATATTAGGCCCAGAGAACTGTGAGAGAGTGCATCTGCACCTAAAACATCTACTGCTTCAACCCAGGGTCACTACTACGGTGTCCGAAGCTGCCGCCATCACCCTTAGAGACCATAAGAGGTAACCTGCTGATGTATCCAGTGTTCTGGATTCCCACAAGTAAAAGGAAACGTTGTTATGCACTTCAGAGTGTTGAGAGGCCTTTGACCACCATCTTTGCTATGCTCCTGCTTAAAATTACACTCTTTTTGAACCCTCAGGAATTTGTTCTGAGAATTATTCCCCTCTTTTCATTTGGAGTTAGAGCTCTAAATGTGATAAGTCATGTATAGTCCTCTTTTTGGGATAATGACAAATGGCCCTCCTCAAACAGGATATTGCACTATTCCCAAAGGTAAAAAAGAGAACCAGAAAAGTAGGTTTGATAATAAAGTTGGTAGTGCCCCCATCCAGGACAGGGTTCCTTTCCAGGTAAATTAATCAAAGTAGTTGGTAGGGATGGGCCCGGTGCTCGATTCGAACCCATGTTCGAATCGAGCATCGGGCCTTCGCTCGCTCGTCGAGCCCAGAACTATTTGGGCCGTTCGCATCACATTCGTGTGATGCGAGCGGCCCCGCAATGCATTGCGGCCGGCGCGGCCGGCGCAGTGCATTGCTGGCTGATGATTGGCCAAGCATGCACTGTGACCCCGCATGCTTGGCCAATCACAGCGCCCGAAACTCGGAGAGCAATAATTGGCTACAGGCAGGACGCCTGTAGCCAATTACAGCTCAGGGGCTTTAGTACACGCCCCACCATTTAAAAGGCCGCCACGCCATCGGGCCCGGTCACATGAGTTCCGGCTTTAGGAGAGATTAGTCTGCTGATTCAGTCTTTGCTTGATACTGAAAGATTTGCTCTTCTTTGCTAAACCATTGGCTATTTCTTTGCTAAACCATTGCTACCTAAGTCATTGATCGTTCATTGCTGCTGATTGCACAGTTAGTGTGTTATTAGCTGCTGCTGGGGATTAGTCTGGTGCGTGCTTACTGTTAGTACAGTATTGCAGTAGTACCAACCGCAGTGCTGTTAGCACAGCATTGCACCCCAACAGCACCCATAGGACTTCTAGTGTGTTAGTGGCAGCAAACAGAGCTCCTATATTTTCTTCTCAGCAGCACCCATAGGACTTCTAGTGTGTTAGTGGCAGCAAACAGAGCTCCTATATTTTCTTCTCAGCAGCACCCATAGGACTTCTAGTGTGTTAGTGGCAGCAAACAGAGCTCCTATATTTTCTTCTCAGCAGCACCCATAGGACTTCTAGTGTGTTAGTGGCATCACACAGAGCTCCTATATTTTCTTCTCAGCAGCACCCATAGGACTTCTAGTGTGTTAGTGGCAGCAAACAGAGCTCCTATATTTTCTTCTCAGCAGCACCCATAGGACTTCTAGTGTGTTAGTGGCAGCAAACAGAGCTCCTATATTTTCTTCTCAGCAGCACCCATAGGACTTCTAGTGTGTTAGTGGCAGCAAACAGAGCTCCTATATTTTCTTCTCAGCAGCACCCATAGGACTTCTAGTGTGTTAGTGGCAGCAAACAGAGCTCCTATATTTTCTTCTCAGCAGCACCCATAGGACTTCTAGTGTGTTAGTGGCAGCAAACAGAGCTCCTATATTTTCTTCTCAGCAGCACCCATAGGACTTCTAGTGTGTTAGTGGCAGCAAACAGAGCTCCTATATTTTCTTCTCAGCAGCACCCATAGGACTTCTAGTGTGTTAGTGGCAGCAAACAGAGCTCCTATATTTTCTTCTCAGCAGCACCCATAGGACTTCTAGTGTGTTAGTGGCAGCAAACAGAGCTCCTATATTTTCTTCTCAGCAGCACCCATAGGACTTCTAGTGTGTTAGTGGCATCACACAGAGCTCCTATATTTTCTTCTCAGCAGCACCCATAGGACTTCTAGTGTGTTAGTGGCAGCAAACAGAGCTCCTATATTTTCTTATCAGCAGCACCCATAGGACTTCTAGTGTGTTAGTGGCAGCAAACAGAGCTCCTATATTTTCTTCTCAGCAGCACCCATAGGACTTCTAGTGTGTTAGTGGCAGCAAACAGAGCTCCTATATTTTCTTCTCAGCAGCACCCATAGGACTTCTAGTGTGTTAGTGGCAGCAAACAGAGCTCCTATATTTTCTTCTCAGCAGCACCCATAGGACTTCTAGTGTGTTAGTGGCATCACACAGAGCTCCTATATTTTCTTCTCAGCAGCACCCATAGGACTTCTAGTGTGTTAGTGGCAGCAAACAGAGCTCCTATATTTTCTTCTCAGCAGCACCCATAGGACTTCTAGTGTGTTAGTGGCAGCAAACAGAGCTCCTATATTTTCTTCTCAGCAGCACCCATAGGACTTCTAGTGTGTTAGTGGCAGCAAACAGAGCTCCTATATTTTCTTCTCAGCAGCACCCATAGGACTTCTAGTGTGTTAGTGGCATCACACAGAGCTCCTATATTTTCTTCTCAGCAGCACCCATAGGACTTCTAGTGTGTTAGTGGCAGCAAACAGAGCTCCTATATTTTCTTATCAGCAGCACCCATAGGACTTCTAGTGTGTTAGTGGCAGCAAACAGAGCTCCTATATTTTCTTCTCAGCAGCACCCATAGGACTTCTAGTGTGTTAGTGGCAGCAAACAGAGCTCCTATATTTTCTTCTCAGCAGCACCCATAGGACTTCTAGTGTGTTAGTGGCAGCAAACAGAGCTCCTATATTTTCTTCTCAGCAGCACCCATAGGACTTCTAGTGTGTTAGTGGCATCACACAGAGCTCCTATATTTTCTTCTCAGCAGCACCCATAGGACTTCTAGTGTGTTAGTGGCAGCAAACAGAGCTCCTATATTTTCTTATCAGCAGCACCCATAGGACTTCTAGTGTGTTAGTGGCAGCAAACAGAGCTCCTATATTTTCTTCTCAGCAGCACCCATAGGACTTCTAGTGTGTTAGTGGCAGCAAACAGAGCTCCTATATTTTCTTCTCAGCAGCACCCATAGGACTTCTAGTGTGTTAGTGGCAGCAAACAGAGCTCCTATATTTTCTTCTCAGCAGCACCCATAGGACTTCTAGTGTGTTAGTGGCATCACACAGAGCTCCTATATTTTCTTCTCAGCAGCACCCATAGGACTTCTAGTGTGTTAGTGGCAGCAAACAGAGCTCCTATATTTTCTTCTCAGCAGCACCCATAGGACTTCTAGTGTGTTAGTGGCAGCAAACAGAGCTCCTATATTTTCTTCTCAGCAGCACCCATAGGACTTCTAGTGTGTTAGTGGCAGCAAACAGAGCTCCTATATTTTCTTCTCAGCAGCACCCATAGGACTTCTAGTGTGTTAGTGGCAGCAAACAGAGCTCCTATATTTTCTTCTCAGCAGCACCCATAGGACTTCTAGTGTGTTAGTGGCATCACACAGAGCTCCTATATTTTCTTCTCAGCAGCACCCATAGGACTTCTAGTGTGTTAGTGGCAGCAAACAGAGCTCCTATATTTTCTTCTCAGCAGCACCCATAGGACTTCTAGTGTGTTAGTGGCAGCAAACAGAGCTCCTATATTTTCTTCTCAGCAGCACCCATAGGACTTCTAGTGTGTTAGTGGCAGCAAACAGAGCTCCTATATTTTCTTCTCAGCAGCACCCATAGGACTTCTAGTGTGTTAGTGGCAGCAAACAGAGCTCCTATATTTTCTTCTCAGCAGCACCCATAGGACTTCTAGTGTGTTAGTGGCAGCAAACAGAGCTCCTATATTTTCTTCTCAGCAGCACCCATAGGACTTCTAGTGTGTTAGTGGCAGCAAACAGAGCTCCTATATTTTCTTCTCAGCAGCACCCATAGGACTTCTAGTGTGTTAGTGGCAGCAAACAGAGCTCCTATATTTTCTTCTCAGCAGCACCCATAGGACTTCTAGTGTGTTAGTGGCAGCAAACAGAGCTCCTATATTTTCTTCTCAGCAGCACCCATAGGACTTCTAGTGTGTTAGTGGCAGCAAACAGAGCTCCTATATTTTCTTCTCAGCAGCACCCATAGGACTTCTAGTGTGTTAGTGGCAGCAAACAGAGCTCCTATATTTTCTTCTCAGCAGCACCCATAGGACTTCTAGTGTGTTAGTGGCAGCAAACAGAGCTCCTATATTTTCTTCTCAGCAGCACCCATAGGACTTCTAGTGTGTTAGTGGCAGCAAACAGAGCTCCTATATTTTCTTCTCAGCAGCACCCATAGGACTTCTAGTGTGTTAGTGGCATCACACAGAGCTCCTATATTTTCTTCTCAGCAGCACCCATAGGACTTCTAGTGTGTTAGTGGCAGCAAACAGAGCTCCTATATTTTCTTCTCAGCAGCACCCATAGGACTTCTAATGTGTTAGTGGCAGCAAACAGAGCTCCTATATTTTCTTCTCAGCAGCACCCATAGGACTTCTAGTGTGTTAGTGGCAGCAAACAGAGCTCCTATATTTTCTTCTCAGCAGCACCCATAGGACTTCTAGTGTGTTAGTGGCAGCAAACAGAGCTCCTATATTTTCTTCTCAGCAGCACCCATAGGACTTCTAGTGTGTTAGTGGCATCACACAGAGCTCCTATATTTTCTTCTCAGCAGCACCCATAGGACTTCTAGTGTGTTAGTGGCATCACACAGAGCTCCTATATTTTCTTCTCAGCAGCACCCATAGGACTTCTAGTGTGTTAGTGGCAGCAAACAGAGCTCCTATATTTTCTTCTCAGCAGCACCCATAGGACTTCTAGTGTGTTAGTGGCAGCAAACAGAGCTCCTATATTTTCTTCTCAGCAGCACACATAGTACCTATAGTGTGTTAGTGTCAGCACCCATAGGACCTACAGTGTGTTGTGAGCACACATAGGAGTTCTATTTTTTATACTATATACACTACCGACTACAATGGCTGGAAGACCGCCAAGGAGAGGCAGAGCGTGCCGAGGCAAGAACACAGGGCAGGCAGGCTCTGTTTCTAGAGACAACAGTGCTGGCCGTGGACGTGGTCGTGCATCGTCATCAGCACGTGGCCATGGGACACGCTTGTCTTTGTTTTCGGCAGCTGGACATGTGGAGCCGCATCATGCCGAAGGCTTGGTAGAATGGATGACCAAGCCCTCCTCATCCTCCTCATCCTCTCTCACCCAGGCTCAGGGTACTGGCAGAGCAGCTGCCAACGCGTACTCAATGGCATCATCAGCCACCCCTTCCCTAGACCCACCATGTCCTCCTGAGGAGTCCCCCGAACTGTTTGAGCACAGTGTTGGGTACATGCTCCAGGAGGATGCCCAACGATTCGAAGGCTCGGATGATGATACCCAGCTTGAGGAAGTCAGTAGTGTGCGCGCAGATAAAGGGGATGCTGAAGGACAGCAATCTGGCAGTAGTGTTCCACCAGCTGCAGCTTACTGCCAGGTTTGCTCTAGTGGTGAAGAGGGAGGGGATGATGAGGTCACTGACTCCACGTGGGTGCCTGAAGGGAGAGAGGAGGAGGAGGAGGAGGATGCAGCGTCACATGTCCAACGAGGCAGGATGCCCCCTGGAGGCCAGCTAGAGGCCAGCACAGCAACTGTACCACACCGCAGAGCTCCGCCTGTGCAGGGCGCTGCCTCTGCACGTTATCACAAAAGTTCTTTGGTGTGGGCCTTTTTTGAGACGAGTGCATCAGATCGCACCACTGCTATTTGCAATATTTGTCTCAAGCGTATCTCGCGTGGCCAAAACATCAGCCGCTTGGGCACCACAAGCATGAGCAGACATATGTCGACCTGCCATGCAGCTCGTTGGCAAGCACACATAAAAGACCCACACCAAAGAACAAAGCGGACCTCTCCTTGCTCCTCATCAGCTGGGATCTCCATCCCCACTATATCTTCAGTCCTCTCTGAAAGCTGCTCTGAGAGGACTGAAGGTGTAGAATTAGGTGTGTCACAACCAAGTACTTGCAGTACACCGACGTCCGATTGTAGCAGGCAAATTTCCCTGCCCCAGCTGCTGGACCGTCGAAAGAAGTATACTCCCAGCCATCCACATGCCCAGCGGTTGAATGCTAGCTTGGCTAAATTGCTAGCACTTCAACTGCTGCCTTTTCAGTTGATAGACTCGGCCCCCTTCCGTGAGTTTGTTCAATGTGCGGTTCCTCAGTGGCAGGTTCCCAAACGCCACTTTTTCTCACGGAAGGCAATTCCGTCTCTCTACTGGCATGTGGAAGGCAATGTCCATGCCTCGCTGGACAGGGCGGTCAGCGGTAAGGTGCATATTACCGCTGACTCATGGTCCAGCAGGCATGGACAGGGACGTTATCTTTCTTTCACGGCCCATTGGGTCACTCTATTGGTAGCTGGGAGGGATGCAGGACAAGGTGCAGTAGTGTTGGAGGTTGTTCCGCCACCACGCCTCCAAAATGCTACTACTGGTTGTGACACACCTCTCTCCTCCACCCCCTCCTCTTCTTCTTCCTCCATGTCCTCTTCGAGTGCTCTGTCCTCGGAACCAGCGGTGCTCCGTAGGCGTACAAGGGGCTACGCGAGTACGCAGGCAAAAAGATGCCATGCCGTGCTTGCGCTGGTGTGTTTGGGGGACAGGAGCCACACTGGGCCAGAGGTTCTGGCAGCTCTGCAGGGGCAGGCCGAGAGGTGGTTGACGCCACGCCAGCTTAAGCCAGGAATGGTCGTTTCTGATAATGGCACCAACCTCCTCTCCGCCCTGCGACAGGGGCAGCTCACCCATGTGCCCTGTATGGCTCACGTCCTCAACCTGGTGGTGCAGCGGTTCTTGGGCAGGTTCCCAGGCTTACAGGATGTCCTGAGGCAGGCCAGGAAAGTCTGTGTGCATTTCCGCCGATCTTATAATGCCAGTGCTCGGCTGACTGAGCTGCAAAAGGAGCTGAACCTGCCCAAGAACCGCCTAATATGTGACATGCCCACCAGGTGGAACTCAACGTTGGCCATGCTGCAGCGACTGCACACGCAGCAGAGGGCCATCAATGAGTACCTTTGCGACTACGGCACCAGGACAGGGTCAGGGGAGCTTGGCTTTTTTTCCCCACGCCAGTGGAGCATGATCAGGGATGCATGCACTGTCCTCTCACCATTTGAGGAGGCCACGAGGATGGTGAGCAGTGACAGTGCATGCATCAGTGACACTGTACCTCTTGTCCACCTGTTGGAGCATACGCTGCGTGGGATAATGGACAGGGCACTTGAGGCAGAACAGAGGCAGGAAGAGGAGGACTTCCTTGTCTCTCAAGGCCCCCTTTATCCAGACAATGTTCCTTCTGTCCCACCCATCACACAGGAAGAGGAGGAGGAGGAGGAGGAGGAGGAGGATTGTGTGAGCATGGAGGTGGAGCCTGGCACACAGCATCAGCAGCAGCAGTCTTTTAGGGATGATGTACAGTCC
This sequence comes from Rana muscosa, assembly GCA_029206835.1. NCBI lineage: Eukaryota > Metazoa > Chordata > Amphibia > Anura > Ranidae > Rana > Rana muscosa. The sequence continues at coordinate 37,224,845 of CM055122.1, forward strand.
CAACAAACCAGTGGACTTGTACGTGGCTGGGAGGAGGTGGCTGGCGATCATGTCATCCTCAGTGACCCAGAAGACTCCGGACCGAATGCCTCAGCTAACCTACGCTGCATGGCCTCCCTGATCCTGCAAAGCCTGCGGAAGGATCCTCGTGTTCTTCGGATCAAGGAGAGTGACCATTACTGGCTGGCCACTCTCCTTGATCCACGGTACAAGGGTAAGGTTGCGGACCTTATCTTGCCGTCGCAGAGGGAGCAGAGGATGAGACATCTCAGGGAGGCCTTGCAGAAAGGTCTGTGCAACGCGTTCCCAGAAACTGGGAGGTTACAAACTCCTGGTCCTGGACGACGAGTTGCTGAGGCTTCGGTCAGTAGCAGAAGGAGCGGTGGGGAAGGTGGACGTCTGACCGATGCGTTCAGACAATTTTTTAGTCCGCAGCCCCAAGGTATGATCGGTTCCAGCAACCATCGCCAGCGTCTGATATAAATGGTGCAGGAATACCTAGGGGCAAGGTCAGACTTGGACACCTTTCCCACCGAAAATCCTCTGGCTTACTGGGTCCTGAGGATGGATCACTGGCCAGAGCTTGCACAGTATGCAATTGAGCTACTGGCCTGTCCTGCATCCAGCGTTCTTTCCGAACGCACATTCAGTGCTGCTGGAGGATTTGTCACCGATCATAGGGTGCGCCTGTCCACCGACTCGGTTGATCGACTGACCTTCATAAAAATGAATCAGTCTTGGATCACCACCAGCTACCAGACACCTGAAGCGGATATAACGGAATAATTTATAATGTCACATCCCTTCAAGACTGCCTATGCTGATGCTGAGTGACTGTCCTGTTATGTTCACTGACTATCCTCTTCCTCCTCCTCAATGATCCATGCCACCACACCAGTGCCTAAGGCACAATTTTTCAGCCCCTGTATAACAGGGGCGTGTAATTACAATTTTTTAAAAAGATGCTTCGCAACAGGTGTGACTGCTGTGCTCAGAGTACAGTATCTGTGAGGGGTTGCAGTGTTGTGGCACCAGCACCAGTGCCTAAGGCACAATTTTTCAGCCCCTGTTGGGGCGTGTAATTACAATTTTTAGGCAATGCTTTGCAACAGGTCTCATTGCTGTGCTCAGAGTACAGTATCTGTGAGGGGTTGCAGTGTTGTGGCACCAGCACCAGTGCCTAAGGCACAATTTTTCTGCCCCTGTATAACAGGGGCGTGTAATTACAATTTTTTAAAAAGATGCTTCGCAACAGGTGTGACTGCTGTGCTCAGAGTACAGTATCTGTGAGGGGTTGCAGTGTTGTGGCACCAGCACCAGTGCCTAAGGCACAATTTTTCAGCCCCTGTTGGGGCGTGTAATTACAATTTTTAGGCAATGCTTTGCAACAGGTCTCATTGCTGTGCTCAGAGTACAGTATCTGTGAGGGGTTGCAGTGTTGTGGCACCAGCACCAGTGCCTAAGGCACAATTTTTCAGCCCCTGTATAACAGGGGCGTGTAATTACAATTTTTTAAAAAGATGCTTCGCAACAGGTGTGACTGCTGTGCTCCGAGTACAGTATCTGTGAGGGGTTGCAGTGTTGTGGCACCAGCACCAGTGCCTAAGGCACAATTTTTCAGCCCCTGTTGGGGCGTGTAATTACAATTTTTAGGCAATGCTTTGCAACAGGTCTCATTGCTGTGCTCAGAGTACAGTATCTGTGAGGGGTTGCAGTGTTGTGGCACCAGCACCAGTGCCTAAGGCACAATTTTTCAGCCCCTGTATAACAGGGGCGTGTAATTAAAATTTTTTAAAAAGATGCTTCGCAACAGGTGTGACTGCTGTGCTCAGAGTACAGTATCTGTGAGGGGTTGCAGTGTTGTGGCACCAGCACCAGTGCCTAAGGCACAATTTTTCAGCCCCTGTTGGGGCGTGTAATTACAATTTTTAGGCAATGCTTTGCAACAGGTCTCATTGCTGTGCTCAGAGTACAGTATCTGTGAGGGGTTGCAGTGTTGTGGCACCAGCACCAGTGCCTAAGGCACAATTTTTCAGCCCCTGTATAACAGGGGCGTGTAATTACAATTTTTTAAAAAGATGCTTCGCAACAGGTGTGACTGCTGTGCTCCAAGTACAGTATCTGTGAGGGGTTGCAGTGTTGTGGCACCAGCACCAATGCCTAAGGCACAATTTTTCAGCCCCTGTTTAACAGGGGCGTGTAATTACAAATCTTGATCTAATAGTTCACAGCAGGGCCCATTCCTGCGCCCACCAAGAGTAACTATGAGGGCCTACAGTCTTGTGGCAACACCGTCCACCACCACCACCACCACCAAAGGCCCAATTTTTCTGCCCTGTTCAACAGGTGCATGCAATTACAAATCTTGATCTAATAACTCACAGCAGGGCCCATTCCTGCACCCACCAAGAGTAACTGTGAGGGCTTACAGTCTTGTGGCAACACCGTCCACCACCACCACCACCACCACCAAAGGCCCAATTTTTCTGCCCGGTTCAACAGGTGCATGCAAGTACAAATCTTGATCTATTAACTCACAGCAGGGCCCATTCCTGTGCCCACCAGTCTTGTGGCTACACCAATATCTAATAGGGCAAATTTCTGCAGAGTATATACGGCAGGCCCCTACTTTCAAACATCCAACTTACAAACGACTCCTACTTGCAAACGGCAAGAGAAAACAGGAAGTGAGAGGAAATCTACCCCTAGGAAGGAAAATTCTATCCTGTTAGATTTAATTTGGGAAAAAGGTATCTCCTCTCTACTGATGCTTTATCACCAATCCTTGTTTCAATTAAAACCCCACTTTTCCAAAAACATTTGTCATTGGGACGGAAAGTGAGGTGACATGTTCTGAACAGATGTGCAAAGACAGCAAATGTTACAGGGGTGATAACCCCTCCCTATGTTCTCCAAAAAGCTTAAAAATTGATTTTTTTGGGATGTAGCTACACTTCATAATGTACCTGTTCAGATTCTACTTAAGAACAAACCTACAGTCCATGTCTTGTTTGCACCACCTATATACTGCTGTTCAGAGTATATAGGGTTGTAGGTATAGGGTTTTATTTTGGGTGCGGGGTCCCCCTTAGTATCCATACAAGACCCAAAGGGGCTGGGGTGGGGGGGGGGGGGGGTGATGGGGTAGCCATGCCATTTTTCTCAAGGATTTTCAGCCATATGGCGGCCAGGACAAGACATGACATTAAAGCCGCAAGTGGTTTTAAATGGCTTCTTTTTTTCCTTTACAAATGTCATTTTGTGCAAGGACAGTTCTAAACACGGGAAACACATGCCACTTCACAGGCATACTTTAGACACCCCCCAGGTACCGTATTTAAAGGAAAATTTCACTTTTTTTTTTTTCACTTTATGCATCATTAAAATGACTGCTCCCGAAAAACCTTTAGTTTTTAAAATTTCTTTTTGCATTGATATATGTCCCCTGGGGCAGGACCCGGGTCCCCAAACCTGTTTTATAACATTAACATGCATATTGGCCGTTGTAATTAGCAATTTTGATTTCGAACGTTCGCGTCCATTATAACGAATAGGGTTCGAAAATTCGCGCAAACTTTCGGTCCGTTCGAAGGTTCTGGTGCGAACCGAACCCGGGGGTGTTCGGCTCATCCCTAGTAGTTGGGAGTAGAGGAACTACTGCAAACAGCATATAAAATTAACCATAAGTATATACTGTAGATGCAGACCAGTATGGAAATAATATGAGCTCTATAGAAAAAAAGATTAACAATAGTACATACATTCAATGTACAAACAGGTATTATTAGCAAAGGGTCCAACAAGAGTCCTGGTAGAATTGTGCACATATACTCAATATATATGTGCACACCTATCAGACTTTGAAATGTGACTGTGTTTATTTAACTGCTGTGTCTGCATTCACTTCCATAGGCTGCCTGCATGTGCCAGTGCCCAGGTGAATGAGACCAAACCTCTTGTGTAAAAAACATATAGTGCTGAAATACTTACCATGTTTGCTGTGTCCTTTTCCCTCCAAGCCTGCCATTACTTTGCATTTCAAAATACTCTCTCCTCTCAGTTTTTAGCTGGCTACACTGCCTTACAGCATCTCTCAAAGAGCTCCACGGTAGCCACCCTTTCATTCAACTTGCATGAAACTTGCACACTTTCATGCAACATGCTGGGACTACTGCCAAATTTACCTACTGTATATACGCCAACACATACAGACAACCTGGAAACCTAGGCCTGCAAGCCACTCCACTGACTCTCCTTCTCAACCTTTTCCCAGTCAAGGCATCCTAAAAAAGTATTTTTAGTCTTGAGGCAACCCAGTCTAAGGACAGGTATACATTACTACCTGTCACGGTACACACCCAAAATCATGCATTTTCCATACGTGCAGACTAATGCGCTGCTCTTTAACAGATGCACAGGGGTGCCATTACTTCTTAATGGTACCCCCATGCATTGGCAGATGCAGTCTATTTTTAGTGTGGAGCAATTTTAACAAAAGGGTGGTGGACTCCTTTACCTATGTTTCTGTGTGTAGGGAAGCTATTTGAGAGAACTGGGCTACCCTACATGCAGCACAAAGCCACACAGATGTAAACCAAGGGCTCATTCACACGATGCTTGGGGCATGTAAAACCACACAGTTGGTCCATTTTTACTATTCCCCAGATGCTCCCCCTTTTGCTGCAGAGGCACCATCCATGGGTGTACACATGCTGTGGCCACAGATGGAATATACCACCAGGTGAATGAGGCTGTGCTGCAACTTCCTGCAGCTCTGTACCTTGTGCGCTGATGTGGTGATGCTGCAGTTAGGGGATTAAAACAGGCGATAAATAGGCAACATATCGCCTCTTCAGGAGCAGTCCTAAAAAATGCAGTTCTGATCATACAGGTTTTGTAGAAAGAATTAGAAGTATCATACATACACATACACACACACATACTTATATAAATACATATATACACACATATAGAGAACAGGGACACGCAGAGAGCGCAAACACACACTCGGGAAGACACCTCCCTTGCTTTCACGTCCCTAAGTGCATTCACAGTCTGACTGAGCTCCCGCTTGGCTGAGGAGCAGGAGCTAGTTCTCAATGCCTTTCTCTACCAGGATGCTGCGGAACCCCTGACATCCTTAGACGGCATCCCAGTAGAGAAAGGCTGCTCTAAGGGAATATATTAACAGTAGACATGTGCGATTAGTTTCGTACGAATCGAAAATTCGTACAAATTTTTCGAAATTCGTACATTTGTACGAATCCGAATTACAAATTTTTTCGAATACGAATTCTGTACGAAATACGAAATTTCGAAAAATTCGTACGAAATTTCGTATCCAAATTATCCGAATCCAAACTACCAAATAAGACATGAAAATTCGACAAAGCGATAGGTAAATATTTTTTGGTCGAATGTGACTAACCTTAACTCTATTAGTCCAAGATTATTCTACATAGAGAGAAAAGATTCGACATTATAGAGAGAAAAGATTCGACATAGAGAGAAAAGATTCGACATTATAGAGAGAAAAGATTCGACATTATAGAGAGAAAAGATTTGACATTATAGAGAGAAAAGATTCGACATTATAGAGAGAAAAGATTGCTGGAATTGGGTGGGGGAAGTACATTTCCGGTCGAATCATTCGTTCGTTCCGATTCGACATTATAGAGAGAAAAGATTTGACATTATAGAGAGAAAAGATTGCTGCTGGAATTGGGTGGGGGAAGTACATTTCCGGTCGAATCATTCGTTCGTTCCGGTCGAATCGTTCGTTATACGTGTCGTACGAAATTTGTATTTCGTACGAATCCGAATTGAATTCCGTACACGAATTACAAATTACGATTTTTTTTTAATACAAAACGGAACGGAACGAAACAAATTTTTCAACGGCTCCCATGTCTAATTAACAGTGGATCCCAAGACAGTGCTCTCTTATCATGAGGCCTTTGCGTCATAGGTAGGGATGAGCGGAACACCCCCCGGTTCGGTTCGCACCAGAACCTGAGAACAGACCTAAAGTTTGCGCGAACTTTAGAACCCTATTAAATACAATGAACTCGAACGTTCGAAATCAAAAGTGCTAATTATCAAGGCTAAAATGCAAGTTATTGTCCTAAAAAGAGTTTGGGGACCCGGGTCCTGCCCCAGGGGACATGTATCAATGCAAAAAAAAGTTTTAAAAACTGACGTTTTTTCGGGAGCAGTGATTTTAATAATGCTTAAAGTGAAACAATAAAAGTGAAATATTCCTTTAGGCTCCATGTACACAGAAGCTCAAAAAAGGTTGTTTTTAAAGCAGCAGAAAAAGCTAGCTTTTATCAGCGTTTTTTTACTAGCTTTTATTAGCGTTTTTCAGTGTAGCTTTTTTTTCTTTTTTTTTTTTTTTTTTCTTTCAATGGACCAAAAAACGCTAAAAAACGCTTGCGGCCAGCGTTTATGAGCGTTTTTCTGCATTTTCTGCCGAAAAAGGGCACTTTGAACGCAAATTTCTTGCGTTCAGAAAAAAGCCCATTAACTCCACTGCTCATTAAAGCTAAAAAACGTTTGTTGTGCGGCGGTGGGAGATGACGGTGTGAGCGTGTGAACGTGAACGTGTGAGTGCGGGTTCTACACACACTCGCAATTCTCTCAGCATGAGACGCCACCAGCGATGCTCCAAGTGCACTCAGGGTGTGACATCGGCTTTACCATTCATGGAAACGAACGGGCCATAATCAAACTGCTAAACAGCCCGCCGGATAGCCGCTCCACTGCCGTATTGCTTAATTTCTCTACCTCATTGTCTTACGGCAACTTGAGCCCAGACACCTCCGCCTCCGACATTCGGGGAATGGCAGGAAGCAACGGTAGCAGCGGAGCAACGGAGAGTCGGAGATAAGGCAGGGAAGCCTTCACCGTGTATTGTAGCGTGAGACGCAAGGTCAGCAGCAAATTCAAACGAACTGACTCAGCGGAACAGCTGATGGCCAGATCTAATGCCGGGCGGAATAAGGTAAAAAACAGCCGGGTAATAGCAAGGCAACAGTGATGGGACAGTGCTGGGAGGTGGGAGACAAAACAATTAGCGGACTGTGAACACTCAATATTTAAAATGCCCTCCCAGTGTCCCCCCAATGCTTAATGCTCAGTGCTTATAATATAGTGCTTATAATATAATATAGACAGCACCTCGCCTACGGAGCTCCTGGACCCCCCCCCCCTGCACACCCAAGCCATACATAGCAATATAGACTCTGTCTCCCCCTCTCAGAGGCCCGCTACCTCTTTGGCCGATCTGATACTAGACTTTGCCCCTCTTCTTTGGATAAGCCTCTGCCGGTCCCCCTGAACCCCCTGCTCCCTATACCAGCCAATGATATAAATGCACATCAAGTTGAGGAGAGGGAGAAAAGGAAGGAAGAGAGGGGACGGCAAAAAGAAAGTCAGGTCTCCCTGTCCTCACATAGGTCCACGGCTATCCCTTCACCCAGTGTACAAGTCAACAGGAGGAGGGAGAATAGGAAAAGAAGATAAAGAAGAAATAATACAGAGGCACATACATCATCAATTCAACACCTGACACCATTACAGAGAAGGGGAGAAAGGGAGAAAACATATATAAACTTGACCCCTCCGTTAAAATCAGGAAACAGAGTGGAGCCTGAATGGCACCCGGCAGAACCGGTAAAACCAGGGGTAAAACGCAGATGGTTACCCCATGCTCCTCCCCTATAGCAAAAATAATAAAAGGAACTGCAAAACTAGCAGAAAAAACCCCGCCAAAATCCTCCAAAGCTACTGAGATACTGGCTGTAACCCAGAGTACAATGGCAGCAGAACAACCCACCTTTGTTAAAGACATTATGGAGGCTATAAAAAAAAGCAGTGAGACACTCAAGCCTCGTACACACGACCAAGTTTCTCGTCCAAAACCGGCAAGAAAAGTGGCGCGTGAGCTCTTTTGTCGAGAAAACCGTTCGTGTGTATGGTTTTACGACAAGAAAATTGCCGTGAATCTCGACGAGAAAATAGAGAACCTGCTCTCTATTTTCTCGTCAGGATTCCAGATTTCCTCGTTGTGTTTCTCGTCGGCCTGTTTTGTGACGAGAAAATGGTTCGTGTGTATGCTTTTACGACTCTTCCAAAAGCGCGCATGCTCAGAAGCAACTATGAGACGGGAGTGCATCTTCTGGTAAAACAAGCCTTCGTAATGGAGATAGCACATTCGTCACGCTCCAAATTTTTGCATCGTTTAAATGTTGTGCATTGAAATCTTCGTTAGAATGTTACATTAATCCAAATGAATGAACTTCTTTTGCTGCTGATATTCACACAGAGTTATGACTATCTTTTTTTAACCTTTTTCATGCTGCTCTTAAGAAGATTTATGTGTATTATATCGTGCAAGTTTTTAGGAATATTAAAAAAATTGATATTTTTCTAACTGATGTTAATTGTAATTTCGCAATGTTTTGATAGTGATCTCCCATTGAAACTTTTAATATATTCTATTTAAATTTTACACCCTTTTTTGGGAAATACGATTTAGTTATTTTTTTGGGGGGTTGTTATCTGTCCCTTTTTTTGTCAGTCAAATGTATCTGCTTACTCCAAAGCTAGATTTTACATTTTTACAAATACACATAGTCAAGTATGAACTTAAAGAAAAATAAAATTTATTCATGTTTGAACTAAAATAAAGAGAAGGCAGCGCTGGAGAAGCTGCTGCCATTTGTGCATCCCAGGGACCCCAGAGCACACAGCAACCCTGTGTGGACACTAAAATTGGGAGCTTGAGAAGGCCAACATTTCTGAACACAATCTGATGCTGGCCTCCCAGAGGTCAGGAACAGCAGCAGGTGATATATATGTCCCAAGTGTGTGGTACTACAACAGGCTGCCTTCTGTCCGACCACAATGAAGCAAGGCCATCACTTCCTCGTCTTCCTGGCAACCTTCCCTGCAACCTTCCTTCTTCATTTGGCTGGAGGCTGGGCCACTGGAGGGGTACTCCTGTCAGGAGGAGGAGGAGGTGGAGGAGAAGGGGGTGGGGCGGAAGAACAAGGTGGAGGTGAAGGAGAAGGGGGTGGGGCAGAAGAAGAATGTGGAGGTGGAGGAGGAGGTTGAGGTTGGGACAGTTGTGCCACCTCACAAATAGCTGTATTGGGGGTAATTTTTTCCATCACCCCCTTGTTGAGCAAGGTGATGAGCAGGGGCTCGCATAGGAGGCATTGCTCCATGCTCATCACCTTGAACTTTGCCTCCACTAGGCCGGCAATGGCCTCTTCAGGGGATGTGGGCTCTTTGAGGGTGGCATGGGCCTCTTTAATAAGGGCCATTGCTGCCTCACTGGTGGTCCTGTCCCTCCTGCCTCTTTTGGGAAGCCGGATGGGAGGCACCTGGGATCTGGTGCTTCTCCTTTGCCCTGCCACCTCCTGGCTGCCACTGGGCCCTGCCACCTCCTGGCTGCCACTGGGCCCTGCCACCTCCTGTCTGCCACTGGGCCCTTCCTCCTCCTGCCTGACAGTTTCCAGACCCTCCTCCTGGCTGATTTCATCCTGTGTATGAAAAAGGGACATAGTTTAATATGTTGGTTTAATCTTTGCATCAAACTTTATAAACATGATTGAAGCAATTAGAATGTATATCCAGAAATCATTTTTTCTAATTTACACCTACATCAGATTGACTATTTAGCACCCAATTAAGTGCAGACTAATGTCTAGAGATCTTGATTTCACTTGTGGAACCCAAAATATTGTATGTTTCTCATCTTGACATATTTGTCAAACATTAATTTTATCACAATGCAATTTCATTTAATACTATACCTGGCTCCAGATGGCCAAATCAGGATCATCCAGGATGGCTGCCTCCTCTTGCTCCAGAGAAGGCTCAGGTTGGCTGCAGGGAAGTCTGGGGGGAAGAGTGGAGAGTGATGGCCTTGCCTCAATGTGGTCATCCAGGAAGGACATCCTGCTGTAGTACCACAAAATCGGGACATACACATCACCTGCTGCTGCTCCTGACCTCTGAGAAGCCAGGACCTTAGAGCGTTCAGTCCTGTAGGTGCCTCTCAAGCTCCCAATTTTAGTGTCTACTTGTTTTGCTGTGGCTGTGGGCACCTTGGTCTGCACAAATGGGAGCAGCTTCTCCAGCGCTGCTTTTCTCACCCCTCTTTTTTTGTGGATGGGGTTTTTCGTCTCCCACAGAGCCGGCAGCTCCCTTACCCGGTCAATAAATTCCGCCAGGAACTCTTTGTCGGTAATAAAGACATTCATATTGTATCTGCAAGTTAAATAAATAATATATAACTAATGTGAGGCAAACAGTCTAACCTCCTTAACATCGTAGTCACCATATATATCCTACAACATTCTCAAGACAGTATAGGCCAACAATTTGGCACAGTCTCAAAATCACATACCTTCGTTCGCACGTCCGTCACTTGAACTCCTCTCTCCGCACACCGAACGTACTATAGTCACATGTGTGTTTGCTATATACACACCACGCATGCGTCAAAATACGAACACGTCGCTCCGCACACGTCGCCCGCCCATGACGTTCTAACTAACATCTTTTCCCCGCCCCTTCTCTTTCGGCGCGCAGACAGATATGGCGGAGTTACAGCAGGTGTCTGATAATTCCGCAACTAACGAGGAGGAGACAAGCCCGGAGACCGAGGAAACGTCACGATCAAGGAGGAGATTCAAGGCATCTAATATGTCTTTTGCGGAGATGGCGGAGATGGTGGACATCTTGCTCAAGTCTGATTATGACGCAAAGCATGGGCCGTATAGCAAACCAAATAGAAGGAAGGCCAAAATCCTCACTAAAGTCGTGAAGAGTCTGAAGACGAATTTCGGGGTGAAACGCTCAAATGAGCAGCTCAGAAAGAGGTGGTCAGACCTCAAACTGAGGGAGCCAGAGCAGTTAAGGAGCATTAAGAGAATGCTCGCAAAAAGTAAGTAAAATGTACACTTTTCTGCTATTAATCCTTTTCTAAACTGACATGTTGCTGGTTTTGTTTTTTTTTTCTTATTGGACTTCCTTCCAAAATTTAATATTTTGAACTTGGTTGGGCACAGTAATCGTTCGGTACGTTACAGACACTTCGTTCGGCCACTATCCGCTGTTTTGGCTTATTTTACAGCCACAAAAGTAATTAGACATCTGCCATTTTTTGGGAAATTTGGGGCACAAATTTTTAGGCTAGATGATGTGTTTGAAAAGAGAATGAAATGCAAACTGTAAACTGTGTAAAGGAGAGGACACTCAGCAGCTGCTTCCACATCTGTACTCTGGAGCACTATAGTGTGGGCCACCAGACCCGCCTTTTTTGGGTGTCCCACACAGGTGCATCAGAGAATTTTTGTGTTGCCTACATGTCTAAAAAATGACAGACAAAGGTGAATACTAAACATATTCTTGGTCAGAAATAATGCATTCATCTTTAACTTCCGGCCAAACACACACTTGTACCCCACTTCCAAGCAATTTAGCCTGTTTTTTATTTTACATAGAGAATTTCTGTGTGATAACTCTACCTTTTGTTTGATTCTCATAGGGGAGAGAAGACCGGGAGGAGGACACTCCAGGGAGCACAGGAACCCCACAGCTTCACAACAACCCCAAACTCCAAAAGACCAACAACCTAAAGATGTGGAGGAAGTTGAGGTGGAGGAAGGAGAATAGGGATGAGCTTCGAGTTCGAGTCGAACTCATGTTCGACTCGAACATTGCCTGTTCGCCCGTTCGCCGAACAGCGAACAAATTGGGGTGTTCGCGGCAAATTCGAAAAATCTATGGGAGAAATCTAAAGTGCTAATTATAAAGGCTTATATGCAAGTTATTGTCCTAAAAAGTGTTTGGGGACCTGGGTCCTGCCCCAGGGGACATGTATCAATGCAAAAAGAAGTTTTAAAAACGGCCGTTTTTTCGGGAGCAGTGATTTTAATAATGCTTAAAATGAAAAAATAAAAGTGAAATATTCCTTTAAATTTCGTACCTGGGGGGTGTGTATGATATGCATGTAAAGTGGCGCATGTTTCCCATGATTAGAACTGTCCCTGCAAAAAATTTCATTTTTGAAAGAAAAAAAGTCATTTAAAACTCACTCGCGGCTATTAATGAATTGTCGGCTCCCGGCAATACATACAAAAGTCATTGATAAAAAAAAAAAAAAAAAGCGTGGGGGTTCCCCAGAATTCAATTACCAGGCCCTTCAGGTCTGGAATGGATATTAAGGGGAACCCCGCCGCAAATTTAAAAAAAAATTGACGTGGGGTTCCCCCAAATATCCATTCCAGGCCCTTCAGATCTGGCATGGATTTTAAGGGGAACTCCATCCCAAATTTTTTTAAAAATGGCGTGGAGTCCCCCTAAAAATCCATACCAGACCCCTTATCCGAGCACGCAACCTGGCCGGCCGCAGGGGAAAAGGGGGGGACGAGAGAGCGGCCCCCCCTCCCTCCTGAACCGTACCAGGCCACATGCCCTCAACATGGGGAGGATGTCCCCATGTTGATGGGGACCAGGGCCTCATCCCCACAACCCTTGCCCGGTGGTTGTGGGGGTCTGTGGGCGGGGGGCTTATCGGAATCTGGAAGACCCCTTTAACAAAGGGGACCCCCAGATCCCGGCCCCCCCATGTGAATTGGTAAGGGGTACATTGTACCCCTACCATTTCACGAAGAAAGCGTAAAAAAATGTTTAAAAAAACACACAAACACCTTGAAAAAGTAATTTATTTAAAAAAATAAAAAAAAACATTCCAGCGGTGAAATCCAGTGTCCCGCGGCGATCCCGATGTCCAGCGCTGTCCTTCATTGGTTGTGCCTGAGCGGACCTGATGGGGAACTCCCTCTCAGTATTTTAAATGAATAGACCCGCCCCTTCTAAAGTTCCCCATCAGGTCCGCTCAGCGGACCAGATGCGGAACATGAGAAGGGGCAGGTCTATACATGTATTACCAAAGTGAGAGCAGTTCCCCATCAGGTCCGCCCCCTCGGTATGTCGGACCCGCCTACGTCATTGGCTTGAGCGGGGAACTTCCTTCACTGTGTAATTTAAATTTACATAGTGAAGGAAGTTCCCCGCTCAAGCCAATGACGTAGGCGGGTCCGACATACCGAGGGGGCGGACCTGATGGGGAACTGCTCTCACTTTGGTAATACATGTATAGACCCGCCCCTTCTCATGTTCCGCATCTGGTCCACTGAGCGGACCTGTTGGGGAACTTTAGAAGGGGCGGGTCTATACATTTAAAACACTGAGAGGGAGTTCCCCATCAGGTCCGCTCAGGCACAACCAATGAAGGACAGCGCTGGACATCGGGATCGCCGCGGGACACTGGATTTCACCGCTGGAATGTTTTTTTTTTTTTAAATAAAGGACTTTTTCAAGGTGTTTGTGTGTTTTTTTTAAACATTTTTTTACGCTTTCTTCGTGAAATGGTAGGGGTACAATGTACCCCTTACCAATTCACATAGGTGGGGGCCGGGATCTGGGGGTCCCCTTTGTTAAAGGGGTCTTCCAGATTCCGATAAGCCCCCCGCCCGCAGACCCCCACAACCACGGGGCAAGGGTTGTGGGGATGAGGCCCTTGTCCCCATCAACATGGGGACTTCCTCCCCATGTTGAGGGCATGTGGCCTGGTACGGTTCAGGAGGGAGGGGGGGCCGCTCTCTCGTCCCCCCCTTTTCCCCTGCGGCCGGCCAGGTTGCGTGCTCGGATAAGGGGTCTGGTATGGATTTTTAGGGGGACTCCACGCCATTTTTTTTTACATTTGGGGTGGAGTTCCTCTTAAAATCCATGCCAGATCTGAAGGGCCTGGAATGGATATTTGGGGGAACCCCACGTCAATTTTTTTTTTAATTTGCGGCGGGGTTCCCCTTAATATCCATTCCAGACCTGAAGGGCCTGGTAATTGAATTCTGGGGAACCCCCACGCTTTTTTTTTTTTTTTTTATCAATGACTTTTGAATGTATTGCCGGGAGCCGACAATTCATTAATAGCCACGAGTGAGTTTTAAATGACTTTTTTTCTTTCAAAAATGACATTTTTTGCAGGGACAGTTCTAAGCACGGGAAACATGCGCCACTTCACATGCATATCATACACACCCCCCAGGTACGAAATTTAAAGGAATATTTCACTTTTATTTTTTCATTTTAAGCATTATTAAAATCACTGCTCCCGAAAAAACGGCCGTTTTTTAAAAAAAATTTGCATTGATACATGTCCCCTGGGGCAGGACCCAGGTCCCCAAACACTTTTTAGGACAATAACTTGCATATTAGCCTTTATAATTAACACTTTAGATTTCGAACGTTCGAGTCCATTGTATTTAATAGGGTTCTAAAGTTCACACGAACATTTTGTCTGTTCGCAGGTTCTGGTGCGAACCGAACAGGGGGGTGTTCGGCTCATCCCTGAAGGAGAAGTGCAGGAAGGAGAGGTGGATGACGTTGTGGAACTGGTCACCACAACAGGTCAGTATCTGACACCACAGCTTCAGGTAAGAGAGGTAGGCCTGCAGAGTTATAATACCTTTTTATTTTGTTTTTAGGGGATGTGAATGTTGGGGTGAAGGATAGTACAGGTTTCTCTGCTGACAGTGCCCTCCGCCTCATCCAGCAAGTGATGGAATGTAGCACGGAACTGGACAAAATTAAAGAAAGAATTCATGTGATGGATCAAACATTTAAAGACATTCTCGATGTTTTGGGGAGAATTTAATAAGGCATCCAAACCCCCTTTTTTTCATGTTTGTTCTTCCACTTTTTAAAAACTTTTTGACAATCAAACCAGCCAAAAATGGAATCTGCACACAGTGTGTCAACATGTGCTATCTGCAATCAGGGGATATCCATGTACGTCTTTTGGGGGTGCAACCCCTTCCTTGTATCTAAAGTAGGTGAACTGAGGAAGGGGTTGCACCCCCAAAACACGTCCATTGATCACCCCTGATGGCAGACAGCACATGTTGACAATAGGGATCAGGAGTCTAAAATCCCTATAGGAAAATAATCCCAATTGTGTGCATATTCAATTTTTGGCTGGGCAAGGGGTGGCAGGACCCCATATTAGGACGGGCACATAGAGACATATAGTTTGTGTAAGTGAATGTCTCAGATTGCTCCGAGGTATCCAATTTTGTAATTTTTGGAATGCAACTGTTGTTTTTGTATTTTCCTAAGAAAACAATTGCCGGTTTGTGGCCAGGCAAACAAAAAATGTAAAATAAAAAAAAAAGGTGTGTGAATTTGCACATAGTAAAATATTTGAACACAAACAACGTGTAGCTTCTTTTTCTAATACGCTCTAACCTTATTTGGTTATTTTTTAAAGGTTACATAGTGAAATGGTTGGTATTTACTAAAGGAAAATACACTTGGCACTACAAATGCACTAAGACAAACTAGGAGACAGGAAACCAACAAAAGTTAGAAGTTTAAACCAGATTTTTATTTTGATCGTTAGACAGAAATCTTTAGCCATAGCCTGGCATAGGAATTGCCCCCCTACCCGTGAAATAGTCCATGTATTTGTCCCGAACCTCACGGACATTTTGGGGGGGCAAGCCAGCACGGGCAGATTCCAGGCCCGGCAGGGGATTATCAGGGGAAAGTCCAGCCTCAGGCAAAACTGAGGCCATATAGGAATTAGGTTTGCGGCAAAGAAAATTGTGTAGCACACAGCAGCATAATACTACATAGTTTATTTTGTAGTCCGCCAAGTGTATTGAAGTCATAAAAAGGCGGAATTGAACACCCTCTTCTCTGGGGTCAGGGTCCTCTGAGGAAATGAAAAAATGAGGGGTGTAGTGGTGGCGCTGCTCTTACGTAAAACCAATCTGCTGGGAGCCAGATATTGGTAATAATAGGTCTACAAATGAGAAACACAAAGGGGGTTCTCTCTGATATAATCAGAAACTAAGTTGAGTGGGACCACACATAGAATGTAAAAATCAAATAAATAAATGAAATAAGTAAATAAATTGGGGTGTCTCTGCCAGGTGTTTACTTAGCCTTAGCAATAGCCTTCAGAAGGTGATAGTGATGATGGACGTAAAGTGAGTGAAGGATTTAGTTGGAATACATTAATTAATTGAAATAAATAAGTAATATGAATTTTCCAATTCCGGCTCGGCCGGGTGTTTGCTAGCAGAGGATTAGCTATTGGAAGTGATGTGAAGTAAATTGATGCTACCAATGTAGTGCTGTAAGAGATGCAGTGTAAACAAAATAAAAAACAATGAATTACAATGGATTGGGATGTTGTCTCGGCCGGGTGTTTACTAAACCCAACTGGAATTGTACTCGGTCCCAAACAGTTAGAAAAAAGTGTTTACGTGATCCGTAATACACTCTGACAATGTACATCAAATAAAAGTCCAAAGTGCAGCGCTTAGTGAAAATCAATCTCCTGGTGTGAAATCGGCAAACAAGATGACTGTAGAAAACTGATAGGAACCACCACCAGAACTTTAAGTGTGCAATCGTAAAAAGCACACCACTAGAGTTGAGCGGGTAGCTGGATATTCGGGTCCGGCGGGTTCGGCCGAACTTCGGAAAAAAGTTTGGATTCGGGACCGAACTTTAACCCGAACCCGGACCCGGACCCCATTGAAGTCAATGGGGACCCGGACTTCTGACGACTAAAAAGGCTCTAAAAAAGTAATGGAAAGGGCTAGAGGGCTGCAAATGGCAGTAAAATGTTGTTAAGAACATGGCAAGTGCTCTGCAAACAAATGTGGATAGGAAATAACTTAAAAGAACATAAAAAAAATTAAAAAATAAAAAAATATGCTGGAGGCCCCCTTTTCAGCAGAAGAGGTACAGGAAGTCATTAAGAACCTCAGAAACTCAACGGCACGATGCCACACATATGGTGGGAATGCCCCAGAATACGCCCTTTCTGGAATAAATTATTTAATTTAATGGATAAGCTAGTGGGAAAATAAAATACTTTGAAATAAAAATGTAGCGGGGTGCTAAATTTAAGGAAAGTGTTTGAGTGGTAAATAGGCTCAAATACCCTAATTCTGTAGGATTCATGGACCATTTTGTCCTCGGGGGACAGTATTGGTGTGCAGTTCCCTGCGGCCTACAGGTGGCGCCTTTTGGCAGTAGTACAGCGGGGCGGGGAACCTGCTGTGCATGCCGGGAGAGCATATAAAAGGGGCAGACCTTTGGCCTGGGGGCTGATGTCCAGTGGGGTCCGCGCCCAGGTGCCTTCGGCCTGGGTGCATGTGTTCCTGTTCCATCTCGGGCACCTTTAGCCCGGGGTGAGGTACTATCCTGGAGTTCTTGCTGCCCTGGGTATGGAGGCCTAGGGGCGGGAGTAAAGCCTGGAGTCCAGAGCCGCCTCGTGTAGGGGACCCTGTTCCAGGGAAGGGAGGATCATTCTGATGGACCGATGCGGGAGTCACGGTGAAGGAATGGTCTGTTGACTCCCTGGAGAGATGTCTTCCCCTTGATATGGGCTAGGTTCGTAGAAGGAGAAGCTCAAGGTCACCTTGACTGTATCAGAGGCCTTATTCAACCGGCCTGTGGCAGGGGCCTTATACACCCTGGTCTGTGGCTGAGACCAAAGTTCTCCAGGCCCGTGGCAGGGGCCTTGTACACCCGGTCTGTGGCAGAGACCAACCTCAATGTCTGTGGCAGAGACCGTGCGCCAAAAACTGTTTGAGAAACCTAAGCAGTGAAGTGAATGTGCTACGTTTGTGCCTGGACCTCCTCCACACCTTAAGCTGTCCTGTTTCTTTGCTCTAACCTTTTCTATCTGAGTACAGTTTATTTTGCCATGAGAGAATAAGAGTTGGAGTTTCAGCTGGTGTGGACATTGACTTTACTGGCAATTAAAGGACTTGCCTCTACCTACAGTAGAGGTGAGAATCATCCTCTGGAGGAGTTTTGACTCCGGCTGTGGACACGGCCCGTCAAGTACACCGCTCAACCTCTTTATATAGGAGGATACGGGCTGGTAGTGCGGTGTGCCTTTCTCCCTCCTGCGAAGAGCCAACAACATAAAGGCAGGTAAGGGGGAAAGGATCTGTGCGCTACAAAAAAATAAAATAAAAATTTTAATCTTGGCCTAGCAGGACGAGGTCCATATGGAGTAGGAGGTTGAGGTGGCGGTGGATGTGGCTGTGTAGGTGGAAGCGGCGGTGGAGGAGGACGAGGTAGCCAACACTGGTTCAAAAATACAACAATGGCTGGGTAAGGCCGGTGATGTGTCGAATTCTGTCCCCTGTCGAATAGTGTCTGCCCTGTACTGCGCTTGCTGAGTATGTAGGACAAGGGGATTTCAAAAATCTCCCAAGACTAACGGCGCCTGCGTGTTGAGTTCAGGTGAAGGCCACACCATCCGTGGTTCAAGCCGAGCCAAGCAAGGCCGCGATCGAAGCGAGCCCGTGAGGGGCCCTGTTACTATGTGCTACCGTATGTCCTCTTGGATGGTGGGGCTTGAACCTGCACTCACAGCGCAGGCGCCGTTCATCTTCGGAGATTTTGTGAATCTCCTTGTCCTCTGTACTGCGCAAGCGCTGCGCCTGCGCAGTACGGGCCGGGCACAATCCGATGGCCGGACAGTTTTTGTCACAACACCGGTATACATGTCTATTCTGCACAAGGTACGGACAAGTCCTGTGGGATCCATGCCTGGTTCATTTTAATGAACGTGAGCTTGTCCACATTGGCTCTGGACAGGCGGCTGCGCTTGTCTGTGATAACGCCCCCTGCCGTGCTAAATACACGTTCAGATAATACACTGGCTGCAGGGCAGGCCAGCACCTCCAAGGCATAAAGGGCAAGCTCAGGCCATGTGCCCAATTTGGAGACCCAGAAGTTAAAGGGGGCAGACCCGTCATCCAGTACGTGTAGGCCTGTGGACACATACTGCTCAACCATGTTGGTGAAATGCTGCCTCCTGCTAAGACGTTCCATCTCAGCTGGTGGTGCTGGTTGTTGTGGCGTGCTGACAAAGCTTTTCCACATTTCGGCCATGCTAACCCTGCCTTCTGAGGTGCTGCCGGTGCCCCGGCTGCGTTGGCGACCTCTTCCTCCTCCTCTGCCTTCGCCTTGTGCTTCCACCGTACGCCCGCTGTCAGGTGGGAATGCCACCAGCAGCGCGTCTACCAGCGTGCGCTTGTACTCGCGCATCTTACGATCCCGCTCCAGTGAGGGAATTAAGGACGGTACGTTGTCCTTGTAACGGGGATCCAGCAGGGTGGCCACCCAGTAATCAGCACCAGTTAAAATGTGGGCAACTCGGCTGTCGTTGCGGAAACACTGCAGCATGTAATCGCTCATGTGTGCCAGGCTGCCCAGAGGCAAAGAAAAGCTGTCCTCTGTGGGAGGTGTATCGTCTGTGTCCTCTGTATCCCCCCAGCCACGCACCAGTAATGGCCACGAGCTGGTCTGAGTGCCACCCTGCTGTGAACATGGCTCCTCCTCCTCCTCCTCCTCCCCCATCTCCTCCTCCACCTCGTCATCCTCCAGAACTGTGCCCTTTCTGCCGGACAATTGTGTACCTGGCGTTTGTTGGTGCAGGAACCCACCCTCGTAGCCACTTGTGAAAGACTGCCCTGAAAGCCTTTGAAATGATCCCGCTTCCTCCTCCTCCTCCTCATCCTCCTGTGCCACATCCTCTTCCATCATCGCACAAAGCGTTTTTTCAAGGAGGCATAGAACTGGGATAGTAACGCTGAGAACGGCGTCATTGGCACTGGCCATGTTGGTGGAGTACTCGAAACAGCGCAACAAGGCACACAGGTCTCGCATGGAGGCCCAGTTATTGGTGGTGAAGTGGTGCTGTTCCGCAGAGCGACTCACGCGTGATTGCTGCAGCTGAAACTCCACTATTGCCTGCTGCTGCTCGCACAGTCTGGCCAGCATGTGCAAGGTGGAGTTCCACCTTGTGGGCACGTCACATATGAGGCGGTGAGCGGGAAGGCCGAAGTTACGCTGCAGCGCTGACAGGCGAGCAGCAGCAGGGTGAGAACGCCGAAAGTGCGCACAGACAGCCCGCACTTTCTGCAGCAGCTCTGGCATATTGGGGTAATTTTTAAGGAACCTCTGGACCACTAAGTTCAGCACATGCGCCAGGCAAGGGATGTGCGTCAAACCGGCTAGACCCAGAGCTGCTACGAGATTTCGCCCATTATCGCACACCACCAGGCCGGGCTTGAGGCTCACTGACAGCAACCACTCATCGGTCTGTTGTTCCATGTCCCTCCACAACTCCTGCGCGGTGTGGGGATTTTCCCCCAAACAGGAAAGTTTTAAAACTGCCTGCTGTCGTTTACCCCTGGCTGTGCTGAAGTTGGTGGTGAAGGTGTTACGCTGAATGGATGAGGAGGCGGTAGAGGATGAGGAAGCGGAGAAGGAGGAGTTAGCAACAGGAGGCAAACTGAAGCGCCCTGCAATCCTCGGTGGTGGAAGGACATGCGCCAAACCGCTATCTGCCTCAGGCCCAGCCGCCACTGCATTTACCCAGTGTGCTGTTAGGGAGATATAACGTCCCTGACCGTGCTTACTGGTCCACGCATCCGTAGTTAGGTGGACCTTGCCACAGATGGCGTTGCGCAGTGCACACCTGATTTTGTCCCCACCTGGTTGTGCAGGGAAGGGATGGCTCGCCTGGAAAAGTAGTGGCGGCTGGGCACGACGTACTGCGGGACAGCCAATGCCATCAGGCTTTTAAAACTCTGCGTCTCCACCAGACGGAATGACAGCATTTCAAAGGCCAGGAATTTTGAAATGCTGGCATTCAGGGCCAGGGATCGCGGGTGGCTAGGGGGGTACTTCCTCTTCCGCTCCAATGTTTGGGAGATAGAGAGCTGAACGCTTCCATGGGACATTGTGGAGATGGTTGGTGACCCAGGTGGTAGTGTTGCTGGCAGATCCTCTGTTTGCGGGGTGACAGGTGCCACTGTCACTACAGAGGTGGATGAAGAGGCCGAGACTGCAGCAGAAGAGGAAGCAGGAGGAGCCAGAGACCTTTCTTGGTTTTTGAGGTGCTTTGCACTTAGATGCCTGGTCATGCAGCTTGTGCTCAGGTTGAGAACGCTTATGCCTCGCTTCAGGCTCTGATTGCACAGCGTGCAAACCACTCGTGTCTTGTCATCAACACACTGTGTGAAGAACTGCCACGCTAGGGAAGTCCTTGGACCTGGCTTTGGTGTGCTCGGTCCCTTGCTGCGTTGGGCAGTAGCAGATGTACTGTCTAGGGGACGAATGCTCAGTTTTTGCACCCTGCTCCCTCTTCTGCTGTGCTGGTGGCTCTGTGCGACCACCGCCTCTTCCTCCGAACTACACTGGTCACCTGCATAACGTTGATTCCATGTGGGGTCGAGGACCTCATCGTCCTCCACATCATCTTCCACCCAGTCTTCACCCCTGCCCTCCATGTCTGTCTGCACAATTGCGAAAGCAGCAGCAGTTGGCACCTGTGTTTCGTCATCATCCGAGACGTGCTGCGATGGTCCTCCCATGTACCCATCATGAAACATAAGTGGTTGGGCATCGGTGCACTCAATCTCTTCCACTTCTGGGGCAGGGCTAGGTGGATGGCCCTGGGAAACCCTGCTAACAGAGTCATCGAAAAGCAGAAGAGACTGCTGCATGATTTGGGGCTCAGACTGCTTGGCTGATTTGCAAGGGGGTGAGGTGAAAGACTGATGGACATGGGCTTCAGGTGCCAACTCTGATCTTTCATCAGAAGAGTGGGTGGGAGACAATGTGAAGGAACCCGAGGCACTGTCAGCAACCCAATCTACTATCGCCTGTACTTGTCCTGGCCTAAACATTGGTACAGCCTCATTAGGCGCGACAAAATACCGCCGCAGGCTCGGTCGCCTACTCGCACCTGAGGAAGGTGTTTCACTTGTGCGTGTAGCTGGCACAGATCCACCACGTCCTCTCCCTGCAACAGGAGCTCCACCAGCAGCACCACGACCGGGGCCACCACGTCCCTTTGACCTTCCCCTCATATTTTCCAAATTTAGGATCTTGCCCTAAATGGCGTTTTTTGGAAGACCACAACACACCCACACTACGTAATGGCTGAAACGCACAGCTACAGAACTGCAGAAAATGCTATTCAAAAAAAAAAGGTTGTTTTTTTAGTATAGCACAGTACAAGGAAAATATATAGAAATTGTTTATTTCACACACCTCCAGATGTGTATTTCACACTGCAAAATATTTTCTGTGGCCCTAAATGGCGTTTTTTGCCAGACCACAACACACCCACAGCACGTAACCGCTGAATCGCACAGCTACAGAAAATGCTATTCAAAAAAAAAGGTTGTTTTTTTTAGTATAGCACTGTACAAGAAGAATATATAGAAATTGTTTATTTTACACACCTCCAGATGTGTATTTCACACTGCAAAATATTTTCTGTGGCCCTAAATGGCGTTTTTTGGAAGAGCAGAACACACCCACAGTATTTAACCACTGAATCGCACAGCTATAGAAGTGCAGAGAATGCTATTCAAAAAAAATGTTGTTTTTTTTAGTATAGCACTGTACAATATATAGAAATTGTTTATTTTACACACCTCCACATGTGTATTTCACACTGCAATTTATTTTCTGTGGCCCTAAATGGCGTTTTTTGGAAGAGCACAACAACCCCAACAGTATATAACCGCTGAATCGCACAGCTGCAGAGGCCAGAGAATGCTATTCAAAAATAATGTTGTTTTTTCACACACCTCCAGATGTGTATTTCACACTGCAAAATATTTTCTGTGGCCCTAAATGGCGTTTTTTGCAAGAGCACAACAACCCCAACAGTATATAACCGCTGAATCGCACAGCTGCAGAGGCCAGAGAATGCTATTCAAAAATAATGTTGTTTTTTCACACACCTCCAGATGTGTATTTCACACTGCAAAATATTTTCTGTGGCCCTAAATGGCGTTTTTTGGAAGAGCACAACACAACCACAGTATTTAACCACTGAATCGCACAGCTATAGAAGTGCAGAGAATGCTATTCAAAAAAAATGTTGTTTTTTTTAGTATAGCACTGTACAATATATAGAAATTGTTTATTTTACACACCTCCACATGTGTATTTCACACTGCAATTTATTTTCTGTGGCCCTAAATGGCGTTTTTTGGAAGAGCACAACACAACCACAGTATTTAACCACTGAATCGCACAGCTATAGAAGTGCAGAGAATGCTATTCAAAAAAAATGTTGTTTTTTTTAGTATAGCACTGTACAATATATAGAAATTGTTTATTTTACACACCTCCACATGTGTATTTCACACTGCAAAATATTTTCTGTGGCCCTAAATGGCGTTTTTTGGAAGAGCACAACACAACCATAGTATTTAACCACTGAATCGCACAGCTATAGAAGTGCAGAGAATGCTATTAAAAAAAAATGTTGTTTTTTTTAGTATAGCACTGTACAATATATAGAAATTGTTTATTTTACACACCTCCACATGTGTATTTCACACTGCAATTTATTTTCTGTGGCCCTAAATGGCGTTTTTTGGAAGAGCACAACAACCCCAACAGTATATAACCGCTGAATCGCACAGCTGCAGAGGCCAGAGAATGCTATTCAAAAATAATGTTGTTTTTTCACACACCTCCAGATGTGTATTTCACACTGCAAAATATTTTCTGTGGCCCTAAATGGCGTTTTTTGGAAGAGCACAACACAACCACAGTATTTAACCACTGAATCGCACAGCTATAGAAGTGCAGAGAATGCTATTCAAAAAAAATGTGTTTTTTTTTAGTATAGCACTGTACAATATATAGAAATTGTTTATTTTACACACCTCCACATGTGTATTTCACACTGCAATTTATTTTCTGTGGCCCTAAATGGCGTTTTTTGGAAGAGCACAACAACCCCAACAGTATATAACCGCTGAATCGCACAGCTGCAGAGGCCAGAGAATGCTTTTTAAAAATAATGTTGTTTTTTCACACACCTCCAGATGTGTATTTCACACTGCAAAATATTTTCTGTGGCCCTAAATGGCGTTTTTTGGAAGAGCACAACACAACCACAGTATTTAACCACTGAATCGCACAGCTATAGAAGTGCAGAGAATGCTATTCAAAAAAAATGTTGTTTTTTTTTAGTATAGCACTGTACAATATATAGAAATTGTTTATTTTACACACCTCCACATGTGTATTTCACACTGCAATTTATTTTCTGTGGCCCTAAATGGCGTTTTTTGGAAGAGCACAACAACCCCAACAGTATATAACCGCTGAATCGCACAGCTGCAGAGGCCAGAGAATGCTATTCAAAAATAATGTTGTTTTTTCACACACCTCCAGATGTGTATTTCACACTGCAAAATATTTTCTGTGGCCCTAAATGGCGTTTTTTGGAAGAGCACAACACAACCACAGTATTTAACCACTGAATCGCACAGCTATAGAAGTGCAGAGAATGCTATTCAAAAAAAATGTTTTTTTTTTTAGTATAGCACTGTACAATATATAGAAATTGTTTATTTTACACACCTCCACATGTGTATTTCACACTGCAAAATATTTTCTGTGGCCCTAAATGGCGTTTTTTGCAAGAGCACAACAACCCCAACAGTATATAACCGCTGAATCGCACAGCTGCAGAGGCCAGAGAATGCTTTTTAAAAATAATGTTGTTTTTTCACACACCTCCAGATGTGTATTTCACACTGCAAAATATTTTCTGTGGCCCTAAATGGCGTTTTTTGGAAGAGCACAACACAACCACAGTATTTAACCACTGAATCGCACAGTTATAGAAGTGCAGAGAATGCTATTCAAAAAAAATGTTGTTTTTTTTAGTATAGCACTGTACAATATATAGAAATTGTTTATTTTACACACCTCCACATGTGTATTTCACACTGCAATTTATTTTCTGTGGCCCTAAATGGCGTTTTTTGGAAGAGCACAACAACCCCAACAGTATATAACCGCTGAATCGCACAGCTGCAGAGGCCAGAGAATGCTATTCAAAAATAATGTTGTTTTTTCACACACCTCCAGATGTGTATTTCACACTGCAAAATATTTTCTGTGGCCCTAAATGGCGTTTTTTGGAAGAGCACAACACAACCACAGTATTTAACCACTGAATCGCACAGCTATAGAAGTGCAGAGAATGCTATTCAAAAAAAATGTTTTTTTTTTTAGTATAGCACTGTACAATATATAGAAATTGTTTATTTTACACACCTCCACATGTGTATTTCACACTGCAATTTATTTTCTGTGGCCCTAAATGGCGTTTTTTGGAAGAGCACAACAACCCCAACAGTATATAACCGCTGAATCGCACAGCTGCAGAGGCCAGAGAATGCTATTCAAAAATAATGTTGTTTTTTCACACACCTCCAGATGTGTATTTCACACTGCAAAATATTTTCTGTGGCCCTAAATGGCGTTTTTTGCAAGAGCACAACAACCCCAACAGTATATAACCGCTGAATCGCACAGCTGCAGAGGCCAGAGAATGCTATTCAAAAATAATGTTGTTTTTTCACACACCTCCAGATGTGTATTTCACACTGCAAAATATTTTCTGTGGCCCTAAATGGCGTTTTTTGGAAGAGCACAACACAACCACAGTATTTAACCACTGAATCGCACAGCTATAGAAGTGCAGAGAATGCTATTCAAAAAAAATGTTGTTTTTTTTAGTATAGCACTGTACAATATATAGAAATTGTTTATTTTACACACCTCCACATGTGTATTTCACACTGCAATTTATTTTCTGTGGCCCTAAATGGCGTTTTTTGGAAGAGCACAACACAACCACAGTATTTAACCACTGAATCGCACAGCTATAGAAGTGCAGAGAATGCTATTCAAAAAAAATGTTGTTTTTTTTAGTATAGCACTGTACAATATATAGAAATTGTTTATTTTACACACCTCCACATGTGTATTTCACACTGCAAAATATTTTCTGTGGCCCTAAATGGCGTTTTTTGGAAGAGCACAACACAACCACAGTATTTAACCACTGAATCGCACAGCTATAGAAGTGCAGAGAATGCTATTCAAAAAAAATGTTTTTTTTTTTAGTATAGCACTGTACAATATATAGAAATTGTTTATTTTACACACCTCCACATGTGTATTTCACACTGCAATTTATTTTCTGTGGCCCTAAATGGCGTTTTTTGGAAGAGCACAACAACCCCAACAGTATATAACCGCTGAATCGCACAGCTGCAGAGGCCAGAGAATGCTTTTTAAAAATAATGTTGTTTTTTCACACACCTCCAGATGTGTATTTCACACTGCAAAATATTTTCTGTGGCCCTAAATGGCGTTTTTTGGAAGAGCACAACAACCCCAACAGTATATAACCGCTGAATCGCACAGCTGCAGAGGCCAGAGAATGCTTTTTAAAAATAATGTTGTTTTTTCACACACCTCCAGATGTGTATTTCACACTGCAAAATATTTTCTGTGGCCCTAAATGGCGTTTTTTGGAAGAGCACAACACAACCACAGTATTTAACCACTGAATCGCACAGCTATAGAAGTGTAGAGAATGCTATTCAAAAAAAATGTTGTTTTTTTTAGTATAGCACTGTACAATATATAGAAATTGTTTATTTTACACACCTCCACATGTGTATTTCACACTGCAATTTATTTTCTGTGGCCCTAAATGGCGTTTTTTGGAAGAGCACAACAACCCCAACAGTATATAACCGCTGAATCGCACAGCTGCAGAGGCCAGAGAATGCTATTCAAAAATAATGTTGTTTTTTCACACACCTCCAGATGTGTATTTCACACTGCAAAATATTTTCTGTGGCCCTAAATGGCGTTTTTTGCAAGAGCACAACAACCCCAACAGTATATAACCGCTGAATCGCACATCTGCAGAGGCCAGAGAATGCTATTCAAAAATAATGTTGTTTTTTCACACACCTCCAGATGTGTATTTCACACTGCAAAATATTTTCTGAGGCCCTAAATGGCGTTTTTTGGAAGAGCACAACACAACCACAGTATTTAACCACTGAATCGCACAGCTATAGAAGTGCAGAGAATGCTATTCAAAAAAAATGTTGTTTTTTTTAGTATAGCACTGTACAATATATAGAAATTGTTTATTTTACACACCTCCACATGTGTATTTCACACTGCAATTTATTTTCTGTGGCCCTAAATGGCGTTTTTTGGAAGAGCACAACAACCCCAACAGTATATAACCGCTGAATCGCACAGCTGCAGAGGCCAGAGAATGCTATTCAAAAATAATGTTGTTTTTTCACACACCTCCAGATGTGTATTTCACACTGCAAAATATTTTCTGTGGCCCTAAATGGCGTTTTTTGCAAGAGCACAACAACCCCAACAGTATATAACCGCTGAAACGCACAGCTGCAGAGGCCAGAGAATGCTTTTTAAAAATAATGTTGTTTTTTCACACACCTCCAGATGTGTATTTCACACTGCAAAATATTTTCTGTGGCCCTAAATGGCGTTTTTTGGAAGAGCACAACACACCCACAGTATATAACCGCTGAATCGCACAGCTGCAGAGAATGCTATTCAAAAAAAAGGTTGTTTTTTTTTTTTAGTATAGCATAGTACAAGAAAAATATATAGAAATTGGTTATTTCACACAACTAGAGATATACACTGCAAAATATTTTTTTTTCCCAAAAATAGGTCTTTTTTGCGCACAACAAAGTGCCTTTTTTTTTTTTTTGCAACAGCACAATAAAGTGCCTTCTTTTTTTTTTGGGGCCCAAAAATGGGTCTTTTTAGCAAAAGCACAATAAAGTGCCTTTTTTTTTTTTTCTGCCCGAAATGGGCCTTTTAGCAAGAGCACAATACAGCCACAGTATGGAATAGGTGTATCACTCAACGTAATGCAGTGCTGGTGCACTGAGCTTGCAACACAAACAGATAAACCTATGCAGATCGCTGAGCTATTATATCTCTCAATCTGGACTCCTATCTAAATCTCTCTCCCTGAAAGCACAAACAGGATCCTGCCCCTACACTACACTACACTGTCTCTCTATCTTTTCTATCAGTAGATTGCAGAATCAGGACTAACTCCTATCATATAATTCTCTCCCTCACAGCAACAGCAGCCAGGATCCTTTCCCTACACTGTCTAAAAGCAGAGTGACGATCTGTTCTGTGTGCCTCTTGCTTATATAGAAGCTGGTCACATGCTGGGTCACATGTTGCACTGACCAATCACAGCCATGCCATTAGTAGGCATGGCTATGATGGCTTCTAAGGGCACACCAGCTAATCAAATGGTGATTGGCTGGCCCCTGAAGCATTTCTAACTGCGCCATTAAATTCCCGAATCCGGACCCGAACCCGGACTTTAGCGCAAAATCCGGGTCCGGGTCCGGGGTCGGGAAAACGCCAAAATTCGGTACGGACCCGAACTTTACAGTTCGGGTCCGCTCAACACTACACACCACCCAAATGTGCTCACAAAATGCTTACCGGAAGACAAACATACATAAACGATGTAAGTATATTTGCAGAGGGTCAGTGTATAGACACAGATATCCAAGCCTGATGGATCACACCCACATCAAAAACGACATCCAGAGCTCAGTTGGAAATGGAGATGAAATGTATCCTCAACAGGGAGTAGTTTACCAAATGAAAGAATAAACTAACATAGTGAAGCCTCCTCTGCTGTTACTTCCAGCAATGTCTTCTCTTTCCTGCCACATGGGTTTGTTTTTTGTTTCATATATACTTATATATTTTTTTTTGGTTAGCCCAAATATTTGTTCACCTTGTTAATAATGTACATCAAATGTTCAGCATAAAAATTGAAGTTGATAAAATGAAGTGAAGATCAATGGTGACAATCCAGAAAATAGTGACAAAATAAATTGGTGACTTTGCTGCAGTGCTTGTCCTAGTAGCCTGTGCCGTGAATGTGATTATCTGTGATTGTTTATGATGTTGCACTCACCAGATTCTTCATACCCTCAGGGGGTATGGTGCAGTCACAGTATATGCCACTGTGTAGCAATCTCAGGAATCCAGGGTGGCTCCTTTGGTCCCTTGTGGTTCTCCGAGAAGGTGAGGGGTATGGAAAGGAAAAAAGGATACCCATAGTGTGAACCCGTAAAAAAAATTGGTTTATTGATATATCGGGAAAAAGGGTACTCACATAGTATTAGACAAAAAAGCATTAAAATGGCGCTTGGCCAGTGAAGAGCGATCCAAGGTTCAGGAAGTGATGAAGCGACGTGACTCCGCCCTACGCGTTTTGTCAGATTGACGTCATCAGGAGCGTAACGCTCCTTCTCGGAGAACCACAAGGGACCAAAGGAGCCACCCTGGATTCCTGAGATTGCTACACAGTGGCATATACTGTGACTGCACCATACCCCCTGAGGGTATGAAGAATCTGGTGAGTGCAACATCATAAACAATCACGGATAATCACATTCACGGCACAGGCTACTAGAACAAGCACTGCAGCAAAGTCACTAATTTATTTTGTCACTATTTTCTGGATTGTCACCATTGATCTTCACTTCATTTTATCAACTTCAATTTTTATGCTGAACATTTGATGTACATTGTCAGAGTGTATTACGGATCACGTAAACACTTTTTTCTAACTGTTTGGGACCGAGTACAATTCCAGTTGGGTTTAGTAAACACCCGGCCGAGACAACATCCCAATCCATTGTAATTCATTGTTTTTTATTTTGTTTACACTGCATCTCTTACAGCACTACATTGGTAGCATCAATTTACTTCACAGCACTTCCAATAGCTAATCCTCTGCTAGCAAACACCCGGCCGAGCCGGAATTGGAAAATTCATATTACTTATTTATTTCAACTAATTAATGTATTCCAATTAAATCCTTCACTCACTTTACGTCCATCATCACTATCACCTTCTGAAGGCTATTGCTAAGGCTAAGTAAACACCTGGCAGAGACACCCCAATTTATTTACTTATTTCATTTATTTATTTGATTTTTACATTCTATGTGTGGTCCCACTCAACTTAGTTTCTGATTATATCAGAGAGAACCCCCTTTGTGTTTCTCATTTGTAGACCTATTATTACCAATATCTGGCTCCCAGCAGATTGGTTTTACGTAAGAGCAGCGCCACCACTACACCCCTAATTTTTTCATATCCTTGCTCCACCTAATTAGGAGGCAGCAATAAGTAGAGGCAGCAGCTCTGACTACTACGTTGTGTTTGAAGTCCTTTTGCACGGAGTCACCTACCTTCCTTCATCCTCTGAGGAAATGGCCTCATAAGATGCGGTCCGAGCCCGAAGGCTTCATCAGCCAAAAAAACAAAGGGGAGTCCTTCAACATTCCCTGCATCCGGTGGCAATGCAAGGTCGTCACTCTGGAGACGGAGGGCAAACTCCGTCTGGATGAAGGATCCCCCATCGGACATCCGGCCATTCTTCCCTACATCAACATAGAGGAATTCATACCGTGCTGACACCACCGCCATCAGCACAATGCTATGAAACCCCTTGTAATTGAAGTAGTAGGACCCAGAACGGGGTGGCGGCACGATGCGGACGTGCTTCCCGTCTATAGCACCACCGCAGTTGGGGAAGTCCCACCGCGTGGCAAACTCCGATGCCACAGTCTGCCATTCCTGTGGCGTGGAAGGAAGCTGTGGAGTCAAACAAGATGAAAAAATATTAGAATACACAAATCAAACATTACAAGGAGATTCTAAGAAAATACATTAGAGGCCAACATCAAGCAAAGTCTACGTTTATTAAGGTGTTTTAAATAAGTATAATGGAAGGCTCATGTATCATATTCATCACCCCTTATGATGGTCCATGAATAAATTATAATGGGGAGGGGGGTAGATGTGTTTGGCCACAGGATAGCATTGCAGTGGCGGTGCGTCCAGAGTGGGCGCTGAAGCACTGCCCCCTCTCTCCTGTGCCCGTCACTCAGAACAAAACATAGGTTCATGCCTTGCATTAACCTATGTATTGTCTATGCCGCCCACTATTCAGGTGGATAGCCCCCTGTTAAGCGACCAACATATGAAGAACTGCGGCATTTATGGGCTTAAAATTGCATATCAGAAACAGGAAGTTAAATAGGGGACGCAGGGGGGGGGGGGCATTCCTTGGGTAAACACTGACAGGCTGCTCTGCCAATCATGTTCACCAAGTCTGTTTAATGGTAACATGATTGGCTGATGCAACATCAAGGGAAGGAGAAGACATCAAGGACAGAAGAAGGATGACGCTGACCACAAGAAGGTAAGTGCAGGGCTGGGGGGGAACTGTCTGCATTGGAGGGGACAAAATGGCTGCATTAGAGGGAACAAAATGGCTGCATTGGAGGGGACAAAATGGCTGCATTAGAGGGAACAAAATGGCTGCATTGGAGGGGACAAAATGGCTGCATTAGAGGGAACAAAATGGCTGCATTGGAGGGGACAAAATGGCTGCATTAGAGGGAACAAAATGGCTGCATTGGAGGGAACAAATGGGGGCATTTAATAGGCACCAGAGCAAAAAAGGAGGAAGTTTATTTCCTAAATTGGGGTTTGAACCCCCAAACATTTGGAGCAACAGGCGCCCCTGCTGGAAAGGTTAGTGAAGGGAAATATGCATGGAGGAGAAAAAAGGGGCAATCTAAAGCTTCCAGCATGCATGAGGACAAAGGGGACATTCTCAGCATATTACAATCATGGTAATTAGGGAAGGATGAAAGAAATACAATACATTAGCATACATGTAATACATAAAATGTGATGTTAATGGAGAAAACTTACCCTAATATAGTCCTCCTGCAGGACTTGTATAATGGCAGAACAGGTGTCTGGGATTATGAGGCCCAGAGCCTGGGGGGAGATGCCTGTCGTGAACTTCATGTCCTGAAGACTTCTCCCTGTCGCCAGATAACGTAAGGTGGCGATGAGCCTCTGCTCAGCACTGATGGCTTCCCGCATAACGGTGTCCTGCCTGGTAATATAGGGGGACACCAAAGTCAACAGTTCCTGAAAAACGGGGTCAGACATCCGCAGAAAATTCCTGTAGTCCTCAGGATTATTCTCGACTATCTCCCGCAGCAGAGGCATGTGGCAGAATTGGTCCCGCTGGAGCAACCAATTCTTGGTCCATGAACTCCTCCTCACACCATTCATGGACTGGTCTTGGTCCAAAACAAGCAGACCAACACCAAGCGCACGCACAGCACGAACTCGACGACGAGAACGTCCAGGCGACATGGCTAGGAAACGGTCATCTTATCAGAACGTACAGAACAGAACGCACTTTAGAACAGCAAGGCCTATGAATAACGAACTGAAAAACAGAAACGAACAGGCAAGAACGCACTGTAAAACAGATACGACCTGCCTAGACGCCCTGAAAGTCAAGATACGAACCCACAAGCACAAACTGAACCGCAGAAAACGAACTGAAAAGTACGAAGACTGAAAAGCGCGAATCGTCTCTTCCCAAACTTTTACTTCACACGCGGTAACACGAGATCAGCAAAAGCAGCCCAAGGGGTGGCGCCAAGAAAAAAGATCTTCCCCTTTATAGTGCCGTCGTACGTGCTGGACGTGACCGCGGAGAACAACGAGGAAATTGGGAAATGTCAGTGTGTACGCATTGTGACAGCAGGAAGGTAAAGTCACCTGGTTGCATCCAGGGGGGTAGATATATTTCTCCCAGATTCAGGCTTTATGCCGACTTATACAACTAGGGAGTTGATGAAGCCCAGCTGAGGCTAGTGGGCTCATGAATGACTCATACCTCTAGGGAGAGTGCTGGGCGTCGTGAGGCAGGGAGTTGATGAGACCAGCTGAAGCCTGTCAGTTCGTTTAAGGCCTCTATAAAAACTCCCAGCTTCATTAGATGTTAGCTCATGCCTGGAACCAGACCTGTGTGGACTGTCTAGGGAGAGTGAACCCCTGTGCGGTGAGGCAAAGCCTGTGTGGCTATTTGTTTGGACTTTTACTAAACCAGGGACTTAGGGACTAGGACAGCACCAGGCTGATCCCAGTTGTTAGTTTAGGAAACCTGCATGTTTAGTCAGAGGTCAAACTGACCAGGATTTATTTTGTTTATGTTTCTTTTTGGCTTTGCTGTGTTTTTGTCACTGTACATAGAGAAATAAACCGCACCTTTTGATTTTGAAAACCACAACCTCCGTCTGCTGGCCCTGTTTTTGTGTGGGGAGCCCAACCAGGGGGTCACACACACCCGCTACCGAGTTAACCCCCTCACAGTTGGTGGAGAACGCGGGCAGTTTTTTTTAAGCCAGCATGGAGGAGATACTGAAACAGCTGGCTCTAGCAAATGCCAATCAACAGCAGACAAATGCAGGTTTGCAAAGGAGCCTTGCAGCCCAGCAGCAAGCTCATCAACAAGCCCAGCAGCAATCTGAGGCCCGCTTCATAGACCTGTTACAGAAGCAAGAGCAGAGACTACAACAAATGGAAGCAGTAATGCAGCAACGTCTGCAGACCAGTGAGGAAAGCCGTCCCACTAATACCGCGTCCTTTGGGGTGAGTCGTTTATTGACAAAAATGACTGGAGAGGATGATCCAGAGGTATTTTTGACCACATTTGAAAGGACTGCTGAAAGAGAAAAGTGGCCTGAGGAGCAGTGGGCTGGACTGGTGGCTCCTCTGTTAACTGGTGAATCGCAGAAGGCTTACTATGACCTAGAGCCTGACCAAGCAAAAGACTATGTGATGCTAAAAGCTGAAATATTGGCAAGGCTGGGTGTCACCCTGGCTGTCCGGGCTCAGCGTGTGCATAACTGGACTTTCCAGCTTGGAAAACCCCCCAGGTCTCAAATGTATGATCTCATTCACCTGAGCAGGAAGTGGCTACAGCCAGAGACTTTGTCCGCACCAGAGATTGTGGAACGTGTTGTAATGGATCGGTTTTTGAGAGCTCTTCCTACTGCCATCCAAAAGTGGGTAAGCCATGGAGACCCAGAGACGGCCGGTGGTCTTGTGGATCGTGTAGAGAAATACTTGGCTACAGAGAACCTGACGGCCTCTTCCAGAGACTCTCGGACTTTCCACCCTAAGACCAGACCATCCCCAGGGGCGGATAAGAGGATTCCAAGGGGTGAGGGTGGAGAGAGTGAGAGGGTGGGAGCTCTACCCAAAGTTTGGCGAGAACAGCCTGGGAAGTCAGGGGCTCAAGAGGCAGCCAAATGGATTGTTTGCTACCGCTGCCGGCAAGCGGGACATATTGCAGCAAATTGCCCGGTTGTGGAGGAACCCATGCAATGTGACTTTCTGATGGACAGACGTCAGTCGCTGTGTGCGACAGTCGCATGCACTGCCATTCGGGCAACTGAGAAACATTTATGCAAAATGTGTATTAATGGTAGAAATGTTGTGGTATTACTGGATTCAGGTAGCCTTGTGACCCTGATAAAGGCTGAATTAGTTAAAACAGAGGTCTCTGGGAATAGCAAGGTAGCTGTTATTTGTGTGCATGGGGACACCCGAGAGTATCCAGTGACTACAGTGTGTTTCGAGACCCCCAAAGGTACCCTCTCTCATCCAGTGGGGTTAGTATCTCAATTACCGCATGATGCCATTGTGGGAAGGGATTTTCCGAAGTTCTGGGAACTGTGGGATGATCCTGAGCCCCCCACTGGTGCCCCTATGTACCAGGAATGTGATAGCCAGAACTCCTCTGAGAGTGGTGAGGACTCTCCAGAATTTCCCTTGTCAGTATTTGCAGGGGAGACTCAAGAAACTGGAGAGGAGCCCACCTCCTCAGACGAAAACCTACCGTCTGTGGAGTTTTCTGATCTGGAGGTTCACAGGGAAAATTTTGCCACAGAACAGTTAAAAGACCCCGCCCTAATAAAGGCACGGGAAAACGTAGTGGAAATAGATGGCGAGTTAGTGAACCCAGATAATACCTGCACTTACCCATACTTCAGCGTAGAGAAGGACCTACTGTATCGGGTGGCAAAAAGGGCAGAAGAAACCGTTGAGCAGCTTGTGGTGCCCAAACCTTACAGGAAGTTGGTGTTGGAGTTGGCCCATGGGCACATTCTTGGAGGTCATCTGGGGACAGAGAAAACCCGAGAGAGGGTATTACAGAGATTCTATTGGCCTGGGGTGATGAAGGACATAGAAAATTATTGTTCCTCCTGCCCTGTGTGTCAGAGGTCGGCCCCGATGCCACATTTCCGTAGCCCGCTGGTCCCTCTACCCATCATTGAGGTCCCGTTTGAGAGAATCGCAATGGATTTGGTAGGTCCTATAATCAAGTCCGCTAGGGGGCACCAGTACATATTGGTTATAATGGACTATGCCACCCGTTATCCAGAAGCGATCCCTCTCAGAAATACCTCGGCCAAAACCATAGCCAAAGAGCTATCTCTTGTTTTTAGCCGGGTGGGTATTTGTAAAGAACTGCTTACGGACCAAGGTACACCCTTTATGTCCCGGGTTATGAAAGAGCTGTGTAAATTGCTCAAAGTGACGCAATTGCGTACATCTGTGTATCACCCCCAAACCGATGGGCTGGTTGAAAGATTCAACAAAACCCTAAAACAAATGTTGAAGAAAGTGGTGGATAGAGATGGAAAGGATTGGGACTGTCTACTTCCTTATTTGATGTTTGCTATTAGGGAGGTGCCCCAATCCTCTACGGGATTCTCCCCCTTTGAGTTACTGTATGGGAGACACCCAAGAGGGCTGTTGGATATTGCCAAGGAAACTTGGGAAAGTGAGAGTTCTCCCCACAGGAGTGTGATTGAGCATGTCGCCCTGATGCAAGATCGAATTGCACAGGTAATGCCCATCGTGAAGGAACATTTGGCCCAAGCGCAGTTGGCACAGCAGAGAGTGTACAACCGTGGAGCAAAGACCCGTACCTTTTCCCCGGGGGATAGGATATTGGTACTTGTCCCTACGGTTGAAAGTAAATTCCTTGCCAAATGGCAAGGCCCCTACGAGATAATGGAAAAAGTGAGCGAAGTGAATTACAAGGTCAGACAACCAGGAAGGCGAAAGCCCGAACAGATATATCACGTTAATCTGTTGAAAGCCTGGAGGGATAGAGAGTCCCTAGTCGCAGAAACTTGGTCACCAGCTCAAACTGGTTGCGTGATTCCGGAGGTTGGAATAGCAGCCACCTTGTCACAACCCCAACAACAGGAGGTTAAGGAGTTTGTGCTTCGCAACAAGGAGGTGTTCTCTGAGCTGCCGGGACAAACATCTGGGGTAGAGCATGATATTATTACCCCGCCCGGTGAAAGGGTGAAGTTAAAACCCTATCGGATCCCAGAGGCCCGACGGGAGGCAATACGGGAGGAAGTACAGAAAATGCTGAACTTAGGGGTGATAGAGGAGTCCCAAAGTGATTGGTCTAGTCCCATTGTGTTGGTGCCTAAACCGGATGGGAGCTGGCGATTTTGTAACGATTTTCGTCAGTTGAACAAAGTTACAAAATTTGACACCTACCCCATGCCACGTATAGATGAGTTGATCGACCGGCTGGGAACAGCCCGATACATGACGACTCTTGACCTCACAAAAGGGTATTGGCAAATTCCCCTGGCCAAGTCGGCCAAAGAGAAAACCGCATTTGTAACCCCAGACGGGGCGTTCCAATATAAGAGAATGCCGTTCGGGTTACAGAATGCGCCGGCCACATTCCAGCGGAAAATGGACCAGATACTGAGGCCCCATCGGAAGTATGCTGCGGCTTACCTGGATGACGTAATTGTCCATAGCACAGATTGGGCCTCACATCTGCCAAAAGTGCAAGCAGTCCTAGACTCTATCCGGGAAGCGGGGTTTACGGCTAACCCCAAGAAGTGTACCATTGGGCAGGAGGAGGCCAAATATCTTGGGTACACCATTGGCAGGGGAGTAATAAAACCCCAACTCAACAAAGTCGAGGCCATCCAGAGTTGGCCACGTCCCAACAGCAAGAAGCAGGTACGAGCCTTTCTGGGAATCGCGGGTTATTATCGGCGCTTCATTCCCCACTTTGCTTCTAAGGCTGTGCCCCTAACCAACCTGACGAAAGGGAAAGGGTCGGTCATGATTAAATGGACCCCCGAGGCTGAGGCAGCATTCCAATTCTTGAAACAAGCCTTATGTAGCCAGCCAGTGTTGTACTCACCCGACTTCTCTAAAGACTTTGTCGTACAAAGTGATGCGTCAGATGTGGGGTTAGGAGCAGTATTGTCCCAGGTCTGGAACGGGGAAGAGCACCCAGTCATTTACCTCAGCAGGAAGTTGAAGTTCCATGAGGTAAATTACGCCACGGTTGAAAAGGAGTGTTTAGCGGTGAAGTGGGCTCTAGATTCCCTTCGGTACTATCTGCTAGGTAGGCACTTTGACATGGTTACGGATCACGCTCCGTTAAAGTGGATGGCTCAAAACAAGGAGACAAATAGAAGAGTGAATAGGTGGTTCCTGGCCCTACAGGAATTCAACTTCACAGTAAAGCATCGCCCTGGCGTTCAAATGGGGAATGTGGATGCTTTGTCTCGAGTACATGAATGCCTGATTGCTGGTGTTCCAACCCCAAGGTTAAAACAAGAGGGGGGGGTATGTGACAGCAGGAAGGTAAAGTCACCTGGTTGCATCCAGGGGGGTAGATATATTTCTCCCAGATTCAGGCTTTATGCCGACTTATACAACTAGGGAGTTGATGAAGCCCAGCTGAGGCTAGTGGGCTCATGAATGACTCATACCTCTAGGGAGAGTGCTGGGCGTCGTGAGGCAGGGAGTTGATGAGACCAGCTGAAGCCTGTCAGTTCGTTTAAGGCCTCTATAAAAACTCCCAGCTTCATTAGATGTTAGCTCATGCCTGGAACCAGACCTGTGTGGACTGTCTAGGGAGAGTGAACCCCTGTGCGGTGAGGCAAAGCCTGTGTGGCTATTTGTTTGGACTTTTACTAAACCAGGGACTTAGGGACTAGGACAGCACCAGGCTGATCCCAGTTGTTAGTTTAGGAAACCTGCATGTTTAGTCAGAGGTCAAACTGACCAGGATTTATTTTGTTTATGTTTCTTTTTGGCTTTGCTGTGTTTTTGTCACTGTACATAGAGAAATAAACCGCACCTTTTGATTTTGAAAACCACAACCTCCGTCTGCTGGCCCTGTTTTTGTGTGGGGAGCCCAACCAGGGGGTCACACACACCCGCTACCGAGTTAACCCCCTCACAGCATGGAAAGCTTGACGAGAAAATCTACAAGGTTAACAAGAATCTCGTCGAAAAAAACGACGTGTTTTTTACGACGAGAAACTCGGTCGTGTGTACGAGGCTTCACATTCAAAATAGACGCTTTAGCTGTAGATGTCAGCATAATGAGACTCGAGTTTGACAAGGTACAGCAAAGAACTGCAGCAATAGAAGCTCAGGTCTCAAAGATAGAAGAAAAACAAAAAATGGAGAGTGGAGAATGACATATAATGAAAAAACAAATCAAGGTACTTCAAGAAAGAGCAATTGACACGGAAAGTCGATTAAGGAGGAATAATGTCAGGATCCTGGGATTACCAGAGCGAGCAGAGGGAGATAGTCAAGTAGAGTTCTCAGAGAAATTATTAATAGACATCCTAGGCCTGGTAAAAAGAACTCCGACATTTATAAT
Organism: Rana muscosa; assembly: GCA_029206835.1. NCBI lineage: Eukaryota > Metazoa > Chordata > Amphibia > Anura > Ranidae > Rana > Rana muscosa. The sequence continues at coordinate 37,263,458 of CM055122.1, forward strand.
AGAGAGAGCTCATAGGATCTCCTACCGCACTCCTAAACCAGGGGAATTCCCTAGACCCTTTCTGCTGCGCTTGTTAAATTTTAGAGACTGAGGCCTCGTACACACGACCGATTTTCTCGGCAAGAACCAGCAAGAAACTTGCTGGCAGAGAGGTCTTGCCGAGTAAATCGGTCGTGTGTACGCTGCTATCGGGTTTCTCGTCGAGAAAACCGACAAGAAACCTCGACGAGAAAATAGAGAACCTGCTCTCTATTTTCTCGTCGAGATTCTCCTCGGCATGTTTCTCGACGAGAAAAGTGAGTGTGTGTACACTTACCTGTCCGCCCGGAAGCCCGCGCATGTTCGAAATGAATTCGACGCATGCGCAGTAGCTTCCTAGGCATACGTAGTGTATACCAAGATGGCGGCGACAGCATCGAATGTGACGAGCGCATGCTCGACCTAGTCGATGACGTCACCGCGTACACTCCTTTCAAAGAACCGCGGGTTCTTTGAAACGAGCGTGTGTACACTCGGCCGGGACAAGTTTCTTGTCCAAGAATCTCGTCGAAAAAAACGACATGTTTTTTTCAACGAGAATCTCGGCCGTGTGTACGAGGCCTGAGATAAAATTCTATCAGCCGCCAGGAGGAAGGAAGACATACAATATGAGAACGTGAAACTGATGTTCTTCCCAGATTATCCTCCAGAAATACAGGAACGGAGAAGAGCGTATAATGAAGCCCGGAAGAGACTCAGAGAGAAGGGACTGAAATATAGTCTACTATATCCTAGCAAACTAAGAGTGAATGATAAGACACAAATACGTTTTTTTGAAACACCAAATGCAGTGACAGAGTGGCTAGATACTAGATAATATATAGCTACGTTTCTGCGGTTTAATTTTTTTTTCTCCCTCTTTTCTCTGCACTGTATAAATATTACTAAGAGATCCCAAAGATAAGCCTGGGCTAAATTTTCAGGATCTTGAGTAAGAGAAGGGAAAGAGAGGAATGGTGAAGATATTGAGTGCAGCTGAGAAATGGGTACATTTTTTTATTTTTTTTTCTTGTTTTTTTCTCTTCCCTGGGCTGCTGTACTCTTTAGCATTCCTCCACTCGCCCTCCACTTTCCTCCCCTTTTTTTTTTTTTTTTTCTTCCCCTTTTTTTATTTTATTTATTTATTATTTTTTTTTTTTTCTCTTGGGGAGTGATGGGAAAATTGGGAAGAAGGGATCACCAATGGATCACCATAAGAACACTATAAGAAATAAGAATAAAGTAATAGGGAAAAAGTAGAAAAAACATGCACAAATCTAGGGAGGGAGGGAAGGGAACAGCGCCATTGGGCGCCAGAATCACTTCTATAAGACACTGTATAGACTTAATATACACCAAACACTGTTTAATTAGAGAGATGGGAAAGTAGGGCACCAGGTGAAGGGGGGAGGAGAGAAGGGGGGGGGGCAGGGAGAGGGAAAATATTATTTTTATTTTTTTTATGCTCTCGCACCCTCTCCATATATAAAGATATGGGGAAAAAGGGGGATAGGAAGAAGCTCGAATGTCAAGTACAAATCAAAATTGAACAGGAATGTCGCAATGAAAATACATTATATTAATATATCAATATATCAAAAACACCTCCACTCTTATCTATTCCTTTGTAGAAAAGTGTGTCTGGGTTTTTCTTTGGTAAGATTATATCCTATTTTGATAGAGGAGGGAGGGGGGATGGGAGGGGATGTACAAGGCAAATGAAATTTCAAGAGGAATGTTTATGGGAAAACGATTTATGGTAATAATGCTCTCATTTCTGCTCTGTTTCATTTGTCCCCTTATTCATCCCTTTATGAAGACATGTTTGTCTCAGGCAATAATGATACCACATTATATTGAGTGCTGAACCCACCCCACGCGTGTATGAAAGGAAACTGTATTGTACTTTTTTTTTTCTTTCTTGTGTTGAGAGGGTTGAGTTTGAGAAACATTGGGTATTGACTACGGGATGTCAGTAAAAAAGGGGTCAGTCGAAATGCCTGACCACTCTCGTCCAGGTACGAATGGATCTATGGGGCTAATGACGAGGTGGAGAGGGATAGGGTGGGAAGGGAGGAGGGAGGGAAAGAGGCAGTAAGAATGAGGTGTAAGAATGTCCACAGGTGTAGTTCAAGATCCCAGAGGAGGCTCACTCCCCAAAATGAAGGATGTAGGAGGCAGCTCTCTGGGCTTTAAATACAATGCCAGGTAAAAGAAGCAATAATAATAGTTATTCAGTAATATCATGGAATGTCAGAGGATTGAACTCTAGCTTTAAGCGAGCTCTGATGTTCCAGTATATAAGAAAATACAATCCGCAACTAATTATACTACAGGAGACACATTTAATGGGGAAAAAAACAATAACGTTAAAAAAAACCTGGATACAAAAAGAATATCATGCTACATACTCATCCTATGCTAGAGGGGTGTCAGTGCTAGTAAATAAATCTTTCCCTGGAAAAGTGGAAAAAGCATACGTAGACCTACAAGGGAAATATGTGATCTTACTTTACAAGATCAGGCAACAAAGATGTATTATAGCAGCAATATATATCCCACCTCCATTCTCAGTTGGAATTTTGAATGAGATTATGGGAAAAATTATTCAATATCTTCCAGCAAAATTGATGTTCATCGGAGACTTCAATTCGGTGATTTCCGCTGAATTAGACAGATCAAAACCCCCTAAGAATCATTCACCCGATTTATATAATTGGACACAAGCGTCGGGAGTAACAGAGATATGGAGATGGAGAAATCCGGAAAAAATAATGTATTCCTGCTATTCTACATCTTATAAAACAGCGTCTAGGATAGACCTGGCATTTGCAGATTCTGCAATGCTAACAGACATCCTAGACGCTGAATATCTACCGAGTGGTCTGTCAGACCATGCTCCCCTACGGGTGTCATACGCATTCCCACTATTAGAGATACAGCATTGTGGAGGTTACCTTCACAATGGGTAATACACCCAGAGATATCAGAAAAGATGCTAATTATAATAAAAGATTACTGGGAAAATAATGAGGGATTATCCACAGTAGATATAGCCTGGGATGCGTTCAAAGGATATCTACGAGGTCAATACATCTAAAATATCACAGCAATAAAGAAAGAACAGAAGATCAAGGTACAGGAGCTACAAACACAGGTAGAGCATAGTAAGGAACAATATAGTCAAGATCCAAGCAATCCCAATTTTGATTCCACAATGGCCGCACAGAGAGATCTACAGCTACATATGGAGGAGATAACAAGACTAGAACTCTATAAAAAGAAACAAAACATTTTTGAACTAGGGGATAAAAGTGGGAGGTTTCTAGTGAGACTCGCCCAACAGGAATATCAATCTACAACAATAGCAGAAATAGAAACGTCAGAAGGAATGAGAGTAAAAGAACCAGATGAGATTGTGAAGGCCTTCAGCGATTACTATGCTGGGTTGTACGCCTCCTCTCTCCCCTCCGGCTTCCATCCGGAGGCCATGTCGGACTTGTTGGATCGGGTGGCCCTCGGGTGGCTGTCAGATAGGGAGAGGGAGGCATTTGGTGGACCCAATTACAACAGAAGAAATAATTAAGGTCATAAACACATTCCCAGGGGAAAAAACACCAGGCCCAGATGGAATCCCTGTCGAATTCTATAAAAAATATAAAGACCTATTAGCTCCAAAATTGGCAAAGGTATATTTAGAGGGATTGTCGAAGGGGATATTGCCAGACTCAATGAGACAGGCACATATAACTCTAATATATAAAGATGGCAAAGATCCAAAACTATGTCCCTCATATAGGCCGATAGCACTACTGAACATAGACTTTAAAATATTAACTAAAATATTAACATCTAGGTTACAGCCCTTATTAAAAACCATCATAGACTCAGATCAGACGGGATTTATGCCACAGAGAACGTATTATTTACGAACATACATGCACACCATAACTGTGAAGGTTCTAGGACAGTGGCATCCCTAGATATAGAAAAGGCCTTCGATACTATAGAATGGCCCTTTCTATGGGAAGTACTCAGAAGAATGGGGTTCCCACTAAAATGTATTAATTGGGTACAAACAATATACAGAAAGCCAATGTCAGCGGTCAAATTTGGGGGAAGGTTGTCATCCTTCTTTGAGCTGCACAGAGGGACAAGACAAGGCTGCCCTCTCTCTCCAGCACTTTTTGCAGTAGCAATAGAACCAGTGGCAGATGCTTTGAGGTCATCACAAGAGATCCAGGAACTCCGAATAGGGGGGCTGGAGGAGAGGATAGCTCTATACGCAGACGATATGTTATTATTTTTGAGAGACGCGGGTCCATCATTGAATGGAGCGCTAGAGTTATTAAATACCTTTTCAGTATTTACAGGACTTAAAGTAAACTGGGGTAAATCATTGCTATTCGCTATAGATCAAGGAGCGCAGGACACAGCGATCCCAAACCTGCCATTAAAATTGGTAACAGAATTCAAATACCTGGGCATAGTGATATCGCGACAGGCTGAAAAATTTTAAATGCTGAATTTAGATCCAGTGTTACAGGAAAATAAGAAAAAATTAAAGATGTGGGAAATGCTTCCCCTGTCCCTATTAGGACGTATAAATCTGATAAAAATGAAGATCCTCCCTCAGCTGCTATATCTATTCAGAAACTCACCACAATGGCTACCAAAAAGTTTCTTTACACAGCTACATAGTATGCTATCCTCATTCATATGGCAAAACAAATTGGCCAGAATAAAATTTACTACACTTATGTGCCCACTGTCACAGGGGGGGTTGGCTTTTCCTGATCTACAAAGGTATTTCCTAGCAGCACAGCTGGTAACAGTAGGAAGGTCCTGAAGGATACGACTCCGCTACAATGGTGGAGGCTTCAGTGGTCCAGTCTCTGGAGGCGCTGCAGGCCCTACCATTTCGCGGATTAAAAAACAGTCGAAATTTAACTCCATCAATGATAACGACAGTAAAAGCATGGAAAGCCGGCATGATAAAAGAAGGTAACACAAAAATAGATGTGTCTCCAAATACTCCACTATGGAGAAATCCTGAGTTCAGACATCTAGACTCTATTCCGGACCCCAGAGTATGGACAAAATTCGAAGTAAAAAAAATATCACAAGTAATACACGAGGGGAAAATATCTTCATTTGCAGATATGAGAAAAAACTTGAACATCTCCGAGAGCTACCTCTTTAGATATATCCAACTAGCACATGCGTTGTCAGCCCAGTTCCCACAGGGCGTTCCCCAGTTAATGGAAACAGGTTTAGAAAAACTGATGAGAAAGAGAAGAGAAAGGGGTATGATTTCAATCCTATATAACCACCTATTGAAGACAGAATTATCAGATATGAATAAATTAAATGAATGTTGGGTAAGAGATATTCCAAGACTATCAGTAGAAAACTGGGGAAAGATATACAAATTTCCATTCCAAATTTTAGTCTCACTTAGAGACAAACTAATCCAATTTAAGATAACACACAGAAGTTATTTTACACCATACAAACTATCTAAAATATCACCATCCAACCCCCAAAATTGCTGGAGATGTGTAGGCACCCCAGGAAATTTTATCCATATCTTTTGGACTTGTCCAAAGATTAGGACATTCTGGAGGGAGGTCCTGAGAATAATTGACAATGAGACGGCAGTTCAGCTGGACCCAGAGGCAGAGATCTGCCTACTGGGACTAGTTGAGGAGAATACGCTCCCTATAGAAAGAAGAACACAGGTGGGCCTGTTGCTCTTCTATGCAAGAAAGGCAATAGTCCTAAACTGGAAGAAGGCCGAAGCGTCCTCACTAGCACAATGGAAAAACTTAGTAAATAGCAATCTGACATTATATAGGGAGACATATTATAATAGAGGAAAGGAAGAGAAATATGGGAAAATCTGGGCAAACTGGATAGAGAATGCTACGACAGCTTCAGGGGAGAGAGGTGCGGAACTGGGATAGAAAAACACCTGTGGAAGAAAGGGTTTATGAATATGAGGAAATGGTTGATGTTTTTTTTTTTTTTGGTTTGGAGTAACAGGATGATTGCAAGATATGTAAGATATGAAACATACAATGTAAAATGTATAAATTCATGCGAGAAGATAGGATGAATAAGATGTAAAATGTATGACGTAACATGAGAAGAAAGGAAAAAATTTAATAAAGAGATTTGGAAAAAAAAAAGCTAAAAAACGTTATGTGTACATGAACACATAGGCTAACATAGAGTGCAGTTAATGGGCTTTTAAAAAGTTTATCAGCTTCTGTGTACATGGAGCCTTAAATTTCGTACCTGGGGGGGGGGGGGGTGTATAGCATGCCTGTAAAGCAGCTCTTGTTTCCCCGTGCTTAGAACTGTCCCTGCACAAAGTGTAATTTCTAAAGGAAAAAAAGTAATTTAAAAGCACTCACGGCTATAATGAATTGTCGGCTCCCGGCAATACAGAGAAAAGCCATTGATAAAAATTTTTTTTAAATGCGTGGGGGTCCCCCATATTCCATTACCAGGCCATATTAAGGGGAACCCTGCGTCAAATAAAAAAAAAAAATGACAACGGGTTTCCTCCAAATATCCATACCAGACCCTTAAAGTCTGGTATGGATTTTAAGGGGAACTCCCCGCCAAATTTAAAAAAAATGGCGTGGAGTTCCCCCCAAAAATCCATACCAGACCCTTTATCCAAACACGCAACCTGGCAGGCCGCAGGAAAAGAGGGGGGCGAGAGAGCGCCCCCCTCCTGAACCGTACCAGGCCACATGCCCTCAACATGGGGAGGATACTTTGGGGGTCTGTGACCCCTCAAATCACCATGTCCCCATGTTGATGGGGACAAGGGCCTCATCCCCACAACCCTTGCCCGGTGGTTGTGGGGGTCTGCTGGCGGGGGGCTTATGGGAATCTGGAAGACCCCTTTAACAAAGGGGACCCCCAGATCCCACCCCCTATGTGAATTGGTAAGGGGTACATTGTACCCCTACCATTTCACAAAGAAAGTGTAAAAATTTTTTAAAAAAACACAGACACAGTTGGGAAAGTCCTTTATTAAAAAAATAAAAATAAAAAATAAAAAAACATCCAGCGATGTAATCCAGTGTCCCGCGGTGATCCGATGTCCAGCGATGCAGTCTCCACTCCTCACTAAACCCCCATGACGTACGAGGGGGCGGGGTCACCCGTCACATCATAGGGTAAGCCCCAGCTTTCCCCGCTTGTCGGGGAATAGCCAATGACGTAGGTGGGATCCGGCCCCCTCGTACGTAAGACCCCGCCTACGTCATTGGCTGAGCGGACCTGATGGGGAACGTGATTTATATTCTTCTGCAGTGTAATAAATTAATAGACCCCCCCTTCTTACGTTCCCCATCAGGTCTGCTCAGCCAATGACGTAGGGGGGCGGGGTCACCTTCATTGGGTGTAAGGCTGAGCGGACCTGATGGGGAACGTGGGAAGGGGCGGGGTCTATTCATTTATTACACTGCGGAGGAATCAAATCCCATTCCCCATCAGGTCCGCTCAGCCAATGACGTAGGCGGGGTCTGACGTACGAGGGGGCGGGGTCACCCGTCAGATCATAGGGGTAAGCCCTGGCTTTCCCAGCTTACGGGGAATAGCCAATGAGGTAGGTGGGATCCCGCCTACCTCATTGGCTATTCCCAGGCAAGCGGGGAAAGCTGGGGCTTACCCTACGATGTGACGGGTGACTCCGCCCCCTCGTACGTCATGGGGGTTTCGTGTGGAGTGGAGACTGGAGGAGACTGCAGCGCTGGACATTGGATCACCGCGGGACACTGGATTACAACGCTGGAATGGGTTTTTTATTTTTTATTTTTAATAAAGGACTTTCCCAACTGTGTCTGTTTTAAAAAAAAAATGTACACTTTCTTTGTGAAATGGTAGGGGTACAATGTACCCCTTACCAATTCACAAAGGGGGGGGAGGGATCTGGGGGTCCCCTTTGTTAAAGGGGTCTTCCAGATTCCGATAAGCCTCCCACCCGCAGACAAGGGTTGTGGGGATGAGGCCCTTGTCCGCATCAACATGGGGACATGGTGCTTTGAGGGGTCACAGACCCCCAAAGCATCCTCTTCATGTTGAGGGCATGTGGCCTGTTGCGGTTCAAGAGGGGGGGGGCGCTCTCTTGTCCCCCCTCTTTTCCTGCGGCCTGACAGTTTGCGTGCTCGGATAAAGGGTCTGGTATGGATTTTTGGGGGGAACTCCACGCCATTTTTTTTTCATTTGGCGTGGAGTTCCCCTTAAAATTCATACCAGACCTGAAGGGCCTGGTTATTGAATTTGGGGGGACCCCCACGCATTTTTTTTTTTTTTATCAATGACTTTTCTCTGTGCTTTTAGATTACTTTTTTCCTTCAGAAATGACGCTTTGTGCAGGGACAGTTCTAAGCATGGGAAACAAGCGCTGCTCTACAGGCATACTCTACACACACCCCCCCCCCCGGTACAAAATTTAAAGGAATATTTCACTTTTATTATTTCACTTTAAGTGTGGCTCGGGGTGAGATTTTTGTACCTAAAGCGGTAACCCCGAGCCACACTCGGGATTGCCTCGCTGGATCCTGGAAGAGGTAACTTACCTTTTTTCTGGGATCCCGCAATGTATTCCCGCAGTGTACAGCGGCCGGATCTTCCGCCTGATGCTGTGTGTTCCCCTGATTCCCTTCCCTGCGAGCGTCGCGACACAGGGGGGCGGAACCGGCGGTAAATTCAAAAAGTATAAAACACAAACACACTGATACAATGTAATCCTATTGGGTTACAATAAAAAATAAATTAAAGTGACCTTAGATTGCCCCCCAGTGCTTTCTCCAGTGCCCTTGTCTGCAGTTTTACTATACTTTGTGTCTGTAAACTGCACAGCGACCATGGCATCCAAAAAGTGCGCCTCCACCTCAAAATCGCTACATGACCTGCTGGAAGTATGCGACAGCGATACAGAATCGCTTGCAGAGGAGTTGAGTGACAGCGACTCGTACGAAAGTTCGTCATCAGACGCAGAAAGCAATTTTAGCGACGATCCTGCGACTGTGCCCAGCGATGTGCGGACTTGGTGCTCGATTGATTGCAGTACGGAGCACGTAGCGCCCCCAAGATTTCAGTTTACAGGAGCACCTGGGATCAAAGTGGAAGTTGAGGAAGATAACCCCTTGGCATACCTCAAGCTCTTTCTTTTTTTTATTTTTTTATTTCAAGGAACAAGGCCCACACGGACCACCATGTTACATATTAACAAACAATACAGGTAATGGTTCAACAATACCTATCACCTCTTAGAAAAGAAACAAACAGTAGGCAGTAACCATGCAAAACAGGTTCATAACAGTTGTAGTGTACAAAAATTGAATAATCCTCTCCTGCCTAGTGAAGAGAAAATGTATGTATAGGGTGAGTCATGTTCGGGGTGTTCTTGTTGATATCTGCGTGCAGGGGGATGGCAAATAGTTACCTCCCCCATTACATGTTGCAGATAGTATACCTCATTGTAAAGTATACGGAGTCTCGTGGTCCCGTGGGTCCGGCCCCCAGTTATTTTTCTTTTTTATTCAAGTAGTTGTCGTCGCCCCCCACCCCCAGCCCCCCATTTGTGGGGAGCTGCAGCGCAGGCGGGCGAGGCCAACTGAGAGCAAGGGAGAGCATAATAGAGAAATTGAAAAGAAAAGGGAGTAGACAGAGAATGTGGGATGGGGGGGGGAGAAGGGGGCATGAGAGGGAAGGAGAGGGGGAGTGCGTCCCGTGGCCACGGAGCGCACCCAGATCTTATGTTAAGTTGGGGTCTAATGTCCATCCGTCATCACGGGTAGATCTCTAGGATAGTATCCTATTTTTGTTGTTCACTCAGTGTCATCTGAACCTAAGAGAGTTTGGCCTTCGTCCGAGTATATAAATATACTCCACAATCGCCAAGTTTTGGTGTACGTCTCGTGTCTTTCCTGTGCTGTTAAAATTAGATCTTCCATTTTTCTTATTTCTTCTACCTTTCGAAGCCATAGTTTAATAGTCGGGGGGATGGCAGACTTCCAACATAGTGGGATACAGGCTTTAGCTGCATCTAATAAATGACGAAGTACTGATTTTTTATAAATTCTGTCTGGAATGTCGGATGCATGTAAGAGGAAGAAAGCTGGGTCGTCTATAAGTGTCCTTTCAGTGAATTTCTGCATGGTCTCACGTATCACTGTCCAAAATTGTGTCAGTCTAGGGCAGGACCAAAAGATGTGTAACAGGGACCCCTCCTCCGTCTGGCAGCGCCAACAACGGTCTGATGTCAATGGGAATAGTTTATGTAGTAATGCAGGGGTTTTGTACCATCTGGAGAGTATTTTGTAATTGGTTTCCTGGGTTTTTGCACATATGGAAGATTTATGGGTATACTTAAGAATACGTTGTCGTTTGGTGTCATTGAATTGGATTCCCAGCTCCCTTTCCCATTTGAGCAGTCCTGGGGGTGTAAAGTCCTCTAGGGGTGCATTCAGGAGAGTGTAGGTCAAAGAAAGTGTATGTGGTATGGGGCCCCTCTCGTTGCACAAGTCCTCCAATGCCGTTAGTGTCTGGTCATTATCCCTCGGGGGTGGCATGGAGTTCAGGAACTGACTCAAATGGAGTGTCCTCAAAAAATCCAAGCGGAACGGGCCTGTGGGGTCCGAGAGTTCCGCAGCCGATTTCCACCGCCCTCCTGAGCTAAAATGGGAGGCCTGGTAGATGCCCGATTCAGATAGGTTGCGGAAGCGTCTGTCTGTCAGCCCTGGTGTGAATAATGGGTTCCCCAAAATGGGTTGTAGAGGTGAGTCCTAGGAGGAGAGAGGCGTCTGGGTCACTATTCGGGCGCATATCCTTGATGTATTGCCTATTAATGGGTGGGATTTAACTTCTGGTGGTAGTCCCAAGTAACACCATGGGGTGCCTGGGAGGGGGATCTCACTTTGCGTTTGTTCTATGGAAGTCCATAGTTGGTTTCTTGGTGGCGGCACCAGTCTATGAGCCTCACCAAATGTGTGGCTTGATAATAGGCGCGAAGGTTAGGGAGCGCTAGGCCTCCGTATAGCTTGGGGAGTACTAGTAATTTGTTAGCCAGTCTAGGCTTTTTCTTGGCCCGTACGAATTCTGTAAAAAGTGTTTGCACCCGTTTGAAATATGTGGCTGGGATGTATATGGGCAGGGCTTGCATAAGATATAAAAACTTTGGAAGTATCATCATCTTTAAAATGTTGCAGCATCCTAGTCAGGAGTGCAGGCCCGAGGTCCATTGAGTCAGCAATGATTTGACTTGTTTTAAGAGTGGGGGGAAGTTGAGCTCGTATAATTTCGAAAGTGTGCTGGGTATTTAAGTTCCCAAGTATTTAAGGGCAGTTTTGTTCCATTTTAATTTAAAGCTGGATTGGAGGTGTGCGAGCTGAGAGTTGGGGATCTGTACGCCCATTGCCTCTGACTTGTCAAAGTTGATTTTTAGGTTGGAGAGTGTCCCATATAAGGTAAATTCGTGGAGAAGGTTTGGTAGTGATATTGATGGGTTTGAGAGAGAAAATAGCAAATCATCTGCATAAGCAGAGACTTTGTGCTGGGTGTGGCCTATTGTAATACCTGATATGTTCGGGTTTTTCCTTATGTGACATAAGAAGGGTTCAAGGGATAGGGCGAACAGGAGGGGCGAGAGTGGGCAGCCCTGGCGCGTCCCATTCGTAATTGGGAAAGGGTCTGAGAGTACTCCATTGGCTCTCACCCTAGCTGTCGGCGTCGTGTACGCTGCCTTTATCCACTTCATCATGTTATTGCCCAATCCTACATGTTTCAATGTGGCGAGCATGAACGTCCAATTCACCCTGCCGAATGCCTTCTCAGCATCTGTGCTGAGAAAGACGCTGGGTGCACCGGAGGTGGTGGCTTTATGGATCAGGTTCAATACTTTGATGGTATTGTCTCTAGCCTCTCTGGTTGGGACAAAACCTACTTGGTCTAGGTGAATTAGACGGGGTATGTGGGTTTGCAATCTAGTGGAAATTATTTTAGTGAACAGCTTGAGGTCCGTGTTCAATAACAATATTGGGCGGTAACTCCCACAATGGGACGGGTCCTTACCCTCTTTAGGGATCACCGCTATCTGGGCCTGTAATGTGGTGTCATGTAAATTACCTTCCTTACTGAGGTCGTTAAGCATTTTTACCATTTGATTTCCTAGTGAGGGAAGTAGGTTTTTATAGTATTGGACCGTAAGTCCATCTGGTCCTGGGGCCTTATTACGTTTCGTGTTCCCTATTGCCAGTTGCAGTTCTGTCAGTGTTATAGGTTCATCGGTAAAGTGGGCATTGTTGACTCTTTAATGTAATCCATTATTTTCCCTGCTGTAGGGGGATTTACCGGCAGATTGTACAAGGATCGATAGTACAATTTGAAATCTTGGGTTATTTGCCGGGGCAGAGTTTTTTTTTGGCCTGTTGTGGAGTATATGTGTGGGATGTAAGAGGCTGCTGTTTGGGATCGTAGGGATTGCGCAAGCAATCTACCGCATTTATTCCCTGATTCATATACTTTCCTGCGGGAGATCTGCATTGCCGCCTTGGCTTTAAAGTGGAGTATATCCGTTATTTGCTTACGTACTGTGTCTAATTCGTTCCCCAGCAGTCTGGTCGGTAGTGATGAGCCGAACACCCCCGGGTTCGGTTCGCACCAGAACCAGCGAACGGACAGAAAGTTCGCACGAACTTTAGAACCCTATTAAATACAATGGATGCGAACGTTCGAAATCTAAAGTGCTAATTATAACGACTATTATGCATGATATTGTCCTAAAAAGGGTTTGGGGACCCGGGTTCTGCACCAGGGGACATGTATCAATGCAAAAAGAAGTTTTAAAAACTGACGTTTTTCTGGAGCAGTCATTTTAATGATGCATAAAGTGAAAAAAAAAAGTAAAATATTCCTTTAAATATCGTACCTGGGGGGGTGTCTAAAGTATGCCTGTGAAGTGCCACGTGTTTCCCGTGTTTAGAACTGTCCCTGCACAAAATTACATTTCTAAAGGAAAAAAAGCCATTTAAAACTGCTTGCGGCTTTAATGTAATGTCTGGTCCCGGTAATATGGATGAAAATCTTTCAGAAAAATGGCATAGCTACCCCATCACACACCCCCCCCCCCACACCCCAGCCCATTACCAGCCCCTTTGGGTCTTGTATGGATATTAAGGGGAACCCCGCACACAAAATAAAAAAGGCCCTATATACTCTGAACAGCCGTATACAGGCGGTGCATACAAGACAGGGACTGTAGGTTTGTTCTTATGTAGAATCTGTTTGTAATTTTGAACAGGTACATTGTTTAAGTGTAGCTCCAGCCAAAAAATATATTTTTAAGCTTTTTGAAAAACATAGGGAAGGGTTATCACCCCTGTAACATTTGTTTTGCTGTCTGTGCAGTGTGTACCTGTTCAGAACAGTTCACCTCACTTTCCGTCCTAATGACAAATGTTTTTTGAAAATTTGGGGTTTTTATTGAAACAAGAATTGGTGATAAAGAATCAGTGGAGAGGAGACACTTTTTTTCCCATATTAACTTTTACAGGAGAGAATTTGCCTTCCTAGGGGTAGATTTCCTCTCACTTCCTGTTGTATCCTTCCGTTTGCAAGGAGGAGTCGTTTGTAAGTTGGATGTTTGAAAGTAGGGGCCTGCCATATATACTCAGCTGAAATTTGCCCCTTACATGTTGGTGTTGCCACAACACTGTGAGCCCTCACAGTTACTCTTGGTGGGCGCATGAATGGGCCCTGCTGTGAATTATTAGATCAAGAATTGTAATTACATGCCCCTGTTGAACAGGGGCTGAAAAATTGGGCCTTTGGTGGTGGTGGTGTTGACACAACACTGTAAGGCCTCACAGTTAGTCTTGGTGGGCGCAGGAATGGGCCCTGCTGTGAATTATTAGATCAAGAGTTGTAATTACATGCCCCTGTTAAACAGGGGCAGAAAAATTGAGCCTTAGGCACTGGTGTCACAACACTGCAACCCCTCACAGATACTGTACTTGGAGCACAGCAATGAGCCCTGTTGCAAAGTATTGCATCAAAAATTGTAATTACACACCCCTGTTAAACAGGGGCTGAAAAATTGGGCCTTAGCCACTGGTGCTGGTGCCACGACACTGCAACCACTCCCAGATACTCTAGTTGAAGTGCAGGAATGAGCCCTGCTGCAAAGCATTGCATAAAAAATTGTAATAACACACCCCTGTTAAACAGGGGATGAAAAATTGGGCCTTAGCCACTGGTGGCGGCACCCAGAAACAAAAATGTTCTTCCAAGCTATCATCGTCAATCGGATCATTGAGGAGGAGGAAGATAGTTAGTCAACATAACAGGACAGTCTCTCAGCATCAGCATCAGTCTTGAAGGGATGTGACATTTGAAAATAAATTAGTGTGTTATATCAGCTTCAGGTGTTTGGTAGCTGGTGGTGATCCAAGACTGGTTCATCTTTATGAAGGTCAGTCGATCAACAGAGTCGGTGGACAGGCGCACCCTGTGATCCGTGACAAATCCTCCAGCAGCACTGAATGTGCGTTCTGAAAGAACGCTGGATGCAGGACAGGCCAGTAGCTCAATTGCATATTGTGCAAGCTCTGGCCAGTGATCCATCCTCAAGACCCAGTAAGCCAGAGGATTTTCGGTGGGGAAGGTGTCCAAGTCTGACCTTGCCCCTAGGTATTCCTGCACCATGTATATCAGACGCTGGCGATGGTTGCTGGAACCGATCATACCTTGGGGCTGCGGACTAAAGAATTGTCTGAACGCTTCGGTCAGACGGCCACCTTCCCCACCGCTCCTTCTTTGACTGACCGAAGCCTCAGCAACTCGTTGTCAAGGACCAGGAGTTTGTAACCTCCCAGTCTCTGGGAACGCGTTGCACAGACCTTTCTGCAAGGCCTCCCGGAGTTGTCTCATCCTCTGCTCCCTCTGCGACGGTAAGATAAGGTCCGCAACCTTACCCTTGTACCGTGGATCAAGGAGAGTGGCCAGCCAGTAATGGTCCCTCTCCTTGATCCGAAGAATACAAGGATCCTTCCGCAGACTTTGCAGGATCAGGGAGGCCATGCAGCGTAGGTTAGCTTAGGCATTCAGTCCGGAGTCCTCTGGGTCACTAAGGACGACATGATCCGCAGCCACCTCCTCCCAGCCACGTACAAGTCCACTGGTTTCTTGGGACTGTAAATCATCCCTAAAAGACTGCTGCTGATGATGCTGAGTGCCAGGCTCCACCTCCATGCTGACACAATCCTCCTCCTCCTCCTCTTCTTCCTGTGCGATGGGTGGGACAGAAGGAACACTGTCTGGGTAAAGGGGGCCTTGAGAGGCAAGGAAGTCCTCCTCTTCCTGCCTCTGTTCTGCCTCAAGTGCCCTGTCCATTATTCCACGCAGCGTATGTTCCAACAGGTGGACAAGAGGTACAGTGTCACTGATGCATGTACTGTCACTGCTCACCATCCTCGTGACCTCCTCAAATGGTGCCAGGACAGTGCATGCATCCCTGATCATGCCCCACTGGCGTGGTGAAAAAAACCAGAGCTCCCCTGACCCTGTCCTGGTGCCGTAGTCGCACAGGTACTCATTGATGGCCCTCTGCTGCGTGTGCAGCCGCTGCAGCATGGCCAACGTTGAGTTCCACCTGGTGGGCATGTCACATATAAGGCGGTTCTTGAGCAGGTTCAACTCCTTTTGCAGCTCAGCCAGGCGAGCACTGGCATTATAAGATCTGCGGAAATGCACACAGACTTTCCTGGCCTGCCTCAGGACATCCTGTAAGCCCGGGTACCTGCCCAAGAACCGCTGCACCACCAGGTTAAGGACGTGAGCCACACAGGGCACATGGGTCAGTTGTCCCTGTCGGAGAGCGGAGAGGAGGTTGGTGCCATTGTCGCAAACTACCATTCCTGGCTTAAGCTGGCGTGGCGTCAACCACCTCTCGGCCTGCCCCTGCAGAGCAGACAGAACCTCTGCCCCAGTGTGGCTCCTGTCCCCCAAACACACCAGCGCAAGCACGGCATGGCATCTTTTTGCCTGCGTACTTGCGTAGCCCCTTGAACGCCTACGGAGCACCGCTGGTTCCGAGGACAAAGCACAGGAAGAGGCCACGGAGGAAGAAGAAGAGGAGGGGGTGGAGGACAGAGGTGTGTCACAACCAGTAGTAGCATTTTGGAGGCGTGGCGGTGGAACAACCTCCAACACTACTGCACATTGTCCTGCATCCTTCCCAGCTGCCAAAAGAGTGACCCAATGGGCCGTGAAAGAAAGGTAACGTCCCTGTCCATGCCTGCTGGACCATGAGTCAGCGGTAATATGCACCTTACCGCTGACCGCCATGTCCAGCGAGGCCAAGACATTGCCTTCCACATGCCGGTAGAGAGCCGGAATCGCCTTCCGTGAGAAAAAGTGGCGTTTGGGAACCTGCCACTGAGGAACCGCACATTGCACAAACTCACGGAAGGGGGCCGAGTCTACCAACTGAAAAGGCAGCAGTTGAAGCGCTAGCAATTTAGCCAAGCTAGCATTCAACCGCTGGGCATGTGGATGGCTGGGAGTGAACTTCTTTCGACGGTCCAGCAGCTGGGGCAGGGAAATTTGCCTGCTAGAATCGGACGTTGGTGTACTGCTAGCAGAGTGCCCGCAAGTACTTGGCTGTGACACACCTAATTCTACACCTTCATTCCTCTCAGAGCAGGTTTCAGAGAGGACTGAAGGTATAGTGGGGTTGGAGATCCCAGCTGATGCGATGCAAGAAGAGGTCAGCTTTGTTCTTTGGTGTGGGTCTTTAAGGTAGGCTTGCCAACGAGCTGCATGGCAGGTCAACATATGTCTGGTCAAACATGTGGTGCCCAAGCGGGTGATGTTTTGGCCACGCGATATACGCTTGAGACATATGTTGCAAACAGCAGCTGTGCGATCTGATGCACTCGACTCAAAAAAGGCCCACACCAAAGAACTTTTTGAATAACGGGCAGAGGCAGCGCCCTGCACAGGCGGAGCTCTGCGGTGTGATTCCGTCGGTGTGCTGCCCTTACGCTGGCCCCCCGAGGGCATCCTGCCTCGTTGGAGATGTGCCTCCTCCTCATCCTCCTCCTCCTCCTCTCTCCTATTAGGCACCCACGTGGAGTCAGTGACCTCATCATCCCCTCCCTCCTCATCACTGGAGCCAATCTGGCAGTATGCTGCAGCTGCTGGAACATGACTGCCAGATTGGTGTCCTTCTTGAGCATCCCCTCTCTCTGCTCTCACGCTACTGCCTTCCTCTAGCTGGGTATCATCATCAGACCCTTCGAAACGCTGGGCATCCTCCTGGAGCATGTACCCAACACTGTGCTCCAACAGTTCGGGGGACTCCTCAGGAGGACATGGTTGGTCTAGGGAAGGAGTGACTGATAATGACATTGATACCAGGGAAGAGGACGCTTTGGCAGCTGCTTTGCCAGTACCCTGAGCCTGGATGAGAGAGGATGAGGAGGATGAGGAGGGCTTGGTCATCCACTCTACCAAGTCTTCGGCATGATGCGGCTCAACATGTCCAGCTGCCGAAAAGAAGGACAAGCGTGTCCCATGGCCACGTGCTGATGGCGATGCACCGCGTCCACGACCAGCACTGTTGTCTCTAGACACAGAGCCTGCTTGCCCTCTTTTTTTGGCTCCTGACTGTCTGCCTCTCCTTGTTTGCCTTCCAGACATTCTAATGGCCTGCAGGGAAATGGGAAAAGCAGCAATACAGGCTTAGTTAAGGTGTAATATGGTCAGGAGGCCCACTCTGCCCGCTGTAAGTGCCGCAAAATCCTGTTGGTGTAACACACCAGGAAAAAGCAGCAATACAGGCTAAGTTAAGGTGTAATATGGTCAGGAGGCACACTCCGCCCGCTGTAAGTGCCGCAAAATCCTGTTTGTGTAACACACCAGGAAAAAAGCAATAATACAGGCTAAGTTAAGGTGTAATATGATCAGGAGGCACACTCCGCCCGCTGTAAGTGCCGCAAAATCCTGTTTGTGTAACACACCAGGAAAAAGCAGCAATACAGGCTAAGTTAAGGTGTAATATGGTCAGGAGGCACACTCCGTCCGCTGTAAGTGCCGCAAAATCCTGTTTGTGTAACACACCAGGAAAAAGCAGCAATACAGGCTAAGTTAAGGTGTAATATGGTCAGGAGGCACACTCTGCCCGCTGTAAGTGCCGCAAAATCCTGTTGGTGTAACACACCAGGAAAAAGCAGCAATACAGGCTAAGTTAAGGTGTAATATGGTCAGGAGGCACACTCCGCCCGCTGTAAGTGCCGCAAAATCCTGTTTGTGTAACACACCAGGAAAAAGCAGCAATACAGGCTAAGTTAAGGTGTAATATGATCAGGAGGCACACTCCGCCCGCTGTAAGTGCCGCAAAATCCTGTTTGTGTAACACACCAGGAAAAAGCAGCAATACAGGCTAAGTTAAGGTGTAATATGGTCAGGAGGCACACTCCGCCCGCTGTAAGTGCCGCAAAATCCTTTGTGTGTTACACCAGGAAAAAGCAGCAATACAGGCTAAGGTAAGGTGTAACATGGTCAGGAGGCACACTCCGCCCGCTGTAAGTGCCGCAAAATCCTGTTTGTGTAACACACCAGGAAAAAGCAGCAATACAGGCTAAGTTAAGGTGTAATATTATCAGGAGGTACACTCCGCCCGCTATAAGTGCCGCAAAATCCTGTTGGTGTAACACACCAGGAAAAAGCAGCAATACAGGCTAAGTTAAGGTGTAATATGGTCAGGAGATACACTCCGCCCGCTGTAAGTGCCGCAAAATCCTGTTGGTGTAACACACCAGGAAAAAGCAGCAATACGGGCTAACTTCAGGTGTATAATGTGCAGGAGGCTTAGCAACAATGACACTGACACTGTCCCCTGCCTATCCTTCTCTCTCCCTGCACACAAGGTTTATCAAAGTATATGACACTGACACTCTCCCTGCCTATCCTTCTCTCTCCCTGCACACAAGGTTTAGCAAAGAATATGACACTGACACTGTCCCCTGCCTTTCCTTCTCTCTCCCTGCACACAAGGTTTATCAAAGTATATGACACTGACACTCTCCCTGCCTATCCTTCTCTCTCCCTACATACAAGGTTTAGCAAAGAAAATGACACTGACACTCTCCCTGCCTATCCTTCTCTGTCCCTACACACAAGGTTTAGCAAAGAATAGATTTGACAAGATTTGACACTGTCCCTGCCTATCCTTCACTTTCCCTGCTCCGGAACACACTACACAAGGCCGCCGCGCTGGCGGCCTTTTATAGTGAGGGGCGTGTACTAAACCCCCTCAGCTATAATTGGCCACAGGCATCCTGCCTGTGGCCAATCATTGCTCTCCTCGCTGCCGGCGCTGTGATTGGCCAAGCATGCAGGGTCACAGTGCATGCTTGGCCAATCACAGCGCCGGGATTACACTGCGATGGTGCAGTGTATTGTGGGGCGTTCGCGTCACTCGAATTTGGCGCGAACGGCCCAAATCGTTCGTTGTTCGCCGAACGCTGCGAACAGCCGATGTTCGAGTCGAACCTATGTTCGACTCGAACACTGAGCTCATCCCTACTGGTCGGTGTCTGTTTATGTCTGGTTTCAAGTTTTTGGAGTTTGTCTATCAGTGTTGCAATTTGGGCTGTTCGCTGCTTCTTTAGCCTCGCGCCATGTTTTATTAGTACTCCCCGTATGACCGCCTTGTGAGCTTCCCAGACCAGTCCCAAATTACAATCTGCCGTTAGATTTGTCTGGAAGTAGTGTGTGATTTCTTTTGTCACATCTGATACCACCTCCGGGTCTTGCAACAGGCTCTCATTGAGTCTCCAAGGTTGTCTCTGTCTCCTATTGTGGTCAGTTAGTGCATATTGCATAGAGACCGGGGCGTGATCGGACCACGTAATTGATCCTATACTCGTGTTCCTTAGTGCCTGGAGTTGGTTGTGTGGGAGTAACAAGAGGTCAATACGGGAGTATACCTGGTGCATGCGGGAGAAGAAGGTGTAGTCACGTTCTCCAGGGTGGGAGAGTCGCCATATATCTATTAACTGCATGTCATGTAAAGTCTTGTGGATTGTCTTTCGGGCGCTACGGGAAGAGGATGATGTACTCGTAGAGGTATCTTCTGCTGGGATCAGGGGGACATTAAAGTCTCCCCCCACTATAAGCTGGCCTTCTGTGAAACCGCGGAGTGATAATAAGGTCTTTTTGAGAAAAGAGTCCTGTTGGCTGTTTGGGGCGTACAGGTTGGCAATGGTCACCTTCTCGTCTCCTATTAGCCCTTTAATAAATAGAAATCTGCCTGCTGGGTCAGCTCTTAACTCTACTAACTTCCAGGGGATTCTGGCTGCAATCTGGATAGAGACGCCCCGAGATTTGGCTTCTAGATAGGTGGAATGGTATACCATCGGGTACCATCTGTTCTTCAAAATCGGATATGTATCCCCTCTGAAGTGAGTCTCCTGCAGAAGTACAATATCTGCCTTCATGCGCCTCATGTCGTTTAACAGCATTTTCCTTTTTTCTGGGACATTCAGTCCTTTGACATTTAGGGTGACTATCTGTAGTGTATCCATGGTCACGGGAGAAAGGAGGGAACAAGGGAAGGTGGGTTGGGTAGGGGGAGAGATATCGAGACGGATGGGGGTTTAGAGATCAAAGAGGGTGAGAGAGGTTGGGAAAGGAAAAGGTGAGAGTCGGTCTTTCCAGACCAGTCAGAGGAAAGTATTTGCTGTCAGCAAACACCGTCCAGCAGTGCTACTTCTAAAGGTACAGCAAGTCGCTGTATTACTACCTTGCCAGAACTAGCTGGGAAGGCGTCTGCCTATGTGAGGGAGTGATCAGCAAGGGCAATCAGGAGAAACTCCTCGCCCTTCCCGGCCTCCGGACCTTAAGTGTATGTAAGAGTGTGAATAATTATTCATTGAACATGCGAGTGGCAGCAGCACATGTATCAAATAAAAACCGTCTAAATTAAACAGAATAAAACATTATAGCATTACCATACAGATTGTTCAGGGTCTAAGCCCGGCAACCTTACCAGTGTATCTCTGAGGGGCATTGGCTGGCTGTAGTGAAGTGTTACAAAAGTGGATGCTATTTCTTGGTCCCTAAGCAGTGCCCCTCGCCCCCCGACCGCATGCAGAGGCCCGAAGGATAAGAGTCCTGGACTCCCTCTTCCGTAATCCCCATGGGTGTACACGCAATCAGGGGGGGAGGCGCACCACAGCAGTGACTTGCAAGTTCACTCATTTTCTAGTGTCAGCCCCCCGTTATCCTTAGTCTAGAGAAAAAATCAACAGTACCTATGGCATCCGATCGATAGTTTCTAACCATACCCCTTCCTTGGTTCCAATATAGCCTCCACATTAAACATCAAGTCCCGGTGTGTGGCATAGATAGAGATCTGAGATCGCCCCTCCTCCCACCACCCCCCAGTCTCCCAGGAGAATGACTCACATAGCCTACCACTGCATGGAGCTTGATAACCAGGGGCCGTTCATTTAGGTCTCTTCTTCTTCCATAATGGTGCTGAGGGGGGACTGGCGGGGAGAGGAATCGGAGCCCAACAGGTAAAGAGGATGGGTCTCCCTTCCCAATGTGGAAGCGTTCAGCTAAGGTGAGCATAGCAAGGAGAGGTGAAAGGTCGTCTTGCAGCAGCCTCCGAACTTGTAACTAGAAGCCAGATCTTCTTCTGGCATCTGTGCATATCACCGGGAGAGCAAGGGAACTATCACCTGGGAGTCTCGAGGCCTGTGTGGAGGGGAGGGGGGTCTGCCCAAATGATGATAGAGTTTCAGTCACATCTCTAGCGGGCAAAGCTTTGTATAGATCTCTCCTGCAATGGAAAGATCGACTCCGCAAACTCCAGAGCAGGGGTGCAGGTCCGAGGCATACAGTAAGTGGGGTTTGCGCCTGTAAGGAGAGTAGTGGATATCAGCTTGTGTGTCGAGGGCTTTGCTTCTCTTTGGCCTACCAACAAAGGGGGGGCATATGGGGGCCGCAGCGTGCAAGTTTCAGCATCCAGCAAACATTATGGCCATGTCACATACAGCACAGTCAAGCGAAAGAGAAAAGAACATTTAGGGCTCACATGTGCTGTCATCAGGAACGGTACGGGACCTTCCCCGGGATCTCTGAGAGCGGGCAGGTGGGTTCGGTCTCCCCGATGTTGCGTTTGTGCGGCCAGTTGGTTTCGGGATTTTCTGTAGCCAATTTGGGACACGTACAGGATCTGTTTCTAGGAAGCTGAAGAACGCAGGTAGGTCAGTAGGTGCTCGTAGTGTAAAAGAGGAACGGTCTGAGCGAAAAATAACCGCCAGAGGATATCCCCATCTGTAGGTGCACCCCCGTCTTCTGGCTACCTCCAGGGCCGGCTTCAGCATGGCACGTCTTTGTAACGTGGCTCTGGACAAGTCTGGTAGGATCTGTATACTGGCGCCATCAAAATCAATGTCCCCATGTTCCCACGCCTTGCGCAGCAGGATTTCTTTCTGGTTGTAGCGGTGTAGCCGACAGAGGACGTCTCGGGGCCGTGCCGGGTCTGTAGATTTGGGGCCCAGGGAGCGGTGTACCCGGTCCATCTCCAGAATGGCAGGTGGATCCTCCCAGATCCTATGGAATATGGCTGTTACTGTCGTTGCCAGATCATCAGTGCCAGTGGCCTCAGGTATGCCTCGCAGCCGTAGGTTGTTGCGGCGGCTGCGGTCCTCCATCTCTTCTAAGTGGAGCTGCATTTCTTGCGAGTCCCTAGCATATGTTTCCTGGGCCTGTTCTAGGGATCTTACCCTGGTTTCCAAAGAGGACAGCTGCGTCTCGCCAGAGGAGACCCGGGTCTCTATAGAGTGCAGTTCCTCCCGGACCTACTGTATCTCTTTGCTGTGGGCTTCCTCTATGCGCATAATCAGGCCCTCTATATCTGCTCTCGTGGGTAGGGCCTCAATGTCCGCCCGTGTTGGTAGTGCCCTGAGCATGTCTCGGAGGTCCTCATCTAGCCGGAACTGTGACTGTGAGGGGCCCGCCATTGTCGGTCTGAACAAGTCCGGAGTCCCTGTGAGGTCTTCTAGGTCCGGGGGAGGTATGTAGGTGTCTGCCTGCGGTGTAGTACAAACCGTATCTCTGCGAGTAACACGTGGCGTATGCTCAATGGCGCCCGAGGCCGGTCTCAGGTTGTTCCCAAAAAAACTGGAAATGCTCGGTTGTGAGTTGTTTTGGTGAGTCCCACGGGTCGCCGATCTTGTTCGGTATTTTGTGGGGTTGCTCATGCCGTTTTCACACTCATTTAAAGTGGCTTTTTGGTCCTCAGAGGTCGGGTCAGGCCGGGAGCCCCCCTAGAGCATGACTCTACTCGGCAATTGCTAAGCCACGCCCCCTGAGCAGGCCATTTAAAAAATAACAAGAAAAAAAACAAACAAAGGTTCAGTGATGGGTTAATCTGGACCAGGAGGAATGGGAACTAAGAGGTGTAGTAATATGGCCGCCTCTCACCTGTGTCTTTCATATGTAAATCACAGCAGGCCCTCTCCAGCTTCCATCTGACAGCCTGTAGATCGTCCTCTTGAGCTGAGGAGGCCGTCTGAGGTGTCAGGAAAGGTCGATCTGTCTTACAGAGCGCTGTAATCCAGCGCTGAGGATGCTGAATAGGCCGCAAGATGGCGGCGGCCGCGTCTGTGGAAGGAGCTGGCCTTGGGCTGGATAGCTGAGCGGAGGGCCGTCCGGGGCACTCGATACCGATGCCGATCTGCGCCGGGTGTATCCAGGACTAAGGATGGACGACTAGGAGGTTTGTCGGGGAAGCGCCGTCCCGCAGAGCGCTGTATTTGAGCGCAGAGGCTGAGGATGTTTAGTAGGCCGCAAGATGGCGGCGGCCGCGTCTATGTATGGAGTATGTATGGGGCCAAATGATGGGTTAAAGAGCCGTCCGGGGCACCCAATAATGGTGCCGATCTGCTCCGGCTGCACCCAGGATGAAGGATGGGTGTCTGGGATGTCTGTTAGGAATGCGCCGCCTCCCGATGGTCGCGGATTTAGGAAGGCTCGGCGGAGCTCCCAACAGCGTGACTTTCCTCCTTCGCTGCCGTCGCCAACCCCCCTCAAGGTCTTTCTGACTGATGAAGTTATTGCCAAAATTGTTTTGGAGACGAATCGCTACCAGGAGCAACAAGCTGCTACCCATCATCGCTTTTCAAGGACCAGAAAATGGGAACCGGTAACCAGAGAGGACATCTGGAAGTTTTTGGGCCTTATAATTCTACAGGGAGTGGTGGGGAAACCCCTGCAGAAATGGTACTGGACAACCAACAAATTGCTGGCCACTCCTTTTTTTGGAACCGTTATGTCGGAATACAAATTTTCGCTTATAATGAAATATTTGCATTTTGCAAATAATGAAGACTTTGATGAGAGTTCTCATCCAGCTCCAAAGCTGAACATTTTTTGGGAGATTTACCAACTTATTCTGAAGAATTTCCAGCAGACCTATGTGCCGGACAGAGATATAAGTATCGATGAAAATCTTATGGCCTACAAAGGTCGACTTAGCTGGATACAGTTCATCGCATTTAAAAGGGAGCTCGTTTTGGCATAAAGTCATTTATGCTGTGTGAATCCAGCTCTGGGTACATCTGGAATTCAGTCCTGTACACCGGGAAAGGGACCAAATTCAGCGATCGATTCAGCAGTTTTGGAATGGCAACCGCTTCGGTTCTTTCTTTGATTGAGCCATTGCTGAACCAGGGCTACTGTGTCACCACAGACAATTTTTATACGTCCCCAGAACTCTTTGAGTTCCTTCTCCTGAACAAAACGGATGCCTATGGGACCGTTAGGCCTAACCGGTGTGACATGCCGCCAACCTTTGCCAAAAAAAACATCAGGGCAGGAGAAACAGTTGCCTGGCAGAAAGGAAAAATGATGGCACTGAAATGGCGGGACAAAAAAAATGTGTGCCTTATGAGTACCATCCACAACACCTCTACTGTAATGGTACATACCAAAGGTGGAAAAGATGTCATGAAGCCACAGGTCGTGTTGGATTACAACAATACCATGGGAGGTGTGGACAGGGCTGACCAGGCCATGACGTTTTATCCTGCCATGAGGAAGCAACAAAAAAAATATTATTAAAAAATATTCAGGCATCTTCTGGAACAGTGCCTGTGGAATGCTTTCATTCTTCTGAAAAAAAAAGTGACATGCCTATGATTCATGCAGACTTTGTGTGGAAGGTTGCCAAACTCATTTTTCTAAAGCACCAGACGCCAATGGCAGTAAACAGATCTGGACGTCGGGTTGCTGGCGTTGTGAACCCGGAACGCCTGACTGGTCGTCACTTTATGGACCACATTCCATCTACTGAAAAAAAGACAGCACCCACAAGGATGTGTGTTGTTTGCTGCTCCAAGCGTGACGACTCCGGAAGGAAAATCCGAAAAGAAACCCGATTTATTGAATAAAAAGTATTATTATTATTAAATTATTATTTGTTATTATTTATTATATTATAATTTATGATTTTGTGTTTCAAACTTTATCATACCCGAGATGTCTACTAGACTGGTTTGGACAGATTTAGGTGAGTTATTACTAAGAATTACAGGCCTTCAATGTAAAACGCCAAATTCCATGCAAAATAATGGTACCGCTTTCAGCACCTAAAATCTTCCAGAATCATACCGCCAGGGAGGTTAAGCATTATTAAAATCACTGCTCCTGAGAAAATGGCCGTTTTTAAAACTTTTTTTGCATTGATACATATCCCCTGGGGCAGGACCGGGGTCCCCAAACACTTTTTATTACAATGACTTTCATATAAGCCTTTAAAATTAGCACTTTAGATTTCTCCCATAGACTTTTACAGGGTGTTCCGCGGCTTTTTGAATTTGCCGCGAACACCCCAAATTGTTCGCTGTTCGGCAAATGGGTGAACAGGCAACGTTCGAGTTGAACATGAGTTTGAACTCAAAGCTCATCCCTAGTCATAAGTTTAATGTGCAATACTCAACCAAACGTTCAGGAAAGCAAAACTCTCTGGAGCAAACAGCTTAGAAGACGTAAGTGATTGGACATATATTTGGAGAAAATATGTGATCAGGAATTGTTTATTGGTGCATCCTTATATAATTAAGGTAAAAAAGAGGAACATTTCATATTTCATGAATTTCATTTTAACACATTCTTGCGCACTTACCTATTTACATTTATATTTGGCGAAGCTAGCAGTCAAACTTGATTTTCAAGGCACATTTGAGATCTTTTGCATTCATTTACAACTGATCACTGGTTTTCTTTAATGAGAAGTCAGATGAAATTACTGTGCCGGAGTATAAAATAAAACTATTAGGAATTGTTCAAATTACAAGATTAAAAAAATACATGTTCCACTTCAAGGATTGAACATGTCTTGTTTACATAGTTCCTGTTAGTTATGTAAATTTGCTCAGCTCCTGCTAAAGATTAAACCAGTGGCATACAAATTAATTAATTACATATGCACTGATGATAAGAGTATTACCCCTCAGGACATGAGACACACACTTACAGTGCATTCAGAATGCAGATGTTGCTAATATTAACCTTTAAGTAACTACTTATGATTCTGTTTTACCTTCAATATTTCTAATTACATTACATGCATATCAGCTGAATGTTGATATGCTGGTATCACTTTTGCTGGTATTAGTATTATTAATTTACATAGTACAGATGTTTTTACACACACACACACATATATATATATATATATATATATATATATATATTGTGACAGCAGGAAGGTAAAGTCACCTGGTTGCATCCAGGGGGGTAGATATATTTCTCCCAGATTCAGGCTTTATGCCGACTTATACAACTAGGGAGTTGATGAAGCCCAGCTGAGGCTAGTGGGCTCATGGATGACTCATACCTCTAGGGAGAGTGTGGGGCGTCGTACAGACAGGGAGTTGATGAGGCCAGGTGAAGCTTGTCAGCTCATTTAGGCCTCTATAAAAAATCCCAGATTCATTAGGTGTTAGCTCATGCCTGGAACCAGACCTGTGTGGACTGTCTAGGGAGAGTGAACCCCTGTGCGGTGAGGCAAAGCCTGTGTGGCTATTTGTTTGGACTTTTACTAAACCAGGGACTTAGGGACTAGGACAGCACCAGGCTGATCCCAGTTGTTAGTTTAGGAAACCTGCATGTTTAGTCAGAGGTCAAACTGACCAGGATTTATTTTGTTTGTTTCTTTTTGGCTTTGCTGTGTTTTGTCACTGTACATAGAGAAATAAACCGCACCTTTTGATTTTGAAAACCACAACCTCCGTCTGCTGGCCCTGTTTTTGTGTGGGGAGCCCAACCAGGGGGTCACACACACCCGCTACCGAGTTAACCCCCTCACAGTTGGTGGAGAATGCAGGCAGTTTTTTTTAAGCCAGCATGGAGGAGATACTGAAACAGCTGGCTCTAGCAAATGCCAATCAACAGCAGACAAATGCAGGTTTGCAAAGGAGCCTTGCAGCCCAGCAGCAAGCTCATCAACAAGCCCAGCAGCAATCTGAGGCCCGCTTCATAGACCTGTTACAGAAGCAAGAGCAGAGACTACAACAAATGGAAGCAGTAATGCAGCAACGTCCGCAGACCAGTGAGGAAAGCCGTCCCACTAATACCGCGTCCTTTGGGGTGAGTCGTTTATTGACAAAAATGACTGGAGAGGATGATCCAGAGGTATTTTTGACCACATTTGAAAGGACTGCTGAAAGAGAAAAGTGGCCTGAGGAGCAGTGGGCTGGACTGGTGGCTCCTCTGTTAACTGGTGAATCGCAGAAGGCTTACTATGACCTAGAGCCTGACCAAGCAAAAGACTATGTGATGCTAAAAGCTGAAATATTGGCAAGGCTGGGTGTCACCCTGGCTGTCCGGGCTCAGCGTGTGCATAACTGGACTTTCCAGCTTGGAAAACCCCCCAGGTCTCAAATGTATGATCTCATTCACCTGAGCAGGAAGTGGCTACAGCCAGAGACTTTGTCCGCACCAGAGATTGTGGAACGTGTTGTAATGGATCGGTTTTTGAGAGCTCTTCCTACTGCCATCCAAAAGTGGGTAAGCCATGGAGACCCAGAGACGGCCGGTGGTCTTGTGGATCGTGTAGAGAAATACTTGGCTACAGAGAACCTGACGGCCTCTTCCAGAGACACTCGGACTTTCCACCCTAAGACCAGACCATCCCCAGGGGCGGATAAGAGGATTCCAAGGGGTGAGGGTGGAGAGAGTGAGAGGGTGGGAGCTCTACCCCAAGGTTGGCGAGAACAGCCTGGGAAATCAGCGGCTCAAGAGGCCGCAAGAAGGATCGTTTGCTACCGCTGCCGGCAAGCGGGACATATTGCAGCCAATTGCCCGGTTGTGGAGGAACCCATGCAGTGTGACTTTCTGACGGGCAGACGTCAGTCGCTGTGTGCGACAGTCGCATGCACTGCCATTCGAGGAACTGAGAAACATTTATGCAAAATGTGTATTAATGGTAGAAATGTTGTGGTATTACTGGATTCAGGTAGCCTTGTGACCCTGATAAAGGCTGAATTAGTTAAAACAGAGGTCTCTGGGAATAGCAAGGTAGCTGTTATTTGTGTGCATGGGGACACCCGAGAGTATCCAGTGACTACAGTGTGTTTCGAGACCCCCAAAGGTACCCTCTCTCATCCAGTGGGCTTAGTATCTCAGTTACCGCATGACGCCATTGTGGGAAGGGATTTTCCGAAGTTCTGGGAACTGTGGGATGATCCTGAGCCCCCCACTGGTGCCCCTATGTACCAGGAATGTGATAGCCAGAACTCCTCTGAGAGTGGTGAGGACTCTCCAGAATTTCCCTTGTCAGTATTTGCAGGGGAGACTCAAGAAACTGGAGAGGAGCCCACCTCCTCAGACGAAAACCTACCGTCTGTGGAGTTTTCTGATCTGGAGGTTCACAGGGAAAATTTTGCCACAGAACAGTTAAAAGACCCCGCCCTAATAAAGGCACGGGAAAACGTAGTGGAAATAGATGGCGAGTTAGTGAACCCAGATAATACCTGCACTTACCCATACTTCAGCGTAGAGAAGGACCTACTGTATCGGGTGGCAAAAAGGGCAGAAGAAACCGTTGAGCAGCTGGTGGTGTCCAAACCTTACAGGAAGTTGGTGTTGGAGTTGGCCCATGGGCACATTCTTGGAGGTCATCTGGGGACAGAGAAAACCCGAGAGAGGGTATTACAGAGATTCTATTGGCCTGGGGTGATGAAGGACATAGAAAATTATTGTTCCTCCTGCCCTGTGTGTCAGAGGTCGGCCCCGATGCCACATTTCCGTAGCCCGCTGGTCCCTCTACCCATCATTGAGGTCCCGTTTGAGAGAATCGCAATGGATTTGGTAGGTCCTATAATCAAGTCCGCTAGGGGGCACCAGTACATATTGGTTATAATGGACTATGCCACCCGTTATCCAGAAGCGATCCCTCTCAGAAATACCTCGGCCAAAACCATAGCCAAAGAGCTATCTCTTGTTTTTAGCCGGGTGGGTATTTGTAAAGAACTGCTTACGGACCAAGGTACACCCTTCATGTCCCGGGTTATGAAAGAGCTGTGTAAATTGCTCAAAGTGACGCAATTGCGTACATCTGTGTATCACCCCCAAACCGATGGGCTGGTTGAAAGATTCAACAAAACCCTAAAACAAATGTTGAAGAAAGTGGTGGATAGAGATGGAAAGGATTGGGACTGTCTACTTCCTTATTTGATGTTTGCTATTAGGGAGGTGCCCCAATCCTCTACGGGATTCTCCCCCTTTGAGTTACTGTATGGGAGACACCCAAGAGGGCTGTTGGATATTGCCAAGGAAACTTGGGAAAGTGAGAGTTCTCCCCACAGGAGTGTGATTGAGCATGTCGCCCTGATGCAAGATCGAATTGCACAGGTAATGCCCATCGTGAAGGAACATTTGGCCCAAGCGCAGTTGGCACAGCAGAGAGTGTACAACCGTGGAGCAAAGACCCGTACCTTTTCCCCGGGGGATAGGATATTGGTACTTGTCCCTACGGTTGAAAGTAAATTCCTTGCCAAATGGCAAGGCCCCTACGAGATAATAGAAAAAGTGAGCGAAGTGAATTACAAGGTCAGACAACCAGGAAGGCGAAAGCCCGAACAGATATATCACGTTAATCTGTTGAAAGCCTGGAGGGATAGAGAGTCCCTAGTCGCAGAAACTTGGTCACCAGCTCAAACTGGTTGCGTGATTCCGGAGGTTGGAATAGCAGCCACCTTGTCACAACCCCAACAACAGGAGGTTAAGGAGTTTGTGCTTCGCAACAAGGAGGTGTTCTCTGAGCTGCCGGGACAAACATCTGGGGTAGAGCATGATATTATTACCCCGCCCGGTGAAAGGGTGAAGTTAAAACCCTATCGGATCCCAGAGGCCCGACGGGAGGCAATACGGGAGGAAGTACAGAAAATGCTGAACTTAGGGGTGATAGAGGAGTCCCAAAGTGATTGGTCTAGTCCCATTGTGTTGGTGCCTAAACCGGATGGGAGCTGGCGATTTTGTAACGATTTTCGTCAGTTGAACAAAGTTACAAAATTTGACACCTACCCCATGCCACGTATAGATGAGTTGATCGACCGGCTGGGAACAGCCCGATACATGACGACTCTTGACCTCACAAAAGGGTATTGGCAAATTCCCCTGGCCAAGTCGGCCAAAGAGAAAACCGCATTTGTAACCCCAGACGGGGCGTTCCAATATAAGAGAATGCCGTTCGGGTTACAGAATGCGCCGGCCACATTCCAGCGGAAAATGGACCAGATACTGAGGCCCCATCGGAAGTATGCTGCGGCTTACCTGGATGACGTAATTGTCCATAGCACAGATTGGGCCTCACATCTGCCAAAAGTGCAAGCAGTCCTAGACTCTATCCGGGAAGCGGGGTTTACGGCTAACCCCAAGAAGTGTACCATTGGGCAGGAGGAGGCCAAATATCTTGGGTACAGCATTGGCAGGGGAGTAATAAAACCCCAACTCAACAAAGTCGAGGCCATCCAGAGTTGGCCACGTCCCAACAGCAAGAAGCAGGTACGAGCCTTTCTGGGAATCGCGGGTTATTATCGGCGCTTCATTCCCCACTTTGCTTCTAAGGCTGTGCCCCTAACCAACCTGACGAAAGGGAAAGGGTCGGTCATGATTAAATGGACCCCCGAGGCTGAGGCAGCATTCCAATTCTTGAAACAAGCCTTATGTAGCCAGCCAGTGTTGTACTCACCCGACTTCTCTAAAGACTTTGTCGTACAAAGTGATGCGTCAGATGTGGGGTTAGGAGCAGTATTGTCCCAGGTCTGGAACGGGGAAGAGCACCCAGTCATTTACCTCAGCAGGAAGTTGAAGTCCCATGAGGTAAATTACGCCACGGTTGAAAAGGAGTGTTTAGCGGTGAAGTGGGCTCTAGATTCCCTTCGGTACTATCTGCTAGGTAGGCACTTTGACATGGTTACGGATCACGCTCCGTTAAAGTGGATGGCTCAAAACAAGGAGACAAATAGAAGAGTGAATAGGTGGTTCCTGGCCCTACAGGAATTCAACTTCACAGTAAAGCATCGCCCTGGCGTTCAAATGGGGAATGTGGATGCTTTGTCTCGAGTACATGAATGCCTGATTGCTGGTGTTCCAACCCCGAGGTTAAAACAAGAGGGGGGGTATGTGACAGCAGGAAGGTAAAGTCACCTGGTTGCATCCAGGGGGGTAGATATATTTCTCCCAGATTCAGGCTTTATGCCGACTTATACAACTAGGGAGTTGATGAAGCCCAGCTGAGGCTAGTGGGCTCATGGATGACTCATACCTCTAGGGAGAGTGTGGGGCGTCGTACAGACAGGGAGTTGATGAGGCCAGGTGAAGCTTGTCAGCTCATTTAGGCCTCTATAAAAAATCCCAGATTCATTAGGTGTTAGCTCATGCCTGGAACCAGACCTGTGTGGACTGTCTAGGGAGAGTGAACCCCTGTGCGGTGAGGCAAAGCCTGTGTGGCTATTTGTTTGGACTTTTACTAAACCAGGGACTTAGGGACTAGGACAGCACCAGGCTGATCCCAGTTGTTAGTTTAGGAAACCTGCATGTTTAGTCAGAGGTCAAACTGACCAGGATTTATTTTGTTTGTTTCTTTTTGGCTTTGCTGTGTTTTGTCACTGTACATAGAGAAATAAACCGCACCTTTTGATTTTGAAAACCACAACCTCCGTCTGCTGGCCCTGTTTTTGTGTGGGGAGCCCAACCAGGGGGTCACACACACCCGCTACCGAGTTAACCCCCTCACAATATATATATATTTATATATACATCTCTGTGTATATAGTACATAACAAAGTACATTAAAAAAACAGAATTTTTTACATTTTAAATTGTTTTTGAAATTCAAATAAAGGATGGACAACAATGGCAAAGATAATGTGAAAATAACCAGATTAACATTGCATTTTTGTGTAATCAACCTCCCATCTTAGGTCAATTTAAACACAAAAGTTAGTACAGCCCTTAAACATTCGTATGATTCAAGCGCATGTAACTATGCATACCCAAAATGCACAAGCCAAGATGTCTCTAGAAATCAAACGTTGTGTGAATTTAAATCAGTGTCCTTATTTCCAAGAAGCTATATGTACAGTGTGTTTTTTTTTTTTGCAAAATAAATTCACCAGTAGGAATCTTCTTGTAAGTATAAATATCGTGATGGTGACTGCTCTGTGGTGACTAAATAATGTAAATAAAATTAAATTATCAAAGGAGTGGGAGTGGGATGGGGAAGGGAAAGGAAAAGAAGAGGGGATAGGTGAATCATAGGCTACAATGTAGCTAAATAGCAATGTTGTGCAATGTGCACAGTGACACGAATGAACTTACAAGTGTAATGTGTAAAAAACTAATAAACAAATGAAGACATATAAACAGATTCTCAACACTCCAATATTGCAAACATGATGGAGATTCAGAAAAAATTCCTAAGGTATACTGATAATAAACAACCAATAACCATAAATCAAATAAAACACACAAAGTGCATCTGCGACCTTAAACCAATAAGAAACAAAAATGTCAAAAAAAACTCAAAAAAACTCCCGGATAGGTATGATAAATATACATGAAGTCATATATAAAAATAGAAAAAATATAGTCCCATCACCAAAGGTGTGCTTGGAAGTTTTCCTGTAATGTCCACCCAGTGATCAGTAAGTCACAAAACGCTTACCTCCCTCCTAGGAGGGGGAGCACTATATGATGGATCTAAATGATGAAGGGTGATGGAGCGTCCTTGTAATGCAGTCTTTATTTCACAGTTTCTTTATAGCTCATTGGAATGCATATGAAAAGATATAAAGCAGAGAGACATCAATAGCGCAACTTTGTGGGTGCGGCAAAGTGAATCGCTGAAGAATATATATTCACACACTCACTTGAATGATAGTGAGCGTGGACCT
The DNA here is from genome assembly GCA_029206835.1 of Rana muscosa. Taxonomy (NCBI): domain Eukaryota; kingdom Metazoa; phylum Chordata; class Amphibia; order Anura; family Ranidae; genus Rana; species Rana muscosa. Next base: position 37,296,976 of record CM055122.1, read on the forward strand.
CAATCCAAACGAGCACCGCGCTCGTACCAATGGAACAGTGGATTGGCGTCTTAATGCAAACAATGCAGTGCGATCCTCAGGTGTCCGCAGCAGCAATCACAAAGTTGTGGTGATAAAAAAGAAGGGAAATATAGTGTGGGTCTGTAAACCCCTAGGGGTATTTATTCATACATAAATAAAAAAACTCACATTTAAAAGTTGGATAACGGATCTGGTATCCTTACGAGCGGCGAGCTCGTCTCCTCTCGGTTCTGCTGGAGGTGTGTCTGTGCTACGTCCTGACGCGTGTCGTCATGTCACATGACTTCATCAGAGGCTAGCACTAGACACAAAGTGTGGAAAATTTATAGTCCTCATCACAGGGCGGCGGTGGCCATTTTGTTGTGGACCGACAGATATGTGTAAAAGCGGCCATGTTTGCTCTAACATTCTGGTGTGTATCACCAATGCTAGGAGGCACTAGCCTGTGGGGACTAGGGAGGGGGGGAGGAAAAGCTGCAGAACAAAACAGCATGAGAATCTTCGTTACCATAGATGATATCATTTTAAAACCGAGACAAAAAGTCCCCGCAAAGTAAAATCTATGTAAAATATATAAAAATATTTAAAATGAAGCTGACGCAGGTAGGCTAATGGCCCACTCGTATGAGTCCGGAGACAGCCCCACACAGCTCCAATTATTATGCCTGTGGTCTGTCATTCATGAAAAAAACAAATAGAGCACAGACACACCACAGCTGAAACCGAGAGGGAATATATGAATAAGCCACAGTACATGGTGAAATAATCTGCATATCATCATAAAGAGAAACAAATATGCAAATATATAGATGTATCCTATATAGGCTGAAAAAACATCTAACTGTATGTAGAACTAATATGAGTACTACCTCAACATATATAAAGGTCTAGGTTGAATTAAGTAATCATAGGACATAAATAATGGAGTCCAGTATGTACTGACAGAAACATCAAGACTGTTAGGTTCCTGTCTTTTCTGTGGTGACAGGGACTAACATGTATTTAAGAACCTGTTAATGGGAGAAAGAAACCTGACAGCAATGTGACATTGGGTAAAACCTAGTGTCAGTAGGAGAAAGACAATATCTCAGTGGCCTAATAATCACTTAAAAAGCAATTTAAGTCAAATTCTATATTAAGGCCTTTGGGCACAAACGTATCCATCGAAAAGATCCAATGAGATTCAATTTGGCTTAGTGTTCGCACCTTATGTCCTCCTCTCCATGGGCTTGAGTACGGTACTATACCCCAAAATTTTAGGTGAGAGGGATCTCGATTATGTATTTCTGCAAAGTGCCTAGAAACACTATGTTTGACGAATCCGCGTTGTATGTTCTGTACGTGTTCTTTAACACGGATCCTAAGTAACCTTTTAGTGCGGCCTACATATTTCAGGCCGCAGCTGCATTCCAACACGTAAACCGCCCCTTCTGTGTTGCAGCCAACGAATTCTTTGATTTCAAATTGTCTCCCATTGCTATTAGACTGGAATGTAGACCTTCTTTCATTTGGGAGTTTGGTACGTTTGCAGGCGTAACACCTCTTACAAGGGTAAAACCCTTTGCCAGTGAAAAAAGTGAAAATCTTTTTGGGTGGATTGACTACACTCTTCACTAGCTGGTCTCGTTGTGTGGGTGCACGTCTGTAGATGAATTGGGGTTTCTCAGGTAGTATATTTTTAAGGGTTTTATCTGCCTTCAGGATATGCCAGTGACGTATGACAATACTTTCAATCTTCTTATATTGGATGTTATAGTCTAGACTAACCGGCACTTTGTCGAGTTTGAGGATTTTTTTCTTGTTTTGCAGCAACTCCCCTCTTGGGATGTGTGTGACTTCTTCTATTTTACTCTGTATGAAATCTTCTTTGTATCCCTTTTGTACAAATCTTTCACCTAATAACTTTGCCTGAGTGTGGAAATCTGCAATATCTGTGCAGTTCCGTCGTAAGTGTAGCATCTGACCTTTGGGGATGTTAAAAAGCCAGTTTTGATGGTGGCAGCTTTTCATTGGGAGGTAGCTATTCCGATCTACGCTTTTAAAAAAAAGTCTTGGTGGCAAAGGTGTCATTGGTTCTTGTTATGATGAGATCTAGGAAGGATATGTTTGATTCCTCTATTTGCCAAGTTAGTACTATATTTTGCCGATTGTTGTTAAGTTTCTCAAAGAAGCTAACTAATTGTTCCCGGTCGCCTTTCCATATTAGGAAGATGTCATCAATGTAGCGTTTGTAAAGTACTAGATCTTCTGGTGTTTCAAGGAAGACGCTTTCGTCTTCCCACTTTGCCATGAATAGTCCGGCTACACTGGGGGCAAATTTAGCCCCCATGGCGACACCTGTCTTCTGTTGATAGTATTCTTTACCATACCAGAAATGGCTATGTTTAAGGGCAAAAATCGAGGCATTTAACAATAAACTTCCTTTGCATACATGCCAATTTGGTGAACTTCCTCAGACCCCACTTGGTGGCTTCACATGCCAAATAGTGGGGTATGATAGTGTACAGGGATGACACATCAGCTGTCGCCATCAAGATGGGTCCTGTTGTTTTGTCTTCATCTAGAATCTGCAACATCTCTTTTGTATCCCGTAGATATGCCCTGGTCTTCTGTACTACTGGTTGAAGGAAGCGGTCTATATATTGCCCAAGTCTTGCTGTGATGGAGTCGATCCCATTTACTATAGGTCTATAAGGTGGATCGGCTCCATCTTTGTGTATTTTGGGCAATGCATAAATAATCAGGGTTCTGCACGCTTCAGGTATTAGGTATCTTGCTTCCTTTTTGTCCAGAACACCCTTTTTCAGTCCCAAATGTACTACCTGTTCCAATTCTTTTTTCCACCGGAATACTGGGTTGCTACGGAGTTTGCAATAGGTGTTGTTGTCTTCTAGTAGTGCACACATCCCTTTATGGTATTGTTCCACAGTGAGTATAACTATCCCTCCTCCCTTATCTGAGGGTCTAATCACTAGCTCTTTTCTTGCTGCCAGTTTTCGCATTCCTGTTTTAATAGCCCTAGGTTCTTGCAGTGTTTTGATTGTCATGCTTTTAAGTTCATCTGTCACCATGTGTTTGAAGACCTCAATATGTTTGTTATCTTTCAATTTTGGGTTGAAGGTAGATTTATTTTTGAGGTTGCTATGGACCACCAAATTGTCTTCGCGTATTCTGACACTGATGGGATTTTCTGATATGTACTTCTTAATGTTCAATTTTCTGACATATTTCTGAATATTGATGTATGCATGAAATTTGTCTAGATTTCTGACGGGGGCATATTTGAGTCCTCTGTCTAACGTCATCAGTTCTTCTTGGGAAAGCGGTACTCCCGCCAAGTTGAATATGCCTTCTCCAATTGGTGGTTTCTTAATGTTTTTGCCTTTACCTCCTCTACATCCTCTCTTTCTGATATTTGGTGTTGTACTTGGTGTTAGGTTCTCCGAGGGGGTGGTGGTAGTCTATCCCTCTCTCTAAAAAAGACACATTGTGGCCTTGTTCGTTCCGATATTCACGTTGTGGTCTAACGTCAACATCTCGTAAATCTCTTAAAGGGGCATAGTAGTTGGATGTATAGACTGGACTTCTTTCTCTAGGTCGTTGGGAAGTAGATGGTTGTCCTCGATCATTCCTAAACCCCCGTTCATCTCTCGATCCATAGGGATAGTGACTCCCTGGGCTTCTATCGTGATGTCTGGGACCTTCATACTCATTCCTATAATCCCTCCATCCGTGATTGGTCTGCTGATGGACTGAACTAGGTTCCAATTTATAAGTTTCATATGGAGGGGCCCTTGTGTCTTTGGGTCTTTGATTGGGTTTAGGCCAATTCTTATGTGTTTTTTTTGTTTTTCCAATGATTAGGTTTCTTCCACCCATATTGGTTGGCCCTTTCTGCTGCTAGAGGGGGGCCTTTACTTTCCCCATTGTATGGAGTGTTATGTTGCCGTTGTTTATTGTCATGCGTTTCTCCTCTTCTAGGTGACTTATCTCTTTCTGCATGATCTCTTGTATTCTTGTGGGAGATATTTTTTGCAGATGTTTTAGATATAGGTGACCAGTCTGCAAATGGCAGCCGGTGTTTGCCCGTTTTGTCGGGTGTCGAGAAAGCTGAAATAGGGTCAGATTGTCCCATATGGTTCTGCCATTTAAAAACCAAGTCGTTTTTATAATCATTAATGTCTCTAGTGTATTTTTTGCTTTTCTTAGTTTGGACCTCTGCATCTTTCTTTTTTAAATCTTTATTCAGCTGGGTTGTAAGGCGTGTAAATTCAGTTGAATCTTTATGTGTCTCAAGTTGTATTTTTAGGTCTGCTATGGTTTGGTCAAGTTTTCTCATTTTCTTTTGCTTACGTTTAAGCAAAAGATGTAGTAGTTCTGCTCCCTTTTCATTGAAGAACCTGAACCACTCATCAATGGATTCTTGATCAACCATGCCATCGTTGAGGGGGACATCCCACCTCAGTCGCCTAGGCACAATATTAGCTTTAATGTATCTATCGAAAGTAGTCACATCCCACCACAGGCTGACTTTTTTCTCAAGGCTGTGTCCCAGTTTACACATAAGTTGTTCAACATTAGTGTCACTAATGGGATCCTCGCTATTAAAAACAGCATCAAGGTCCACTTCTCTTTGCTCTATGAAGGTAAAGATGTCCATGACAGCAGCAAGGGTCAGTGGTGGACAAATAGAATAGAATGTAAAAACAAGGAAACCCTCGCGCTAGCTGAATAGTGAAAATACGTGTAGGGTGGTACAAGGAAATGGGAAGGGAATGGAATACTGCAGCAATCACCGGGAGGTCTGGTCCAAGTCAACAGTGAAACAATAAATATCGTGATGGTGACTGCGCTGTGGTGACTAAATAATGTAAATAAAATAAAATTATCAAAGGAGTGGGAGTGGGATGGGGAAGGGAAGGGAAAAGAAGAGGGGATAGGTGAATCATAGGCTACAATGTAGCTAAATAGCAATGTTGTGCAATGTGCACAGTGACACGAATGAACTTACAAGTGTAATGTGTAAAAAACTAATAAACAAATTAAGACATATAAACAGATTCTCAACACTCCAATATTGCAAACATGATGGAGATTCAGAAAAAAATCCTAAGGTATACTGATAATAAACAACCAATAACCATAAATCAAATAAAACACACAAAGTGCATCTGCGACCTTAAACCAATAAGAAACAAAAATGTCAAAAAAACCTCAAAAAAACTCCCGGATAGGTATGATAAATATACATGAAGTCATATATAAAAATAGAAAAAATATAGTCCCATCACCAAAGGTGTGCTTGGAAGTTTTCCTGTAATGTCCACCCAGTGATCAGTAAGTCACAAAACGCTTACCTCCCTCCTAGGAGGGGGAGCAGTATATGATGGATCTAAATGATGAAGGGTGATGGAGCGTCCTTGTAATGCAGTCTTTATTTCACAGTTTCTTTATAGCTCATTGGAATGCATATGAAAAGATATAAAGCAGAGAGACATCAATAGCGCAACTTTGTGGGTGCGGCAAAGTGAATCGTTGAAGAATATATATTCACACACTCACTTGAATGATAGTGAGCGTGGACCTCAATCCAAACGAGCACCGCGCTCGTACCAATGGAACAGTGGATTGGCGTCTTAATGCAAACAATGCAGTGCGATCCTCAGGTGTCCGCAGCAGCAATCACAAAGTTGTGGTGATAAAAAAGAAGGGAAATATAGTGTGGGTCTGTAAACCCCTAGGGGTATTTATTCATACATAAATAAAAAAACTCACATTTAAAAGTTGGATAACGGATCTGGTATCCTTACGAGCGGCGAGCTCGTCTCCTCTCGGTTCTGCTGGCGGTGTGTCTGTGCTACGTCCTGACGCATGTCGTCATGTCACATGACTTCATCAGAGGCTAGCACTAGACACAAAGTGTGGAAAATTTATAGTCCTCATCACAGGGCGGGCGGCGGCCATTTTGTCGTGGACCGACAGATATGTGTAAAAGCGGCCATGTTTGCTCTAACATTCTGGTGTGTATCACCAATGCTAGGAGGCACTAGCCTGTGGGGACTAGGGAGGGGGGGAGGAAAAGCTGCAGAACAAAACAGCATGAGAATCTTCGTTACCATAGATGATATCATTTTAAAACCGAGACAAAAAGTCCCCGCAAAGTAAAATCTATGTAAAATAAATAAAAATATTTAAAATGAAGCTGACGCAGGTAGGCTAATGGCCCACTCGTATGAGTCCGGAGACAGCCCCACACAGCTCCAATTATTATGCCTGTGGTCTGTCATTCATGAAAAAAACAAATAGAGCACAGACACACCACAGCTGAAACCGAGAGGGAATATATGAATAAGCCACAGTACATGGTGAAATAATCTGCATATCATCATAAAGAGAAACAAATATGCAAATATATAGATGTATCCTATATAGGCTGAAAAAACATCTAACTGTATGTAGAACTAATATGAGTACTACCTCAACATATATAAAGGTCTAGGTTGAATTAAGCAATCATAGGACATAAATAATGAGTCCAGTATGTACTGACAGAAACATCAAGACTGTTAGGTTTCTGTCTTTTCTGTGGTGACAGGGACTAACATGTATTTAAGAACCTGTTAATGGGAGAAAGAAACCTGACAGCAATGTGACATTGGGTAAAACCTAGTGTCAGTAGGAGAAAGACAATATCTCAGTGGCCTAATAATCACTTAAAAAGCAATTTAAGTCAAATTCTATATTAAGGCCTTTGGGCACAAACGTATCCATCGAAAAGATCCAATGAGATTCAATTTGGCTTAGTGTTCGCACCTTATGTCCTCCTCTCCATGGGCTTGAGTATGGTACTATACCCCAAAATTTTAGGTGAGAGGGATCTCGATTATGTATTTCTGCAAAGTGCCTAGAAACACTATGTTTGACGAATCCGCATTGTATGTTCTGTACGTGTTCTTTAACACGGATCCTAAGTAACCTTTTAGTGCGGCCTACATATTGCAGGCCGCAGCTGCATTCCAACACGTAAACCGCCCCTTCTGTGTTGCAGCCAACAAATTCTTTTATTTCAAATTGTCTCCCATTGCTATTAGACTGGAATGTAGACCTTCTTTCATTTGGGAGTTTTTGTGCATTTGCAGGCGTAACACCTCTTACAAGGGTAAAACCCTTTGCCAGTGAAAAAAGTGAAAATCTTTTTGGGTGGATTGACTACACTCTTCACTAGCTGGTCTCGTAGTGTGGGTGCACGTCTGTAGATGAATTGGGGTTTCTCAGGTAGTATATTTTTAAGGGTTTTATCTGCCTTCAGGATATGCCAGTGACGTATGACAATACTTTCAATCTTCTTATATTGGATGTTATAGTCTAGAATAACCGACACTTTGTCGAGTTTGAGGATTTTTTTCTTGTTTTGCAGCAACTCCCCTCTTGGGATGTGTGTGACTTCTTCTATTTTACTCTTTATGAAATCTTCTTTGTATCCCTTTTGTACAAATCTTTCACCTAATAACTTTGCCTGAGTGTGGAAATCTGCAATATCTGTGCAGTTCCGTCGTAAGCGTAGCATCTGACCTTTGGGGATGTTAAAAAGCCAGTTTTGATGGTGGCAGCTTTTCATTGGGAGGTAGCTATTCCGATCTACTGACACTAGGTTTTACCCAATGTCACATTGCTGTCAGGTTTCTTTCTCCCATTAACAGGTTCTTAAATACATGTTAGTCCCTGTCACCACAGAAAAGACAGGAACCTAACAGTCTTGATGTTTCTGTCAGTACATACTGGACTCCATTATTTATGTCCTATGATTACTTAATTCAACCTAGACCTTTATATATGTTGAGGTAGTACTCATATTAGTTCTACATACAGTTAGATGTTTTTTCAGCCTATATAGGATACATCTATATATTTGCATATTTGTTTCTCTTTATGATGATATGCAGATTATTTCACCATGTACTGTGGCTTATTCATATATTCCCTCTCGGTTTCAGCTGTGGTGTGTCTGTGCTCTATTTGTTTTTTTCATGAATGACAGACCACAGGCATAATAATTGGAGCTGTGTGGGGCTGTCTCCGGACTCATACGAGTGGGCCATTAGCCTACCTGCGTCAGCTTCATTTTAAATATTTTTATATATTTTACATTGATTTTACTTTGCGGGGACTTTTTGTCTCGGTTTTAAAATGATATCATCTATGGTAACGAAGATTCTCATGCTGTTTTGTTCTGCAGCTTTTCCTCCCCCCCTCCCTAGTCCCCACAGGCTAGTGCCTCCTAGCATTGGTGATACACACCAGAATGTTAGAGCAAACATGGCCGCTTTTACACATATCTGTCGGTCCACAACAAAATGGCCGCCACCCGCCCTGTGATGAGGACTATAAATTTTCCACACTTTGTGTCTAGTGCTAGCCTCTGATGAAGTCATGTGACATGACGACACGCGTCAGGACGTAGCACAGACACACCGCCAGCAGAACCGAGAGGAGATGAGCTCGCCGCTCGTAAGGATACCAGATCCGTTATCCAACTTTTAAATGTGAGTTTTTTTATTTATGTATGAATAAATACCCCTAGGGGTTTACAGACCCACACTATATGTCCCTTCTTTTTTATCACCACAACTTTGTGATTGCTGCTGCGGACACCTGAGGATCGCACTGCATTGTTTGCATTAAGACGCCAATCCACTGTTCCATTGGTACGAGCGCGGTGCTCGTTTGGATTGAGGTCCACGCTCACTATCATTCAAGTGAGTGTGTGAATATATATTCTTCAGCGATTCACTTTGCCGCACCCACAAAGTTGCGCTATTGATGTCTCTCTGCTTTATATCTTTTCATATGCATTCCAATGAGCTATAAAGAAACTGTGAAATAAAGACTGCATTACAAGGACGCTCCATCACCCTTCATCATTTAGATCCATCATATACTGCTCCCCCTCCTAGGAGGGAGGTAAGCGTTTTGTGACTTACTGATCACTGGGTGGACATTACAGGAAAACTTCCAAGCACACCTTTGGTGATGGGACTATATTTTTTCTATTTTTATATATGACTTCATGTATATTTATCATACCTATCCGGGAGTTTTTTTGAGTTTTTTTTGACATTTTTGTTTCTTATTGGTTTAAGGTCGCAGATGCACTTTGTGTGTTTTATTTGATTTATGGTTATTTGTTGTTTATTATCAGTATACCTTAGGAATTTTTTCTGAATCTCCATCATGTTTGCAATATTGGAGTGTTGAGAATCTGTTTATATGTCTTCATTTGTTTATTAGTTTTTTACACATTACACTTGTAAGTTCATTCGTGTCACTGTGCACATTGCACAACATTGCTATTTAGCTACATTGTAGCCTATGATTCACCTATCCCCTCTTCTTTTCCCTTCCCTTCCCCATCCCACTCCCACTCCTTTGATAATTTTATTTTATTTACATTATTTAGTCACCACAGCGCAGTCACCATCACGATATTTATTGTTTCACTGTTGACTTGGACCAGACCTCCCAGTGATTGCTGCAGTATTCCATTCCCTTCCCATTTCCTTGTACCACCCTACACGTATTTTCACTATTCAGCTAGCACGAGGGTTTCCTTGTTTTTACATTCTATTCTATTTGTCCACCACTGACCCTTGCTGCTGTAATGGACATCTTTACCTTCATAGAGCAAAGAGAAGTGGACCTTGATGCTGTTTTTAATAGTGAGGAACCCATTAGTGACACTAATGTTGAACAACTTATGCGTAAACTGGGACACAGCCTTGAGAAAAAAGTCAGCCTGTGGTGGGATGTGACTACTTTCGATAGATACATTAAAGCTAATATTGTGCCTAGGCGACTGAGGTGGGATGTCCCCCTCAACGATGGCATGGTTGATCAAGAATCCATTGATGAGTGGTTCAGGTTCTTCAATGAAAAGGGAGCAGAACTACTACATCTTTTGCTTAAACGTAAGCAAAAGAAAATGAGAAAACTTGACCAAACCATAGCAGACCTAAAAATACAACTTGAGACACATAAAGATTCAACTGAATTTACACGCCTTACAACCCAGCTGAATAAAGATTTAAAAAAGAAAGATGCAGAGGTCCAAACTAAGAAAAGCAAAAAATACACTAGAGACATTAATGATTATAAAAACGACTTGGTTTTTAAATGGCAGAACCATATGGGACAATCTGACCCTATTTCAGCTTTCTCGACACCCGACAAAACGAGCAAACACCGGCTGCCATTTGCAGACTGGTCACCTATATCTAAAACATCTGCAAAAAATATCTCCCACAAGAATACAAGAGATCATGCAGAAAGAGATAAGTCACCTAGAAGAGGAGAAACGCATGACAATAAACAACGGCAACATAACACTCCATACAATGGGGAAAGTAAAGGCCCCCCTCTAGCAGCAGAAAGGGCCAACCAATATGGGTGGAAGAAACCTAATCATTGGAAAAACAAAAAACCACATAAGAATTGGCCTAAACCCAATCAAAGACCCAAAGACACAAGGGCCCCTCCATATGAAACTTATAAATTGGAACCTAGTTCAGTCCATCAGCAGACCAATCACGGATGGAGGGATTATAGGAATGTGTATGAAGGTCCCAGACATCACGATAGAAGCCCAGGGAGTCACTATCCCTATGGATCGAGAGATGAACGGGGGTTTAGGAATGATCGAGGACAACCATCTACTTCCCAACGACCTAGAGAAAGAAGTCCAGTCTATACATCCAACTACTATGCCCCTTTAAGAGATTTACGAGATGTTGACGTTAGACCACAACGTGAATATCGGAACGAACAAGGCCACAATGTGTCTTTTTTTAGAGAGAGGGATAGACTACCACCACCCCCCTCGGAGAACTTAACACCAAGTACAACACCAAATATCAGAAAGAGAGGATGTAGAGGAGGTAAAGGCAAAAACATTAAGAAACCACCAATTGGAGAAGGCATATTCAACTTGGCGGGAGTACCGCTTTCCCAAGAAGAACTGATGACGTTAGACAGAGGACTCAAATATGCCCCCGTCAGAAATCTAGACAAATTTCATGCATACATCAATATTCAGAAATATGTCAGAAAATTGAACATTAAGAAGTACATATCAGAAAATCCCATCAGTGCCAGAATTTGCGAAGACAATTTGGTGGTCCATAGCAACCTCAAAAATAAATCTACCTTCAACCCAAAATTGAAAGATAACAAACATATTGAGGTCTTCAAACACATGGTGACAGATGAACTTAAAAGCATGATAATCAAAACACTGCAAGAACCTAGGGCTATTAAAACAGGAATGCGAAAACTGGCAGCAAGAAAAGAGCTAGTGATTAGACCCTCAGATAAGGGAGGAGGGATAGTTATACTCACTGTGGAACAATACCATAAAGGGATGTGTGCACTACTAGAAGACAACAACACCTATTGCAAACTCCGTACCAACCCAGTATTCCGGTGGAAAAAAGAATTGGAACAGGTAGTACATTTGGGACTGAAAAAGGGTGTTCTGGACAAAAAAGGAAGCAAGATACCTAATACCTGAAGCGTGCAGAACCCCGATTATTTATGCATTGCCCAAAATACACAAAGATGGAGCCGATCCACCTTATAGACCTATAGTAAATGGGATTGACTCCATCACAGCAAGACTTGGGCAATATATAGACCGCTTCCTTCAACCAGTAGTACAGAAGACCAGGGCATATCTACGGGATACAAAAGAGATGTTGCAGATTCTAGATGAAGACAAAACAACAGGACCCATCTTGATGGCGACAGCTGATGTGTCATCCCTGTACACTATCATACCCCACTATTTGGCATGTGAAGCCACCAAGTGGGGTCTGAGGAAGTTCACCAAATTGGCATGTATGCAAAGGAAGTTTATTGTTAAATGCCTCGATTTTTGCCTCAAACATAGCCATTTCTGGTATGGTAAAGAATACTATCAACAGAAGACAGGTGTCGCCATGGGGGCTAAATTTGCCCCCAGTGTAGCCGGACTATTCATGGCAAAGTGGGAAGACGAAAGCGTCTTCCTTGAAACACCAGAAGATCTAGTACTTTACAAACGCTACATTGATGACATCTTCCTAATATGGAAAGGCGACCGGGAACAATTAGTTAGCTTCTTTGAGAAACTTAACAACAATCGGCAAAATATAGTACTAACTTGGCAAATAGAGGAATCAAACATATCCTTCCTAGATCTCATCATAACAAGAACCAATGACACCTTTGTCACCAAGACTTTTTTTAAAAGCGTAGATCGGAATAGCTACCTCCCAATGAAAAGCTGCCACCATCAAAACTGGCTTTTTAACATCCCCAAAGGTCAGATGCTACGCTTACGACGGAACTGCACAGATATTGCAGATTTCCACACTCAGGCAAAGTTATTAGGTGAAAGATTTGTACAAAAGGGATACAAAGAAGATTTCATAAAGAGTAAAATAGAAGAAGTCACACACATCCCAAGAGGGGAGTTGCTGCAAAACAAGAAAAAAATCCTCAAACTCGACAAAGTGCCGGTTATTCTAGACTATAACATCCAATATAAGAAGATTGAAAGTATTGTCATACGTCACTGGCACATCCTGAAGGCAGATAAAACCCTTAAAAATATACTACCTGAGAAACCCCAATTCATCTACAGACGTGCACCCACACTACGAGACCAGCTAGTGAAGAGTGTAGTCAATCCACCCAAAAAGATTTCCACTTTTTTCACTGGCAAAGGGTTTTACCCTTGTAAGAGGTGTTACGCCTGCAAACGCACCAAACTCCCAAATGAAAGAAGGTCTACATTCCAGTCTAATAGCAATGGGAGACAATTTGAAATCAAAGAATTCGTTGGCTGCAACACAGAAGGGGCGGTTTACGTGTTGGAATGCAGCTGCGGCCTGCAATATGTAGGCCGCACTGAAAGGTTACTTAGGATCCGTGTTAAAGAACATGTACAGAACATACAACGCGGATTCATCAAACATAGTGTTTCTAGGCACTTTGCAGAAATACATAATCGAGATCCCTCTCACCTAAAATTTTGGGGTATAGTACCGTACTCAAGCCCATGGAGAGGAGGACATAAGGTGCGAACACTAAGCCAAATTGAATCTCATTGGATCTTTTCGATGGATACGTTTGTGCCCAAAGGCCTTAATATAGAATTTGACTTAAATTGCTTTTTAAGTGATTATTAGGCCACTGAGATATTGTCTTTCTCCTACTGACACTAGGTTTTACCCAATGTCACATTGCTGTCAGGTTTCTTTCTCCCATTAACAGGTTCTTAAATACATGTTAGTCCCTGTCACCACAGAAAAGACAGGAACCTAACAGTCTTGATGTTTCTGTCAGTACATACTGGACTCCATTATTTATGTCCTATGATTACTTAATTCAACCTAGACCTTTATATATGTTGAGGTAGTACTCATATTAGTTCTACATACAGTTAGATGTTTTTTCAGCCTATATAGGATACATCTATATATTTGCATATTTGTTTCTCTTTATGATGATATGCAGATTATTTCACCATGTACTGTGGCTTATTCATATATTCCCTCTCGGTTTCAGCTGTGGTGTGTCTGTGCTCTATTTGTTTTTTTCATGAATGACAGACCACAGGCATAATAATTGGAGCTGTGTGGGGCTGTCTCCGGACTCATACGAGTGGGCCATTAGCCTACCTGCGTCAGCTTCATTTTAAATATTTTTATATATTTTACATAGATTTTACTTTGCGGGGACTTTTTGTCTTGGTTTTAAAATGCTATCATCTATGGTAACGAAGATTCTCATGCTGTTTTGTTCTGCAGCTTTTCCTCCCCTCCTCCCTAGTCCCCACAGGCTAGTGCCTCCTAGCATTGGTGATACACACCAGAATGTTAGAGCAAACATGGCCGCTTTTACACATATCTGTCGGTCCACAACAAAATGGCCGCCGCCCACCCTGTGATGAGGACTATAAATTTTCCACACTTTGTGTCTAGTGCTAGCCTCTGATGAAGTCATGTGACATGACGACACGCGTCAGGACGTAGCACAGACACACCGCCAGCAGAACCGAGAGGAGACGAGCTCGCCGCTCGTAAGGATACCAGATCCGTTATCCAACTTTTAAATGTGAGTTTTTTTATTTATGTATGAATAAATACCCCTAGGGGTTTACAGACCCACACTATATTTCCCTTCTTTTTTATCACCACAACTTTGTGATTGCTGCTGCGGACACCTGAGGATCGCACTGCATTGTTTGCATTAAGACGCCAATCCACTGTTCCATTGGTACGAGCGCGGTGCTCGTTTGGATTGAGGTCCACGCTCACTATCATTCAAGTGAGTGTGTGAATATATATTCTTCAGCGATTCACTTTGCCGCACCCACAAAGTTGCGCTATTGATGTCTCTCTGCTTTATATCTTTTCATATGCATTCCAATGAGCTATAAAGAAACTGTGAAATAAAGACTGCATTACAAGGACGCTCCATCACCCTTCATCATTTAGATCCATCATATACTGCTCCCCCTCCTAGGAGGGAGGTAAGCGTTTTGTGACTTACTGATCACTGGGTGGACATTACAGGAAAACTTCCAAGCACACCTTTGGTGATGGGACTATATTTTTTCTATTTTTATATATGACTTCATGTATATTTATCATACCTATCCGGGAGTTTTTTTGAGTTTTTTTTGACATTTTTGTTTCTTATTGGTTTAAGGTCGCAGATGCACTTTGTGTGTTTTATTTGATTTATGGTTATTGGTTGTTTATTATCAGTATACCTTAGGAATTTTTTCTGAATCTCCATCATGTTTGCAATATTGGAGTGTTGAGAATCTGTTTATATGTCTTAATTTGTTTATTAGTTTTTTACACATTACACTTGTAAGTTCATTCGTGTCACTGTGCACATTGCACAACATTGCTATTTAGCTACATTGTAGCCTATGATTCACCTATCCCCTCTTCTTTTCCCTTCCCTTCCCCATCCCACTCCCACTCATTTGATAATTTTATTTTATTTTCATTATTTAGTCACCACAGCGCAGTCACCATCACGATATTTATTGTTTCACTGTTGACTTGGACCAGACCTCCCGGTGATTG
Source organism: Rana muscosa (assembly GCA_029206835.1). Taxonomy (NCBI): domain Eukaryota; kingdom Metazoa; phylum Chordata; class Amphibia; order Anura; family Ranidae; genus Rana; species Rana muscosa. The sequence goes on from CM055122.1 coordinate 37,312,134, forward strand.
CTGCAGTATTCCATTCCCTTCCCATTTCCTTGTACCACCCTACACGTATTTTCACTATTCAGCTAGCGCGAGGGTTTCCTTGTTTTTACATTCTTGTAAGTATAACCACCACCATCAGATGTGCCCTCACCTGAAGTGTAGGACTATACATGCTATGTATAGACAAAAACTCTTGTGTCCCATACAGGACAGAAACTAGATATCCAAACAACTCTGGCAATTCAGATCTGCCAGTAGAATAGTTTATGGTACTTCCCCACTTGATCATATAGGAAAGAAACTCAAAATATTGTTTTACCGTTTCAAACAGATGATTCTTCCCACACAATCAACATACTACTACTCACATTTATTATGGATATAGGCAAAGCATTTAAAGTAAAGCTAAGCATAGAATATAATTCCCTCCATGCTTTTCACTGCCGTGAATATATCTACCACCAGTGTTGCTGCACCCCTTTTAGATGTGCTCTCACCTAGATAAAATGATCAAGCTCTCATTGTAGGATCATAATTAATGTGTGTCTCCTTTAAGTGAACCTGCATTTGCCATCCTACTTCCTTCTCCTGGATTCCTCCATGTTCTAGTTCCAGTCAGCATATGGGATGCACTCTGTTTGCGAAAAACCCAGGCCTTTTTCCCTTGGCTACAATCTCCAGTCTCTCCTCTCCTCTACTCAGCCACATACAAAGGGAAAAACTCTAAATTGTGCTTTATCCTTCATAAAAATTTTATTAAATCCCCCCACCCCACTTTAAAATGCCACTCACATTACATCTATAGATAAAAGGCACCACATATAGTCTTTACATTCATCGGTATATTCGCTCCAATAGCTCACAGCATTAAACAGTATGAAAATACCACTATCTCGGCTTTCTTGAGAGTGATGACCTCATCCAGTGTAGCACCACCCCTATGTGTTTTTTCAGCGGGTCACGTGACTTCCTCAAGGGGATATCCAATCTGTATTTTATCGCATGACATTATATCCGCTGGGATGGATACAGCGGAGAGGGAGTAGAACAATTGTCAGTTTTTATTTCTGTCTGTACTCCTGTTAGAGGGATTTACTCTCTCTAATTCTACTGTTTCTACTTATTGAAAGTGGAAGGGAAAGAAAATACCACATTTCGGGTTAACATAGGAACACTAACAGAAGGGAAATCTCCCCAATGGAACACAGATGGCATAAAAAAATAAAAAAACGGTTCTAACCCTCCCTTACTCAATCCAAAATGGGAAAAAAAAAGTTGTGCCTTTAGTTACAGTTTGAAGTAATTTTTGCTGTGTTATTTGTCAAATTCATTGCTATATTTTTGGACATGTCTGTTTTGTCTTGCTAGAGAATAGCCATTGGGGGAGATTTACTAAAACCAATTCACCTTGTTCAATGAAGCTTTGACATTAACACCTAGTAGCTGATTGGTTTCTTTGCACAGCTGCGCCAGATTCCCTGTGCACCAGTTTTAGTAAATCTCTTCTATTAACTTTCTCTGGTGTTTTTGAAAGTGTCACTCTGGTGTTATTTAGAGGACACTTTACATTTCTCCAATGAATGCAAAGCATTTTCTGATAGGGCAAGTGATGTGTCAGGTCACCTGTGGCCAGATGACAGATGCACACTGTTGGGGATCAGGAGTGCACCACAAGGTAGTGGACCCTATGGCTGATTGCTGCGGATGGGGTGCTGGATGGTTGTGTAAAGCGGGACCAGTGGAGCTCAACAGGGATTCACAGAGAGCTAGAGCCAAGATTCCCCAGGGCGTGGAGTCTAAGATCCAGCAGGTCTTCACCAGAGCCTCTAGTGGTGAGGATGTTATGCTGCAGCTGGGTCCAGGTCGCGGCCCCCAGAGTCCCCTAGCTCACGCTCCACAGGGTAAGGAGGATAAAGGGGAAATAGCAGCACAGAATACGAGAATAGTGATGAGGGGAGAAGCCAAGGTCAGGGCAGCAAGCAGACAAGGATAAACAAGGGAAAAGCCGAAGGTCAAGGCCACAAGCAGACAGGGATAGTCTGGAACAAGCCAATATCGAAACACAGAGACAGATGTAGCACACGACAGGCAGGAACCCAAACACACAATAGCTTAAACAAACACGTTGATAAGCAGACCAGACTTGCAGTGCACAGGTTAATATAGAGTTCTGTGATAGGGCCTGGGGTGGAGCCAGGCTGGGAGGAGAGATTATAAAAGCAGCCAGGTGAGGAGAGTCTGGCCTCTAAAGGTGAACACATGAGGAGGAAGGTAAGCTGACAGACAAACATTACTGCATATCCATGACATGATGTCTAGGGATGAGCCGAACACCCCCGTTTGGTTCGCACCAGAACATGCGAACAGACAGAAAGTTTGTGCGAACTTTAGAACCCTATTAAATACAATGAGAAACAGGAAGGTTTGGGACTTTGAATGAGGCACATATGTGGTGTGCCTCCATCCCTGGATAAAGAATACAGGCGGGAGGTTGAGACTTTGAATGAGGCCATAGACAAAGTGGAGGTACATGAATCAAAGTTACATATTTATTGATCACAAAAATGTAATGAACATATCAATAGAACAAACACCACAAAAAAGACATTATAATAAATATCCTTCCATAATAGTGCACACACAACATATGTATGTGTTTGTGTACTAGGGCATCAAGAGTACATGTGTGTGTAATAGCTTGTGCTACGTAGTGGTCTGGATTGATTAGTGGATACATACAGTGATATATCTATGTACATGAGACATCAAAGCAGCACATGCGAGGAAAGTAAACAATTGTATAAAAGCAATAACATCATAATTAATGAGTAAAAGAATATCAAAGTTGATGGTATGGTGTAAACATATGTCTGCATCCCATGTTGCCTGACGCGTTTCATGTAAAAAGAACACTCATCAGGGGCGGATGTACAGAGATATCTATGAGGTATAAGGAAATAATTCATATAATTAAAACTAAAGGTGACAGGGAAAGGCAGCACAGCCCAACCCAAATACTTACATGGGGTGCCAGAAGTAGGAATTAGTGGCTGAAAAGGCCAAGGCCAGGGTAATGGTCCATCCCGGGAGCTGAGGTGAGAGGCAGCATGCCACCGGGACGCATACACAGAAACCCCCCACCATACACAGGAGCCAGATTGCTGGGAAGTATGATAGCACCAATTGCTGCGCCAGTGGGGACTGCCAGATGAAGTCTAGAGTAAAGGGACACAAATTCAGTGTATAGCAGTAGACTGAAGAGATCATGAGAAATAGTATAGACCTCATAGCAGAAGACCAATCAAAAGGGTCTGTGCTCATTGATGGAAATAGAAGGAGTGTGAACCACAACCAAGTAACCATTAAGTATGGTATGGATAGAATAGAAGACATCAGTTAACAGTCCCAGTTCACCCAGACCAATTGGTGAAGTAAAATAGCTGGCTGACAGGCAAGAAATAAAGTAAGAAGACCTTAGACATCTTACATGCATCCCAGAGATAGAAAAAGTCCTGTAGTAAGGTGTAGCGTCTCCAGTTTGGCAAGGTTGGCAGTGTCCCCCTGCCACCCATGTGTGAGGTTGTAAGCCCCAGACGGTAATGTACCTTCTGGTTCTTACACAATCTGGACACATTCACCTTGTGTCCATGATTACAATGCAGCACAGATACGACTTGTCATCATTCTGTGACCGATACTTGGCCCTTTATGCCAGGGTTTTTTATGTGCCTGTTTCCCGGGAGCTGCGATGCGCTCTGTGTGCCCCCTCCCCCTCGCTTCTGCCCTGTTTAGGGCCCGGGGGGTGTCGTGTCGGCATGGGGGGTGGGCGGTTACCCACAGCGCATCGGCGCCACGCTTCCTGCATCACGTGTGACGTCATTTCTGGCGCCATCACGTGAAGCATGTGTCATTCCACCTGAGCCGGCCAGCTGAGGAATATGGGCTTCCTCCAGAGACAGTTTCACCGCTGACGTTGGAGCCCCTCCTTGCACGTGCCGTGCCTGCGTGATGCTGGTGGGGGTAGGCGTGCACGCTTGCGGGCGGGTATTTACAGTGCCTCCCCCAACACAGCCTGGATGCTGCAAACTGGAGATGCCACACCTTACTACAGGACTTTTTCTATCTCTGGGATGCATGTAAGATGTCTAAGGTCTTCTTACTTTATTTCTTGCCTGTCAGCCAGCTATTTTTCTTCACCAATTGGTCTTGGTGAACTGGTACTGTTAACTGATGTCTTCTATTCTATCCATACCATACTTAATGGTTAATTGGTTGTGGTTCACACTCCTTTTATTTCCATCAATGAGCACAGACCTTTTTGATTGGCCTTCTGCTATGAGGTCTATACTATTTCTCATGATCTCTTCAGTCTACTACCATACACTGAATTTGTGTCCCTTTACTCTAGACTTTATATGGCAGTCCCCACTGGCGCAGCACTTGGTGCTATCATACTTCCCAGCAATCTGGCTCCTGTGTATGGTGGGGGGTTTCTGTGTATGCGTCCCGGTGGCATGCTGCCTCTCACCTCAGCTCCCGGGATGGACCATTACCCTGGCCTTGGCCTTTTCAGCCACTAATTCCTACTTCTGGCACCCCATGTAAGTATTTGGGTTGGGCTGTGCTGCCTTTCCCTGTCACCTTTAGTTTTAATTATATGAATTATTTCCTTATACCTCATAGATATCTCTGTACATCCGCCCCTGATGAGTGTTCTTTTTACATGAAACGCGTCAGGCAACATGGGATGCAGACATATGTTTACACCATACCATCAACTTTGATATTCTTTTACTCATTAATTATGATGTTATTGCTTTTATACAATTGTTTACTTTCCTCGCATGTGCTGCTTTGATGTCTCATGTACATAGATATATCACTGTATGTATCCACTAATCATTCCAGACAACTACGTAGCACAAGCTCTTACACACACATGTACTCTTGATGCCCTAGTCCACACACACATACATATGTTGTGTGTGCACTATTATGGAAGGATATTTATTATAATGTTTTTTTTGTGGTGTTTGTTCTATTGATATGTTCATTACATTTTTGTGATCCTTAAATATGTAACTTTGATTCATGTACCTCAACTTTGTCTATGGCCTCATTCAAAGTCCCAACCTCCCGCCTGTATTTATTAAATACAATGGACTCGAACGTTCGAAATCAAAAGTGCTAATTATAAAGGCTAATATGCAAGTTATTGTCCTAAAAAGTGTTTGGGGACCCGGGTCCTGCCCCAGGGGACATGTATCAATGCAAAAAATAAGTTTTAAAAACTGCAGTTTTTTCGGCAGCAGTGATTTTAATAATGCTTAAAGTGAAACAATAAAAGTGAAATATTCCTTTAAATTTCGTACCTAGGGTGTGTGTATAGTATGCCTGTAAAGTCGCGCTTGTTTCCTGTGCTTAGAACTGTCCCTGCACAAAGGGAAAAAAAAAGTTATTTAAAACTCACTCGCGGCTATAATGAATTGTCGGCTCCCGGCAATACATAGAAAAGTCATTGGTAAAAAAAAAAGAAAAATTTGTGGGGGTCCCCCCAAATTCAATTGCCAGGCCCTTCAGGTCTGGTATGGATATTAAGGGGAACCCTGCCGCAAATAAAAAAAAAATGCGTGGGGTTCCCCAAATATATATACCAGGCCCTTCAGGTCTGGTATGGACTTTAAGGGGAACTCCACCCCAAATAAAAAAAAAATGGCGTGTAGTTCCCCCAAAAATCCATACCAGACCCTTTATCCGAGCACGCAATCTGGCAGGCCGCAGGAAAAGAGGGGGGGACGAGAGAGCGCCCCCCCTCCTGAACCGTACCATGCCACATGCCCTCAACATGGGAAGGATGTCCCCATGTTGATGGGGACAAGGGCCTCATCCCCACAACCCTTGCCCGGTGGTTGTGGGGGTCTGCGGGCAGGGGGCTTATCGGAATCTGGAAGACCCCCAGATCCCTCCCCCCCATGTGAATTGGTAATGGGGTACATTGTACCCCTACCATTTCACAAAGAAAGTGTAACAAATTGTAAAAAAAAAAAACACAGACACCGTTGGGAAAGTCCTTTATTAAAAAAAAAAAAAAAAAACAACATTTCAGAGATGAAATCCAGTGTCCCGCGGTGATCCGATGTCCAGCGCTGTCCACACGAAACGTCATTGGCTGAGCCTGAGCGGACCTGATGCGGAACTTCCTCCACAGTGTAATAAATGAATAGACCCGCCCCTTCTAAAGTTCCCCATCAGGTCCGCTCAGCCAATGACGTAGGTTTAAGGCTAAGCGGACCAGATACAGAACGTGAGAAGGGGCGTGTCTATTCATTTATTACACTGCGGAGGAAGTTCCCCATCAGGTCCGCCCCCTCGTATGTCAGACCCCCCCTACGTCATTGGCTGAGCAGACCTGATGGGGAACTGCCTCCGCAGTGTAATAAATGAATAGAACCGCCCCTTCTCACGTTCCGCATCTGGTCCGCTTAGCCTTACACCTACGTCACTGGCTGAGCGGACCTGATGGGGAACTTTAGAAGGGGCGGGTCTATTCATTTAATACACTGCGGAGGAAGTTCCCCATCAGGTCCGCAAAACAATTTGCATTCCTCATTTAATGCAGTGTTCGCCTAATGAACGTAAGCAGCAGGGTAGCTTCTTGGCACAGCACCTGCCTGGAGCTAGCAGCAATCACTAGTAGCAGTGCATATTACAGTGATTTCCAGCTTCCACAGTTAACCCACAGATATGGCACATAAGGTAAATACTTACATTGATCCAAACTGGAGACACTGGAGAACTGCCATACCTAAAATTCAGCTTTAACTTTTTTTTTTTATCAGATTTCTAAGGCATTATTCTTTTTTTTCTTTTTTTTTCAACCTGTAAGTTGAACAGAAAAAAAATGTGCTATTTTTTTTTGCTGTGCTATTGTATTCTCACAGTGGAGAGCCTTCCCCGCCATTAGAACACAATGATCAGTGTTGCCAAGTGTTGCCAGCTATAGCCCGTGGCACTGATTAAGCGAACAAAAAAACAAACTGACAGGCTGGTTATTTAGAAGTAGATCGAGGGACTGACTTCTGTACAACCAGCCTGCTCATAGGGGTATCGCAAATTTGGCTGTTTCCCGCCTAACTGGCCAAATTTTAATCCATCTATGGCCGGCTTACGTCATTAATTTCAAGAGTTCTGTACTGAGCCTAAAGTACCAATAACAAGGTGTGACAGGGGTCACTTTGGGCACAGGGTGAGCAAGAAAATAATGGATATTAAGAATATGTCTTGGATTGCTTTAAAATGGGACAGTGATATTTTTCCACAATATTCCCCAGGATATCTGTAAAGAACTATTTACTGTTTAAATTATGAACTCAACAGGTTAACTGAAAAGTGACTCCTTCATGATGTTGGGACACATACTGTTAGATTCTAATGTCACCACCTTCAGCCCCCTGCCTGTGTGATGGGTTGTCCAGGCATTAGAGGAATGGAACTATGGACTAACTTCGGAGTCAACCCGTCTGGGGTCTCCTCCTGTGTTAGTCTCCTGCCGAAAGGGAAGATGTGTGACAGGGGTCACTTTGGGCACAGGGTGAGCAAGAAAATAATGGACATTAAGAATATGTCTTGGATTGCTTTAAAATGGGACAGTGATATTTTTCCACAATATTCCCCAGGATATCTGTAAAGAACTATTTACTGTTTGATTATGAACTCAACAGGTTAACTGAAAAGTGACTCCTTCATGATGTTGGGACACATACTGTTAGATGCTAATGTCACCACCTCCAGCCCCCTGCCTGTGTGATGTAAATGAATCTAGGATGGCTTCTGAGGATCTTTCATTGTGAAAATTGGCCCCGTATTGTGTAAAGAATTCCTTTGATAATGGGTACTGTAGTTTAGGAGACAGTAAGGCTAGCCTAAAGGTCATGTGTCTGAGTCATCAGCTGTAGTTAATTAGCTCATGTAAATTAGGTCTGGTCAAAGGGGTATTGTGAGAAGAAAATGAGGAGAATGTAAGAACCTCCTCTCTGTGTGTATAAAACTTGGAGTTTGTCATTAAAGATTGTCAGACCAGTTGGAAACCTAAACAGAGTGGTTGTCTCGTCTGTGGAGGGAGAAGTATTTGTATGGGGTCTTATTCGGCTGGTTGGGGTGTCTGGTGGCTGTCGTGTGGTTGGAAAGGGAATATCCTAACGGCGTTAACCCCTTTCATACTTGGGGTGCCGTTACACAAGGCTTTCTTTTTATTATCATAGTCCTCTGATACCAATGCCTTAACAGTGCTACTGTGTTTTATTACCCCTACTCAATTTTCAGGTCTAGATTTAACTAGTATCACCTCTTAAAACTTGTGAGTGTCTTGTGACTCTGAGTATTATTTGTGTGACACAGAGGCACAACAGGGTTATACTTGGGGACTATTTGTTAGCAAGGCTGATTGTATTGATGAGAGATCAATGGGACATAATGGGAAAAGTGAGGATATTAAATAAAACACTTTGTCTGCAGTCTGTGTGCAATGTTCATTCCGTGTCTAGTTTCAAGTCTGCTTTAGTGAATCACTTTATCATGTTTACTTACTCTTTGTTTTAAATAAATATGTTCTCTTTTATCAGTATTCTCCCTTGCTGGCCCTAAAGTAATATTTGTTTCTTTGTAAGACATGTGTTTTTCTATAAGACCAGTGTTGTTGAAAAGAAAGTGGACTAATTTGAGGGTTTCTTGCAACGCCTTTTTATACTATATGTCAAGCAGTCTTTTTTTATTTTACTAATAGCTGCACAAACAGTCATTTTGTTTCATTTAGTGATGAGACTGTGTAGCGGACCCCAAAATTGGGGTCGCTATGCTCTAAATTTAAGGGCAGCCTGAGCAATAGTTTGGCTCAGGTTCTCCAATTCTGTTAGTTTGGACTCTGCCCTGCTGTAATGTTGCCTGGAGTATAGTTCCCCTTGACCTGTGGGTGGCGCGGTTGCCCAGGTCTTGAGGAGAACCACAGGTGGTATTGTGGTGTGATTGGGTGTCCTTTCTCGGCTAACGTGTGGTGGGTGGGTTTTTGCCTGCTGTGCATGCCGGGAGAGGGTACATAAAGGGCAGACGCCATGATCTGGTGTGGTGTGCTGGGGGGATTCCAAGGAGGACCCCTGGTGGCGAAGTCGTGCCCTTTGGCCCTGCTGGCCGGGGGGTGCGTGAACTGGTCGAGGAGTCTCGGGCACCTTTAGCCCGAGGCTACAGAGTTCCAGGTAGGCCCAGTACCTTCAACTGGGTCTACAACCAACCACTGGAGTCCCAGGGAGCCCAGGTGAGGGTGGCCCACTCTGAAACAGAGGAAACCGGGGAGGACCTGTCCGATGGATCGGTGAAGGAAATCACGGTCTCTGGGAGGCCTGGTTGCCTATCAGAGGGAAGGATTCGTGAGTTGCAAGATAGCTCCTGTAGTGTGCCCCATTGGCACCTATGGTCTCTAATAATCTACAGGCGTTAGGAAGTTCTAAATTCAGGAACTAAAGGATTCTGTGGCAGAGGATCCCCTGAACTTGTCTTTGAAGGGGACTAAATCTGAAGTGTCATGTTCGTGCTTCACTCCGGCTGCTAGAACTGTGAGAGGGATCTATCCGGTTGAGCAATACCCACTCAGGCTTGAGTGGAGAATAGGGTGACTGGGTGCCGTGTCAACCTTCCTAATCCTATTGCTGTCTTCAAACTTTTTCCCAATTTGTTTCAAGCAAGGAAAATAAACTCATCTGTTGGAGTTTAAATACTGTCTGGACATTGGCCTTCTTTCGGGAAAGAATAGACTTTTCCCTACATTCTAGGGACGAGAATCAATGGAGGGAGGTAACTCACTGCAGGACCCAAAATTGTAAGAACACCGTTCAACCTCTTATACCAGGAGGATACGGGCATGTGGCATGGTGTGCCTTTACCCCTGCAAGTGAAGGTAGGCAGGAAAAAAGGGTCTGTGTGCTACAAATATATATGTAGCGGGGTCTCCTTTATGGTCCCTGGACTACGTTACCCAGAACCCCGTTCGGCACCCAGGGTGCATTGGGCCACCGCAGAGACTCATGGGTGGGGCTATATAAGAGGAGGGCGAGGCTAAGCTCGGCCTCTTTGGACACCGCGCTGAAAGCAATAGGACTTCCGTGCGGATTCGCTGCTGTGTAAGGGCTGAAGCCTGGGCCTTGCATTCCGACCAAAGAGCCTTCCACCCCACCGTGGAGCATGGGTGGCACTTGTTCCTGCTCGAGTTTGCTGACATCAGCTGGACCGGAGACCCGGCCGTTGGAGACACTGTGTGCGGATACACAGAGGTGGAAGTCCGGACTGGGATCGCGTCCGGAGTGGTGAGCGAGCACTTGCTCACTTCATTACCATTTTATTTTGTTGGGCCTAGTGACTGCCTTGGCCCACCCTGTTATTTACTACCCCTTGGATTACAAATATTGTTTCCTGAAAGTGCACCACCGTTCAAGTTGCATGCGAAGAATTGTTCTCATAAGGGACTGAGTTTTAATCTGGGTCAGGCCTGACCAGGGTGGGGGTAAACTTTGTTGCTGTGCCATATTGCGCATAGGGAAAGAGGATAGTTGCACGTGGTGGGTGAACACTCTGCACTATCACTGATGAATATGTTTATTGCTGCAGGGCTCTGCATGTATGATATGTGATGTGTTTAACTTTGAATTCTTATACCAAAGTAAATCCAGTTATACTTTATCACCTTGGTATTAGTGTCATCCTTGCAGATAGTAGTTATCTATCAAGACTGCCAGATTGTGTATAATCAGGTATAGACCGTTACGAGGTAACAATCCCTAGACTAACTGTGCCAGAGTGGGTCGAGTAGATTGCCGGGGGTTAGCGGTGCTGTATACAGGGCCCGAAACCAAACCCAGCGGCTCTCTTAACTGGGGGTAGTGCTAAATATATAAAAAAGAATGCAAAAAAAATTATATATTTAAACCAATAATAAAATTGTATATAATTTGTCTATATAGGTACTTGTCTATAACAATTGTGCTTCCCTATTTTTAGATGCTCTATAGCAGGGTTCCCCATCCCCCAGGCTGCGGCCCACTGCCGGGCTGTGGCCTATTTGCAGCCGGGCTGCGAAGGCTGCACTGTGTGAGGTGCGGCGTCAGGCAAGCAGAGAGATGACATCTCTCACCGCCCGCCCGGTTCACGGCACTTCTGCCCACACAGCAGGGCTGCTACACTGGGCGAGGCGGGGGCTGCAGAGAGATGAGATCATCTCTCACCGCTCGCCCAGATCTCGGCATTTCCGTCCACACAGCGGGGCTGCTACACTGCGGCGAGGTGGGGGAGCAGCATTTTCAGCTGTTTTTCCTCACTGGCCTGTGCTGCCACTACGGCAGGTGACAAAAAAATCTAGTGGCAGGTGGCAATCCACACCTGGTGGCAGGTGACATGGCAAGTAGCAATCCACACCTGGTGGCAGGTGACATGGCAAGTAGCAATCCACACCTGGTGGCAGGTGACATGGCAAGTAACAATCCACACCTGGTGGCAAGTGATGTGGCAAGTGGCAATCCATACCCGGTGGCAGGCGACGCGGCAATCCACACCTGGTGGCAGGTGACATGGCAAGTGGCATTCTGCACCTGGTGGCAGGTGTTGTGGCAATCCACATCTGGTGGCAGATGACGTGGCAATCCCCACCTGGTGGTAGGTGATGTGGCAAGTGGCAATCCACATCTGGTGGCAGTCGAGGTGGCAAGCGACAATCCACACCTGGTGGCAGGTGACATGGCAATCCACACCTGGTGGCAGGTGAAGTGGCAATCCACACCTGGTGGCAGGTGACGTGGCAAGCATTAATCCACACCTGGTGGAAGGCAACGTGGGAAGTGACAAACCACATCTGGTGGCAGATTCTGCATTATGGTGAGTTGAACTATTTCATTTTATATTACAATGCAATGACAGAAATAATGTGCTTCAATCATCCCAACACCATATTAGCCACTGTTCTGTGATGATTAAAGCGCTAAGACCAGCCATTTCCCCGACAAATTGCCCACGAAAAGCCACATAACAACCCAAGACACCCCCACACCTCCAACCCCCGTGCCTTGGCACGATTCTATTCCACAACGCTGGTCCTCGGTGCCAAAAAGGTTGGGGACCGCTGCTCTATAGGATTTATAAAACAAAGTTAAAAAAAAAAACTGTTTTATCCCAAAGTACTTATCCTATCTATAAGATCAATTTTAAAAAGCTGAATTCCTGGATCAACACATTTTTATAAAATGTAAGATGTAAGCATACCTTTAAGAAATGTGTGCTTCATTTTTTGTTCGTAGGTCCCTGAATTCTAAAAAGTAGCTGCATAGATTACCTATAAAGCCGACCATAGATGGAGGAGCAAATTTGTTTCCTGCAACCACAGACAGCATTGACAGGGGAATCCTTCCTTCTGAGACATTGTGTTCTCCTGGAAGGGGGGGGGGGGGGGGGCAATGAAGCTGTCCCCTCCGGGACACAGTGTTTATTGCTAGCAGCTGGTGGTTCCCAAGTTGATGGATCGATCAACTGAGGTACATTCAGCCTGCCCATACATGGTTCCAATCTCGGCTGGTTTCTGGCCGGCTTAATAGGCAGAAGGGATCTACATCCTGTCTAGGTGACCAGACCCCCAGCCAGCTTCTGTGCCAAGCAGCCCTTATGTTGCAATTTAATACGAGAAGCTTCATGCGCTGTTAGGGTTTACACTACCACTCCCTACCCAACATCATCCAACACTTCTGTACTCCACATGTCATCTAAACATGGTCAGAAAGAGGAAATTAAAGGTTTTGATTCTGATGTTTTAATTTGTCAGAGAAAATTTTCTATTACAGTACCATGGTTAAAAATGAATGTTAATGTAAACCCCGTTAATGGCTAGAAAATCAAACGCCCTATAAAACAACGGTTTGCGAACAAGATTCTACTAATATATGGACAGCAGAATAGTGCTATTATTGATAGCCATTCTCCTCCCTGCCTCATTCTCCTAACTTTTAGCCTACTGTGACTAAAATGTCACTGTTATTGGTATTGTCTCCTCCAAAAAGGGGAGAGAGGGAAAGGTGAGCAGAGAGCATCAAAATCAGTGTCATTAAGATCATATAGGTGGGAATCCACTGCCATCCGCTGCCTGTTTTATCCTGGTGGGGTCCCGGACTACCTGCTTTTGTCCTGGGACATTCTCTGCTTTTACCCCAGCTGCTCCTGTGAACTCTGGCCGGTTGTGTACGCTCCTGGCCTGCAGCCGGCTCCAAGCTGCTGAGGCCCTCCGCCATCTTGGGGCCTACGGATCCTCCGGTGCCTTCCCGCTTCTGATAGCCGCGATCCGGGGGGTAGGGGGGTCGCTCCATCCTCGCACCTGGCAGCTACCGCTGTGACACCGCCGGAGGACTTGAAGTGGTTCTCCTGGGGCCTCCTGAGAGACAGCTCCCGGCTCCGGCCTGTGCAAGTAGCGGAGGCCATCTTGCTACTCCCGGCAGTTGCTCCTTCATCGCCCTGCGGACCTCCAGGCTGCTCTTTACCACTCCTCAGTGCCACCGGAGCTGACCATCCCTGCACCCGCTGCCGAGGACCGCCACAGCACCAGCCACAACCACCCGGGAATCGATAGGCCTATACACAGCAACAGCGGCCATCTTGCTAGACCCGACGTCAGTGCCTGACTCGTTCCCGGTCTTCCTGGATCTTCGGTGTCTGTCTGCCTCCTCACAGGGTAAGCGAGGCTCATTGCCAAGACACCTTGGCCCTGGTGGTTTAACACCTACAGTTTGGCTGAGGAACTCTTATAGACCTTTGCAGTGGTATGGCGGCCATCTTGCTACTCCCTGGCAGATACACAGGGCCTATCCACCTCTGAACTTGTTTTAAGCCCCATCTTACCACCAAAACATCCTGTTCAGAGGATACGGAGTCCCAGGGAAGTCGTATATCTGTTGCTGGGCTTCACGCAGTTAGACAGCCAGTATTCACTGCCGTCCTTTGCCTATTTCACCCTGGTTGAACTTTGAGCCATCTGCACAGCTGGCAGATATACCTACTAAATAGTGGACATCCCAGCTAATATGGTGGATGCTATCTGAGTAAGCTCAGGGCCCCGACTGCTCTCCGAGACCTCTGAGATGCTATTATAGCCACTTATAGCGCCGGGGGTAAGCCTGACCATCCAATACACTGGTTAGGCATCTCATGGGCAAAGTTGGCCAGCAGCAGCGATATTACAAACCTTTGTTTGGGCAACGCGAGGGATCGAACATGGAACGATTCGTCACTAGGTCACAATCTGCGCCCTCAAGTTGCCCCACAGACCCCTTTGCCGCGATGGATCCCTCCCTGGGAGCAGAGAATGCTGTGAATCCTCCACTAGCTGACACCCAGGGCCCAGATTCTGCCCCATCCTCTCCAGACGAGATTCTCACCCCAGAAATCCTGGATGCCAAGTTAGATGCTAAGTTGCAGCTTTTGCTTCAACGAATCACATGCAACGTCTCGGCAGAGGTGAACAAGCTAGCTGCAGAACTGAGAGGGGAAATAAACCAAATTGGGGAACGTACAGACACTCTTGAGACTAAGTTCTATGAGATGGTGAACTATGTACAGACTATTGAGGAGGAGAACCACAATCTACGTCTTTCCGTTTCTCAACTACAATTACAGCAGGAGGACTTGGAAAACAGGGAAAGACGGCAGAACTTGCGCTTCAGAGGTATCCCAGAAACAGTAGGGGACCCTGACTTGCGCGCCTATCTTCTAGGTCTTTTTAATACCTTGGCCCCCACAATTGTGGATATAGACTGGCGCCTAGACAGGGCTCATCGATCTCTGGGCCCAAAACCTCCGACTGGAGCTAGACCCAGAGATGTGATAGTGAGGTTCCATTTTTTTGAAAGTAAAGAGGCCCTAACTATGGCTACACGTAATAAATTCCAACTTACATACAAGGGGGAAAAACTGCAAATTTTTAGCGATCTCTCCCCCATTACCCTTGCTAAACGGAGGAACCTCCGTCCAATCACCTCTCACTTACAACATCACAAGATTCCATACTATTGGGGATTTCCCTTTCGCCTTATTGTTTCCAAAGGTGGAGCTCAATATACCCTGGGTGAACTGCAGGAGGGGGAAGCTTTCCTGAAAAACCTCAGCCTACCTCCCCTCCCGGAAGAGGATCTGATTCCTCCTGCTGCTCAAACTCGTCCACCTCTCAACACCCCCAGCCACATCTGGACCCCAGTGAGGGGCAAATCCAAGAAACATCTCTCTACACCTCAACGTCTACGTACCTCCAAGCAACCTCCTTGAATCTTTTGCAGGATTCTCCCTGGATCCATACTTCTTTGCTTTGTGCATTTCCGTTTCTCCATTATTAATCAGAAACGAAGGATGCTGCCCTGGTTTACAAAAGCCTGTATCTACCCAGTTTCCTGTTCGGGGTAGAGTTTTTTCCCCTGCCCATGGGGTACTAGTATTAGTGTATTGTTTTTTTTTATTATTCTCATCATGCCTCAGTTAACAGTTGTTCCTGTTTATTTGCTGATTTTTTTTTTTTTACTGCTAATAGGCCTTCTACTGTCAGACTTATTCAAATGATATTTAGCTCTTTAGGCAAGCAGTAGGGCCCTCTCCATCCCTCTTCCCAAAGTCTCCTGATGGAAGTCCGTATGTGCCTCTACCTGGCCTTGGACCTTGTCCAGTGCCTCCTGAGACGCAGATGCCTCTCAGGTCTTCAAGAACTTAAGTTCTATTTTTCTTTTTTTTAATGTTGTTGTTTTTTTTTTTTCCAATATGTCCATAAATATAGATTAGCTATGTAGGTTGAAAAAACAGTGCTCTTGTTTTCCTAACCCAATGCAGTTCCATTTCAGGGTGTATTTGTTGATACTTGGGTATCGAAGGGTTGTTGTTCCCAGCGATGTTCATCTACAGAACGGTTTTTATTTTTTTGTTTATCGTAGTATACTGTTCTTTGTATTTACTGTCCTTACACAAGCCTATTTGACTGGTTTACACACATGGCTTTAAGGATCATGTCATATAATGTAAAAGGTCTGGGTTCCATCCGTAAGCGCTGGATGGCCCTGAAGGATTTTAGGGCCTCAGGTGCAGATGTGGTGATGATCCTGGAAACCCATTTCCGGGCGGGTGGTTCATTCAAATTTGCCTCGAAGTTCTTCCCCACTTCCTTCCTTGCCTCTGATTCCACAGACAAGGTGGGAGTGGCGACCTTGATCAAGAAGTCATGCCCTATTAAGGTTAAAAACTCTCACGCTGACCCTCATGGTAGATTCCTCATTCTAAACTGTGAATGTATGACCACTTCTTTCTCCCTTGTGAATCTTTATGCCCCCAATACAGGTCAGATTGACTTTCTCAATAAACTTTTTGACTCCCCTCAATATCGTTCCCAACCTTTTATGATCATTGGTGGAGACTTTAATCTGGTTATGTCACCCACTAGAGATAGACAAACTCTCCTTAATGCTACACCTTCTAAAAATGTTACATCTCAAGCCCTGTACACACGATCGGATAACCTATGGATTTTCGTCTGATGGATTTGTCAATCGGAAATCCGATGAAACTGTTTTTCATCAGTCTTGCCCACACACCATCAGTCAAAAAACCGACCGTTCCAAACGCCGTGACGTAAAACACTCCGATGAGCCGAGAAAAATTAAGTTTAATGCTTCTGAGCATGCGTCGACTTGATTCTGAGCAAGCGTGGGTTTTTTAACCAATGGACTTGCCCATAGACGATCGGAAATTACCATCGGTTTTTTATCAATCGGAAAATTTTAAAACAAGTTCTATTTTTTCCAACCGATGGAAAAAAGACCGATGGGTACCATACACGATCGGTTGGTCTGATGAAAACCATCCATCGGATGGGTTTCATCAGTCAAACCGATCGTGTGTACGGGGCTTCAGGCCACTTCTTTCCACAAGTGTATTAGGTCTCGTCAACTTTTCGACTCATGGAGGATCAGGCACCCCTCCGCCAAGCAGTTCACATTTTACTCCCCAGCCCATAGGATGTACTCACGTCTTGACCATTTTTTTATTTCAGCCCCACTCATCTCCTATGTGGTCGAGTCAGACATATTACCCATTACATGGTCGGACCATGCTCCCATTTTACTAGATCTTGTGCTTTCCCAGGCCTACACCAGGTCTTGTCACTGGCGTCTTAATGATCACCTCCTACAATCTGAAGTTTCCCGTTCAATTTTAGAACATAGTTTAAAAGATTTTTTCCGACTTAACATAGGGTCGGTCTCCGAGTTCTCTACGATGTGGGAGGCACACAAGGCTGTATTTCGTGGTGCTTGCATTGCTGAGAGCTCTCGGTTAAAAAAGGATAGAAATGGACTTATACAGTCCCTTATGTCCGCTCTGGTAACTGCAGAGTGGAGGCTGTTAAGCACCCCCACGGTATTGAAATTGCAAAGGGTTACCTCCCTCAGGGAACAAATTAAAGACATACAGCTTGGCAGGCAGCTAGATCCTTACTCTGGACAAAGCAAAAATTTTATGAATATTCAAATAAGCCCCATAGGATGTTAGTTAACAAATTGCACCCACGTCCATTCAATTCCTTCCCTGACTTCCTTCTACAGGCTGATGGATCTAGAGCACACTGCCCCCATGAAATGTCAAACCTTTTTCGCAAATTCTATCATAGATTGTACAACTGTCTGACCCTGGAGAATCACTTTAACTTTACCCAGGAAAAATTTGAAGCATTCTTCTCTGACATCAAACTTCCAAGACTATTCTCAGTTGATTTAGCTAGCTTGAATACAGCTGTAACGGCTGAGGAACTTTTGGTTGTAATTAAGGATCTCCCATTACATAAATCACCTGGCCCTGATGGTTTGCCCTATTTTTACTACAAGACTTTCTTTGACACTCTGTCTCCACACATGCTGGCCTTATATGAATCCCTGCTTAAGGGTACACCCCCACATCCACATTTCTCCCACTCTTACATTTCAGTCATCCCAATGCCTGGTAAGGATCCCTCTATCCCGGATAACTACTGGCCCATAGCACTTTTAAATTCAGACTACAAAATATTCACCAAAATTCTTGCTTCCAGATTGTCTAGGCTCATTCCCAAATTGATCCATAGAGACCAGGTGGGCTTTGTTCCTGGTAGGCATGCAGGGGACAACACTCGCCGTACAATAGATCTGATAGATCTTCTGGACAGAACTTCACGTTCGGCGTTAGTTTTAAGTTTAGATGCACAAAAGGCCTTCGACAGGCTGAGTTGGCCCTACATGTTTACTGTCTTAAAAACATTTGGTTTCAGAGGCCCTTTTCTAAAAGCTCTAGAGGCCCTTTATTCAACAGTTACAGCCCAGGTTCGAATGTCATCCTTCCTGTCGCCTGGCTTCCCCATGACAAATGGAACTCGGCAGGGGTGTCCTCTATCACCATTACTTTTTATTTTATGTCTAGAACCCCTGGCTGAGTCCATACGTACTCATCCGGATATCCGTGGGGTAGTGATGCGACAGGGAGAATATAAATTATCGCTCTTTGCGGATGACATTCTGCTCACCATTACTAGTCCTTTGATTTCTCTCCCTTCACTGCATATTACTGACCTCTTTGGTGCCATTTCCGGTTACAAGGTTAACACTTCCAAAACTGAGGCGCTACCCATACACATCTCGCCATCATTGTTATCTCAGCTTGAAAACTCTTATCCCTATAAGTGGTGCAATGCTTCTCTCAAATATTTAGGTGTCCTCCTTACCCCCTCTTATTCTTCTCTTTACTCCGCTAATTTCCCCCCTCTGGTTCTAGGCATTAACAAATCCCTGTCGACCTGGACAAAATATCCCCTGTCCCTCCTGGGTAGGATTAATGTGCTCAAAATGTCTATTTTACCCAGACTACTGTACCATTTTGAAACATTACCAGTTGCCATACCCGCTTCTCAATTAAAAGCAATTCAGAGGAGTTTTCTAAAGTTCATATGGGGTGATAGGGCTCATCATATAGCGAGTTCAGTGGTATTTGCCCGAGATCCAGGGGGGATTGGGTGCTCCGGATATTATTAAATATTATTACGCCTCTCATTTGAGGGCTATTGCCTTGTGGTCTTCCCTACACGCACCAAATCAATGGACCGCCATTGAAAAGGGGGTGTTATACCCGGTTCACCCATGCTCCTTGGTCTGGGATGCCCTCCCATCCCTGGATCCCATTTTCAAATGACAATGCACCGCTCCAATGACTTTCACCTTAACCATTTGGTGTAAATGCCTCAAGGGTTTTCATCTTGCTTCACTTTGCTCCCCCCTTGTAAATGTGCTATTTCGCCCAACCATACCAGATAGCATGTCCCTGGGCAGGGTTTTTTCTTGGCTTAATGCCCCTCTTTTTCAACTTCGGAATTTGGTTCATCCTATCATGCGGAGATTACATACTTTTGATACTCTACGTGAGAAATTTGATATACCCCCCCAACTTTTTCATTTCTATTTACAGGTTAGACATTTCTTCCATTCCAAGTCTCCAACCCTGACTCTTGATAAACCAACCGCTTTTGAATATTTATGTGCACAGGGTCCTCACCAACTTCACTTAATATCCTCCATTCACCGTATCCTCCATGAGTCGACCCCTCTTACCGAGACCACGCACCTCTACATGAGGAAGTGGTCCCATTTACTAGGCAGACCTATTACGGTTCAGGTATGGGATAGGATTTGGTCCTCTATTTTCAAGTCCTCCAAATGTGTAACCCACAGGGAAGCGTCCATTAAGATCCTCATATTTTGGTATAAAACGCCTGATGTAATTCATAGATATGATTCCTCAGTCTCGCCGCGCTGTTGGTGTTGCGAGACTGACACTGGTTCTTTGTTTCATGTTTTTTGGCAATGTTCTATGATCCAACCCTTCTGGCATGAAGTGAGGCTACTAATACAGGAGGTGATGGATGTATCCCTTCTGCTCGATCCCTTAAATTATTTGTTGGGCCTTCCTTTTCCAGGCGTAACCAAAAAAGTTAACCGGCTTATCTCCTATATTTTACTGGCCGCCAAACGGCTCATTCCATTGTGCTGGTTGTCTAAGACACCTCCTCCGTGGTCCAGATTTCTTCATCTGGTGGCCGAGATTCGGAGGATGGAATATTTGACAGCCTCTGTACATGATATCATCCCCCAATTTGATAAAGATTGGGAGCCTTGGGATCGATCGGAATATGGGACCCCTATACCAGCTGTTACAGTTATGTAACAATATTATATATATCCTTTTAAAAATCAATAAAAATACAATTATAAAAAAAAAAGATCATATAGGTGCCTGAAACCTGACAGTGTTGAACATGACAGCAGACTAGCAATGTGTCTGTCTGCTCTCCATTACCATACCTGTCTCTCCAGAAATTCAGCCCACTATGCCAGTGAAGTTGCCACGCAGGAGCAAGGTTAACCAAGAGCAACAACACTGCTGTTCTGCTGCTTTATTCATCACTGATAAAATCATGTAGTTGCCTAGCTCTTAACAAACTGAATAGTGCAATAGCATAGCAGTATTGTGCTCGTCTTATCATTTCTACACCACATCTGCTACACAGGGATACATACCTGGTTTTCTAAATAATATATTTTTATGAAAATGTTACCAGTTCCTGCCCAGCCACAGTACATTTACTGTGGGTGAGCGGCATGGGTTGGCTGGATGATGTACATGTGCACAAGCGCACGCCGACTGCTATACTGCACTGTCACTATCTACAGCAGGATTTGGGCAATAGGTCTCGGCCAAAGATTTACTGCTGAGACCTGCTGATTGGCTGTAGCCAATCACAGCACAGAGTCCTGTGTTTACAAATAGGGATGAGCTTCGTGTTCAAGTCGAACCCATGTTCGACTCGAACATCGGCTGTTCGATCGTTTGACGAAGATTGAACATTATGGGCCGTTCACGCCAAATTCGAGTGGCGCGTCACGGCCCATAATTCACTGCGGCATCGCAGTTCATTGCTGGCTGATGATTGGCCAAGCATGCACTATGACCCGCATGCTTGGCCAATCACAGCGCCATCTGTACAGAGAGCCGTAATTGACCAAAGCCAGGGTGGCTTTGGCCAATCATGGCTCAGAGGAGTAGGTACACGTCCCACACTATATAAGGCCGCCTGGAACTCGGCCTTGTGTAGTGTGTTGGCGTTTGTGAAAGAGAGAGTTACAGAGAGAGAGACAGTGTCATTTATATTGAGTTAGATAGAGCAGGCAGGCGAGTCAGTTAGCTGCTGTTACAGTGAGTAGAGGATATATATGCATCCTAGGTGTTGTATATATATTTATACACTGTATTGAGTTTAGCTAGATCCGTTCCTGTTAGTCTCTATACTGTGACAGGCAGGCAGGTGATTGTGCTAGCTGCAGACAGTCAGTGTTTCACTTAGTGTACTACTGTGTGCTTTGCATAGCATTCACCTTAAGCTAACCTGAATACAGATATTCTCTATACTGTGACAGGCAGGCTGGTGATTGTGCTAGATGCAGACAGTCAGTGTTTCACTTAGTGTACTACTGTGTGCTTTGCATAGTGTTCACCTAAAGCTCACCTGAATACAGTTATTCTCTATACTGTGACAGGCAGGCCGGTGATTGTGCAAGCTGCAGACTGATTGTACGTGATCGTCATTTTAGGAAAGATATATATAATCTATGTGTGTGAGCAAAAGGTGACCATGTATCTTATATTATATCTGTACACAAGACAAATACATAATCTCTCCAAAGGGCGTTATGTACCACAATCTCAAATGTCGACATATATTCTACGACAATGAAGTGATTATATTAACTAGTATGGAGCAAATCACACATGCATCTATGGGTATGAAACCATCATAGATACAGGGTTCACAAGATAAGTGCTGACTGGCTTCACAATGTCCATCCAAAGGCAACCTATGGTGGAAAAGAAAGGTGCCTCAAAGTATTCCCTAATGAGTAAGGAGTTTTGCAGATTCTAAGACGTCTTCACTCTGAGATAGTAAAGAGAATTGAATACTCTTACCACAATCTCTGGACCCAAGTCACCATACGGTGGTGGGTCAACCTTTGGATGGACATTGTGAAGCCAGTCAGCACTTATCTTGTGAACCCTGTATCTATGATGGTTTCATACCCATAGATGCATGTGTGAATTGCTCCATACTATTTAATATAATCACTCCATTGTCGTAGAATATATGTCGACATTTGAGATTGTGGTACATAACGCCCTTTGGAGAGATTATGTATTTGTCTTGTGTACAGGTATAATATAAGGTACATGGTCACCTTTTGCTCACACGCATAGATTATATATATCTTTCCTAAAATGACCACTGTATAGTCTGCAGTGAAGACGATCACGTACAATCTTTTCATTAAGGTTTGTTTACACACTTGTCGTTTCTTTTAGATTATACAGGATTTTTGTCATTTATTATTGTCACTGATGTATAGATTTCATTTAGGTGGATCACACACATATGTCTCAGTTCTGTGTTTGATCACCTAAACATTTGATTCACGCACTGATATTTTTTCACATCAGTTGTCATTTGTTCACTTTATTGTGTAAACGTCATTGTGTTTGATCACTTAATATTTGATTCACGCACCGATATTTTTTCATATCACTGTATTGTGTTAACGTTCCCCTCTCCACACAATGTTTATGTGTAGAATTTCTCGCACACCTACTTCTCATTATTAGCGCCCACATTTATTTATCTTTTAGCCTTCACAATTTTAGTCAATTGTTATGTAGGCTGCTCACATTTAATATTTTTTTGGTTAGCGCAGTATTATCCCATTACTTTATAATTCTCTATACTGTGACAGGCAGGCCGGTGATTGTGCTAGCTGCAGACAGTCAGTGTTTCACTTAGTGTACTACTGTGTGCTTTGCATAGCGTTCACCTAAAGCTCACCTGAATACAGTTATTCTTTATACTGTGACAGGCAGGCCGGTGATTGTGCAAGCTGCAGACAGTCAGTGTTTCACTTAGTGTACTACTGTGTGCTTTGCATAGCGTTCACCTAAAGCTCACCTGAATACAGTTATTCACTATACTATGACAGGCAGGCCGGTGATTGTGCAAGCTGCAGACAGTCAGTGCATAGCATTCACCTAAAGCTCACCTGAATACAGTTAGTGACTATTATAGTGGTGTTCTCAAAATAAAACCACAAGCAGAGAGCTGCAAGTATTTTCAGTGTACTATGTCCTCTGCACAGTTTTCACCTAAAACTAACTGAAAACAATTGCTGCTTTTCCCATACTAACACCACAGCAGGCCATTAGTATGTCTGGAAGGCAAACAATGAGAGGCAGACAGTTACGAGGCAATAAAAGAGGGCACGCAGGCTCTGTGTCTAGAAGAAACAGTGCTGCTGGTTGTGCACGTGGCCATGGGGCGCGCTTGTCCTTCTTTTCGGCAGCTGGCCATGTGGAGCCGCAACATGCCCAAGACTTGGTAGAGTGGATGACCAAGCCGTCCTCCTCCTCCTCATCCTCTCTCACCCAGGCTCAGGGTACTTTGTCTGGCAAAGCAGCTGCCAAAGCGGCCTCTTCCCTCGGCTCAATGGCATCAGTCACTCCTTCCCTAGCCCCACCATGTCTTCCTGAGGAGTCCCCCAAACTGTTTGAGCACAGTGTTGGGTACATGCTCCAAGAGGATGCCCAGCGTTTTGAAGGCTCCGATGATGGAACCCAGCTGGAGGAAGGCAGTAACGTGAGCTCAGAGAGAGGGAGTAGTAACGTGAGCCCAGAGAGAGGGGGTGCCCAACAAGGTCAGCTATCTGGCAGTCATGTTCACCCAGCTGCAGCATAGTGCCAGTGATGAGGAGGGAGGGGATGATGAGGTCACTGACTCCACGTGGGTGCCTTATAGGAGAGAGGAGGAGGAGGAGGCACATCTCCAACGAGGCAGGTAGCCCTCCAGGGACCATCTTAAGGGCAGCTCACCGACTGCATCACACCGCAGAGCTCCGTATGTGCAGGGCGCTGCTGTCTCTGCGCATTATTCAAAAAGTTCTTTGGTGTGGGCCTTTATTCAGACGTGTGCAGCAGATCGCACCGTTGCCATTTGCAACATATGTCTAAAGCGTATCTCGTGTGGCCAAAACATCAGCCACTTGGGCACCACGTGCTTGACCAGATATATGTCGACCTGCCATGCAGTCTATTGGCAAGCACACCTAAAAGACCCACACCAAAGAACAAGGCGGACCTCTCCCTGCTCCTCATCAGCTGGGATCTCCAACCCCATTATACCTTCAGTCCTCTCTAAAACCTGCACTGAGAGGAATGAAGGTGTAGAATTAGGTGTGTCACAGCCAAGTACTTGCGGGCAATCTGCTATCCGTACACAGACGTCCGATTGTACCAGGCAAATTTCCCTGCCCCAGCTGCTGCACCGCCGAAAGAAGTTTGCTCCCAGCCATCCACATGCCCAGCGGTTGAATGCTAGCTTGGCTAAATTGCTAGCACTTAAACTGCTGCCTTTTCAGTTGGTAGACTCTGCCCCCTTCCGTGAGTTTGTGGAATGTGCAGTTCCTCAGTGGCAGGTTCCCAAACGCCACTTTTTCTCACGGAAGGTGATTCCGGCTCTCTACCGGCATGTGAAAGGCAATGTCTTGGCCTCGCTGGACAGAGCGGTCAGCGGTAAGGTGCATATTACTGCTGACTCATGGTCCAGCAGGCATGGACAGGGACGTTACCTATCTTTCACGGCGCATCGGGTGACTCTGCTGGCAGCTGGGAAGGATGCAGGACAAGGTGCAGTAGTGTTGGAGGTTGTTCGCGCCACCACGCCTCCAAAATGTTACTACTGGTGATTCTGACACACCTCTCTCCTCCACCCCCTCCTCTTTTTCTTCCTCCATGGCCTCTTCCTGTGTTGATTTGTCCTCGGAACCAGCGGTGCTCCGTAGGCGTTCAAGGGGCTACGCCAGTACGCAGGCAAAAAGATGCCATGCGGTGCTTGAGCTGGTGTGCTTGGGGGACAGGAGCCACACTGGGGCAGAGATTCTGTCAGCTCTGCAGGGGCAGGCTCAGAGGTGGTTGACATGCCCACCAGGTGGAATTCTACGTTGGCCATGCTGCAGCGGCTGCACACACAGCAGAGGGCCATCAATGAGTATCTGTTGCAATATGGCACCAGGGCAGGGTCAGGGGAGCTTGGGTTTTTTCCCCACGCCAGTGGGCCATGATCAGAGATGCATGCACTGTCTTGGTACCATTTCAGGAGGCCACGAGGATGGTGAGCAGTGACAGTGCATGCATCAGTGACACTGTCCCTCTTGTCCACCTGTTGGAGCACACGCTGCGTGGAATAATGGACAGGGCACTTGAGGCAGAACAGAGGTAGGAAGAGGAGGACTTCCTTACCTCTCAAGGCCCCCTTTACCCAGACAGTGTTCCTGCTGGCCCGGCTATCACACAGAAAGAGGACGAGGAGGAGGAGGAGGATGATTGAGTCAGCATGGAGGTGGAGACTAGCACTCAGCATCAACAGCAGTCTTCAAGGGATCAATTACAGTCCCAAGACACCCATGGACTTGTACGTGGCTGGGAGGAGGTGGCTGCGGATCATGTCGTCCTCAGTGACCCAGAGGACACCGCACCGAATGCCTCAGCAAACCTATGCTGCATGGCCTCCCTGATCCTGCAAAGCCTGCGTAAGGATCCTCGTATTCGTGCGATCAAGGAGAGGGATCATTACTGGCTGGCAACCCTCCTTGATCCACGTTACAAGGGTAAAATTGCGGACCTTATCTTGCCGTCGCAGAGGGAGCAGAGGATGAGGCATCTTCGGGAGGCCTTGCAGAAAGGTCTGTGCAATGCGTTCCCAGAGACTGGGAGGTTAGAAATTCCTGGTCCTTGACAACGTGTTGCTGAGGCTTCGGTCAGTCAAAGAAGGAGCGGTGGAGAAGGTGGCCGTCTGACCGATGCGTTCAGACATATTTTTAGTCCGCAGCCCCAAGGTATGATCGGTTCCAGCAACCATCGCCAGCGTCTGGTTTACATGGTGCAGGAATACCTAGGGGCAATATCAGACTTGGACACCTTTCCCACCGAAAATCCTCTGGGTTACTGGGTCTTGAGGATGGATCACTGGCCAGAACTTGCACAGTATGCAATTGAGATACTAGCCTGTCCTGCATCCAGCGTTCTTTCGGAACGCACATTCAGTGCTGCTGGAGGCTTTGTAACCGATCACAGGGAGCGCCTGTCAACCGACTTGGTCGATCGACTGACCTTCATAAAAATGAATCAGTCTTGGATCACCACCAGCTACCAAGCACCTGATGCTGACGTAACAGAATAATTTTCTTTGAAATGTCAGATCCCTTCAAGACTGCCTATGCTGATGCAGAGTGACTATCCTGTTATGCTGAGTGACTATCCTCTTCCTCCTCAATAATCATGCTGATAGCTTGAAAGAACATTATTGGTTCTGGGCACCGCCACCAGTGGCTAAGGCCCAATTTTTCAGTCCCTGTTTAACAGGGGCGTGTATTTACAATTTTTGATGCAATGCTTTGCAGCAGGGCTCATTGCTGCGCTCCAAGTACAGTATCTGAGGGGTTGCAGCGTTGTGGCACCAGTGCCAAAGGCCCAATTTTTCAGCCCCTGTTCAACAAAGGCATGTAATTACAATTCTTGATCGAATATTTCACAGCTGGGCCCATTCCTGCGGGCAACCAAGAGTAACTATGAGGACTTACAGTGTTGTGGCACCAGCACCACCGCCACCACCAAAGGCCCAATTTTTCAGCCCCTGTCCAACAGGGGCATGTAATTACAATTCTTGATCAAATATTTCACAGCTGGGCCCATTCCTGTGCCCACCAATAGTCACTGTGAGGACTTACAGTCTTGTGGCACCAAAACCACCACCAAAGGCCCAATTTTTACTACCACTGTTCAACAATGGCATGTAATTACAATTCCTGATATAATAGTTCACAGCAGGGCGTTCCAGCGCCCACCAAGAGTAACTGTGAGGGCTTACAGTGTTGTGGCACCAGCACCACCACCACCAAAGGCCCAATTTTTCCTACCACTGTTCAACAATGGCATGTATATACAATTATTGATATAATAGTTCACAGCAGGGCGTTCCAGCACCCACCAACAGTAACTTTGAGGGCTTACAGTGTTGTGGCAACACCTACACCTAAGGGACAAATTTCTGCAGAGTATATACGGCAGGCCCCTACTTTCAAACATCCAACTTACAAACGACTCCTACTTGCAAACGGAAGGAGACAACAGGAAGTGAGAGGAAATCTACCCCTAGGAAGGGAAATTCTCTCCTGTAAGAGTTAATATGGGAAAAAGGTGTCTCCTCTCCACTGATGCTTTATCACCAATCCTTGTTTCAATAAAAACCCCACATTTTCAAAAAACATTTGTCAATGGGACGGAAAGTGAGGTAAAATGTTTTGAACAGGTGCACAGACAGCAAAACAAATGTTACAGGGGTGATAACCCTTCCCTATGTTTTCCAAAAAGCTTAAAAATAGATTTTTTGGGCCGGAACTACATTTAAAAAATTTACCTGTTCCAAATTATAAACAGATTCTACTTAAGAACAAACCTACAGTCCCTGTCTTGTTTGCACCACCTGTATACTGCTGTTCAGAGTATATAGGGCCTTTTTTTACATTTGGGTGCAGGGTTCCCCTTAATATCCGTACAAGACCCAAAGGGGCTGGTAGTGGGCTGGGGGTGGGGGAGGTACTTATGCCATTTTTCTCAATGATTTTCATCCATATTGCCGAGACCAGACATTAAATTAAAGCCGCAAGCAGTTTTAAATTACTTTTTTTCCTTTAGAAATGTCATTTTGTGCAGGGACAGTTCTAAACACGGGAAACACGTGCCACTTGACAGGCATACTTTAGACACCCCCCAATTTTTTTTCACTTTTTTTTTTCACTTTATGCATCATTAAAATCACTGCTCCCGAAAAAACAGCCTTTTTTAAAACCTATTTTTGCATTGATACATGTCCCCTGGGGCAGGACCCGGGTCCCCAAATCCTTTTTAGGACAATAACATGCATATTAGCCGTTATAATTAGCACTTTCGAACATTCGCGTCCATTGTATTTAATAGGGTTCTAAAGTTTGCGCAAACTTTCAGTCTGTTCGCAGGTTCTGGTGCGAATCGAACCGGGGGGTGTTCAGCTCATCCCTATTTACAAACACACAGAGCTCTGTAAAGCAGGGAGAAAAAACAGCCAGATCTGTTCGTAAAAGCAGCACATATATTACACATATTAAACTTGTTAGGCACACAGTTAACCCCTTGATCGCCCTTCCCAGACAGTGTACAGTATTATAGCTGATCACTGTATTAGTGCCACTATTGATGTCAGTGTCATTTAGTGTACCTTCCAGCGAGAGTTTGTTAGCGCCAGACTGCCCACCACACTATCACAGTCCCACTATAAGTCGCTGATCACTGCCATTACGAGTATAGCATCATAGCTGCACAAATTCCCTTATATACTGTATACCATCATTTGTAAATGCTATAACTTTCACACAAACCAATTAATATACACGTATTGGTATTTTTTTTTTTTTTTTTTACCAAACATATGTAGCAGAATACATTTTGGCCTAAATATATGAGGGCATTTGATTTTCTTTATTGGATATGTCTTATAACAGAAAGTAGAATATATTGTGTTTTTTTTATATAATAAAAATTAAAATCCTATTGGTTACCACCAAATACCACCAATGTCAACATTGCTGGCCCTTTGGTTGGGAGGAGGAGATGGGTAGAGAGAACCAACATTGCTGTTCTTTGGCACTGGTCACTAATGTCAGGTTATCTGGGTGACAACATGTGACACTGTTATAATACTATTTTTATTGCTGGAATTCTACTTCAAAATGAATTAATTATTTCAAATCTGTAAGTGCAATAAAAGTTCCTGGTGTTAAACATTGAACTTCACTGTCTGTAACATACCTACTATACATATAATGTTTGTAAAACAGAAAATATATACTACATTGAATAGTAAATAATTAAATATTTATTAACAGTAAAATAAACGCATAAATAAAACCACACTCACGAGGAATACACGTCTAAGAGCAAAATTACATACTTATTACAGAAATAATATTTTTTTTTTTACAGAAGGCTTGATTCACATGGCAATAGTTAGGTCTCATTCAAACATGTGTACTTGAGCATAAGCCCATGCAAGGGCTGTGTTTGCCTGCAAGGGAATGCAGAGATGTTCAATGCATATGTGTGACGGCAGTCCCATTCATGGAAATTGAGACATGGTGGCTGCATGTACACAGCCATTGCTCCCAATTTGACAGCTGTGTGGATGTAGCAGTGGCCCCCTGAACAAAGACAGAGTGCATTCAGGGCCATGCACCCACCTGGATGTCAAGTTGGGGGCAGTGGCCACTGCATCTCAGTTGATGTGAATGGGACGGTCTATACACAGAGGCACAGAATGCCTGTGCATCTTCTGCAGGCAGAATACAACCCTTACACAGGGCACCGGGTTTGGATGTGTGCGTATTTTGGTCCCCAATCGCACACTGTCTGCCTTCCAGGACCCAAAACCATATGGATGTCAAATTTAAATCAGTGGTTATTTTCGTGCAGCCACTCAACATATTTAAAATGAATACAGCAATATGCTTCCCCATTCATGCGCCAAATAGCAACCTAAAAATGAATTTCAACATTTCAAGTTCTCAGCAAGTTGATTTTTATATGTAGGAGTGAAGTGTGAGAATGGCCCCAGATAGGAAGTGGTTAAAATTAAAGTAATTTAAATGTTTTATTTGACTCCAATGCTCTTTGTCAGTATGGTGAAATTTTGTAAAATTTCAATAAAGCCGAAACTGAAAATTTTTGCATATCCCTCTTAGTTATACAGAAAACATTTATTGCTTATTACAATGAGTTGCATTCCCAAGCTTAGTGCCAGGCTGATCGAAAGATCTGAGTATGCACCTAGGAATAACAGTGACTACTAGGTGGTGCCTATAGACTTTTGCTATTAGTTGGCACATTGGACCTATAGCTATGTTATTGCAAGATATCTTAGACAGACAGTAGGAGAGACATTCTTGTACAGCATAGTTTAACAAATACTATGTGTGTATATGCAGGACCGATCCTAGGGTCACAGGCGCCTGGGTGCAAAAATATTTCTGGCGCCCTCGCATGGGTGTGTTCATTATACTAACTGCTCCCCTTTACAAATGTTTCTACGGCAACGACTTAAACACAGAGATGCTCCCCTAAGAAGTCTTTGATACCCTGGGATCCTCCTATGATCTCTTAACAATAAACAAAATAAAGGAAGAGAGTGCTCTAATGGGAACTGGAGGGGGGTCTCTCTAATGGACACAGAGAGGGCTGTTAGAGAGTCTGTTAGAAAGAGACCCCAGACATACTGCAGACATAGTACAGGAGATGGTCAAAGACTGCAGACAAAGCGTCTTGAGGCATTATAGTTCGCGTTTGTAGCGCTATACAAGTTACTCATTCATTCATAGTACAGGAGATGGTCAGAGACTGCAGACTTGATACAAGACATGGTCAGAGACTGAAGACATGATACAAGACATGGTCAGAGACTGCAGACATTATACAAGACATGGTCAGAGACTGCAGACATTATACAAGACATGGTCAGAGACTGCAGACATGATACAAGATATGGTCAGAGACTGCAGACATGATACAAGACATGGTCAGAGACTGCAGACATGATACAAGAGATATTCAGAGACTGTAGACATGATACAAGACACTGTCAGAGACTGCAGACATAATACAAGACATGGCCAGAGACTGCAGACACGATACACAAGATCAATGCCTCAAATGCAGCCTACCAGTGCCCACCAATTGCAGCCTAGCAGTGCCCAGCAAATGAAGTCTGCCAGTGCCCCTGGATCATGCAGAGCGGCGACGATCTTCTCAGGCTCCTTCTGTTTTGTCAGAGCAGCCTGCTATGCTGGGACCTGTTGTGCTCCTAGACTACTAGGGAACTGAAGAATGCATTCCCACTATGCTGAGACCTGTAGTGCCCTAGACTAGAGGGGACTGAAGAATGCATTCCCACTATGCTGGGACTTGTAGTGCCCTAGACTAGAGGGGACTGAAGAATGCATTCCCACTATGCTGTGGGACCTGTAGTGTCCTAGACTACAGAGGGCTGAAGAATGCATTCCCACTATGCTGGGACTTGTAGTGCCCTAGACTAGAGGGGACTGAAGAATGCATTCCCACTATGCTGTGGGACCTGTAGTGTCCTAGACTACAGAGGGCTGAAGAATGCATTCCCACTATGCTGGGACTTGTAGTGCCCTAGACTACAGGGGACTGAAGAATGCATTCCCACTATGCTGGGACTTGTAGTGCCCGAGGCTACAGGGGACTGAAGAATGCATTCCCACTAAGCTGGGACCTGTAGTGTCCTAGGCTACAGGGGACTGAAGAATGCATTCCCACTATGCTGGGACTTGTAGTGCCCTAGACTAGAGGGGACTGAAGAATGCATTCCCACTATGCTGGGACCTGTAGTGCACTAGAGGGGCCTGAAGAATGCATTCCCACTATGCTGGGATCTGTAGTGCACTAGAGGGGACTGAAGAATGCATTCCCACTATGCTGTGGGACCTGTAGTGTCCTAGACTACAGAGGGCTGAAGAATGCATTCCCGCTATGCTGGGACTTGTAGTGCCCTAGACTACATGGGACTGAAGAATGCATTCCCACTATGCTAGGACTTGTAGTGCCCAGGGCTACAGGGGACTGAAGAATGCATTCCCAATATTGCTGGGACCTGTAGTGTCCTAGGCTACAGGGGACTGAAGAATGCATTCCCACTATGCTGGGACTTGTAGTGCCCTAGACTAGAGGGGACTGAAGAATGCATTCCCACTATGCTGGGACCTGTAGTGCACTAGAGGGGACTGAAGAATGCATTCCCACTATGCTGGGATCTGTAGTGCACTAGAGGGGACTGAAGAATGCATTCCCGCTATGCTGGGATCTGTAGTGCACTAGAGGGGACTGAAGAATGTATTTCCACTATGCTGGGACCTGTAGTGTCCTAGACTACAGGGGACTGAATAATGCATTCCCACTATGCTGGGACCTGTAGTGCCCTGGACTACAGGGGACTGAAAAATGCATTCCCACTATGCTGGGAACTGTAGCGCACTAGAGGGGACTGAAGAATGCATCCCCACTATGCTGGGACCTGTAGTGCACTAGAGGGGACTGAAGAATGCATTCCCACTATGCTGGGACTTGTAGTGCCCTAGACTAGAGGGGACTGAAGAATGCATTCCCACTATGCTGGGACCTGTAGTGCACTAGAGGGGACTGAAGAATGCATTCGCACTATGCTGGGACCTGTAGTGCACTAGACTAGAGGGGACTGAAAAATGCATTCCCACTATGCTGGGACCTGTAGTGCACTAGACTAGAGGGGACTGAAAAATGCATTCCCACTATGCTGGGACCTGTAGTGCACTAGAGTGGACTGAAGAATGCATTCCCACTATGCTGGGACCTGTAGTGCACTAGAGGGGACTGAAGAATGCATTCCCACTATGCTGGGACCTGTAGTGCACTAGAGGGGACTGTAGAATGCATTCCCACTATGCTGGGACCTGTAGTGCACTAGACTAGAGGGGATTAAAGAATACATTCCCACTATGCTGGGACCTGTAGTGCACAAGAGGGGGCTGAAGAATGCATTCCCACTATGCTGGGACCTGTAGTGCACTAGAGGGGACTGAAGAATGCATTCCCACTATGCTGGGACCTGTAGTGCACTAGAGGGGACTGTAGAATGCATTCCCACCATGCTGGGACCTGTAGTGCACTAGACTAGAGGGGATTAAAGAATACATTCCCACTATGCTGGGACCTGTAGTGCACAAGAGGGGGCTGAAGAATGCATTCCCACTATGCTGGGACTTGTAGTGCCCTAGACTAGAGGGGACTGAAGAATGCATTCCCACTATGCTGGGACCTGTAGTGTCCTAGGCTACAGGGGACTGAAGAATGCATTCCCACTATGCTGGGATCTGTAGTGCACTAGAGGGGACTGAAGAATGCATTCCCACTATGCTGGGATCTGTAGTGCTCTAGAGGGGACTGAAGAATGTATTCCCACTATGCTGGGACTTGTAGTGCCCTAGACTAGAGGGGACTGAAGAATGCATTCCCACTATGCTGGGACCTGTAGTGCCCTAGACTAGAGGGGTATGAAGAATGCATTCCCACTATGCTGGGACCTGTAGTGCACTAGAGGGGAGTGAAGAATGCATTCCTACTATGCTGGGACTTGTAGTGCACTAGACTAGAGGGGACTGAAGAATGCATTCCCACTATGCTGGGACCTGTAGTGTCCTAGGCTACAAGGGACTGAAGAATGCATTCCCACTATGCTGGGACTTATAGTGCCTTAGACTAGAGGGGACTGAAGAATGCATTCCCACTATGCTGGGACCTGTAATGCACTAGAGGGGACTGAAGAATGCATTTCCACTATGCTGGAACCTGTAGTGCACTAGAGGGGACTGAAGAATGTATTCCCACTATGCTGGGACCTGTAGGGCACTATACTAGAGGGGACTGAAGAATACATTCCCACTATGCTGGGATCTGTAGTGCCCTCTGTGTGGGACTGGAGATTCCTCAGTCCCCCCGCAGAGGGCACTATAAGTCCCAGCATAGTGAGCTACCACCACTCCTCCACACAGCATGAGGAGATTGCAGCCTTCCACCCCTCCCATACACTTACTCCCTGGGGAGAGCCCAGTAGTCATGTAGAACTCACTTGCCCCAGGGCTGGTCTCTGCAGGCTCTGACAGTCAATGTAGAAATCATACACTCAGGTGGATCTGTCTCCTCCATTGCTTAAAATTTCCCGCCCACACCCCTTTCTCGTGCACAGTACTATCCAGGGATGGGGCGGGGCAGACCTAGAGGAGAGGGGCGGGAGGAGGATGAGCAAATCAATATCTGTCTCCTCTCCCGTCTCTGCAGAAAGGGGGCTTGGCTTCGGGGGAAAATCAAAACTCACAGGTGCAGCCAGCCCGTCCATCCCGCCCTGCCCTGCCATGCCCCGACAGCTTCTTCTCACTGAAGTTTAGCAACACTGCCTAGGCACAATCTATATCCTGGTAGTTGTTGCCTGGGGGGCGGGCACAGCACACCTCCCTAGATTCGGCCATGAACTGTCCGTGCTGTTCCAAAGCTGCGACAGTTCGGAAGTATTTTATTTACGCACACAAGGAGAGGAGGCGGGAGGGGAGCACTCTGGCACTTCAGCGCCCCCCTTCTGCAGGCGCCTGGGTGTGGTGCAGGCGCCTGGGTGCGGTGCACGCGGCGCACCCGCCTAGGAACGGCCCTGTGTATATGAGTTAACAACTGAAATCATTGTTTTTCTAGTTGTAATAACTTAACATGAGGCACATCCTTTCCAATATGTTGCATATATGTTCCAGCAATCCACGGGGCCATGGGTGAAAACCATTAGTATTTATACCTTTTTGAGTCTCATTATGCTTCATTATTTCTGCGTAATGTATTCTGCATCATTTGGATCAAGAACATTTTTTGAATTTATGGTACATTAATGTTCCATAAATGCCTCTTCTTTATATCCTTCTCATGAGACTTCTTACTAATGGCCAAGTCTTTTAAAGATGTAGCAATTCTCTTTGGCACTAGAATAGTATACGTGACTCATATTCAATTAATACAAGAAATATATTGTTACCTCTTTTCATAACCCAGCAAATGAAAACGCTGTATCCTTGTAAAGCTTTAGCTGTTTCACATAGAGAGATATACATTGTCAAGGTTTTTGAGTTATTAACATAATTCATGTAAGTATAATACATTCATGAAAATCTATAGGACTCAGATGGAAACTTAAAAAGCAGAAAGAGCAAAAGGTTAGCTAAGCAAAATTTTCTTCTGAAGTTCATTCAAGTCTGATTTTTAATGCATTTTTCTGTGCTCATTAGTTATCATTCTGTAAATTCACAAAAGGCCCCACAATAAAAACAACTGCCACTACAATTTTGTTGAGACGAAAATCCCCTCCAGCTTAACCACTTCACCCCCGGAGGATTTGGCTGCTCAATGACCGGGCCATTTTTTGCGATTCGGCACTGCGTCGCTTTAGCTGACAATTGCGCGGTCGTGCGATGTGGCTCCCAAACAAAATTGACGTCCTTTTTCCCCACAAATAGAGCTTTCTTTTGGTGGTATTTGATCACCTC
Organism: Rana muscosa; assembly: GCA_029206835.1. Lineage (NCBI taxonomy): Eukaryota > Metazoa > Chordata > Amphibia > Anura > Ranidae > Rana > Rana muscosa. The sequence continues at coordinate 37,347,491 of CM055122.1, forward strand.
TGCGGTTTTTATTTTTTGCACTATAAACAAAAAAGAGCGAAAATTTTGAAAAAAAAAAAGCAATATTTTTTACATTTTGGTATAACAAATATCCCCCAAAAACATAAAAAAAAACTTTTTTTTTCTCAGTTTAGGCCGATGTATTCTTCTACATATTTTTGGTAAAAAAAATTAAATCGCAATAAGCGCATATTGATTGGTTTGCTCACAAGTTATAGCGTCTACAAAATAGGGGATAGTTTTATGGCATTTTTATTGTTATTTGTTTTTTATTAGGAATGGCGGCGATCAGCGATTTTTATCATGACTGCGACATTATGGCGGACACATCGGACACTTTTGACGCTATTTTGGGACCATTGTCATTTATACAATGATCAGTGCTATAAAAATGCACTGATTACTGTGTAAATGACACTGGCAGGGAAGGGGTTAACCAGTAGGGGGCGAGGAAGGGGTTAAGTGTGTCCTAGGGAGTGATTCTAACTGTGGGGGGGGATGGGCTACATGTGACACGACACGGATCGCTGCTTCCAATTACAGAGAGCAGTAGATCAGTGTCCTGTCACAAGGCAGAACAGGGAAATGCCTTGTTTACACAGGCATCCCCCCTGTTCTGCAGCTCCGTGACACTATCGTGGGCACCCGGCGGACACAGAGTCCGTGGGACCTGCGGTCACACTCGCGGAGCTCGCAGCAGGTGCGCGCGACTGCAATGCTGCGTCTTAAAGGGGACGTACAGGTACGTCCATATGCGCAGCCATGCCATTTTGCCAACGTAAATAGTCGTGCAGCGGTCGGCAATCGGTTAACAAAGATATTAGACTTTTTTTGCAGATTCCTTATTTTCCATGTTCTGAAAAAAATGAAAATTTGAATTACCATTATCTTTGTACAACTGATTTCTGAATGGGTGTGTCTGTCTTTATTGCTTATCAGTTTCAGTGCTGTTATGAGAAAAACAAATGTGTCTGCACCCCTTTGGCTGAAGAGAAGCTTCAAGGCGGATTTACACTGTTGTGTTATTGTAACACTTACATCAGCATGTGCATTACATGCATTAGTGCAATGCAGTGCCACTGATTTTGAATGGCACCCCAACACATGCATAAAACATATATGTGCTGCAGCGCAATGCATGGTAATAATGCTTGGCCATTTTTTGTGCTTTCTAGGGCATCAACAGCTCTTGGGAAGTAGCATAAATTAAAGCCAGGGCCAGACTGGGAATAAAAACCAGCCCTGGAAAAAAATTCATACCAGCCCCATAGCATTATTATACCAGCGCAACAGCATAACGTCATTATTTTCTTGTTCATAAAAGGGAAAACCATACATTTTAAAGGACATTTGAATAGTGTATTATATATAGATAAGACAGATATGAAAGCACATAGGGCTAGGGATATATAAGAGAAAATTCCAGTTAAAAGTGGTAAAAGTGTAGCAATCATCAAGGGGGACCCCAGGGACTCTGTGAATGTGAGGGGGGGGCGGCTCTGGTGACCAGAGACCACTTTCCGCAGAAAGAATACACTAAGGTAAGAGGTGGCTGATTTAAGGGGGGAACCTTTATATCGCTGCCCCCTTACATTATTGTATTCACTCCCCCACTTAATTCACTGACCCCCCTCAGACTGGCTTGGCGGCGCTGATGCTGACCTCCCCTGAGATGCAAGAGATCAATGCAGCCTCACCAGTGCCCATAAAATGCAGCCTCATCAGTGCCCATAAAATGCAGCCTCACCAGTGCCCATCAAATGAAACCTACCAGTGCCCATCAAATGCAACCTGCCAGTGCCCACCAAATGCAGCTTGCCAGTTCCCACCAAATACAGCTTATCAGTGCCCACCAAATGCAGCTCACCTGTACAGTGCCCACCAAATGCAGCCCACCTGTGCAATGCCCACCAGATGCAGCCCACCAGTGCAATGCCAACCAAATGCAGCCCACCAGCGCAATGCCCACCAAATGCAGCCCACATATGCAGTGCCCACCAAATGCAGATCACCAGTGCAATGCCCACCAAATGCAGTCCACATGTGCAGTGCCCACCAAATGCAGACCACCAGTGCAATTACCACCAAATGCAGCCCATCAGTGCAATTCCCACCAAACACAGCCCAACAAATGCAGCCCACCTGTACAGTGCCCACCAGTGCAATTACCATCAAATGCAGCCCACCAGTGCAATTCCCAACAAACGCAGCCCACCTGTGCAGAGCCCACTAAATGCAGCCCACCAGATGCAGCCCACCAGTGCAATTCCAAACAAATGCAGCCCACCTGTACAGTGCCCACCCAATGTAGCCCACCAGATGCAGCCCACCAGTGCAATTCCTACCAACTGCACCCCACCAGATGCAGCCCACCGCATGTACAGTGCCCACCAAATGCAGCCCACCAAATGCAGCCCACCAGATGCAGAACACCAAATTCAGCCCACCAGATGCAAAACTTCAAATGCAGCCCACCAGATTCAGCCCACCAAATGCAACCCACTAAATGCAGCCCAGCAGTGCAATTCCCACCAAATGCAGTCCACCTGTACAGTGCCCACCCAATGTAGCCCACCAGATGCAGCCCACCAGTGCAATTCCTAACAAATTCACCCCACCTGATGCAGCCAACCTGTACAGTGCCCACCAAATACAGCCCACCAAAAACAGCCCACCAGATGCAATTCTCTGCAGGCCAAAACAATTATAAATGCGCATTTATTTTTACCTGAAAAAAAAAATCCAGAGAGAGAGCCAGAGAGGGGCTGCAATGGTGTGAGAGAGAAGGGGCTGCAATGGTGAGAGAGGGGGGCTGAAATGGTGGGAGAGAGCCAGAGAGGGGCTGCAATGGTGAAAGAGAGCCAGAGAGGGGGCTGCAATGGTGAGAGAGGGGGCTGCAATGGTGAGAGAGAGAGGGGGCTGCAATGGTGAGAGAGAGAGAGGGGTCTGCAATGGTGAGAGAGATAGAGGGTGCAACGGTGAGAGAGAGAGGGTGCAACGGTGAGAGAGAGAGGGTGAAACGGTTAGAGAGAGAGAGGGTACAACAGTGAAATGGTGAGAGAGAGAGAGAGAGAGGGTGCAACGTTGAGAGAGAGAGAGAGAAAGAGTGTGCAACGGTGAGAGAGAGATTGGGGGGTGCAAGGGTGAGAGAGAGAGGGTGCAACTGTGAGAGAGAGAGAGGGTGCAACGGTGAGAGAGAGAGAGAGAGAGAGGGGGTGCAACGGTGAGAGAGAGGGTGCAACGGTGAAAGAGAGAGGGGGGCAACAGTGAGAGAGAGAGGGTACAACGGTGAGAGAGAGAGAGAGGGTGCAACGGTGAGAGAGAGGGTGCAACAGTGAGAGAGAGAGAGAGGGTGCAACGGTGAGAGAGAGGGTGCAAAGGTGTGAGAGAGTGAGGGTGCAACGGTGTGAGAGAGAGAGGGTGCAATGGTTAGAGAGAGAGGGGATGCAACGGTGAGAGAGAGGGTGCAACGGTGAGAGAGAGAGTGTGCAATGGTGAGAGAGAGAGGGTGCAACAATGAGAGAGAGAGAGGGTGCAACAGTGAGAGAGAGAGAGGGTGCAACAGTGAGAGAGAGAGAGGGTGCAACGGTGAGAGAGAGAAGTGGAATGATGAGAGAGTGAAAGGGGTGCAACGGTGAGAGAGAGGGTGCAATGGTGAGAGAGAGGGTGCAACGGTGAGAGAGAGGGGGGGTGCAACTGTGAGAGAGAGAGGGGGTGCAACGGTGAGAGAGAGTGCAACGGTGAGGGAGAGAGAGAGGGGCAGCAAAGATGACAGAGAGAGGAGGGGGTGCAATGGTGAGAGAGAGGGTGCAACGGTGAGAGAGAGAGGGGGTGCAACGGTGAGGGAGAGAGAGTGCAACGGTGAGGGAGAGAGAGGGGCAGCAAAGGTGACAGAGAGGGGGGGTGCACCATGCAATGGTGAGAGTCTCTCACCATTGCACGGTGCCCCCCCCCCCTCTCTCTGTCACCTTTGCTGCCCCTGCAATTTAATTGTAATCTGTATAATAATAATCTCTCTCTCTCACCATTGCATGGATGGTGCCCCCCCTCTCTCTCACCTTTGTTTTCTGCCCCTGCAAATTGTAATCTGTATAATAATCTCTCTCTCTCTCTCTCTCACTGAGAGAGAGATTATTATACAGATTACAATTTGCAGGGGCAGCAAACAAATGTGTGAGAGAGAGAGGGGGGGCACCATCCATGCAATGGTGAGAGAGAGATTCATTATACAGATTGTTTGTTCACCTTAATTTTTCTGCTATAAGGACGGCCGACGCCGTTCACTTCTCCTATGCCCTCACTCGTGACCCTGCAGACTGAGACTAGTGGGCGGTGCTGGCACCGCTCGGGCCGATGGAAGGGGAAATAAAGCAGCACCACGGCGTTCTGACGTTCTCCTGCTCGGCTCCTCCCCTCAGGCACATGATCACTCCGCAGGCGCCGGATCAGATCAGAAGGCAAGGCAGGCATTGCATAGTTGGAAAGTGTGGTAGCGATGGCGGCCGCAGCTGCTTTTTTGACTGACAGCCAGGCAAAAGCGGCCCCAGGGCACTGAGTGCAGGTGGCCAGTCTGGCCCTGAAGGCATTGCATAAATGTAAAGTGCGGCAGCGATGGCGGCCGCGGCTGCGGCCCGCCGCGGCTTTGTATTTGACTGACAGCCAGGCAAAAGCAGCCCCAGGGCATTATGTGCAGGCGGCCTACCGGGAATTTTCCAGGTATCCCGGTAGGCCAGTCCGGCCCTGATTAAAGCGCTACATAATGCAATGCAACAGAACATAAAGGTGTAAATAGGCCCTTAGAGTAGCTTACCTACTGTAATATGACTTATAGCTAGTTTCATACTTCTGAGAAAATCAGTGAGACAATTAAAGAAGAAGAAACGTATATTTCTGCTAGGAATTCTTAAAACATACAATGTAAAAAACTCCTCAAATCTTACATATTGCAGGGCAGCAACGTTTAGTTACCGTATTTATCGGCGTATAAAACACACACTTTTTCCCCCTGAAAATAGGGGGCAAATCACGGGTGCGTGTTATACGCCGATAGTGTACCTTAGAAGGGAAGGAGGGGGACGAACTCAGCCAGAATTCACGAGCCGTCATCTCCTGTTCAGCTCTCACTCGGCTCTTACGTCACACACACAGTCCCGCCTCTGCCACTGGCATTGGACCAGTGTTCTGTTTATCACAGGAGCTGGTCCAATGCCGATGGCGGAGGTGGGACTGTGTGTGTGTGTGACTGCCGAGTGAGAGCCGAACAGCCGTAATTCACGAGCCGTCATCTTCTGTTCGTCTCTCACTCGGCTGTTACGTCACACACAGAGTCCCGCCTCCACCACTGGCATTGGACCAGTGTTCTGTCTATCACAGGAGCTGGTTCAATGCCGATGGCGGAGACGGGACTGTGTGTGTGTGTGTGTGACTGCCGAGTGAGAGCCAGGAGATGACGGCTCTGTGATTTCCTGCACTGTCCAGGCTGCATTGATGGTGAAGTTGCAGATGAACATTTAGGCTAAAAAGGGGAATTGATCAGGCTGCATTGATAAGGCTGCATTGATGAGATGGGCATTGATCAGGCTGCATTGGTGAGATGTGCAGTAGATAAGCATTGATCAGGCTGCATTGAGGCTGCAGATGGGCACTGACCATTATTTTAATTCAAAGTTGTTTATTTAAAAAAAAAAATATTTTTCCTGAAACTTCCCTCTTAAAATGTAGGTGCGTGTTATACGCTGATAAATACTATATTTTTGACATTTTTAGAAAACAACAAAAGGTTCAGATTGAATTGAAAAAGCAATTCTTATTAACATTCAATTAGAGAAGGAATTTATCCTGACTTAAGACCCACAAGTGTTTTCTTTTTCTTATATTATAATAATGATCCTTTCTTTTGAACAAATTACAGACCGCACCATCATTTTTACGACTCACGATATGGACGAGGCAGATTATCTAAGTGACAGAATTGTCATCATTCAGCAGGGCAGGCTAAAATGTCATGGTTCTCCATCATCTTTCAAAGAAAAGTATACACAAGGCTATGAGCTGATTCTTACAAAAAAGGCAAGTGATTATGTGTTTTCATTTTAGGTAAAACAGTTATCTGTCTGTACAATTTTCTGGTAAACAGTCATCATACATCCTCAAAAGGCATGCAAACTATCAGTTTGATATTGACTCACTGATAATAAATGATAACAAAAGACAAACAATGCTGTTGCTAATGGATAGTTGCAATCTGAAAACTACAGTCAGCACGTTTGTAAGAATTATTCTAGGCCACCCCCAACTGAAGAAAATACAAAAAAAACAGCAACAATTAAGTTAATATTATGCTATAAGATTTAGTTTTTGTACTTGTGGGCTTCATTTACATTTTTAAATTTGATTTGCTGTTAAGGCCCAAATTTGAAAAATGCAAGTTAACATAAAGTAATGGATATTTGCTTGTGCAACAACTACTTCTTGAAAATAAGAGATCCAAATTATTGAGGAGAACTCTAGACCAGAGTTTTTAATCTGAGGACCTATATGAGAAATGGGGTCCCAAGAGGATAATTGTTACCAAAACGTCAGAAAAGCCATGCAAAGACAAAAAGCAATGGCAGTGTAATAAAACAATGACAACACAAACCATAAATACTGCATTTCTGTATTTATAATATATCATGGGATGGGGGGGGGCACACGGACTGCACATACAGTAGGAACCACTGCAGAACAAACCTAACTGGTAATATGATGCAAGCTAGCTACCCACAGCTACTGTCTTACAGGCTAATTCTTCCTAAAATGACTCACCTTTACATGTTCATAACACTGTTTTTAAGCTGTCTGCCCTGCTATTGAAGAGTTTCTTAGGTTTGCTGTCATTCTGTGAGTGCATTGTTAAAAAAATGCCTATGCTATATTTAAGACAATTAATAATCAGAACTTCTCTACAAAAATACATTGCACACAGTTTTCTCAATTTTGCAAGCTCTAGTAAAGCCAAGATATTTTTTTTTTTTTTTACTGTATTGTTTAGTAGTAGATATGTTCAACTAGCTTAACCTCCTTGCCTCACTCTCTTGCCTGGTAAAAAGTTATGAAAAACGGTAAACTTCCATAAAATGCATATTATTGTGCCTTTTGATTAATTTCATCACCAGTGGGTCAGGGAAGCATGATGATATAACTTATGTAAACAACTGTTGATTGGATTTTATAAACAGTTTCCTGGATTAAAAAGAACTGGCATACAAAGAACACCAACCATCAGCAAAAACAGAGTGAAAACTCATCAAATAATAGAACTTCATTCATTGCATAAAGAGGTCAATATGTGTGTGTATCCATATAAAATGTAAGGGCACCTGTGCTTCTTCCAAAACTTCCAGTCAGCAAGTGTTGTAAACATTCTCCCATTTAAGCTAAAAAGGAGAGCTCCAATGGTTTAATATAGTTGGTACAATTTATTTAAAATCATGCAGCAATGAATTAAATTCAAGCCAGCTTAAGCTCACAGTGAATGCTGTCAGTAAATCCGATCTGACAGCATGTAATATCAGTCCGCTAACTCTCCCCCAGAAGTATGTTTTAGTTAAATTGTTTCTTAGATTTCCTTTCTCCAAACGTATTTTTTTTTTTCAAATGGTGGGGGAGTCTGTATGAGATCCTGTTTATGTTGGAAATATGGCACTTTTGAAGCGTTTTTTTCCATTTCTTTCCAGTTCTCTAAAAGAGGGTCTTCTCAGAAAATGTCAGTGGGGTTAAATTACTAAAGGCAAATACACGGTTGCAATAGAAAAAATAAAGTTGCGCTAAACCTAAATCATAAACTCTGTGTATGGGTGCTATAATCACTGTGAAGTGGAACAATAGATTGAAAACATATAAAGTTTGTAAAGTTCATGAATGGATGATCTGGATATGACGCCAATAAATGATAAAAATCCACCCGTGCACAAATCCAGTAAAGTCCAAACTCTTCAGATGTGGACTGAAGCCAAATTTATCTCCACCACCATATGACAAATTAATCCGCTTACCAGAGCCTCGTGGTCCCCTATAACGGAGGACCCGGAGAAGCTTGTAATGAATTTCCGCTGGATGACAGTAGCACTTTGAATCCACAGCCTCGCTAATCAGCATACTCCATGACAGTAAACCAAATGGCAATGATATGGCATGTAAGGAAAACAGATGCTTCGATAGTGTAAAACCTTTGGCATTTATTGTTAAAACGTAAAAAATAAATATTGCACTCACAAATGTAGTACACAAAAACAGCCATAAGACCGCTGCGCCGGCCGGACGCAAGCAGGCAGGCAGACCCATCCATCTGGAGATTGAGCAGTGGTAGGTAGTGACGTCAGCACGCCGCTCGTTCCGCCCTACGCATTTCATGATAGGTCACGTCGTCCAGGGGCACGGGCGACGTACTGTGTCACCCCCTTAAATAGATAAACAAATGAACCCAAGCCTCGCTCTAAGGACATGCGCAGGCGTATTCCCATCTGAAGCACCCAAGCCTCGTTCTTGGTCGCCATCAGTACAATGTCCCACGTCATGGGGATCACGTATTCCCGCGAGCGTTAGTACAACGTATACTGAGAGTCTGGAAAACAAACCCAAGCCTCGCTTTGAGAACACACACAGGCATACTCCCATCCAAAGCACCCAAGCCTCGTTCTGGGTCACCGTCAATACAGTGTTTCACATCATGGGGATCGCGTATTCCCGCGAGAGTTGGTAAAAGCGACTGGTAACAGACTGGGAAAAAAATATATACACAAGCTTGATGCTACTGGCTGATTGTAAATCCATCTCGTGTGTATAAATTTGCAAAAGGAAAAGAAAAAGGCATATAAAACAAAAAACATCTCCCAGAGGGCAAGATCAATTAGACCTGACCCAAAGAAGGAGGCGGAGATGCTTAGACATAAAATTACTAAAAAGGAAACATTACCAATACCCATCCTGGTGTCACCGGCAGCTAAATTGCGCCACGACTCCGGGTGGACAAAAAGGTATATGACACCCACAATGTTGATTTCCGAGAGTGATCCCCACATAGAAGCCCAATGGGGGAAAACCCCAGGAACCCAACATAAATAAGATAGGCCAAATTGGGGGTAAACATGGAACAATCATAAAAATTTGTTCCAAGGAGACCCACGAGTAGCCCATTCCAATGTGGTGACAGTGAAAAAACGCAATTCATTGATTGAGCTTGAATTATTAACCACTTAACGACCGCCCACTGTAAATATACGTCAGCAGAATGGCACCGACAGGCAGAATCACGTATATGTACGTGATTGCCTTTGTATAGTTGGGGGGTCCGATCGGACCCCCCTTCTTTACAGTGAGCGGTCGTTTTACCTTCGGGAGCGATCCGGCATGAGGGGACGGCCATTCGATTCCGGCCACCCCCTCTCGATCGCTCCCGGCGAATGAGAGAACTTCCCCTGCCTGCCAGGAAGGAGGAAGTGATGTCATCTCTCCTGGGGCGCTCACATATACCGAGCGCCGTACAGGAGAAGATGCCAGGTTAGTACACAAAACAGCACACTGACACCAGGACACATAGGCACATAAATCGCCCCCCCAGGCCCCCCCAGATCACTCCCCAGCCCCCCCCCCAGCCCCCAGTCACAGTGTCACTGATTGCAGTGACCATTTATTTAGTGATCACTGCAATCAGTGACATTTGTGACTGTAAAAGTGTCAGTACATTTAGTTTTAGGTCCAGTGTAGCCCCCTAACCCCCCCCTAATAAAGGTTTAACCCCCTGATCACCCCCAGATAACCCTTTCACCCCCTATCACCACTGTCACTAAGCAATCATTTTTCTGATCGATGTCTTAGCGTCGGTGATGCTGATCGGTAGCCAGTAATTTTTTTTAGGTTTGCCGCAGGTTTTTATAGCGTCGGGTACCCCCATATATTACCTAATAAAGGTTTAACCCCCTTGATCACCCCCCAGGTAACCCTTTCACCCCCTATCACCACTGTCACTAAGCGATAATTTTTCTGATCGATGTCTTAGCGTCGGCGATGCTGATCGGTAGCCAGTAATTTTTTTTAGGTTCGCCGCAGGTTTTTATAGCGTCGGGTACCCCCATATATTACCTAATAAAGGTGTAACCCCCTTGATCACCCCCCAGGTAACCCTTTCACCCCCTAGCACCGCCGTCACTATGCGATCATTTTTCTGATCGATGTCTTAGCGTCGGTGATGCTGATCGGTAGCCAGTAATTTTTTTTAGGTTCGCCGCAGGTTTTTATAGCGTCAGGTACCCCCATATATTATCTAATAAAGGTTTAACCCCCTGATCGCCCCCCAGGTAACCCTTTCACCCCCTATCACCACTGTCGCTAAGCAATCGTTTTTATGATCGTTGTCTTAGTGTCGGTGATGCCGATAGGTAGCCAGTAATTTTTTTTTAGGTTCGCCGTCAGGTTTTTATATAGCGTCAGGTACCCCCATATATTACCTAATAAAGGTTTTAACCCCCTAATTGCCCCTAGTTAACCCTTTCACCAGTGATCATCATATAAGTGTTACGGGTGACGCTGGTTAATTAGTTTGCTTTTTATAGTGTCAGGGCACCCGCCGTATATAACCCAATAAAGGTTTAACCCCCTGATCGCCCGGCGGGTGATATCAGTTAGGTTTTAGCGTCAGAGAGGGTCTGCGTCACACCCCAGGCAGCGTCAGGTTAGTGCCAGTAGCGCTAACACCCACACGTGAAGCATACACCCCCCTTAGTGGTATAGTATCTGATCAGCTCAATATCTGATCTGATCAGATCTATACTAGCGTCCCCAGCAGTTTAGGGTTCCCAAAAACGCAGTGTTAGCGGGATCAGCCCAGATACCTGCTAGCACCTGCGTTTTGCCCCTCCGTCCAGCCCAGGCCACCGAAGTGCAGTATCGATCGATCACTGTCACTTGCAAAACACAACACACATAACTGCAGCGTTCGCAGAGACAGGCCTGATCCCTGCGACTCCAGTGCTGTAGGAGGTAATTTCACCACCACAGTTAAAAAAAAAGAAGCATATATGCCGAAGCATTGGGGCAGCAGGAGCGGAGGAGCGATTTTGCTCCTAATGCCGCGTATATACGGTCGAAATTCCGACGGAGGCTTGCCCGTGGAAAAGTATGACCATGTGTACGCGGCATAACTTTTGCGAGAAGATGCCCCCATGCTTCGGCATATATAAATGGTGCATGTATGCCCATCATTAGAAGTGGGTGGATGAAGGGCGGTATTCTAATGGTGGGCATACCCACCGATCAATCTTTTTTTTTCGTTCAGCCAACAGGCTGCATGAAAAAAAAGATTACAATACATGTCCAACAAGGACCAGCAACGTACTGGTATGTTGCTGGACTTTGAATGTTTATACCAGAATGATGCCTGCGGGTTTAGGTATCATCTTGGTATCATTCTTTTCAGCCAGCGGCTGGCTTTCATGTAAAAGCAATCCTAGTGGCTAATTAGCCTCTGGACTGCTTTTACAAGCAGTGGGAGGGAATGTCCCCCCCCGGATATAAAAAGCGCCATTGGGAAATTGGGAAAGCATTTTATCACACCGATCTTGGTGTGGTCAGATGCTTTGAGGGCAAAGGAAAGATCTAGGGTCCAATAGACCCCAGTTTTTTCAAAAAAGAGTACCTGTCATTACCTATTGCTATCATAGGGGATATTTACATTCCCTGAGATAACAATAAAAGTGATAAAAATAAATAAATATGGAAGCAACAGTTTAAAAATAAAATAAAAAAGCAAATTTAATAATAAAAAAAAAAAAGCACCCCTGTCCTGCCCTGCTCTTGCCCAATGGCGAACGCAAGCGCCGGTCTGGCGTCATATGTAAACAGCAATTGCACCATGCATGTGAGGTATCACCGCGAAGGTCAGATCGAGGGCAGTAATTTTAGCAGTAGACCTCCTCTGTAAATCTAACGGGGTAACCTGTAAATGCTTTTAAAGGCTTTTAAAAATGTATGTAGTTTGTCGCCAATGCGCGTTTGTGCGAAATTTTAAAGCATGTCGTGTTTGGTATCTATGTACTCGGCCTAAGATCATCTTTTTTATTTCATCAAACATTTGGGCAATATAGTGTGTTTTGGTGCATTAAAATTAAAAAAAGTGTATTTTTTCCCAAAAAAATGCGTTTGAAAAATCGCTGCGCAAATACTGTGTAGAAAAAAAAATGCAACACCCACCATTTTATTCTGTAGGGCCTTTGCTTTAAAAATATATATAATGTTTGGGGGTTCAACATAATTTTCTTGCAAAAAAAAATATGTTTTCATGTAAACAAAAAGTGTCAAAAAGGGCTTTGTCTTCAAGTGGTTAGAAGAGTGGATGTAAGCTTCCTAATGTTGTGTATAAAATGCCAGAACAGTTCAAAACCCCCCCAAATGACCCCATTTTGGAAAGTAGACACCCCAAGCTATATACTGAGAGGCATGTCGAGTCCATGGAATATTTTATATGTTGACACAAGTTTCGGAAAAAATAATTTTTTTTTTTTTTTTTTGCACAAAGTTGTCACTAAATGATATATTGCTCAAACATGCCATGGGCATATGTGGAATTACACCCCAAAATACATTCTGTTGCTTCTCCTGAGTACGGGGATACCACATGTGTGAGACTTTTTGGGAGCCTAGCCGCGTACGGGACCCCAAAAACCAAGCACCGCCTTCAGGCTTTCTAAGGGTGTCAATTTTTGATTTCACTTCTCACTGCCTATCACAGTTTCGGAGGCCATGGAATGCCCAGATGGCACAAAACACCCCCAAATGACCCCATTTTGGAAAGTAGACACCCCAAGCTATTTGCTGAGAGGTATTGTGAGTATTTTGCAGATCTCGCTTTTTGTCACAAAGTTTTGAAAATTGAAAAAAAAAAGAAAAAAAAAAAATGTTCTTTCTTCATTTTCAAAAACAAATGAGAGCTGTAAAATACTCACCATGCCTCTCAGCAAACAGCTTGGGGTGTCTACTTTCCAAAATGGGGTCATTTGGGGGGGGTTTTGTGCTATTTTGGCATTTTATGGCCTTCAAAACTGTGATAGGTAGTGAGGAGTGAAATCAAAAATTTGCGCCCTTAGAAATCCTGGAGGCGGTGCTTGGTTTCCGGGGTCCTGTACGTGGCTAGGCTCCTAAAAAGTCCCACACATGTGGTATCCCCGTACTCAGGAGAAGCAGCAGAATGTATTTTGGGGTGCAATTCCACATATAACCATGGCATGTGTGAGCAATATATCATTTAGTGACAACTTTTTGTAATTTTTATTTTTTTATTTTTTTGGTCATTATTCAATCACTTGGGACAAAAAAAAAAATATTCAATGGGCTCAACAGGCCTCTCAGCATTTTCCTTGGGGTGTCTACTTTCTAAAATGGGGTCATTTGGGGGGGTTTTGTGCTATTTTGGCATTTTATGGCCTTCAAAACTGTGATAGGTAGTGAGCAGTGAAATCAAAAATTTGCGCCCTTAGAAATCCTGAAGGCGGTGCTTGATTTCCGGGGTCCCGTACGTGGCTAGGCTCCTAAAAAGTCCCACACATGTGGTATCCCCCTACTCAGGAGAAGCAGCAGAATGTATTTTGGGGTGCAATTCCACATATAACCATGGCATGTGTGAGCAATATATCATTTAGTGACAACTTTTTGTAATTTTTTTTTTTTTTGTCATTATTCAATCACTTGGGACAAAAAAAAAATATTCAATGGGCTCAACATGCCTCTCAGCAATTTCCTTGGGGTGTCTACTTTCTAAAATGGGGTCATTTGGGGGGGTTTTGTACTGCCCTGTCATTTTAGCACCTCAAGAAATGAGATAGGCAGTCATAAATTAAAAGCTGTGTAAATTCCAGAAAATGTACCCTAGTTTGTAAACGCTATAACTTTTGCGCAAACCGATAAATATACGCTTATTGACATTTTTTTTACTAAAGACATGTGGCTGAATACATTTTGGCCTAAATGTATGACTAAAATTGAGTTTATTCGATTTTTCTTATAACAAAAAGTAGAAAATATAATTTTTTTTCAAAATTTTCGGTCTTTTTCCGTTTATATCGCAAAAAATAAAAATCGCAGAGGCAATCAAATACCATTAAAAGAAAGCTCTATTTGTGGGAAGAAAAGGACGCAAATTTCGTTTGGGTACAACATTGCATGTCCGCACAATTTACAGTTAAAGCAGCGCAGTGCAAAATTCTGAATTCACCTCTGGTCCTTTAGCTACCAAATGGTCCGGGGCTTAAGTGGTTAAACAAAATAAAAAATATAAAAAATTTAAACTAGAAAATTTTTTAAATGACTATGGAGGATAAACATTAAAATTACTACAGTGGACATCTGATGGAGACCCAGACCAGAGTTATTGAAACTATAGCATCATCCAAAAGTCAAGAAGTCCTAACTCCTGTGTGGTCATAAAAGGAGGTCACTCATATACAATTATGGCTGTAAACACAGACAAGACTGAATTGAGGTAGTAATTGTACAGGCCACAGGATTTAATTAAATCCACTACCATAAACATATATAAAACCAAAAAAAAATTGTTAGGCTTCATGAATTATTAATAAAGGCATTAAAGAGGAAGTAAACACCCCCCCCCCAAAAAAAAAAAAATGGGAAAACCTTACCCTGCAAGAGAAAGGAATAATGAGCTAGTTTGCATAGCATACTAGCTCATTATGTGGTACTTACCTGAGATCGAAGCCCCCGAAGTCCTCCTCGTTCCCCTCTGCCGCCACCTCCATGTCCCCTCTGAGCTTCTTCCTGGTATCGCCGCTCCGGCGCTGTGGTTGGCCGGAGATGCGATGACGTCACGCGCATGCGCGTTGGGCCGGCATTCTCACATTCAGAAAACCGGCAAGCTCACTGCGCCTGCGCCGTTGTCTACGGTGCATATGCGCCGTAGACATCGGTGCAGTGTATTCTGCAAATATCTCATTAACCGTGTAGGTTAAGGAGATATTTCTTGCACCTACAGGTAAGCCTAATCTAGGCTTACCTGTAGGTGCAAGTTGTCAAAGTGGGTTTACAACTAGGGTTGAGCGAACCCGAACTGTAAAGTTCGGGTTCGTACCGGACTTTTGGGTTTTTGGTACCCGGACCCGAACAATGTACTGTATGTTCAAGTTCGGGTTCGGTGTTCGGCAATGTAACGGCGCATTTTAAAAAGCTGCAGGGAAGCCAATCAACATTTGTTTAACTTGTGTGCCCTTAGAAGCCATCACAGCCATGCCTACTAATGGCATGGCTGTGATTGGCCAGTGCAGCATGTGACCCAGCCTCTATATAAGCTAGGGGAACATAGCACAGCACGTCACTCTGCTTCAGTTAGTGTAGGGAAAGGTTGCTGCTGTTGCTTTGAGGGAGAGAATTGGATAGGAGTCCTGATTCAGAAATCAAATTACTCAGCGATCTACCTTGCTTTTGTTGTGTGGGTGCAGTGCACAATAGGGATCAGCTTCAAGTTCGAGTCAAACTCATGTTCGACTTGAACATTGCCTGTTCACCCGTTTGCCGAACAGCGAACAATTTGGGGTGTTCGCGGCAAAGTCGAAAAGTCTATGGGAGAAATTTGGGGACCCGGGTCCTGCCCCAGGGGACATGTATCAATGCAAAAAAAAGTTTTAAAAACTGCAGTTTTTTCGGGAGCAGTGATTTTAATAATGCTTAAAATTAAACAATAAAAGTGAAATATTCCTTTAAATTTCGTACCTAGTGGGGGTGTATAGTATGCATGTAAAGTGGCGCTTGTTTCCCGTGCTTAGAACTGTCCCTGCACAAAGTGTCATTTCTGAAGGAAATATAATGAATTGTCGGCTCCCGGCAATACAGAGAAAAGTCATTGATAAAAAAAAATTAAAAATGCATGGGGGTTCTTCCAAATTCAATTACCAGGCCCTTCAGGTCTGGTATGAATATTAAGGGGAAACCTGCCGCAAATTAAAAAAAATATGTGTGCGGTTCCCCCCCCAAATATCCATACCAGGCCCTTCAGGTCTGGTATGGATTTTAAGGGGAACTCCACCCAAAATTTTTACAAAAATGGCGTGGAGTTCCCCCAAAAATCCAGACCAGACCCTTTATCCAAGCACGCAACCTGGCAGGCCACACGAAAAGAGGGGGGGGGGGCAGAGCGCCCCCCTCCTGAACCGTACCAGGCCACATGCCCTCAACATTGGGAGGATGCTTTGGGGGTCTGTGACCCCTCAAAGCACCATGTCCCCATGTTTATGGGGACAAGGGCCTCATCCCCACAACCCTTGCCTGGTGGTGGTGGGGGTCTGCGGGCGGGGGGCTTATCGGAATCTGGAAGACTCCTTTAACAAAGGGGACCCCCAGATCCCGGCCCCCCCCCATGTGAATTGGTAATGGGGTACATTGTACCCCTACCATTTCACAAAGAAAGTGTAATAAATTGTAAAATTGTAAAAAAAAAAACACAGACACTGTTGGGAATGTCCTTTATTAAAATAAATAAATAAATAAATAAAACATTCCAGCGATGAAATCCAGTGTCCCATGGCGATCCGATGTCCAGCGCTGTCCACACGAAACGTCATTGGCTGAGCCTGAGCGGACCTGATGGGGAACTTCCTCTGCAGTGTAATAAATGAATAGACCCGCTCCTTCTAAAGTTCCCCATCAGGTCCGCTCAGCCAATGACGTAGGTGTAAGGCTGAGGACCTGATGCGGAACATGAGAAGGGGCGGGTCTATTCATTTATTATACTGCCAATGCCGTAGGCGGGGTCTGACATACGAGGGGGCGGACCTGCTGGGGAACTTCCTCCACAGTGTAATACATGAATAGACCCGTCCCTTCTCACGTTCCGCATCAGGTCCTCAAACTTACACCTACGTCATTGGCTGAGCGGACCTGATGGGAAACTTTAGAAGGGGCGGGTGTATTCATTTATTACTAATTCCTAATTCCTAATTTCATGAACTCTTTATAACAGAAACCACAATCACCAGATACTATTGTCAATAATAATGTCATATTTATAAAATAGTACTCTGAAAATGAAAAACATCTACGGATAACCCCTTGTTTTTCCCTGTTTTAAGCCTGAGCGCGAGTGAGTTAAAAGTTTAAGTTGAGTTTAAATTACTTTTTTTCCTTCAAAAATGACATTTTGTGCAGGAACAGTTCTAAGCACGGGAAACAAGCGCTGCTTTACAGGCATACTATACACCCCCACTAGGTACGAAATTTAAAGGAATATTTCACTTTTATTGTTTCACTTTAAGCATTATTAAAATCACTGCTCCCGAAAAAACGGACGTTTTTAGACCTTTTTTTTGCATTGATACATGTCCCCTGGGGCATGACCCGGGTCCCCAAACACTTTTTATGACAATAACTTGCATATTAGCCTTTATAATTAGCACTTTTGATTTCGAACGTTCGAGTCCATTGTATTTAATAGGGTTCTAAATTTTGCGCAAACTTTCTGTCTGTTCGCAGGTTCTGGTGCGAACCGAACAGGGGGGGGGGGGTGTTCAGCTCATCCCTAGTGCACAATCTCTTTATCCTGCCCTGAGCCCAGTGCCAGAGAAAATATAACTTTTATCCGTCTGTTAGGTTGGCTTTGGCGGGCTTTTTATGCAAGCTCAGTGCACCAGCACTGCACATGTTACTGTGAGATACACCCTTTAGATACTGTTCTCCTATTCTGTTATTCCAAAAAAAATGTTGAGGCCAGGCCCAGGACAAGTACAGGTGATAGTAGATTGGGTTGCTGACAGTGCCTCCAGTTCCTTCACATTGTCTCCCACCCAGTCTACTGCTGAAAGATCAGAGTTGGCACCTGTAGCCGATGTCCATCAGTCTTTTACCTCACCCCCTTGCAATCAGCCTGAGCCACGCTGGGTGGCCACGCTGCTGGATCCCCATTACAAGGACAACGTACCGTCCTTAATTCCCTCACTGGAGCGTGATTGTAAGATGCGCAAGTACAATGCGTACGCATTCCCACCTGACAGCGGGGGCACAGTGGAAGCACAAGGCGAAGGCAGAGGAAGAGGTCGCCAACGCAGCCGGGGCACCGTCAGCACCTCAGAAGGCAGGGTTAGCATGGCCAAAATGTGGAAAAGCTTTGTCAGCACGCCACAACAACCAGCACCACCAGCTGATATGGAACGTCTTAGCAGGAGGCAGCATTTCACCAACATGGTGGAGCAGTATGTGTACACACGCCTACACGTACTGAATGATGGGTCTGCCCCCTTCAACTTCTGGGTCTCCAAATTGGGCACATGGCCTGAGCTTGCCCTTTACACCTTGGAGGTGCTGGCCTGCCCTGCAGCCAGTGTATTATCTGAACGTGTATTTAGCACGGCAGGGGGACGTTATCACAGACAAGCGCAGCCGCCTGTCCAGAGCCAATGTGGAAAAGCTCACGTTCATTAAAATTTACCAGGCATGGATCCCACAGGACTTGTCCGTACCTTGTGCAGAATAGACTTGTATACCGGCCTTACCCAGCCATTGTTGTATTTTTGATCTCTCTCACTTTTTTGGGGTGTACCCTAATAAAAAAAAAAAAAAAAAAAAACTGTGTTGGCTACCTCGTCCTCCTCCACTGCCGCTTCCACCTACACCACCACATCCACCGCCACCTGAACCTCCTACTCCATATGGACCTCGTCCTCCGAGGTCAAGATTATTATTTTTTATTTTTATGTATTTTATGTTATTTTAAGTTATTATTTCCCTATCCACATTTATTTGCAGAGCACTTGCCATGCTCTTAACTAGGGATGAGCTCGGTGTTCGAGTCCAACATACGTTCGACTTGAACATCGGCTGTTCGATCGTTCGACGAAGATCGAACTCTTTGCGTCGGTAGCGAGGAGAGCCATAATTGGCCACAGGCAGGATGCCTGTGGCCAATTATAGCTCAGGGGGGTTTAGTGCACGCCCCACACTATAAAATGCCGCCAGCGCGGCGGCCTTGTGTAGTGTGTTCCGGTTCAGGGAGAGAGAAGGATAGGCAGGGACAGTGTTAGTGATATTTGTTCATTTACCTTGTGTGTAGGGAGAGAGAAGGATAGGCAGGGTCAGTGTCAGTGATATTCTGCTAAACCTTGTGTGCAGGGAGAGAGAAGGATAGGCAGGGACAGTGTCAGTGATATTCTGCTAAACCTTGTGTGCAGGGAGAGAGAAGGATAGGCAGGGGACAGTGTCAGTGATATTCTGCTAAACCTTGTGTGCAGGGAGAGAGAAGGATAGGCAGGGACAGTGTCAGTGATATTCTGCTAAACCTTGTGTGCAGGGAGAGAGAAGGATAGGCAGGGACAGTGTCAGTGATATTTTTG
Source organism: Rana muscosa (assembly GCA_029206835.1). NCBI lineage: Eukaryota > Metazoa > Chordata > Amphibia > Anura > Ranidae > Rana > Rana muscosa. The sequence goes on from CM055122.1 coordinate 37,366,852, forward strand.
CTAAGCCTCCTGCACAGTATACACCGAAGCTAGCCCTTATTGCTGTGTTTTCCTGTTGTGTAACACAGGCAGGCATCTGCAGCAGTTATAGCAGGCGTAGTGTCCTTCCTGCAAAATATACACCTGAAGCTAGCCCTTATTGCTGTGTTTTCCTGTTGTGTAACACAGGCAGGCATCTGCAGCACTTACAGCGGACGTAGTGTGCCTCCTGCACATTATACACCTGAAGCTTCCCCTTATTGCTGTGTTTTCCTGTTGTGTAACACAGGCAGGCATCTGCAGCACTTACAGCGGACGTAGTGTTCCTCCTGCACATTATACACCTGAAGCTACCCCTTATTGTCTTAGTTTTTTTTCTTTTGTGTTACACTAACAGGCATCTGCAGCACTTACAGCAGGCGTAGTGTGCTTCCTGCAAAATATACACCTGAAGCTAGCCCTTATTGCTGTGTTTTCCTGTTGTGTAACACAGGCAGGCATCTGCAGCACTTACAGCAGGCGTAGTGTGCTTTCTGCAAAATATACACCTGAATCTATCCCTTATTGCTGTTTTTTCCTGTTGTGTAACAAAGGCAGGCATCTGAAGCACTTACAGCAGGCGTAGTGTGCTTCCTGCAAAATATACACCTGAAGCTATCCCTTATTGCTGTTGTTTCCTGTTGTGTAACACAGGCAGGCATCTGCAGCAGTTATAGCAGGCGTAGTGTGCTTCCTGCAAAATATACACCTGAAGCTAGCCCTTATTGCTGTTTTTTCCTGTTGTGTAACACAGGCAGGCATCTGCAGCAGTTATAGCAGGCGTAGTGTGCTTCTTGCAAAATATACACCTGAAGCTACCCCTTATTGCTGGTTTTCCCATCTCCCTGCAGGCCTTTAGAATGTCTGGAAGGCAAACAAGGAGAGGCAGACAGTCAGGAGCCAATAAAAGAGGGCAAGCAGGCTCTGTGTCTAGAGACAATAGTGCTGGTCGTGGACGCGGTGCATCGTCATCAGCACGTGGCCATGGGACACGCTTGTCCTTATTTTCGGCAGCTGGACGTGTTGAGCCGCATCATGACGAAGACTTGGTAGAGTGGATGACTAAGCCCTCCTCATCCTCCTCATTCTCTCTCACCCAGGCTCAGGGTACTAGCAAAGCAGCTGCCAAAGCATCCTCAATGTCATCATCAGTCACTCCTTCCCTAGACCCACCGTGTCCTCCTGAGGAGTCCCCCGAACTGTTTGAGCACAGTGTTGGGTACATGCTCCAGGAGGATGCCCAGCGTTTCGAAGGGTCTGAAGATGATACCCAGCTAGAGGAAGGCAGTAGCGTGAGAGCAGAGAAAGGGGATGCTCAAGAAGGACACCAATCTGGCAGTCATGTTCCAGCAGCTGCAGCATACTGCCAGATTGGTTCCAGTGATGAGGAGGGAGGGGATGATGAGGTCACTGACTCCACGTGGGTGCCTAATAGGAGAGAGGAGGAGGAGGAGGAGGATGAGGAGGAGGCACATCTCCAACGAGGCAGGATGACCTCCGGGGGCCAGCGTAAGGGCAGCACACCGACTGAATCACACCAAAGAGCTCTGCCTGTGCAGGGCGCTGCCTCTGCCCGTTATTCCAAAAGTTCTTTGGTGTGGGCCTTTTTTGAGTCGAGTGCATCAGATCGCACCGCTGCTGTTTGCAACATATGTCTCAAGCGTATCTCGCGTAGCCAAAACATCAGCCGCTTGGGCACCACATGCTTGACCAGACATATGTTGACCTGTCATGCAGCTCGTTGGCAAGCCTACCTTAAAGACCCACACCAAAGAACAAAGCGGACCTCTCCTTGCTCCGCATCAGCTGGGATCTCCAACCCCACTATACCTTCAGTCCTCTCTGAAACCTGCACTGAGAGGAATGAAGGTGTAGAATTAGGTGTGTCACAGCCAAGTACTTGCGGGCAATCTGCTAGCAGTACACCGACGTCCGATTCTAGCAGGCAAATTTCCCTGCCCCAGCTGCTGGACCGTCGAAAGAAGTTCACTCCCAGCCATCCACATGCCCAGCGGTTGAATGCTAGCTTGGCTAAATTGCTAGCACTTCAACTGCTGCCTTTTCAGTTGGTAGACTCGGCCCCCTTCCGTGAGTTTGTGCAATGTGCGGTTCCTCAGTGGCAGGTTCCCAAACGCCACTTTTTCTCACGGAAGGCGATTCCGGCTCTCTACCGGCATGTGGAAGGCAATGTCCATGCCTCGCTGGACAGGGTGGTCAGCGGTAAGGTGCATATTACCACTGACTCATGGTCCAGCAGGCATGGACAGGGACGTTACCTTTCTTTCACGGCCCATTGGGTCACTCTTTTGGCAGCTGGGAAGGATGCAGGACAAGGTGCAGTAGTGTTGGAGGTTGTGCCGCCGCCACGCCTCCAAAATGCTACTACTGGTTGTGACACACCTCTCTCCTCCACCCCCTCCTCTTCTTCTTCCTCCATGGCCTCTTCCTCTGCTTTGTCCTCGGAACCAGCGGCGGTGCTCCGTAGGCGTTCAAGGGGCTACGCAAGTACACAGGCAAAAAGATGCCATGCCGTGCTTGCGCTGGTGTGTTTGGGGGACAGGAGCTACACTGGGGCAGAGGTTCTGTCAGCTCTGCAGGGGCAGGCCGAGAGGTGGTTGACGCCACGCCAGCTTAAGCCAGGAATGGTGGTTTGCGACAATGGCACCAACCTCCTCTCCGCCCTCCGACAGGGACAACTGACCCATGTGCCCTGTGTGGCTCTCGTCCTTAACCTGGTGGTGCAGCGGTTCTTGGGCAGGTACCCAGGCTTACAGGATGTCCTGAGGCAGGCCAGGAAAGTCTGTGTGCATTTCCGCAGATCATATAATGCCAGTGCTCGGCTGGCTGAGCTGCAAAAGGAGTTGAACCTGCCCAAGAACCGCCTTATATGTGACATGCCCACCAGGTGGAACTCAACGTTGGCCATACTGCAGCGGCTGCACACGCAGCAGAGGGCCATCAATGAGTACCTGTGCGACTACGGCACCAGGACAGGGTCAAGGGAGCTCGGGTTTTTTTCACCACGCCAGTGGGGCATGATCAGGGATGCATGCACTGTCCTGGAACCATTTGAGGAGGCCACGAGGATGGTGAGCAGTGACAGTGCATGCATCAGTGACACTGTACCTCTTGTCCACCTGTTGGAGCATACGCTGCGTGGAATAATGGACAGGGCACTTGAGGCAGAACAGAGGCAGGAAGAGGAGGACTTCCTTGACTCTCAAGGCCCCCTTTACCCAGACAGTGTTCCTTCTGTCCCACCCATCCCACAGGAAGAGGAGGAGGAGGAGGAGGATTGTGTCAGCATGGAGGTGGAGCCTGGCACTCAGCATCAACAGCAGCAGTCTTTTAGGAATGATTTACAGTCCCAAGAAACATGTGGACTTGTACGTGGCTGGGAGGAGGTGGCTGTGGATCATGTCGTCCTTAGTGACCCAGAGGACTCCGGACCGAATGCCTCAGCTAACCTACGCTGCATGGCCTCCCTGATCCTGCAAAGTCTGCGGAAGGATCCTCGTATTCTTTGGATCAAGGAGAGGGACCATTACTAGCTGGCCACTCTCCTTGATCCACGGTACAAGGGTAAGGTTGCGGACCTTATCTTACCGTCGCAGAGGGAGCAGAGGATGAGACAACTCCGGGAGGCCTTGCAGAAAGGTCTGTGCAACGCGTTCCCAGAGACTGGGAGGTTACAAACTCCTGGTTCTGGACAACGAGTTGCTGAGACTTCGGTCAGTCAAAGAAGGAGCTGTGGGGAAGGAGACAATTCTTTAGTCCGCAGCCCCAAGGTATGATCGGTTCCAGCAACCATCGCCAGCGTCTGATATACATGGTGCAGGAATACCTAGGGGCAAGGTCAGACTTGGACACCTTTCCCACCGAAAATTCTCTGGCTTACTGGGTCTTGAGGATGGATCACTGGCCAAAGCTTGCACAGTATGCAATTGAGCTACTGGCCTGTCCTTCATCCAGCGTTCTTTCGGAACGCACATTCAGTGCTGCTGGAGGATTTGTCACGGATCACAGGGTGCGCCTGTCCACCGACTCGGTTGATCGACTGACCTTCATAAAGATGAACCAGTCTTGGATCACCACCAGCTACCAAGCACCTGAAGCTGATATAACAGAATCATTTATTTTCAAATGTCACATCCCTTCAAGACTGATGCTGAGTGACTGTCCTGTTATGTTGACTGACTATCCTCCTCCTCCTCAATGATCCGATTCATGATGATAGCTTGAAAGAACATTTTTGCTTCTGGGTGCTGCCACCAGTGGCTAAGGCCCAATTTTTCAGCCCCTGTTTAACAGGGGCATGTAATTACAATTGTTGATGCAATGCTTTGCAGCAGGGCTCATTCCTGCACTCCAACTAGAGTATCTGGGAGAGGTTGCAGTGTCGTGGCACCAGCACCAGTGGCTAAGGCCCAATTTTTCAGCCCCTGTTTAACAGGGGCATGTAATTACAATTTTTGATGCAATGCTTTGCAGCAGGGCTCATTCCTGCACTCCAACTAGAGTATCTGGGAGAGGTTGCAGTGTCGTGGCACCAGCACCAGTGCCTAAGGCCCAATTTTTCAGCCCCTGTTAAACAGGGGTGTGTAATTACAATTTTTGATGCAATACTTTGCAACAGGGCTCATTACTGTGCTCCAAGTACAGTATCTGTGAGGGGTTGCAGTGTTGTGGCACCAGTGCTTAAGGCCCAATTTTTCTGCCCCTGTTCAACAGGGGCATGCAATTACAATTCTTGATCTAATAATTCACAGCAGGGCCCATTCATGCGCCCACCAAGAGTAACTGTGAGGGCTTACAGTGTTGTGGCACCAGCACCACCACCAAAGGCCCAATTTTTCCTACCACTGTTCAACAATGGCATGTAAATACAATTCCTGATATAATAGTTCACAGCAGGGCGTTCCAGCGCCCACCAAGAGTAGCTATGCCATTTTTCTCAAAGATTTTCATCCATATTACCGGGACCAGACATTACATTATAGCCGCAAGCAGTTTTAAATGGCTTTTTTCCCTTTAGAAATGTCATTTTGTGCAGGGACAGTTCTAAAAGCGGGAAACACATGCCACTTCACAGGCATACTTTAGACACCCCCCAGGTACGATATTTAAAGGAATATTTGACTTTTTTTTTCACTTTATGCATCATTAAAATGACTGCTCCTGAAAAACGGACGTTTTTAAAACTTCGTTTTGCATTGATACATGTTCCCTGGGGCAGAATCCGGGTCCCCAAACACTTTTTAGGACAATAACATGCATATTAGTTGTTATAATTAGCACTTTAGATTTCGAACGTTCGCGTCCATTGTATTTAATAGGGTTCTAACGTTCCCGCAAACTTTCGGTCCGTTCGAAGACTCTGGTGCGAACCGAACAGGGGGGGGGGGGTGTTTGGCTCATCCCTACTCTTAACAACATTTTGCTGCCATTTGCAGCCCTCTAGCCCTTTCCATTACTTTTTTAGAGCCATTTTAGTCCTCAAAAGTTCAGGTCCCCATTGACTTCAATGGGGTTCGGGTTCGGGGTCAAGTTCGGGTCAAGTTCGGGTCCCGAACTCTAACTTTTTTCCGAAGTTCGGCCGAACCCGTCGAACTCGAACATCCAGGTGTCCGCTCAACCCTATTTACAACCACTTTAATATCAGTGTCCACATTAAGGCCAAATGGTACATATGTTTTTAAGTGATACACCCAGGCCATTTCCTGTTTGGAGATTTCTCTCACCACTGAGCTACCCCTCCAGTGGGGTCTGTATTTGTCTATTCCCGCAAACGTGTTGGAGAGATCCCTATTGTGAACTTGGTCATAGTGCCTAGACACAGAATGCTTGTCACAGCCTTTTCTAATATTGGCAATATGCTCATTGAGTCTGACACGCAATGCCCGTTTAGTCCTCCCCCCTTATTGCAAGCCACAAGGACATTGAATGAGGTAGACCACCCCTTCTGAGGAGCAAGTGATAAACGGTTCAACCTCATACAACTGGTTGGTGATGGTAGATGTAAACTGACAGATCTTCCTATCTTGGCACCTATTGATGGAACATACCTGACATTTCTTGCATCTAAAATAACCCGTAAGGTTCTGCAAAAAGGTTCTATTTTCGTTTGGGGGATCCTGAACACTATTGGCAATTTGGTTGGACAAGGAAGAGGCCCCTCTGAACACAATCTGAGGTCTCTCAGGTAAAATGGGGGCTACTACCTGGTCACTTGCCAAGGCATGCCAATGTTTACGAATCAGCCTCTTGATACTCTGGTGTTGCACCGAAAAAGTGGTGACAAATGGTAAAGAAAACCTATCACTACTTACTTTTACCTGTTCACTCAAAAGGGACACTCTTTCGATTTCTCTAGTTGAGTTAACCAGTTCAGACTGCAAAGTCTGGTCATAGCCCTTCTCCACGAATCTATTGGAGAGTACCAATGCTTGACTGTTGAAAGATTTGACTTCAGTACAATTACGTCTCAGTCGTGTAAATTGTCCCTGAGGAACTGCTTTCAGCCACGGTTCGTAGTGGCAACTATCGAGTGGGATGTAGGAATTTCTATCAGTCTGTTTAAAAAATGTGGTAGTTACAAATTTCTTCTCCTCAGTAGAAATCTTAGGGTCGAGGAAATTTACTTCCTCCAGACTTGCTTCAAAATTCAGCCTAATGCCCCTGTTGTTGTCATTAAGGAACAGCATAAATTCCTGCAAGTCTGGTTCACTGCCATCCCAAAGGAGGAGGACGTCGTCGATGTACCTCGCCCAGAGCACCACTTCATCGACAACATCCTCCTCCCACTTGGCTATTAACAGATTGGCCAAGCTGGGGGGCATATTTAGCCCCCATTGCCACATCCCTATCCTGGCGATAAAACTGATTATCGAACCAGAAGTAGTTGTGGCTGGCTGCATATTCCAATAAAGTCATAATGAAATCAATCTGGAGTGGAGCCAGATCCAAACCCCTAACCAGGTATAGTCTAACTGCTTCCAGGCTGAGCTGATGGTATAAATTATAGTATAAAGGGAGGTCACGTCAGCACTCATGCACAGGGTTTATGATTTAGGTTTAGCGCAACTTTATTTTTTCTATTTCACTTGTTCACTGATTTTGATGTTTACAGAAAAGTTGCTGCTTCCAATTGAGCTCCAGGTATTTCTTGTGTTTGCACCAGATTGCCATTATCGATCTTAGCGCAGTTTCTTTTTTCTATGTGTACTCCAAACAGCCATTAATTGCAGATTTGATTTAGGTTTAATTCCAGCTATTACAATGGATATTTTTGACTTTCATGCAAAACGAGTAGTCAATACGGAGGGCGTATTTGATTCTACCCTCATATCCATAGGTTCTGATGTCAGCGGTCTCTTTACAAGATTGAAGAACCTCTTGACAGCACAGATCTATACGCAATGGGACATCGCATTTTTGGAGACCTATATCAAAAGTGCCATGGTCCCAAGGAGTTTAAGGTGGGAGGTCAGCCCCCAGAGAGGCAAATCTGACCTAGAAGGTTGGGCAAAATATTTCAATGACTCTGGCGTGACTTTTTTGCGCTTCCTCACGCAGAGGAAGAGCAAAAAACTAGCGAGGCTGGACGAAGAAATTAAAACAGTGAAGGAATTATTGGTCCCCCTCAAAAGTGGTGAGGAGTATAAGGAGTGCTCCAATAACCTGCTTAAAACAATAGAGAGAGAGGAGAAGGATCAAAGAACCAAGAAAAAGAAAAAGTATATTAGAGATACTGAGGATTATCAGTCTGGTTTGGTTTTTTTTATGGCAGAAGAAACTTGCCATTGAGAATAAAAGTGAGACTGTGATAGATACCCTACCCCATGGGACTGGAGTGGTTGGTTTGCCCACCAACCCCATACCACCTCAGATTAGGGGGGGTACCAACATTCTCCCAGACAGGTCGCCTCACAACAGTCATTTAAGAACAAACCAAAAGTTCCCAAGAATGGCCCTACCCAGGTTTCTACTCCTTCTAGAGGGTTGAAGAAGCTTAAAAACCCTAGGCAGGACACCCAATACCAGCATTATCAAGGAGTGTCTCCACGCACGTGGGATCATTACCCACCTAGACAGGGACTTCCTCCTTATAATTCAGGTTATGATCGGGGTAATTCAGTTTACCGTTAGGGGGTAAATGGGAACCAGGGTTACAATAACCCCACACAGAACCGTTTTTCCTTCTGTCAGACTCAGAGGCTCCCGGTGGATTTGGATCGAATGATGGGAGATATAGCTATGGGAATTCAGACAGGAACACTCAATCATTCTACTCTGGGAATTATGAACAAGGTTATGGCCAAATAAGAGCCGATTATCCCCCAGGCCCCCCGGATTATCGGGCCAATCCAACTTGGGGTTTTCCCAAAATATTTCAATGACTCTGGCGTGACTGGGTCGGGCTGGTTCCATTGAACAAAGAGAGGAGTCAGAGGGGGGAGGCGGGCCCAGTCATCCAAAAAGAAAGAGGTTGTAGGCACTGGAATCTTCAACCTGAGCCAACAAGTGCTGTCAGACCCCGAAAAAAGGTTATTAGATAAAGGTTTGAAATTTTCTCCGCCCAGGAGCTTGAGCAAGTTCCAAACATATATGGACGTTCATACAGTAAGTATGCAAGAAAACTTAACATCAAATGTCATTTTTTATCTAACCCCATCAGGGATAAACAATTGTCCAACTCTGAGTTTAAACACACCAATTTGGCCAATGCATTGCTTTTTAACCCGCCGGGGTCACTTGTACCTAGTATTAGGGTTTTCCGCGACCTGGTATTGAAAGACCTAGAGAACATCAAGGCCAGGAAAGTAAAGATGCAGAAGGAACTTGAAATTGGTTTAGAGTCACTTTGTTCCAATAAATCACTTATTATCAGACCTGCTGATAAGGGGGGGGATTGTCATTTTGGACCGGTGTGACTATTTACAGGAGATACACCGTATTGTGGATGACACAGAAACTTATACACCTTTAAATAGGGATCCAGTAATCAGATACAAAAAGGGATAGGTAGGTTATTGTGGACCGAGGTTTAAGTAAAGGCATCTTGAATGACAAGGAGAGATTATTTTTGGTGCCTAGTGCTCCCCGCACCCCGGTGATTTACTATCTCCCAAAAATACACAAGAATCAAACTTGCCCCCCGGGACGTCCCATAGTGAGTGGGATAGACTCTATCACATCCCGGGTGGGCAAGTATAGATTTTTTCTTGCAACCGTTGGTTCAAAAGATCCCCTCATATATAAGTAGGGATGAGCTTCGAGTTCGAGTCAAACTTATGTTCTACTCGAACATTGCCTGTTCGCCGAACAGCGAACAATTTGGGGTGTTTGCGGGAAATTCGAAAAGCCGAGGAACACCCTGTAAAAGTCTATGGGAGAAATCTAAAGTGCTAATTTTAAAGGCTTTGTTTGGGGACCTGGGTCCTGCCCCAGGGGACATGTATCAATGCAAATTTTTTTTTCAAAACAGCCATTTTTTCGGGAGCAGTGATTTTAATAATGCTTAAAGTGAAACAATAAAAGTGAAATATTCCTTTAAATTTCGTACCTGGGGGGTGTGTATAGTATGCCTGTAAAGTAGCGATTGTTTCTCGTGCTTAGAACTGTCCCTGCACAAAATGTCATTTCTGAAGGAAAAAAAGTCATTTAAAAGTACTCGCGGCTGTAATGAATTGTCAGTTCCCGGCAATACAGAGAAAAGTCATTGAAAGTCATTGATAAAAAAAAAAAAAAAAAATGCGTGGGGGTCCCCCCCAAATTCAACTACCAGGCCCTTCAGGTCTGGTATGGATATTAACCACTTCAGCCCTGGAAGAATTTACCCCCTTCCTGACCAGAGCACTTTTTGCGATGCAGCACTGCGTCGCTTTAACTGACAATTGCGCGGTCGTGCGACGTTGAACCTAACCAAAATTGACGTCCTTTTTCCCCCACAAATAGAGCTTTCTTTTGGTGGTATTTGATCACCTCTGCGGTTTTTATTTTTTGTGCTATAAACAAAAGAAGAGCGACATATTTGAAAAAAATGCAATATTTTTTACTTTTTGATTTAATAAATATCACAATTTTTTTTTTTTAAAAAAAAAATTTTTCTAAGTTTAGACCGATACGTATTCTACATATTTTTGGTAATTTTTTTTTGCAATAAGCGTATATTGATTGGTTTGCGCAAAAGTTATAGCGTCTACATAATAGGGGATAGATTTATGGCATTTTTATTTTTTTTATTTTTTTTACTAGTAATAGCGGCGATCTGCGATTTTTATTGTGACCGTGACATTGCGGCAGACACATCGGACACTATTGGCGCGTTTTTGGGACCATTCACATTTATACAGCGATTAGTGCTATAAAACTGCACTAATTACTGTGTAAATGTGACTGGCAGGGAAAGGGTTAACACTAGGGGGCGATCAAGGGGTTAATATGTTCCCTATTGAGTGATTGTAACTGTAGGGGGAGGGGACTCACAAGGGGAGGAGACCGATCTGTGTTCCTCTGTACTGGGAACACACATCGGTCTCCTCACCTCTGACAGGAGGTGGATCTGTGTGTTTACACACACAGATCCACACTTCTGCCGTGATCGTGGGCAATCGCGGGTGCCCAGCGGACATCGCGACCGCCGGGCACACTCACCGGGTCACGAGCGTTGCCGCGGGTGCGCGCGCGCGCCCCATAGACGGCCGGGAAAAAAGGACGTCATATGACGTCCGCCCGGAGGGAGGGAGGGTTCCTGCCGGCGTCATATGTCTATGACCCGGTAGGAAGTGGTTAAGGGGAACCCTGCGCCAAATTTAAAAAAAAATTATGTGGGGTTCCCCCCAAATATCCATACCAGACCCTTCAGGTCTGGTATGGATTTTAGGGGAACTCCACGCCAAATTTTAAAAAAAAATGGCGTGGAGTTCCCCCCAAAAATCCATACCAGACCCTTATCCGAGCACGTAACCTGGTAGGCCGCAGGAAAAGAGGGGGGGATGAGAGAGCGCCCCTCCTGAACCGTACCAGGCCACATGCCCTCAACATGGGGAGAATTCTTTGGGGTTTGGACTCCAAAGCACCATGTCCCCATGTTTATGGGGACAAGGGCCTCATCCCCACAACCTTTTCCCGGTGGATGTGGGGTTCTGCAGGTGGGGGGCCTATCGGAATCTGGAAGACCCCTTTAACAAAGGGGATCCCGGCCCCCCCATGTGAATTGGTAAGGGGTACATTGTACCCCTACCAATTCACAAAGAAAGTGTAAAAAATTTAAAAAAGAAAACACACAGACACAGTTGGGATAAGTCTTTTATTTAAAAAAAATAATAATTTAATAAAAAAAAGATTCCAGCGGTGGTAATCCACTCTCGATCTCCACTCCAGTGATGTCGGTATCCAGTGATGGATGATCGGCAGGCTCCAGCGATGATGTCCAGCGAGGAACAGCACACGATCCTGTCTCCACCGGAGACACCCCGGGAATGACGTTGCAGCAGCCTGACAGGTCTTATGTAGCTGAGGACGGGGCAACCCGTCATGTGACCCCGTCCCCCTCTGACGCAAGGGGAAACACAGGGTTTCCCAGTGACGTGCGGGTGACCCCGCCCCCCTCTGATACAACGGGAAACCTGCATTACATCAGAAAGGGGCGGGGTCATCCGTCATGTCACTGGGAAAGCCCAAACACTTTTTATGACGATAACTTGCATATAAGCCTTTAAAATTAGCACTTTCGATTTTTCATGTTCGTGTCCCATAGACTAACAGTGATCGGATGTTCGAACAAATTTATTGCCTTTTCACATGTTCTGATGCAAACCGAACTGGGGGGTGTTCAGCTCATCCCTACTAAACAGGTTATCAACTTGCTGGCCAGAACTGTACCTAAGAAGGGGTTGTGGTTGGTCACGGCAGACGTGACCTCCCTTTATACTATAATCCCCACCCATCAGCTCGGCCTGGAAGCAGTTAGACTATACCTGTTTAGGGATTCGGATCTGGCTCCACTCCAGATAAATTTCATTATGACTTTATTGGAATATGCAGCCAGCCACAACTACTTCTGGTTCGATAATCAGTTTTATCGCCAGGATAGGGGTGTGGCGATGGGGGCTAAATATGCCTCCAGCTTGGCCAATCTGTTTATGGTCAAGTGGGGGGAGGACGTCGTCGATGCATGCCGGAGACCAGAAGTGGTGCTCTGGGCAAGGTACATTGACAACGTCCTCCTCCTTTGGGATGACAGTGAACCAGACTTGCAGGAATTTATGCTGTTCCTTAAAGACAACAACAGGGGCATTAGGCTGAATTTTGAAGCAAGTCTGGAGGAAGTAAATTTCCTCGACCTTAAGATTTCTATTAAGGAGGAGAGATTTGTGACTACCACATTTTTTAAACCGATTGATAGAAATTCCTACATCCCACTTGATAGTTACCACTACGAACCGTGGCTGAAAGCAGTTCCTCAGGGGCAATTTACACGACTGAGACGTAATTGTACTGAAGTCGAATCTTTCAAACAGTCAAGCATTGGTACTCTCCAATAGATTCGTGGAGAAGGGCTATGACCAGACTTTGCGGTCTCAACTGGTTAACTCCATTAGAGAAATCGAGAGAGCGTCCCTTTTGAGTGAACAGGTAAAAGTAAGTAGTGATAGGTTTTCTTTACCATTTGTCACCACTTTTTTGGTGCAACACCAGAGTATCAAAAGGCTGATTCGTAAACATTGGCATGTCTTGGCAAGTGACCAGGTATTAGCCCCCATTTTACCTGAGAGACCTCAGATTGTGTTCGGAGGGGCCTCTTCCTTGTCCAACCGAATTGCCCCTAGTGTTCAGGATCTCCCAAAAGAAAATAGAACCTTCTTGCAGAACCTTACGGGTTATTTTAGATGCAAGAAATGTCAGGTATGTTCCATCAACAGGTGCCAAGATAGGAAGATCTGTCAGTTTACATCTACTAGCACCAACCGGTCATATGAGGTCGAACCGTTTATCACTTGCTCCTCAGAAGGGGTGGTCTACCTCATTCAATGTCCTTGTGGCTTGCAATACGTGGGAAGGACGCATTGCGTGTCAGACTCAATAAGCATATTGCCAATATTAGAAAAGGCTGTGACAAGCATTCTGTGTCTAGGCACTATGACCAAGTTCACAATAGGGATCTCTCCAACACGTTGTTTGTGGGAATAGACAAATACAGACCCCACTGGAGGGGTAGCTCAGTGGTGAGAGAAATCTCCAAACAGGAAATGGCCTGGGTGTATCGCTTAAAAACATATGTACCATTTGGCCTTAATGTGGACACTGATATTAATGCCTTTATTAATAATTCATGAAGCCTAACAATTTATTTTGGTTTTATATATGTTTATGGTAGTGGATTTAATTATAATTTTTGTTAAATCCTGTGGCCTGTACAATTACTACCTCAATTCAGTTTTGTCTGTGTTTACAGCCATAATTGTATATGAGTTACCTCCTTTTATGACCAGACAGTGTTAGGACTTCTTGACTTTTGGATGATGCTATAGGTTCATTAACTCTGGTCTGGGTCTCCGTCAGATGTCCACTGTAGTAATTTTAATGTTTATCCTCCATAGTCATTTTAACATTTTACCATTTAATTTTTTTTATAGTTTTTATTTTGTTTATTAATTCAAGCTCAGTCAATGAATTGTGTTATTGGACGTTTTTTCTGTCGCCACATTGGGATGGGCTACTCGTGGGTCTCCTTGGAACAAATTTTTATGATTGTTTCATGTTTACCAACGATTTGGCCCATCTTATTTATGTTGGGTTCCTGGGGTTTTCCCCCATTGGGCCTCTATGTGGGGGCCCAATGGGGGAAATCAACATTGTGAGTGTCATATACCTTTTGTCCACCAGAGTCGTGGCGCAATTTAGCTGCCAGTGACACCAGGATGGGCATTGGTAATATTTCCTGTTTAGTAATTTTATGTCTAACCATCTCCGCCTCCTTATTTGGGTCAGGTCTAATTGATCTAAGGAGGGGGGGAAGTTGGGGATTTTAGATGAGGTGCACCTCCATCCCTGGTTCAAGAGTATACTACAGGAGTTTGGGACTTTGAGTGAGACTGTAGACATGGTGTAGGTATTGAAGGGGTACATGTTTATTTATCATAAAACGCATGACACATCTCCAAACAGAAATTACATGGAAGAAACAACATTCTGATAAATGCAATTCCTTATTCACAAACACATAAAATATGGGCATGCACAATATAAGCAACAGGGGTACATCAGTGTAAAACCAGGCACCACATAGTGGTCTGTGTGGATAAATAGATACATTGAATGAGTTTACATAGGTACAGATGTCACATAGCAACAAGCGATAGAAAAATCAAAAATTGAGATATTAAAACCAATAATAACATTCAGGGGTTGATGGTAATATTGTCAATTTGGATAATGCTGTGAAGGCATATATCCGCATCTCTGGTGTCCGACGCGTTTTGTGTATAATGACACTCATCAGGGGCTGATGCTATGGATATCTACAGGACAGAAGAGCCCACCTTGGGTACTTACATGGAATCTGGTCAGTGGGTATGGTAAGCTTGGAGCCGTGACCAAATATTTGGTCCACCACGGAAGCTGGGATGATATATAAGTACCCAAGGTGGACTCTTCTGTCCCATCCCAAACTCCTGTACTAAGGTCTAATTGATCTTGCCCTCTGGGAGATGTTTTTTGTTTTATATGCCTTTTTCTTTTCCTTTTGCAAATTTATACACAAGAGATAGATTTACAATCAGCCAGTAGCATCAAGCTCGTGTATATATTTTTTTCCCAGTCTGTTACCAGTCGCTTTTACCAACTCTTGCGGGAATACGCGATCCCCATGGCGTGGGACACTGTATTGGCGGCGACCCAGAACAAGGCTTGGGTGCTTCGGATGGGAGTACACCTGGTGTGTTCTCAAAGCGAGGCTTGGGTTTGTTTTCCAGACTCTCAGTATATGTTGTTCTAACGCTAGCGGGAATACGCAATCCCCATGACATGGTTTTACACTATCGAAGCATCTGTTTTCCTTACATGCCATACCATTGCCATTTGGTTTACTGTCATGGAGTATGCTGATTAGCAAGGCTGTGGATTTAAGGTACTACTGTCATCCAGCTGAGATTCATTACAAGCTTCTCCGGTTCCTCCGTTATAGGGGACCACGGGGCTCTGGTAAGCAGATTAATTTGTCATATGGTGGTGAAGATCACTTTGGCTTTAGTCCACATCTGAAGAGTTTGGACTTTACTGGATTTGTGCACGGGTGGATTTTGGCGTTACACCCAGATCATTCATTCATGAACTTTACGAACTTTATATGTGTAGCACTACCCCCAGTTAAGAGAGCTGCTGGTATTATTTTGGGCCTGTACCTTACTGCTGTCAACCCCCCCAAGAACTGGCTCTGACCCTCCTCTGGCACAGCGGTTAAGCAAATGAGACTGTGGAACCTACTTACAATGAATACCACAATAAAGTATACATTCACCGTTCAGAACTAGAGTACCTGTGTTGACGTCTCTCTCTCTGGAACAGTTAATACTCTACACAAAGTGTTTGCTTAACCATGAAATATCTTTACTAGATAGGAAAGGGTGAGGCTAACAGATAGGCATTTACATATGCAGGGCCCTTCAAAGTCAAAGTTATGCACAATGTAACCAATATCGAGGCATACAAATCTTATACACTCTAAAATGTCTCTAAAAGAACTACGCTCGCAAGCTTCCCCCTCATGGGCAGTATGGCGCCCAAACAATGTCTCCGTGAGTTACAGTCAGGCCTGACTATTTCACACACACAGTTACTCTGATAGAAAGGGTCTTCGCTAGCAATGTTGGTGCACTTTTATATTTGTAATCCAAGGGGTATCCACCGTTAGCTGTGATCCTGCTATAGTTTAGGGCCTAAAGTCACAGGCAAAAATATGCCAAACTTTAACTGCGCAACACACTGCTGTAATGGCGGTGGGTCCTATGCAAGGGGTCTCGGGCCTAGCAAACAGTTAAGAATCCTGAGCAAGTGCTCTCTCAACCGACCGGACCAATCCGCTTAACCGATCCCGCTGCTAGGCTCCAGCCCACGATCTCCCGGTCGCTCGTAGTCTCCGATCTTCCAGACAACCGAAAGGGAATGTGAAGATGACTCAACTCTTGGATGCTCCGAGGCGTCAGCAGGCTCTTTGGATAAAGGATCTCTCCTTCTGGCAAGCAGGCTTTCCCAGGCTCAGTAGGCCCAGACTCTCCGGCCTAGACGAGTACGATAGGCCCCAACACAGGTTCCAAGTTGCTGGGAGGGCGATGTCCAAAGAGACTGCATGTTGCTCCTCCTCCCCTTAAACAACCCATCCCCAGCAGACCTTGCACTGGGCAATGCACGATGGATGTTCAGTTGCACTGTGGGTACAGTAGTCTGTGTAGTATCCTCGCCATTGGAGTCCAACTCTCCCGGTACCACAAATCCCACCATGCACTTCCCTACTCATAGTCAAGCAGCGGTCAGCATATTATCCAAAGAGAAACCAGGGGACATCCGGATTCACTTGATGAAACAAAGTATCTGTGAGCATCATAAAGTGACATGCTACATATGTTTTCAATATATTGAGTTTATTCACTATTCCACTTTTATCTATTGTTCCACTTCACATTGATTTTTACCTTTTTATTTTATTATATGTATTCAATATCACTTTGAATTTATGGTCATGCACTGTAAACTCATGTGATTTATCATACAGCACCCATACACAGGGTTTATGATTTAGGTTTTTCAATTTCACTTGTTCACTGGTTTTGATGTTTACAGAAAAGTTGCTGCTTCCAATTGAGCTCCAGGTATTTCTTGTGTTTGCACCAGATTGCCTTTATCGATCTTAGCGCAGTTTCTTTTTTCTTTTTTCTATAAATACACTGTTGCACCCTGCAAGGGAATTTTCCCCAGACCTAGGTGAATGTGGTGAAACTAAAAAATTATAAACAGGGAGAAGCTAATCAAGTACCAAGTGCCTGATTATTTTTAGATACCCTATGGACTCTCTCCAAAGATCTCCAGGAGGGTGGCAGCCAATTTGCTTGGATGTAGGAAAAAGGGTGCAGGCTGTATCATGGTGGGGGTCCATGACAAAAATGCATTTTGAGGAAGTTTCTCTTTTTCAAACTTTCATGTGATTGGAGCCGCTGGTTCAAGTGTAATTTCTCCCTGTGAAATTCTTCAATCCTGCATATTATTGCTGCAGACTCCAAGTATCCTAATATCCACCAAGGACACAGTTTCCAAATTACTGTGTGCAATTTTCTTCTTTTTTTTAACTATATCTGTTGAAATATTACAGGTTCCAGATCTGTGTATATGTATTTTTAAGTTGCAAAAAGAACTATACATTCCCCCCCCCCCCCCCCTTCAGACAGTATATTAGAAAGCATTGTTTCTGGTTATGCTATGAAAATTAGTAGATCTGTTACGTGAACTCATGGAGAGGTTTGTAGCGTTTTGATTCGCTCAAATGTTTCTTAGAAAGGGCTTAGGTGTTAAAATAAATAAAGAGTCAATAGACAACCCCGATGAGACAATCTGCTATGTACCCAGTAGCCTCAACCATACCTGTAGGGTGGTAATACATATGTTACAACTGTAGCACTCTGTTTCCCCTAGCTAGTACAGAAGCCACCATGCACACGCACAGTCTTATGCACACCATCAATATTGGCTCTGTTTAGGTGATGTCTTTTTACTATTTATTGCTGAAGAAATTGAACAGGAGAGGGGTTTAGGGTCACAGGATACTCCAAAACAATAATAGCAATTAATGGGAGGACAAGCTGCGTAGTAGAAAACCCTTACAGGAGCAGGCACACGCTACAGTCCCAAATCAGGTCTTACTCATGATGTCCCAGGAGCTGTCTGCCACCCAGCATCCACAGGTAGATTTTCAGTAAGGGAGGTAAAAGATCCTTCTCCAAACCAGAACTACAGGGCAGTGCCCTCCAGCAATAATTCATCAGCAATCTTCTCCAGGCCTTCAGATCAGCTCCAGCTGAGGCCCAGACTGCAACTTCTTGTCTCAGTAATTATCTTCCAGGAGCATAAAACCCGGGAGAACTGGAACCCTGCCTGAAGAGGAAAGAACACTCTGGAAAGGCTGAAATGCCTCCCAAACACTTATCACCTCCCCACCAACCTTTTAGGTTGCCTTCTTCCAGGGATTGGCTGGGGCATGATAAATATTCATACTGGTAATTTGACTCTCCCTGCCCTATATTCTGGAAGCTTCATCCAGAAGCAGGTAAGAGAGATAAAAAACCCCAGCTAGAAAACCCTGACCAGACAAAAACAATCAATTACTGTTCCACTAAGTACAGTAATGACAACAACTAAATTTAGCCTAGCAGCCTAACTAGAAGAGGGCTCTACATTACCAAGCACTATATGTAATATGGTCTATTTCAGGAAAAGTCACCTGGCAAAATGCCTTTAGGTATAAGTGAAGAAAACAAGTGGAATCTTTCTGGACTATGAATAGTGTATGGTATCTGAGACATTGTTGGTCTCAGCTTGAGGTGAGCGCCAGCTGAAATACTGGCCTCTAATGAAGGCTTTATGTGCCTCCCACGAAGTAGAAGCCCTAAACACTGACCCTTCATTTAATTGAAAGAATTTCATGAAAGAGTTAAAAAGCCCAAAGATGGATGTTTTAATGGTGACTCATTTAGCCTCTAATGACACATTCTAGGACAAGCACTACCCAAGGCCAAAAGACTATAGGTCTGATCTTACCAAGATATATGGTTAATTTCACAAGCAGTAATATGACAAAGAATTGGTTCTGAGACCAGAAAATATTAAATTCTAGAGTAAATCATGTGCATCGGGAAATAAAAAGTATATTGTTTGTGGAGCAAATGTTTGACCCTCCAAGAGTAGTACAACCTATATTCCCTAACCAATTTGCATAAAGAGGTTCCCCCACAGAGGACTTTCCGATCTCTGTTGGGTAAGAAAGACTCATGAAAGTCCCCTCCTACTACAGTGAATGGATGGGGAGTTTTCAACTGAGTTTCAAGTACCTGGCATAGAAATTGGATTTGGCCAAAATTATTTGCATAGACATTTAACAACGTGAGGCGTGTACCTGCAAGTCTGCAGTTTAAATGTATAACTCTGCCATGAGAGTTTAGAGTTGAGAAAATGGCTTTTAAAAGGAAAGAGAGGAACCCCCCTCCTACCGAAAGTGGGTTTCCTGGGCAAATATCAGACTGGCATAGGATAACTTAAACTCCTTCAAAGCTAACCATCTCTTCCTCACTGAATTTAAACCTTTTACATTGCTCTTAATATTTTTTGCAAAATATTATCCTACATATTAGACAAAGGCACTAATACTAAAAAATACTGACTTGAAACTGCCCCCCTGGTGGAAAGGGCAACAAATATAGTAAATGTAGCACAAGCAAATATTAAACTATAAACTGAATACAAAAACAAACAAACAGATATGGTCTAGGTCAGGCCCAAATATAAGGTACCAAAGTAAAAGATGGCCTGAGAGGTTTAGACTTCTCAGGACACTTTGGGCGGACCCAAGATGAAGATAGGAGGACATATGTAGCATGATGGATGCCAGGGTTGACTTGATGGATGCCGGGGTTGGCTGGCAAACTAAAAACTCTAAAAGACTGAGCAAGAATTAAAAATTCACAGAATAAAACATTTTCCCAGGAGCATGAGAGGTTATCCCTGTAGGAATCACTGAACTAAAGACACAAAGCTAATGAGTGATCGAAAAAATAAAAACTTAGTGGGCCACATCACTTAGAGTCAGGTTGGAGACCCGAATAGGGACAAGCATTGCAAAGCTGGAGGTTGTCTTCTGGCCTTGCATTTGGCAGGGGTCCAAAGCTTACTAGGAGTCACTGCTGGTTGGGTGTTAAGAAGCAAGATGACCAGGGCTTTCTTTGGAAGGGGAGGGTGGCCCAGGTGTTTAAGCAAGGCCTCTCCCTCCTGGAGCTCTCAAATGCTGTGTTGTGAGCCATCCATAGAAACCATGAGCCTAAAAGGAAACCATTAGCAATTTGGTATGTGATGCTTCTGTAGATAGGATGTAATGGGCTTCAGTATACAGTTTGTGTTTACATGAGAGTGGTAGGAGAGGGATGACCAAAAATTTGAATCTTTTTGCCTTTGTATGTGAAAGTTGATTCATTGTGTGTGGTGGTGAGAAGCACAGCCTTGCTGTCATACTAATGGAAGTGTAGCGCCCTGCTACTTTTGAACAGGCGCTAGTCTGCAAATTTAGGGGTATCTGAGCTGTAAATAGCTCAGAGTGATTATCTAAATTGTTGGTTTCTGTTCCAGCTTTGGCTGTTTGTGCGCATTTCCCACTGTTGTCAGTAGGTGTCACTGTTGTCACAGGCCAGTGCGAGAAATACAGCCAGCTGAAGTGTATTGGATATTCTCTCTCCCAGAAAATAGCCCAATCAGGAGCTTCTTTGGAGCTGGGCATGCTGTGGGAAGGATATTTAAGGGGCAGTGTCATGTGCTTCGGGGTTCGCCTCACCTCATGGCCCTCCAGGCCGGAGGCCATGCTGCTGTGTTTGCTGCAAGTAGGCCCAGATGCCTGTCTGGGGCCTACTTAACTAAAGGTGATCCTGTGCTGTCTGTCCTACGGGAAGAAGCCACTCAAGCGGAGAATATTCCAGGGGAGGACCTTACTGATGGTCTTTGATCTCAGGAAGGGCCTGGTGACTAGTTTGGAGGATGCACCCAAGTAACCTACCTCACAGTACTGCCGGATGGCTTAAAGGTTCAGGTACTGTGCAGCTGACCTAACTAACTGACTACTGGCTAAACAATCCTGTGGCAGGGTATTATCCAGGAGTTTTCCACTTTTCACTCAAGTCTGTGGCAGAGACTTTGTCCGTGCTTCATACCTGCTGCTAGGTCGGTGTCAGAGGCCTATCCGGTTGTCGCAAGAACCAGAGACCGAAAGCTGTGGTCATCTGGACTCAAGAACGAACCACATTAGTGATCTGCAGAACCAAGGTATCTGAACTTCCTCTAATCCTCTATCCCCTACCTGAAGTTGTGTAATAAAGCAATTGAGAAAAAGACTGAAGTGGCTGGCAATCATCTTTTTCAAAACTACTAACATAGACTCTTAATTTCTGGGACGGTGGAAGTGTGGGGTAACGGCAGGACCCAAAATTATTTCCAGAAGCTCCTTTGGGGGGTATCGCTACAGAAGCAAACAATGATATCTCTCGGACTGCACCTGTAGATGGTTTAGGGCTCTTTCTAAACACCAGTCTATATCAGAAACATTAGGCGCCAACATGGTGAACAGACCCTGAAGATATGATTGTAGATCAGTGTTTCAGGAACCTCCTTTGATGCACAGTTTTTGATGGGATTCTCTGTTTTCAAAATCCTCCTGTTGCGATTTGAGCTGGGAAACAATATGTTTAGGTGAGAGTTTTTTTTGCTCCAGCACATGTACTTATTGGACTAAGTCATCAAACTTTGTTTTAATATGGTCAGTATGTTCTCCTATAAGAGCACTCTCCCCTCTCGGATCTGTGGAAATGGTGTAAGTGGTATTCTGCATCAGAATGTAAGTCTGTCATCTAGTATAGAGGTGGTGAGATAAGGTGCTGTTGGATTCAAATCAGAAGGTGATAGCATGTTAGCATCCATTCCTCACCTATATCAGATGGTGGCTTTGGGAGATCTGCCGCAGGTTTCTGTGTGAGGAAAGGAGGAGATGATGGCCCCAGGAGAAAGCACTCTATTAGTGACATTCTGCTTTTCCTGTGATGGCAATTCGGTAGGCTTTTGTCTGCTGAATTTTCCCATGAGAATGGCAGGGTGATTGTTGAGTTTAGTCTGGGTCTCCACAGCCTGATTGTGGCTAGTAGCAGCTGAGCAGGAGGACAGAATAGCAGCCCCGCCGGGGTGCTCCGATCCCAAGTGTCCGCCATATTAGCCACTGTGCATGCGCCCCTCCAATTTTCTGCTTGTCTAGGTAAGTGTTCAGTATTACAGTTTTGACTGTCCCTTGCTTACCAGCATAATAAAGAAGGTTTTACGCAAAATAGGTTGATGGAATGATCCATGTTCTCAAATCCACCAGCTTTATGACTTTATTTTGCCCATCATGTGCTACATAGGAGATTACAAAAAAAAGTTGTGTGATGTTCTTGGTCACCCTAAAGCTACATGTTGTTCTCTTTTCTTTTTCATGTTTTAACAGGCAAATTTTACTAATGCAACTCAAGTTACATCACTGGTGCAGGACTGCATTCCAACAGTTTTTCTTAGAGAAAACAGTAGTACTGGACTGGTATATGAAATTCCTGGAAAAGTGGATGCAATGATGTGCCAAAATCTTTTTCTCAAATTAGACAAGAATCTACATGCCCTACACATTTCTGGGTATGGAATCACCAACACAACCATGGAGCAGGTAAAATATTACTTTAACTATTAATACAAATGTGCTATATTCTTTATATTAAGTTTATATATTAGTCCTGCATTATACATAGATTAAATTGCACTGCCCCTGAGGTTATATAGTTAAATAGATAGGTTGAAAAAAAACATCTTGTTCAACCAATAAAAGGAAAAAAAAAAAAAAAAAATTTCACAATCCTATATACACAAGCCTATACCCACAGTTGGTCCAGAGGAAGGTAAAAACTTTACCTATAAATGTTAGTATCCAGTTATATTATGTACATTTAAGAAAGAATCCAGACCTTTTTTTTAAAGTGATCTACTGAGCTGGACAGAGTCTATTCCACATTTTCACAGCTCCACTGTAAAGAAACCTTTCCGTATTTGGAGATAAAATCTCTAGAACCAGAAAAATCTTTTTGCTACCATACTTAAGTGACCTAACCCCCCACCACCACCACAATTTTTTAGAAACATTTAGAAAAAAGGTTCCCTTTTTAATTAAAAATTCTTGAGACAGATTACAAATTGAATAGATACAAAAGATTATGAATTCGGCATCTCTGTATAAACTCATAGGACTTTGACTCAATCCCAGGAGCACTTGCAGAGTTTATGGCACACTTGTAATGTTTAATTGTTTACTAAATCAATAACTCAACAAATAATGTGCCTGTTTACTAAAAAATATCAAACACTTAATTACTCTTTCGTTCATGGACAGACACAGCTTCCTCTTGACAAGTGGGGATTATCCTTCATTTAGGAGTGACTAGGCAGAAAATTTGTAGAAAGTGTTAACACATCACACCTTATACAGTACCGCCCAGGGGGCAGACCCTCTGGGTATAATCCCTCTCTCTGCACCTTGCAGATCATTTTTTTTCTGCCTAGTATAAGAGAAGGACATGGCTCCCTTCGGGCCCAATAATCTGGGGGGGGTTTTTCTACGTTTTCTACGTTTCTACGTTTTTTTTTGTTCCTGCGATCTTCGATCAACTGCCGACTGGGTGACAGGCTGGATCCCATATCCTTCTAGTCTCCTCAGTTTCAGCCATCGAGCGTGTGCCGACCCTAGCTAGGCGCTGGGTTTTCCACGACATGCCTGTCCAGACTTAACAAAGTTAACACGATTCCAGTGGAAGGGGCTCCTGCCTTCAAGGACCCTGTGGACAAGAAGGCTGAGGCACCCGCTCGCTACCTATACACAGTAGTGGGCTCAGCGGTGCGTCCAGCATTGGCTGGGGCTTTGGTGTCTCAGACACTTACTGAGTGGGCAAAGATGCTACTACAAGGGTTAAAGGTGCGGGAGGCTCCTCGGAATGAGGTAGATTTGGCCGACCAGTTGGTACAGGGCCTTAAGTTTGTCTGTG
Organism: Rana muscosa; assembly: GCA_029206835.1. Lineage (NCBI taxonomy): Eukaryota > Metazoa > Chordata > Amphibia > Anura > Ranidae > Rana > Rana muscosa. Next base: position 37,390,731 of record CM055122.1, read on the forward strand.
AGTCAGACATGGATACTATCCCCTTGCTGTCTAGAGCCTCGGTTTATGCGGTGGCATTACATCGCCTGATCTGGCTAAAGTGCTGGTCTGTGGACCAATCTTCCAAGAAGGCCCTGTTGGATCTGCCCTTTAAGGGCGACAGACTTTTTGGGGCCTCTCTGGATGACATAATTAAAGATGCCACAGGAGGTAAGAGCACGTTGCTTCCGCAATCCAAAAAGGGTAAGGAGCCACGCCATAGGCAAGGGCCCTCCTTTACTACACACAAGCGTTTTTTTCGTCCACCCAGGGTGGCAGGTAAAAGATCCCAGGCCGATAAAGTGCCTGCTCAGGGACATAAGCGTCCTTTGTTTCGCAAGCCCAACAATTCTGCGGACAAATCTGCGTCCGCATGAAGGTCTGCCCCCACCTATCTCTAGGGTGGGGGGACGTCTTTGCGAATTTGTGACTCGGTGGACATCTCTGATCTCTGACCGGTGGGTTTGCGAAGTGATCTCCTTAGGCTACAAGATAGTTTCTCTCTTGTCCGCTGAACAGATTCTTTCCCTCCAACCTCCAGCTTCAGCCGACCCATCGGGAGGCCCTGTATGGGGCGGTGCAGGATCTGCTGGAACGCGGGGTGATCATTCCTGTCCCAGGGCAGGAACGGTTTCAGGGGTTTTACTTGAATCTGTTCGTAGTGCCAAAGAAGGATGGGGCTCGTCCAATGCTGGATCTCAAGGTCCTCAATTGCTTTGTGAAGATACAAAGATTCCGGATGGAGTCGGTTCGCTCTGTAGTCACTGCTCTCCATCCATGGGACTTTCTGGCATCCTTGGACATCAAGAACGCATACCTGCATGTTCCCATATGCTCTAGGCATCAGAGGTTTCTGCGCTTTGCAGTCGGGGAGGACCACTATCAGTTTGTGGCCCTCCCGTTTAGCCTGGCATCGGTACCCAGGGTGTTCACCAAGGTGCTCGCCCCAATTCTGGCCCTTCTAAAGACAGCGGGGCATCGCTATCATGGGCTACTTGGACGACCTTCTTCTGAGGGCCGCTTCAAGCTCAGAATTAGAGGTGAGTGTGTCTATAACCTGTCAGACTCTCCAAGACTGTGGTTGGGTGCTAAACACGCAAAAGTCAGTATTGGTGCCGACTCAACGCCTAGTGTATCTGGGGTTGATTCTGGATTCCTCAGAGGCAAAGGTTGTCCTTCCTGTGGCAAAGTTGCAGACCCTTCGGGCTGCGGTGCCGTAGCTGACATCCAAAAGATGGTCGTCACTCCGTTTTTGCATGCGAGTCTTTGGCCTCATGGTAGCCTCCTTCGAGGCGGTTCCGTTTGCTCAATATCACACTCGAGTGTTGCAGAAGGAAATTCCGTCCAAATAGGACAAATGCCCGTCATCCCTGGATTGTCAAATCCGGGAAAGCCACCTAGTCAGGACCTCCCTGGTTTGGTGGCTGACATCACCGGCACTTCTGTCCGGGAAGTCGTTCCTTCCTTTTCTTTTTCAAATATGATTTTATTACATTTTTTTTCAGGAATGAATTGCATATACATACTATAACAGTGTTTACAGAATGGGAGATCATAGTCTCCTAAAATAGTAAGCATATATTACAAAAGAAACTTAACATATTATACATTTATACATACAAGAACTCCAAAATCTAAGTATCCCCCTATCTCAGTGTTTCTCAACTCCAGTCCTCAAGGCGCCCCAACAGGTCATGTTTTCAGGCTTTCCGTTATTTTGCACAGGTGATTTGATCAGTTTCACTAACTTAGTAATTACCACAGCTGTTTCATCTGAGGGAAATCCTGAAAACATGACCTGTTGGTGCGCCTTGAGGACTGGAGTTGAGAAACACTGCGCCTATCTCACTGCTACAGTAATCCAAGTTCCTGCTTCTTATCACCTTATGTGACAAAGCACCTCTGCTTCATTCCGTATACTTTAACTTAAAAAATAAATCTAAATAGAGGACATATAACATAAAAAAATATAAAAAAAGGGGAGGGGGAAAGGGAGGGGGGAGGGAAGAGAAGGGGAAAAAAAAATAGGGGAACGATTCCGAAAATGGCGCTTGGTATTGCATCTGATGTCTCTTTGATCGCACATCCATCATATCTTTTGACTCATATCCGTGTTTCACAGCCCTAAGAGGGAGCTACACTCTTCTGAATTAATAAACAAATTCCAAGAGGTCCATTTCTTTTTATATATCTCCTGTCTATCAGGTTCTGTCAATATCAGGTCCTCCATCTTTCTAATGTATTCCACCTTCCTCAGCCATATTGCTGTGGTCGGTGGATTCTGCTGTTTCCACATCAAAAGGTATACAGGATTTAGCTGCATTTAGTAAATGACATAGGACAGATTTTTTATATGTTTTCGTTGGGATAGTGGTAATATGTAATAAAAAAAACGCTGGGTCATTCGGGATTTGAAAATTAGTAAATTTCTGGGCAATCGTTTGAACCATTGCCCAGAAAGAAGTCAACTTAGGGCACGTCCAAAATATATGCAGAATCGTTCCTCTATCTGTACCACATCGCCAGCAATGCTCTGACGCACCTGGAAAGATAGCAAGAAGTCAACTAGGTGTCATATACCATCTTGTAACTATCTTATAATTAGTTTCCTGTATTTTGGTACAGATTGAAGATTTATAGGAAAGCTCAATCATATTATGAATTTGTAAATCAGTAAATGTGCGTTGAAAATCTGTACTCCATTTTAACACACAGACCAATTCTGGTTGCTCCCTAGGGGAGTTAAGTAACTTAATCATCTCCGAAAGGATGTGAGACAATGGTTCTGTTCCCGAGCAATGCTCCTCAAATTTAGTCAATTGTCTAGTATATGCCTGCGGGTCTGGTATAGTCTGAAGAAAATAATATAATTGACCTGCATTCCAGAACGCAAGTTGGTAGGGGCCCCCTGGGTTCCTTCCTTTTCACTGGATGGTGATCACAATGGATGCCAGCCTTACCGGTTGGGGGGGGGGGGGAGTCTGGGGTGTTCAGTCAACGCAGGGTCACTGGAACTGCGGGCGATCAGGCTGTGCCTCTTCAAATGGTCTCAGAGGCTGCAAGGGCATCCAGTCAGGATCCAGTCAGACAACGCCACTGCGGTCAATCATCAAGGAGGAACAAGAAGCTCGGCTGCAGCATCGGATGCCGCTTGCATCCTGAGGTGGGCAGAAAGGAGCATACCGGCCCTGTCAGCCGTGTACATTCCGGGTGTGGAGAACTGGCAGGTGGACTACCTGAGTCGCCAGAGGCTGGACTAAGGAGAGTGGTCCTTACACCCAGACGTGTTCCAGCTCCTCTGCCAAAAATGGGGCTTGCCAGACGTAGATCTCCTGGCGTCCCGACTCAATCGGAAGGTATTGAGGTTTGTGGCCCGGTCAAAGGACCCATGGGCAGACGCAACGGGCGCGTTGGTGGCATTGTGGGGTCAGTATCCACTAGTCTATGCCTTCCCTCCCATGAGGCTCCTTCCTAATCTGCTTTGCAGAGTGGAGGCAGAGGGGATTACAATGATCCCGATCGCTCCAGATTGGCCTCAGCATCCTTGGTACGTCGATCTAGTACGTCTGGTAGCAGACGTCTCCTGTCGCAAGGTCCTATACTCCATCCTGCTTTACAGTCACTGGCTTTAACGGCTTGGCTTTTGAGAACCAGGTTCTGAGAGACCGGGGCCTGTCAGATTCTGTGATCTCTACCATGAGAAGTGCTCGGAAGCTGTCCTCTAGGAAGGTTTACCATTGCACTTGGTAAGCTTACATATCCATGTGTGAGGAAATGAAGTGGCATCCGCATACTTATTTGGTCTCCAGAATCCTGCTGTTCCTACCGCATGGGGTGGACCAAAGGTTCGCCTTAAGTATGATTAAGGGGTAGATATCTGCCCTGGCTGTCTTTTTTCAGCGACCACTGGCGGCTCACTCTCTCGTGAGTACGTTTGTGCAGGGGGTTCGACATGTGGCCCCTCCGGTCCGTCCCCCACTACCTCCGTGGGACTTGAATCTGGTTCTCTCAGTGCTTCAAAGGTCACCGTTTGAAAATATTAGGGAAATTCCCCTGTTGACACTTTCTCAGAAAGTGGTCTTTTTGGTGGCTGTTACGTCAGTTAGACGGGTTTCTGAGCTGGCAGCCTTGTCATGCAAGGCTCCCTATCTGGTTTTCCACAAGGATAAGGTAGTGCTGCGTCCGCAGCCTTCCTTTCTTCCTAAGGTCGTTTCGGCCTTTCATCTCAATGAAGACATTGTACTTCCATCTTTGTGTCCTCATCCGTCGAATCCTAAGGCGTCGGCATTGCATTCCTTGGATGTTGTCCGAGCTCTGAGAGTATACTTATCTGCTACTGCTCCATTCCGGAGGTCAGACTCACTGTTCGTTTCAGTGGCTGGTCCCAAGAAGGGCCTAGCGGTCTCGTCGGCCACCATCTCGAGGTGGATCCGACAGATAGTGATTCAGGCTTACGCCATAAAGGGTCGGGTGCCCCCCTTTTCTGCCACGCCGCATTCGACCAGGGCAATAGGTGCCTCTTGGGCTTTTCGACATCAAGCGTCTGTTTCCCAATTATGTAGGGCGGTGACTTGGTCGTCCGTTCACACTTTCACTAAATTCTACAAGGTCGATGTAGGTGCATCTTCGGATGCTTCTTTCGGCCGCAAAGTTTTGCAGGCGGCTGTTTAGAGTTGCAACTCCTCAGTTGAAGAGCTCTGTTTTGTTTTTGGGTGAAGTTTATTTTATGCTGTTCCCACCCCTCGTTTTAGGACACTGCTTTGGGACGTCCCACTTGTCAAGAGGAAGCTGTGTCCGTCCATGAACAAAAGAGTAAATAGGATTTTTGTACTCACCATAAAATCCTTTTCTCTGAGTTCATGGACGGACACAGCACCCACCCCTCCTTTTTAAGTTTGTACTGCTTTTTGACAAACTGATCTGCGAGGTGCGAGAGAGGGATTATACCCAGAGGGTCTGCCCCCTGGGCGGTACTGTATAAGGTGTGATGTGTTAACACTTTCTACAAATTTTCTGCCTAGTCACTCCTAAATGAAGGATAATCCCCACTTGTCAAGAGGAAGCTGTGTCTGTCCATGAACGAAAGAGTAATTAGGTGTTTGATATTTTTTAGTAAACAGGCACATTATTTGTTGAGTTATTGATTTAGTAAACAATTAAACATTACAAGTGTACCATAAACTCTGCAAGTGCTCCTGGGATCGTAGAAACCCCCCCCCCCCGGATTATTGGGCCCGAAGGGAGCCATGTCCTTCTCCTATACTAGGCAGAAAAAAAATGATCTGCGAGGTGCAGAGAGAGGGATTATACCCAGAGGGTCTGCCCCCTGGGCGGTACTGTATAAGGTGTGATGTGTTAACACTTTCTACAAGTTTTCTGCCTAGTCACTCCTAAATGAATGATAATACCCACTTGTCAAGAGGAAGCCGTGTCCGTCCATGAACTCAGAGAAAAGGATTTTACGGTGAGTACAAAAATCCTATTTGCTTCCGATGGGTACATTTTCTGTTTGGAATTCAATAATAAGTTTATATGCAATTAATATAATTAATCATTAGTTATAATATAAATTATTATTTATTGCTTTGGCAGTTTTACACAATCTTTATCAATATTTTGAAAAGACCTGTCTTATAGAACTAAGGTCTCTTTCACACGGGCATTCCGATAAGGCCCGTCTGTTAGCTTTTCAGATGGACCTTACTGAAAGTTCTATGTAGCCCTATAGAGAAGTAGATGTAAACAGACTTGTGTATGCTTACTAGGGATGAGCTTCGAGTTCGAGTCGAACTCATGTTCGACTCGAACGTTGCCTGTTCGCCAAACAGCGAACAATTTGGGATGTTAGCGGAAAATTCGAAAAGCCGCGGAACACCCTGTAAAAGTCTATAGGAGAAACCTAAAGTGCTAATTTTAAAGGCTTATATGCAAGTTATTTTCATAAAAAGTGTTTGGGGACCCGAGTCCTGCCCCAGGGGACATGTATCAATGCAGAAAAAAGTTTTAAAAACTGTCGTTTTTTCGGGAGCAGTGATTTTAATAATGCTTAAAGTGAAACAATAAAAGAGAAATATTCCTTTAAATTTCGTACCTGGGGGGGTGTATAGTATGCCTATAAACCAGCGCTTGTTTCCCTTGCTTAGAACTGTCCCTGTACAAAATGTCATTTCTGAAGGAAAAAAAATTTAAAAGCACTCGCGGCTATAATGAATTGTCGGCTCCCGGCAATACAGAGAAAAGTTATTGATAAAAAAAAAAAAAAAAAAATGTGTGGGGGTCCCTCCAAATTCAATTACCAGGCCCTTCAGGTCTGGTATGGATATTAAGGGGAACCCTGCGTCAAATTTAAAAAAAAAATGACGTGGGGTTCCCCCCAAATATCCATACTAGACCCTTCAGGTCTGGTAAGGATTTTAAGGGAAACTCCACCCCAAATGTAAAAAAAAAATGGCGTGGAGTTCCCCCAAAAATCCATACCAGACCCTTTATCCGAGCACGCAACCTGGCAGGCCGCAGGAAAAGAGGCGGGATGAGAGAGCGCCACCCCCTCCTGAACCATACCAGGCCACATGCCCTCAACATGGGGAGGATGTCCCCATGTTGATGGGGACAAGAGCCTCATCCCCACAACCCTTGCCCGGTGGTTGTGGGGGTCTGTGGGCAGGGGGCTTAACAAAGGGGACCCCCAGATCCCGGCCCCCCCTTATGTGAATTGGTAAGGGGTACATTGTACCCCTACCATTTCACGTAGAAAGTGTAAAAAATTTTTTTTAAAAACACACAGACACCTTGAAAAAGTCCTTTATTAAAAATAAAAAAATAAAACCACATTCCAGCGATGTAATCCAATGTCCCGCGGCGATCCGATGTCCAGCGCTGCAGTCTCCACTCGAAACGTCATTGGCTGAGTGGACCTACACTGCGGAGGAAGTTCCCCATCAGGTCCGCTCAGCCAATGATGTGGGCGGGGTGTGAGGTATGAGGGGGCGGGGGCGCCCTTGTATCTCAGACCCTGCCTACGTCTTGGCTGAGCGGACCTGATGGGGAACTTCCTCTTCAGTGTAAAAAATGAATAGACCGCCCCTTCTCACGTTCCCCATCAGGAGCGGACCTGATGGGGAACGTGAGAAGAGGCGGGTCTATTCATTTTTTTACACTGAAGAGGAAGTTCCCCATCAGGTCTGCTCAGCCAAGATGTAGGCGGGGTCTAAAATACGAGGGAGCCCCCACCCCCTCGTACCTCAGACCCCGCCTACGTCATTGGCTGAGCGGAACTGATGGGAAACTTCCTCCGCAATGTTGGTCCGCTCAGCCAATGACGTTTCATGTGGAGTGGAGACTGCAGCGCTGGACAACGGATTGCCGCGGGACATTGGATTACATCGCTGGAATGTGTTTTTTATTTTTTATTTTTAATAAAGGACTTTTCCAAGGTGTCTGTGTGTTTTTTTTTACATTTTTTTTACACTTTCTTCGTGAAATGGTAGGGGTACAATGTACCCTTTTACCAATTCACATAGGGGGGGCAGGATCTGGGGGTCCCCTTTGTTAAAGGGGTCTTCCATATTCCGATAAGCCTCCTGCCCGCAGACCCCCAAAACCAATGGGCAAGGGTTGTGGGGATGAGGCCCTTGTCCCCATCAACATGTGGACATCCTCCCCATGTTGAGGGCATGTGGCCTGGTACGGTTCAGGAGGGGGGGGGGGGCGCTCTCACGTCCCCCCCTCTTTTCCTGCGGCCTGCCAGGTTGCATTCTCGGATAAATGGTATGGTATGGATTTTTGGGGGAACTCCATGCCAATTTTTTTTTTTAATGTGGGGTGGAGTTCCCCTTAAAATCCATACCAGACCTGAAGGGTCCGTGAGTGGTTTTAAATGGCTTTTTTTCCTTCAGAAATGACATTTTGTGCAGAGACAGTTCTAAGCAAGGGAAACAAACACTGCTTTACAGGCATACTATACACCCCCCCAGGTACAAAATTTAAAGGAATATTTCACTTTTTATTTTTCACTTTATGCATTATTAAAATCACTGCTCCTGAAAAAACGTCCATTTTTAAAACTTTTTTTTGCATTGATACATGTCCCCTGGGGCAAGACCCGGGTCCCCAAACCCTTTTTAGGACAATAACTTGCATATTAGCCTTGATAAATTAGCACTTTTGATTTTGAACGTTCGAGTCCATTGTATTTAATAGGGTTCTAAAGTTCACGCAAACTTTAGGTCTGTTCGCAGGTTCTGGTGCGAACCGAACAGGGGGGTGTTCGGCTCATCCCTAATGCTTACACCCACCTACTCCGGGTCAGTTAAGGTTCAGAAGAAAAAAAAACGAAGAAGGACTACGTCCTTTCCTGTTTTTGCAGACCAGATCGAAGGTAGTCTGTAGTAAACGGACAGAAGTGCCCGTTTACACCCAGGGCCCATAGAGCTGACAGGGGAGCTCGACTTGATCAGTAGGCCACACCAGCGCCCCAAAAAGAAGATGAAAAGGAGGTTGTTGAAATTCCTACTGATGACTTTTGTGATGTAGATTCTCCTACTCAAGCTCAACTAGCCCCTGGAAGGAAAAATTTCTCCATTGCATGTTATGCTGGCAGAGCATGGAGGGGGAGAAGAGGAGGCTGACAATGCCTCCCCTGGCCTGAACATGGTCAAGGGCCCATTCTGCACTGCTGAAATGTAAGACTGAACTCTGGTCCAGGCAGGAGAGTAAGTGGTTGTCATCAATGGGGTACCCCAGGAAATATTCCACCCACAGATGGATAGCCTGGTCAAGTAGTTCAAACATGGATTTCAATATATTATTGAATGGATGGTACAAAGAGACAGCAAAGGACTTTGACTGCCTTTTGCCAACATTGATGTTTTCTATATGTGAGGTTCTTCAAGCATCCACAGGGTTTATTTAGTACACTTAAATAATAATCCAAAACACCTTTATAGATCTGACAAAGAACCTATAGGCTAAAAACTTCACAGTAATACAACCAAGACCCTGAATATAGTCTACCATAATCAAGCATAAACCTCAAATAGGAACAGAAACATGACCACCAGAGCTTCAGCCAAATAAATCCACAATACCAAAAAATCCTCTATCCAAACTAAACAAATACAAATCCCAATCTCCCCCCTGATTGCATTAAAACACCCAGCTTAAGAATTCTCTGGGCCATCACCTGTTTCTGACTGTTCTTCCCCTACTAGATAATTTAGCGTCCCACAGTGAAAACACCGAACACAATATGTTTGAACTGTTGTTGACTTAACTAGTTCCCGCCTGGCCTATAACAACTTGACAGCTGGGTGGGACTTTCTCCCATCCAGGTGGATTCCATATGACGTCCTCCCGGTCATGGTGATCGTGGTGAGCCATGTCCCTAAACCACAGTGCATCACTGATCAGAATAAAAAGACAATGACTTTGGCTTTTTATCATGTAGTCAGCTGTATCCAATCACAGCTGATCCCATGTAAACAAATGCCAGTTATCAGTATTTACTTTCCTCAGTGCTGTCACTGTGTGAGGAAAGGGAAGCTGATAACCAGCTTTCCTGTGACAGCATAGCCCCATAAGTGCTCACCAGAGCAGAATATCAGTGCCCATCAGTGCTGTCTATCAGTGTCCATCAGTGCCACCTTATCAGTGCAGCCTCATCCGTACCTCCTCATCGGTGTCCATCAGTGCAGCCTCATCAGTGCACAGCAATGTAGCCTAATCAACGCCCATCAGTGCCTCCTCTTCAGATGTGCCCATCAGTGCAGCCTCATCAGCGCTAATCAGTTAAGAAGAAAAATCTATTATTTGCACAATTTTATAACAGAAATTAAGAAAAAAAAAATGTTCTCCAAAAAAATTTTTTTCCGTTTGTTTAGCAAAAGATTAAAAAAAAAAAAAAAAACAGTGGTGATTAAATACCACCAAACGAAAGCTCTGTCTCAAAAAAAGATAAACATTTTGTTTGGGTACAATGTTGTATGACCGCACAATTGTCATTCAAAATTAAAAAAAGCAATAAAAGCTGAAAATTGGCCCGGGCAGGAAGGGGGTGAAAGTGTCCAGTAGGCAAGTGGTTAATCCAGTATATCAGGAAAGTTACTAGACATTCACTATTAAAGATGTGGCGACACTTACAGTACCTTGAAAAAGTATTCATACCCCTTGAAATGTTACAACTGTAGCGGGTGTTTGCTTTAAAGCGGAGCTCCACCCTAAAGTGGAACTTCCGCTGATCGGAACCCTCTCCCTCTCCGGTGTCACAATTGACACCTTTCACGGGGGAGGGGGGTGCAGATACCTGTCTAAGACAGGTATTTGCACCCACTTCCGGGAGTCCTCTCTTCGGGAAATCTGCGGGAAGCATGTCACTTCCCGCAGATTTCCCGTTGTGTTCTGGGAGACACTTGGCTCCCAGAACACAGGGGACCATTCAGAACGGCGCAGCGCGACTCGCGCATGTGCCGTAGGGAACCGGGCATGAAGCCGCAAGGCTTCACTTCCTGGTTCCCTCACGGAAGATGGCGGTGGGGGCAGCAGAGTGACGAGCGATTGCTCGTCCTCTGCTGCGGACGTCGCTGGACTCCAGGACAGGTAAGTGTCCATATATTAAAAGTCAGCAGCTGCTGTATTTGCAGCTGCTGGCTTTTAATATTTTTTTTTCCGCGGCACCTCCGCTTTAAGGCCCAGAGATTACCATACCCAGGATGCATTTCCCCGCGCAAGGACTGCTGGGGCGGGGTATTTAACCAGGGGGAGGGCCGGAGAACTCTCTCTTTGGACACCGCCCGGCCAGCAAGTGGAACTCTGTGCTGAGTCTGCTGAGAATACAGGGCCTGAAGCCTAGGCCTGTATTATTCCAAAGAGCCTCCGGTATCGACTGAGGAGCCTGAGGGATGTCTCATCCTGCTGCTGTTCTGCTACTATTAGGAGGACCGAAGACCCGGGTGTCGTGGAATCTGTGTGCCAAGACACAGCAACGGAAGATACGGACACGGACTGTTCCGGTTGGGTGAGAGAGCACTTGCTCATGAGAATAATACAGGATCTCTAGACCCAGTAACTGTTGTTCGGAACTAACGTTAGTGTTTGCAGCTGCACACCGGAGGGACAGTGCATTGAATAATGCTGATAGATTTGTTCTGGGTCACCAAGTTATCACATTCCTTTATTCTTGTGGATTACAAATAGTTCCGGAAGCGCACCACCGTTTGCTAGCGAAGATCTTTCCCTGCAGAACTTTCACATAGTACAGTCAGGCCTGACTTAGTAGTAGTAGTGACATTGCTGGGCGCCATCTTGCCCACGAGGGAGAAGAGCTGCAGCGGGGTCCGTTAGTTTCTTGTTGTAGAATTGTATATCTGTCTGTGTGCTAAAACACTATTTCATTGCAGGGCTCTGCATATGTCTATGTATACTGTTTGCCTGCTTAACCATTATTTTCAGTAAAGTACCAGGGTTAAGTATATCAGTTGTTGGTGTCATTTACTGTGCAGGAGAAATGGTTAGTGATAGCTACACCATACTGTTGTGTGCCTTTATTGTGGGATTGCGCTGTCAAGAATAACAGGTTATACAATCCCATCATCCCCTACTAACTGTGCCAAGGGAGGGTAGAGCCAATTGCCGGTGGTTGACAGTGAGTGCTACAGGGCCCGAAACAAATCAAACCAGCGGCCCTCTTAGCTGGGGGTATCGCTACACAACAAAAAATGTAACTGTATTTTATTGGGATTTTATGTGATAGTCCAACACAAGAGTGACACATACCGTATTTATCGGCATATAACACGCACAGGCGTATAACACGCACCCTAACTTTAAGAGGGAAGTTTCAGGAAAAAAACTTTCCACAGCCCCCTGCGTATAACACGCAGGCACAGTTTACCCTCTATTTTCAGGTGTTATATGCCAATAAATACAGTAAATTGTGAAGTGGGAAGGAAAATGACAAATGGTTTTCAAAATTGTTTACTGATAAATATGTGAAAAGTGTGGTGTGTATTTGTATTCAGCCCCCCTGACTTAATACTTTGTAGAACCACCTTTTGCTGCAATTACAGCTGCAAGTATTTTGGGTATGTCTCTAACAGTCATGCACATCTAGAGAGTGACATTTTTGCTCATTCCTCTTTGCAAAATAGCTCAAGATTTGTCAGATTGGATGAAGAGCGTCTGTGAACAGCAATTTTCAAATCTTGCCACATATTCTTCTTGTCAAATTTGTTTATTAAATTTTCAAAATTACAAGCATATATTGTCAATAAACATAGTCACTATAAATAGTAACAGTTAAGGAGAACACAAATTAGATATTTATGTCAAGCTCCAGTGATTTTTGAAGGCAACAACAACAGAAGAGGAGAAAAAAAACAGTAATTTAAGTTTAACATATGTTGACCATTATCTGGAGGCTTGCTAAAATATATGCTTAGTGTTGAATTTAGTAATTACAAACCAGATTTAATAATAATATATAACATGTAAGGTAATATAAGGATTTATAAAGAAAAAATGAAGGGTCATAATTTCTCGACCTCATATAATGTTATTGTAATATATAAGGTTTGTATTGTTTCAAAGGAGCTCTAAAGCTGAAATATACTGATAAATAAAAAACATAAAAAAAAATAAAAATGTTGCTACCATTTTTGCATATAATAACAATATATGCTAAGAAAGAAAAAACAACAAAAAAAGAAGAGCTAAAGAGCGAAGATAGAAGAGAGGGAAGGGTAAGATGAAGAAGAGAAAAAAAATAAAGATAGTAGGTAGAAAAGGTCGAAAAGGTCGAAAAGGTCCCCGGGGTATCTTATAATGTTGGTCTGATAATATTAGTATATTAAATAGCTATTAGTAGTTATATTACCAAGGTCTTAATAATGTGATGTCAAAGTTGGGAGGGAAAAAATTAGTCACCCAAGGATTCCAGATTTTTTCAAATTTTCCAATATTATCATTGGTAATGGCTTCCGTTTTTGAGTGGGTCATGGCTTGGTTTATTCTGGTTTTGGTTTCTGAGATCATTAATGTTGGGGTTTTCCACGCTTTGGCGATTGTCTGCTTTGCTGCAGTAGTGATTTGTAGAAGGAGTTTGAATTGAGTGTGGGAAATAGAAGTCGGTTTTAGATTTATTAGTGCAATTGAAGGGTCAGGTTTGATTGTTTTTTTGAATAAGGTAGAGAGGATAAGAAAAACCTCTTTCCAAAAACATTTTGTAACGGGACAATCCCAAAATATGTGTATGTGTGATCCTAGTTCACCACAGCCACGGAAGCAGAGTGGGGAGTATTGCGGAATATATTTCGCGATTCTGACAGGAACCAAATACCAGCGCAAAAGTACTTTATAATTTGTCTCTAGAGCCATTATATTTTGTGAAGATGATTTTGTTGTGGTCCAAATTTTATCCCAATTGGATGGTTCCAACTGAAGTCCAAGGTCTCTCTCCCATTTTGCCACGTATGATGGTGGGTCTGCAGTAGGCAACGTAATAAGGTGTTTATATATTATTGATATGAGACCCTTAGAGTGAGGTTCGCGTTTACATATACGTTCAAATTGTGTGAGTTCGTTGAGCTTACTCATATTTTGTATATATGGCATGAAATTTTTTTTGATCTGCAGATATCGGAAAAGTTCTGATTGGGGGAGTTGATGCCTATCACATAGTTCAGGAAATGTTATAAGTGAGGTAGATGTCGATAAATCACAGAGTTGCGTTATGTCAGAGGAGATCCATTTTTTAAATGAATTAGGGAATGTGCAGGCTGGGTAGAATAGTGGGTTTCTAATAAATGATAGAAGGGGAACATGAGGAGATTGTAGTCCTTTGATAAGTTTAAATTTATCCCAGATAGTAACTGTGTGTTTGGTAATCTTATTTTTTATATTTTTATGATCTGAGGGTTTGGACCAGATTAAATTTGTTATAGAAAATGGATCACAGTCAATTGCTTCAATTGCAACCCAGAGTGGGGTTTCGTATTTTGCGTGATATTTGGAGATGCATGCTATTTGAGCTGCATGGTAGTAAGAGGCGAAATTGGGGAATCCTAGTCCACCTTTAAGTTTGGGAAGGTAGAGTGTGTGTTTAGATAAACGATGTTTTAAAGAGCCCCAGATGAACGCTAGTGTTTTGCGTTGAAGATTTCTAAGAAAGTATGCTGGAACTGGAATGGGCAAAACCCGAAATAGATATAGTATCTTGGGTAAAATAGTCATCTTTATTACGTTTATTTTACCAATCCATGAGATTGGTAAAGAAGACCATTGTTTAAGGAGATTGGTAATTTGCTTTAGTAATGGCGGAAAGTTAGCTGAGAAGAATTCAGTTAAATTGGGAGTAAGAGTAATTCCTAGGTAGGTCAGGTGCGATGTAGACCAGGAGAATGGGAGGGAAGTTTGTGCTTGTTGTAAAGTATGGGGAGGTAAGGAGATATTTAAGGCTGTAGATTTTTGAGAGTTGATAATTAGTCCAGATATCTGTGCAAAATGATCTAGCTTACTTATAAGGTTGGGAGCAGAAATATGAGGGGAAGACATAAATATTAGTATATCGTCAGCAAACAAACATAATTTGTGCTGATGACCAGCTAAGTCTATCCCTTTGATTGAAGGGTCAGATCGTATAGCCTGAGCTAGGGGTTCAATAAGTAGGGCAAATAAAAGTGGGGAGAGTGGACAACCCTGACGTGTACCTCTATTTATGTTAAAGCAACCAGATTTATATCCAGCATATTTAATATAGGCTTTGGGATTATTATATAGTGATGAAACCCAGTTAAGAAAGTGAGGACCGAACCCCCATTTTTGTAAAGCAAAATGTAGATAGGGCCATGATACTGTGTCGAATGCTTTTTTAATATCTAACGACAGAAGACACATAGGTATTCGCCGTGTTTTAGCTGCTTGGATTAATAAAGTTGCCCTGCGTACGTTATCAGCTGCTTGGCGAAAAGGAATAAAACCAACTTGGTCTTTATTTATTAATGAACCAATAATATTGTTCAAACGAGTTGCTAGAATTTTCGCTAGTAGTTTGATATCAAGATTAAGCAGGGATATGGGCCTGTAATTAGCACAAGATGAATCATCTGAATGAGGTTTGGGGATCATTGTGATTATTGCTGTTAAGGTTTCAGGACGAAAGGATTGGTTGTTCAGAAGTGAATTGAAAGCATCTGTCAGCAATGGCGCAAGAAGATGAGTACATTTTTTATAATATAGGGCAGAGAAGCCGTCAGGACCCGGGCGTTTATTTGGTTTAAGGGATTTAATGGCTAATTCAACCTCTGCAGTTGTAATGGGACTTTCAAGATGTTCATGTTGAGTTAAAGGAATCTTTGGAAGTTTGGTTTGTGAAAAAAATAATTCTGCAGCGGATCGGTCAAAAAATCCCTGATTGTTGTATAAAGATGTAAGGTGTTTGTGGAAGGTTTGTAGGATTTTTTCTGGATTACTGGTGTAAGTATTATGAGGTAATTTTAATCGAATCGGTTTGTATGGGTTGTTTAATTTTTTAAGTGCTCGAGCGAGAAGAGTGCCAGGCTTGTTAGCTTTAATATAAAATTTATGCTTGGATTTGCGTATGGTTTTATCTGCGGATTCAGATAGGAAAAGATCAAGATTTAGGCTAGCTTCATCTAGTTGATTTTTTGTCACAGGGGTAGGATTCGCTTGAAAATTTGCGTGGCAAGTGTTAAATTTTGTTTCTAATATTAGTTGTAGCTTCTTTTTTTCTTTTTTAAGATATGATGCTTGGCGTAAGCAGATTCCTCCAAGGACGGGTTTGTGTGCCTCCCATAATGTTAATGGAGAAATATCAGGGGTTTTATTATTTTTCAGATAGTCTTTTATGGCTATTTCTAAGTCAGTAGAGTGTGATGGATGGGATAGGGTTGAATCATTTATGTACCATGTGGGGTCTTGATGTTTGGGTATGAGGGAAGTGAAAGTAGAAAGTATTGCACAATGATCAGTCCATGTAAAGGGTATTACAGATGATGTGAGCATTTCCGGGGACATACTAATAGAGATTAGTATATGGTCGATACGGGAAAAAGACTTATGTGGATGGGAATAGAAGGAATATTGACGTTTCGTGGGATTGATTTCTCGCCAGGAATCTAGCAAGGAATGTTGTTGTAGAAGTCTTTGAAACCTACGAGATTGAGAATTGGAAGTGATAGGAATTGGGGACTTATCTAAATAAGGGTATAGAACTTGGTTCGAATCTCCACAGATCAAAAGTGTGCCCATTTTATGAGTCTCTATTACCTGGAACAAATGGGAGAGGAATGCTGTCGGATTTTTATTAGGAGCATAATAGGATACTACTGTGATTAGCGTATCACATAGATGCCCTGTAATAATGAGATAGCGACCTTCTGGGTCTTTGGTTTCTGTCAGAAGAGAGAAGGGTGTAGCTCTATGAAATGCAATTAGCACTCCCCTTCGTTTAGTTTTAGCTGAAGCAGTAAAAACTTGGGGATAAGCTGTACCAAAATATTTAGGTGTCGAGGTTTCAGTGAAATGGGTTTCTTGGAGGCAAATTATATGCGCCTTTGAAGAAGATAATGATCTAAAAACTTTGGTTCGTTTTTGTGGAACATTTAGACCTTGGACATTTAAGGTAAGAATATTTAAAGGAGCCATCATGAAATTTTATAGAAAATATTATAAGACCTATCTAAAAACAATTTAAAATCCATACTTACCCCGGGGAGGAGCAAAGAGAAAAGGGAGAGTGGAGACAGAATGTTGAGAAAGAAAGAGAAAATGAGAGTCATTATTAAACAAATAATTAACAAAAAACGTTTAGAATGCAAGAAGGTAAAACGTTGGCGTTCCGAGCATGCAAAAGTGCAAGCTCGGAGGCACAGAGTCTGACCAGGGAGGCTCCTCACACAAAAAGGTGTGGGGAGAGTCCAAAGACAGAAAAATGGAGGGAGCAGTGACAGTTTCTCGGGTCCCTCACGACCAAAAATATATCTAGAGAAGAAAAATATATTATGACACCCAAACTGGGCGGAAGTAAGCAAAAATGAATCAAATATAAGAAAATATTATATGTTCAACATTAGTACATGTAAAATTTTAATCTAACAATTGTGTTTTATGGTTTCACGGGGAGAGTGTTAGATTATAAATTTTGTTGAATTATACAGGTTACCTCTGGGTTGCCAGTTGTAGGAGAGGCAGTAATGTCATTAGGATGAAAAATAAATAAAATATCAATTATTACTAATATATTAGTAATATTTACTTCTATTCAGTAAACAATTTTGTACAAAAATAATATAGAACCCTTGTTGTGGGTAGGAAAGGATTAGGGGAAAGGGGCGGGTAGGAGGGGGTAAAATGTGGGAAGTAGAAGGGATAGAGGGGATAGAGGGGGGTGAGGTGAGGAAGGATAGGATGAGGAGGGAAGGGTGTTATGAGAATATAATTTTTTTGGGGGATAATTTAAAACGTCAATTATCCTAGACCAAAAAGGGGATAAAAATTGGAAAAAAAAAAAAATATTAAAGTATTAAAAAAAATAAAAAAAAATAATAATAATAATAAAAAAAAAAAATAATAATAAAAAATTAAAATAAAAAATATATAAAATTAGACCATAACCTGCTTAAGGGAAGTAAATTCAGGATGGTTAAATGACATTAAGTGTTTAGCATCCAAAAAGTGGATGAAAGATCAAAAATATTGAGTGAATTTCAATTTGATATGCAAAATGCATTCAGTCCATTGAGTCTGGAGTAACTTGGTTTGGAGAGTTGAATCGACCCCTCTTCGATGGGCTTTGTCTGGTTCTGTCATTTTTGATTTTGGATACATTTTGTGGAGAACTGGATGCTGTTCGTCGGCGAGGGCCAGCTGAAGGACTTTCGCAGAGATGAAGTTTTTGTAGGGTGTTCTGTAGTTCATCAGGGGTTTTGCATGAGTACTTGGTGCCTTGATATGTGAAGCGAAGTGAAAAAGGGAACCCCCATTGGTATGGGATCTGATGTTGTTGTAGGTTTTGTAATAAGGGTTTCATCGAGCGCCGTTTAGCGACTGTTATTGGGGAAAGGTCAGCAAAGATCTGATATGGGTGGCCTTGGAAGATGAGGGATTCTTTGTTCCTTGCAGCGACCATGAGCTGCTCTTTGGTGCGAAAGAAATGGAATTTCGCAATTATGTCGCGGGGGGGGACCTTCAGATTTGCGTGGTGCTAATGCTCGATGTATTCTGTCTATTTCCAGTCTCTCAATTGGAATTGACGGTGATAACTCTTGAAATAGGGCAGTAATTGTCGATTGTAGATCAATAATAGACTCCGGTATACCTCTAATGCGGAGGTTTGAACGACGTGCGCGATTTTCAAAATCTTCTAAACGAGTTTGCAGCGAGAAATTTTCATCTTTAAGTGTGTCCAATTCAGTTTCATGAGTCATTACATTCGTTTCTATGTCATCCACTCTGTTTTCTAATTCAGCCGTGCGCTGACCTAAGTCACGGATTTCTTTTGTTAATTTCTCAGTAATATGGTCGGAGGTCTGCTTTAATGCCTTCTGTAGCATTTTTTCTATTTGAATTAAAACATTTGGGTGTAAAGAGCCTGTCTGTTGTGGCTGGCAGATGGCGCTGTCCTCACAGTCTGTATCATATAGTTCATGAGATAACTGCTGCTGCTGCCTGGCAGCATGAGGTGAGATTGTGTGAGGTGATTTAGCCTGTTCCATTTTACTGAGGCCTCTAGATGAATTATCTCTGAGGGGTTTCACCTTATTTTTTCCCCGGACAGCTCCTTTAACCATCTTAAAACGTTCCAGGGCACTGAGGAAGACCAGGGTAAGCTTTTGAAATAATTACCCTTCCATTCGGGTGTGTATGCTGGCCGTGAAGTCCCGAGAAAAGGGGAGCCTCAGCAGGACATGTCTGTCACAGTGAGCTCCCAGCATGCCCCTCCCTTGCCACATATTCTTAATTGGATTTAGGTCTTGCCTTTGACTGGGCCATTCTAACACATGGATATGCTTTGATCTGAATCATTCCATTGTAGCTCTGGCTGTATGATTAGGGTCATTGTCCTGCTGGAAGGTGAAACTTTGCCCCAGTTTCAAGTCTTTTGCAGACTCTAACAGGTTTTCTTCTAAAATTGCCCTGTATTTGGCTCCATCCATCTTCCCATCAACTCTGACCAGCTTCCCTGTCCCTGCTGAAGAAAAGCATTGCCACAATATGATGCTGCCACCACCATGTTTCACGCTGGGGATGGTGTGTTCAGGGTGATGTGCAGTGTTGGTTTTCCGCCACACACAGCTTTTCGATTTTAGGCCAAAATGTTCAATTTTGGTCTCATCTGACCAGAGCACCTACTTCCTCATGCTTGCTATATCCCCCACATGGCTTCCTGCAAACTACAAACTGGACTTCTTATAGCTTTCTTTCAACAATGGCTTTCTTCTTGCCACTCCACTCCATAAAGGCCAGATTTGTGGAGTGCACAACTAATAGTTGTCCTACGGACAGATTCTCCCACCTGAGCCATAGGCCTCTTGGCTGCTTCTTTGATTAATGCTCTTCTTGCCTGGCCTGTCAGTTTAGGTGGATAGCCATGTCTTGGAAGGTTTGCAGTTGTGCCATACTCTTTCCGTTTTCGGATGATGGATTGAACAGTGCTCCGTGAGATGTTCAAAGCTTGGTATTTTTTTTTATAACCTAACCCCGCTTTAAACTTCTTCACAACTTTATCCTTGACCTTTCTGGTGTGTTCCTTGGCCTTCTTGATGCTGTTTGTTCACTAAGGTTCTCTAACAAACCTCTAAGGGCTTCACAGAACAACTGTATTTATACTGAGATTAAATTACACACAGGTGGATTCTATTTACTAATTAGGTCACTTCTGAAGCCAATTGGTTCCCTTAGATTTTACCTAGAGGTATTAGAGTAAAGGGAGCTGAAAACAAATCCACGCCACACTTTTCACATATTTATTTGTAAAAAATGTTGTAAATCATTTCTAATTTTTCCCTCATTTTACATTTATGTGCCACTTTGTGTTGGTCTATCACATACAATCTCAATAAAATACATTTACATTTTTGGTTGTAACCTAACAAATTGTGACAAATTTCAAGGGGTATGTATCCTTTCTTAAGGCACTGTATAGTATGGATGAGTCTCATATGAGGGATAGAAATCCCATGGATGGGCGTGAATAATAGTTAGTTGGTTAGGGAGAGGTAGATATGGTAACCAGAGATAGTAGAAGCAAAGTTTTCTAATTGGTGCCGGATATGAGATATTATCTTGCATTCCCAAAAAACATGAGAGAACGAGCCTAGGGAAGGACTGGAGAGACTAATGGAAAAATGGTGTGCAATTTGGTCGGTGTGAAATACCATACATTATATAGCTTCTACAACAAGAAATGGGATCCTTGGTTTAAACATTATGGGGTTCTTATTCAACTTTCAGATAACTAGTTTTGCATATATTAACCACTTTAGCCCCGGAGGATTTGGCTGCTGAATGACCAGAGCACTTTACAATTTGGCACTGCACTGCTTTAACTGGTAATTGCCTGGTCATGCAATGCTGTACCCAATCAAAATGTGTGTCCTTTTACCACAAATAGAGCTTTCTTTTGATGGTATTTGATTACCTCTGCGATTTTAATTTTTTGCAATATAAACGGAAAAAGACCGAAAATTTTGAAAATAAATGATATTTTCTACTTTTTGTTGTAAAAAATCCAATAAACTAAATTTTAGTCATACATTTAGGCCAAAATGTATTCAGCCACATGTCTTTGGTAAACAAAATGTCAATAAGCGTATATTTATTGGTTTGCGCAAAAGTTATACCACCTACAAACTAGGGTACATTTTCTGGAATTTACACAGGTTTTAGTTTATGACTGCCTATCTAATTTCTTGGTGCTAAAATGGCAGGACAGTACAAACCCCCCCCCCCTTAAATTACCCTATTTTGGAAAGTAGACACCCCAAGGAAATTGCTGAGAGACATGTTGAGCCCATTGAATATTTTTTTTTGTCACAAGTGATTGAAAAATGACAAAAAAATATAAAATTACACAAAGTTGTCACTAAATGATATATTGCTCACACATGCCATGGTTATATGTGGAATTAGACCCCAAAATACATTCTGCTGCTTCTCCTGCGTATGGGGATACCTCGTGTGTGAGACTTTTTGGGAGCCTAGCCATGTATAGGACCCCGAAAACCAATCACCGCCTTCAGGCTTTCTAAGAGCGTACATTTTTGTTTTTGTTTTCACTCCTCACTACCTATCACAGTTTTGAAGGCCATAAAATGCCAAGATAGCACAAACCCCTCCCCCCAAATGACCCCACTTTGGAAAGTAGACACCCAAAGCTATTTGATGAGAGGCATGTTGAGTCCATGGAATATTTTATATTCTGCCACAAGTTGCAGGAAATTACTTTTTCTTTTTGCACAAAGTTGTCACTAAATGATATATTTCTCAAACATGCCATGGGCATATGCGAAATTACACCCAATTTTTTATTTTTTTTCTCCGAAACTTGTGGCAAAATATCAAATATTCCATGGACACAACATGCCTCTCAGCAAAAAAGCTTGAAGTGTCTTCTTTCCAAAATGGGGTCATTTGTGGCGGTTTTGTGCCATCTTGAAATTTCAGGGCCCCCGAAACTGTGATAGGTACCATTTTACGCCCTTAGAAAGACTGAAGGTGGTGATTGGTTTTCGGGGTCCTGTACATGGCTTAGGTTCCCAAAAATTCTCACACATGTGGTATTCCTGTACTCAGGAGTAGGGATGAGCTTCGAGTTCGAGTCGAACTCATGTTCGACTCGAACATTGCCTGTTCGCCCGTTCGCCGAACAGCGAACAAATTGGGGTGTTCGCGGCAAATTCGAAAAATCTATGGGAGAAATCTAAAGTGCTAATTATAAAGGCTTATATGCAAGTTATTGTCCTAAAAAGTGTTTGGGGACCCGGGTCCTGCCCCAGGGGACATGTATCAATGCAAAAAGAAGTTTTAAAAACGGCCGTTTTTTCGGGAGCAGTGATTTTAATAATGCTTAAAATGAAAAAATAAAAGTGAAATATTCCTTTAAATTTCGTACCTGGGGGGTGTGTATGATATGCATGTAAAGTGGCGCATGTTTCCCGTGCTTAGAACTGTCCCTGCAAAAAGTGTCATTTTTGAAAGAAAAAAATGCATTTAAAACTGACTCGCGGCTATTAATGAATTGTCGGCTCCCGGCAATACATACAAAAGTCATTGATAAAAAAAAAAAAAAAAGCGTGGGGGTTCCCCAGAATTCAATTACCAGGCCCTTCAGGTCTGGAATGGATATTAAGGGGAACCCCGCCGCAAATAAAAATAAAATTGACGTGGGGTTCCCCCAAATATCCATTCCAGGCCCTTCAGATCTGGCATGGATTTTAAGGGGAACTCCACCCCAAATTAAAAAAAAAATGGCGTGGAGTCCCCCTAAAAATCCATACCAGACCCCTTATCCGAGCATGCAACCTGGCCGGCCGCAGGGGAAAAGGGGGGGACGAGAGAGCGGCCCCCCCTCCCTCCTGAACCGTACCAAGCCACATGCCCTCAACATGGGGAGGATGTCCCCATGTTGATGGGGACAAGGGCCTCATCCCCACAACCCTTGCCCGGTGGTTGTGGGGGTCTGCGGGCGGGGGGCTTATCGGAATCTGGAAGACCCCTTTAACAAAGAGGACCCCCAGATCCCGGCCCCCCCCTATGTGAATTGGTAAGGGGTACATTGTACCCCTACCATTTCACGAAGAAAGCGTAAAAAAATGTTTAAAAAAACACACAAACACCTTGAAAAAGTCCGTTATTTAAAAAAAAAAAAAAAACATTCCAGCGCTGAAATCCAGTGTCCCGCGGCGATCCCGATGTCCAGCGCTGTCCGTCATTGGTTGTGCCTGAGCGGACCTGATGGGGAACTCCCTCTCAGTATTTTAAATGTATAGACCCGCCCCTTCTAAAGTTCCCCATCAGGTCCGCTCAGCGGACCAGATGCGGAACATGAGAAGGGGCGGGTCTATACATGTATTACCAAAGTGAGAGCAGTTCCCCATCAGGTCCGCCTCCTCGGTATGTCAGACCCGCCTACGTCATTGGCTTGAGCGGGGAACTTCCTTCACTATGTAAATTTAAATTTACATAGTGAAGGAAGTTCCCCGCTCAAGCCAATGACGTAGGCGGGTCTGACATACCGAGGGGGCGGACCTGATGGGGAACTGCTCTCACTTTGGTAATACATGTATAGACCCGCCCCTTCTCATGTTCCGCATCTCGTCCGCTGAGCGGACCTGATGGGGAACTTTAGGAGGGGCGGGTCTATACATTTAAAATACTGAGAGGGAGTTCCCCATCAGGTCCGCTCAGGCACAACCAATGAAGGACAGCGCTGGACATCGGGATCGCCGCGGGACACTGGATTTCACCGCTGGAATGTTTATTTATTTATTTTTTTAAATAAAGGACTTTTTCAAGGTGTTTGTGTGTTTTTTTAAACATTTTTTTTTACGCTTTCTTCGTGAAATGGTAGGGGTACAGTGTACCCCTTACCAATTCACATAGGGGGGGGCGGGATCTGGGGGTCCCCTTTGTTAAAGGGGTCTTCCAGATTCCGATAAGCCCCCCGCCCGCAGACCCCCACAACCACCGGGCAAGGGTTGTGGGGATGAGGCCCTTGTCCCCATCAACATGGGGACATCCTCCCCATGTTGAGGGCATGTGGCTTGGTACGGTTCAGGAGGGAGGGGGGCCGCTCTCTCGTCCCCCCCTTTTCCCCTGCGGCCGGCCAGGTTGCGTGCTCGGATAAGGGGTCTGGTATGGATTTTTAGGGGGACTCCACGCCATTTTTTTTTTAAACTTGGGGTGGAGTTCCCCTTAAAATCCATGCCAGATCTGAAGGGCCTGGTAATTGAATTCTGGGGAACCCCCACGCTTTTTTTTTTTTTTTTCTCAATGACTTTTGTATGTATTGCCGGGAGCCGACAATTCATTAATAGCCGCGAGTCAGTTTTAAATGCATTTTTTTTCTTTCAAAAATGACATTTTTTGCAGGGACAGTTCTAAGCACGGGAAACATGCGCCACTTCACATGCATATCATACACACCCCCCAGGTACGAAATTTAAAGGAATATTTCACTTTTATTTTTTCATTTTAAGCATTATTAAAATCACTGCTCCCAATAAAACTTCTTTTTGCATTGATACATGTCCCCTGGGGCAGGACCCAGGTCCCCAAACACTTTTTAGGACAATAACTTGCATATTAGCCTTTATAATTAACACTTTAGATTTCGAACGTTCGAGTCCATTGTATTTAATAGGGTTCTAAAGTTTACACGAACATTTTGTCTGTTCGCAGGTTCTGGTGCGAACCGAACAGGGGGGTGTTCGGCTCATCCCTGCTCAGGAGAAGCAGCAGAATGTAATTCAACATATGCCCATGTCATGCTTGAGCAATATATCATTTAGTGACAACTTTGTGCAAAAAACATATTTTTTTTAATTTAATGCACTTAAACACACTATATTGCCCAAATGTTTGATGAAATAAAAAAAGACGATCTTATGCCGAGTACATGGATATCAAACACGTCATGCTTTAAAATTGTGCACAAATGTGCAGTGGCGACAAACTACATACATTTTTAAAAGCCTTTAAAATTCTTTACAGGTTACCACTTTAGATTTACAGAGGAGGTCTACTGCTAAAATTACTGCCCTTGATCTTACCTTTGCGGTGACACCTCACATGCATGGTGCAATTGCTGTTTACATATGACACCAGACCGATGCTTGCGTTTGCCTTTGCACGTGAGCACGGGTGCTTTTTTTTTATTATTTATTTTGCTTTTTTTTTTTTTAAACTGTTCCTTTCATTTATTTATTTTTATCATTTTTATTGTTATCTCAGGGAATGTAAATATCCCCTATGATAGCTACAGGCAGTGACAGGTACTCTATTTTGAAAAAAGTGGGGTCTATTTGACCCTATATCTCTCCTCTGTCCTCAAAGCATCTGACCACACCAAGATCGGTGTGATAAAATGCTTTCCCAATTTCCCAATGGCGCTGTTTATATCCGGCGAAACCGAAGTCATAAAATGCTCGTAGCTTCCGGTTTCTTAGGCCTTATAGATGATTGGAGCCATTCTGGTCTCCGATCATCTCTATGGTCAGCTGGCGGAACCACCGGCTGCATTCTCGGGTTCCCTGTTGGGACAGGAGAGCCCGAGAAAACCATGGAAGACGGTGGGGAGGGGGACGTTCTCTCCTACTTCTTGTAAAAGCAGTCTAGAGGCTAATTAGTCACTAGGATTACTTTTACATGAAAGCCGACCGCTGGCTGAAAATAATGATACCAAGATGGTACCTAAACCTGCAGACATCATTCTGGTATAACCACTCAAAGTCCGGCAACATACCAATATGTTGCTGGTCCTGATTGGGCATAAATTGTAATCTTTTTTTTCATGCAGCCTGTGGACTGCATGAAAAAAAGAAATTGATCGGTGGGTATGCCAACCATTAGAATACCGCCCTTCATCCACCCACTTATAATGATGGGCATACATGCACCATTGTTTTTTAACTGTGGTGGTGAAATCACCTCCTACAGCACCGGATTTGCTGATTTTCGTATCGTGAGAGCAAACGCTTTTGCTGTCGATGATAAATAAATCAATGCTGCAGCTGAATTGCGTATCTGAAAAGCAAATGGTAACAATAAAACATTAAATCAATAAAACAACAATCTTTGCCAAAAAAAAAGAGTAAAAAATATACGCTGAAGCATTGGGACAATCCGCCCCTAATGTTGGGGGTAAATTGCCCCTCCACCTCTGCCCCTATGCTTCGGCATATATGCTCTTTTTTTTTTTCAACTGTAGTGATGAAATCACCTCCTACAGCGCAAGATAAATAAAATCAGTGCTGCGGCTGAATGGCATACCTGAAAATAAAATAATGGTTAACAATAAAAACGCACTAAAAACAGTAAAGTATAAAAGAATTACATACCTGAAAAGCAAACATGATAAAACATGTTGAGTGTGAGTGTGTGCACATTAGGAGCATGGATAAGCCGCACTTGCTGTGATCACTTTGTGAAGAGGGAAAACGAACAGTGATTACTTTTCACCAGCACAAGCACAAGCAATTTCTTGAACTGTTTTGAGTGCTCTATTTATTGAATTTATTTCATTCAGAGATCATTTACATTAGAGATCACTTTTCACCAGCACAAACACTTTTTGGACTTTTTTTAATATCTAATTAGTATTTTTTCTAGACTTATTTGAATGCTCAATAGGAGTTTGACTTTTTAAATTTGTATTCATTTATTTATTGCTTATTTACATGCACATATTTACTTATAATTTATTTGTCATAATTTTGCACATTATTTACTGGTGTTACATTCACACCCACATTACATCACCACCACATTGAGAGTCAATTATAATCCATTGAACAACGCCACACCTACTTATTTTTCTCCTTCATTCATTTACTCCACCTAGGTGGTAGTAATCTGTAGAGGCAGCAGTTCTCTTGATTTACCATGTTATATTATATATTTTTTCCCCCTGCTGGTATTTTTCTCCTTTGCGCGAAATCATACACACCCTTTATGATGAAACATAGTAATAAGACATTGCAGTTAAAAAAACAGTAAATCATAGAACAATAGAGAGAGAATAGAGAAAGAATAAAAACGACAACTATATTTGGCTTTTTAATTTTTTTAACACCTTTATTTATAACTGTTGTAACAGTTGTGACTGTTGTAATGGTTGTGAATGTTATAACGGTTGTAACAGTTCCAGGTTTGGGTCTCTAAAAAATGCAATGGCGTCTTTGGAGACCATGTGTAAGTGTGTTCTAGTCTGTGCAGTGCTGTACCTTACGCTAATACTCCACTAGTGTATGGTAGCGTTCAAAACATTAATCAGTGCAAAGACCAGGATGGTCAGGACAAGAGGGGCAATAATAGTGGGTGTCACACCTAAATCCGCGCTTGCTACAGACATGACATCTTCTTTGGGGTGATTGATTGGTAGGGGTACCAGGCAGGACATACGTAAAAAGCCTTCAATGCAGCTGGCTCACTGCATTTACATTGGGAAGTTGGGCCACAGCACCATTTGGAAACAGAAGGGCTGTGATGATCTCTTCCTGGAATTTAAGGAAGGATCCAGTTCGTCCTGAAGCTTTGTATAGCACATAAGCGTTCAGCAGAGCCAATTGGAATAAGTATACAGACACTTTTTTGTACCAGCGTCTGGCCCTACAGGCAATTAAGTATGGTGCCAACAACTGGTCATTGAGGTCCACCCCTCCCATATTAAGGTTATATTCGTGGACACAGAGGGGTTTCTCCACAACACCAGTCGTCAGGAATTTGGACTGTCGTGTCTGCGTGAAGGGAGGACAGAACAAAAAACATTCTTAGTACCTCTCCACTTCACAGCAAGCAAATTATTTACACTTCAAGCAGGCTCTCTCCCCCAGCCTAAGACGAGAATCTACAAGCTGCTGGGGAAAGCCTCGGCGATTAGATCGCACTGTGCCACATGTGCCAATTCCATGATCAAACAAGTGACTAAAAAGTGTCACGCCCGTGTAATAATTGTCCACATACAAGTGGTACCCCTTTCCGAAAAATTGTGACACCAAGTCCCACACAATTTTGCCAGCGCTCCCTATGTAATCTGGGCAGTTCTCCGGCTCTACGTAACTATCTCTTCCCTCATAAACCATAAAACTATATGTATAGCCTGTTGCCCTGTCACAGAGCTTATACATCTTGACCCCATATCTGGCACGCTTGCTGGGAAGATACTGTTTGAATGACAAGCGGCCAGAAAACGTAATCAGGGACTCATCAACGCAGACAAATTGATTGGGAGTAAACAAGGCTGCAAACTGTTGGTTGCAGTGGTTTACGAGGGGCCAAATTTTGTAGAGCCGATCGTATCCAGGGTCACCCCGAGGACGACAGAGTTCATTATCATTGAAATGCATGAACTGCAAGATCTGCTCATATCATGTCCTGGTCATGGAGGCAGAGAACACGGGCATATTGTCAATTGGGTCAGTGGACCACTATGACCGCAACTTACTCTTTTTAACTATGCCCATGAGAAGGGATAGGCCCAGGAAGGTCTTAAATTCGGAAACCATAATAAGTTTCCAATCTCTGGCAAGGATCAAATGGGGATTAGCGGCGATGAATTGACCAGCATACAAATTGCTTTGGTCCACAATAGATCTATAGAGTTCTTCCGTGAAAAACAACAAGTAAAAATCAAGTGACGTAAAATCAACTGTTTCCACCGGAATTCCGTGTTGGCCAGTGAATGGGGGAAGAACGGGTGCTGCAAAAGTGGTGGGCTCCCAATTCGGATTGGCAAATGCAGCAGGAAGGGCACTATGGGCTCAACAGGGCCTGTCTTTGTCTTCTTGGTGAATGCAGGGCCCTACTCATGCTAGCCACCTCACCAGCTTGAACTGCACTTATGGGACTCGCCACGTCACCAAGTGTTACTGCAGTACAGGATGTACTAGGCCGCTGGTAATTGCTAGTTCACCAGAAGGATGAGCGGCACTAGTACTGGCTCTCTGCTCCATACGAGAGCCCTGCGGTTCTTGCACCTCAACAACAGCAGAAGAACAAGGTCGGGTATGCCTGACCTTGGCAGGGACCACAACTCCGTCGTCAGAGCCATCTGTCAGGGTGCCGCTGCTGTCTACCGGATCGTATTCGGAGCCTGAATCTGACAGATGGGTGACTTCCTCTTCATTATCTGTCATGCTCAGAAACGTGTAGGCCTCTTCACTAGGGTACCTTCGATTTGACATGTTGGCCTCTAAATTTACTGGTACACTAATGAGACTCACAGGAAAAAGAGCTCCCGACTGTCAGCGACTGATTCAAACGCTACAAAAATAAAACTGTTAGCATTCGCAGGGATCAGGCCTGACTCTGTAAACGCTGCAGTTATGTATTTAGTGTTTTGTAAGTAATGCCCTGTACACACGATCGGATTTCCGATGAAATAAAATCCGATGGAATTTTCCGTCGGAATTCCGATGAAGCTGACTTCCATCAGTCTTGCATACACACCATCAGACAAAATTCCGACCTTCCAAAACCCAGTGACGTAAAACACTCTGACGAGCCGAGAAAAATTAAGTCCAATGCTTCTGAGCATGCGTCGACTTGATTCTGAGCATGCGTGGGTTTTTTCTCCGTTGGAGTTCCACACAGACGATCGGAATTTCCTATCGTTTTTTTTTCCATCGGAATTTTTTTTAAAACATGTTCTACTTTTTATAACCTATGGAAAAAAGTCTGATGGGGCCCACACACGATCGGTTTTTCCGATGAAAAAGTCCATCACACTTTTTTTATCGGAAAAAACGATTGTGTGTACAGGGCATAACAGTGTTTGATTAATACTTCCCTTTGGGTGGGCTGGGCTGGGCAGAGGTGCTAGCAGGTATCTGGGATAATCCCGCTAACGCTGCGTTTTTGGGAACCCTAAACTGCTGGAGACGCTAGTTTAGATCTGATCAGATCAGATGTTGATCTGTTCAGACACTATACTACAAAGGGAGGTGTATGGTGCGTTCAAAAGTGTTAGCGCTACTGGCACTAATCTGATGCTGCCAGGGGCAACGCAGAACCTGACTGATGCTAAAACCTAACTGATATCACCCGTCGGGTGATCAGGGGGTTAAACCTTTATTAGGTAATATACGGTGGGCACTCTGACGCAAAAAAAAACAACTAACTAGAATCACCCGTGACTCTAATATGGCTATCACTGGTGACAGGGGGGGGTGAACAAGGGGTTAAACCTTTATTAGGGGGCACCCTAAAGCTACGTGGGCCTACCACTAACTGCCCTAACGCTGATTACTGTCACCAATGACACCAGTACAGTGGTCAGTGAAAAATCTGACAATTGCACTGGGTTACACAGTGACAGGGAGTGAAGGGGTTAACGGGGGGTGATCGGGGGTGAAATGTGTACCTACGTGTACTGGTGTTAGTGTAGTGTTGGTGCAACTCACGGTAAGATGTTCTCTCCTCTCTCTGGAACGAAAAGGATTCCACGAGGAGAGGTGACATCACTACCTGTGTTTACACGTACACCAGCAGGGGAAGATCTAATTGGCCAGAACCGATCAGCAGGTCCAGGCCATAAATCACTGAAGATTGATCGGTTCTGGGCTGAATCAGATGGTCGTGAGCCCGGCGGGGGTGTGCAGGTGCGCCCCCTGGCGGCGAAAGCGCGCCCCATACAGGTACGGGATTTTACGCAGCCGAGTCCTTGTGCCGCAGTATATGTACCCAACACGGTCGGCAAGCGGTTAATGACCCTTTAATAACTGAACGTACATTATTCATTTCATTTATGTTATGTTACTTACAGTAATATTTTTTCTTTTTAACTTAAACCATAATATCTTTGTATTTTTTACGATGAGGTTTCTACGAATCTGCTCAGCAATTATTCTTTTCAATAATTCAATCTTGTACCTTTCTCACCCTTTTATAATGCATTTTTCTAGATGTACTGTATTTACCTGTACCACCAATTTATACCAAATAAAAAGTTTGTAAACAAAAGAAGCAGCCTTAAATTGTCATTAAATCTGTGATTAGTTATTATATGAACAAAAGGTACTGTATACTGAATATAGTAATAAACTACTTTCAAATACAATATTTAAGTCTTTATATGTGACAATCCGCACCTAAACATGCAATCAATGGGTGGAGTAGGCCTCTGGGTCATCCTCCACACATAATTTCTGGAAGTTTTTTGTGTTGCCCTTTGGCCACCAGGCATGCATTGTTGCTGCTGTGATCATGTGGTTCTGCCCTGCAATAACTTGTTATCATGTGGGGAGGCTTTCCAGTCAGGGTGTACGTGTGTTAGTCAAACAGTTGTAGCTGCCCCTCAAGCAGATAGTAAAAGTCATGTGGGGTGGATACAAAAGAATGAGAAAGTAAAGGGCTTAAAAAAAATGGTTTTGCACAGAGCAGCCCCAATCCTCTTCTTCTTGAGTCCCCGCCAGCACTCCTCCCCCTTGACCAGTGCCCCCAATAGCAAGCCGCTGGTTTCCATAAGATAAGCCCCACACTCTCTAATTGGCTCACTGGCTGTGATTAACATGAGTGGAAGACAATGGCTCCTGCTGCTGTGTCAGCCAATGAGGAGAGAGAGACCCCGGACACCCGAGACTCCCCTGCACATCATTGGATTGAGAGGGGGCTCAGGTGAGTATTGGGGGGGCTGTGGGGGGGAGCAGCACAAAAAATTTGTTTTACCTACATGCATAGAATGCATAAAGGTAAAAAACAACCTTTAGCCTTTACAACTACTTTAATGAAGGCAGCCAGAGGATCAGCTGATATTGCAGTGACACTACTAGATGTACAAAGAAAAATGGGTATCAAAGGCATTAAGTTCAAATAAAATAGAATTATAAAGTGCTTGAAGCTGCCAACACTAAAATTATTTTTAACTGGGCTCACTATGTTTAACCACTTAACGACCGCCCACCGCCGATTTACGTCGGCAGAATGGCACGGACAGGCAGAATCACGTAGATCTACGTGATCGCCTTTGTGCAGTTGGGGGGTCCATCCAGACCCCCCTTCACTGCAGTGAGCGGCCGTTAAGTGTTCGGGAGCGATCAGGCATGAGGGGGCGGCCACTCGATTCCGCCCCCCCCCCTCGCGATCGCTCCCGGCCAATGAAATTGCTTCCTCCGCCATGTGATGTAAACACAGGCTGGAGGAAGTGATGTCATCTCCCTCGCCGCGGTCTTTTCGTTCCCGGCGCCGAGGAGTGAAGACAGAGGTTAGTGCTCCAACAGTCCACTGACACGTAGGTACACATAGGCACACAAATCACCCCCCAGTCACCCCCAGATCACCCCCCAGGTCACCCCAAAGCCCCCAATCACAGTGTCACTGATTGCAGTGATCATTTATTTTACTGATCACTGCATTTAGTGTCATCTGTGATTGTAAAAAGTTGCAGGGCAGTTAGGATTAGGCCCCTTTAGGTCCAGGGTAGCCCCCTAACCCCCCCTAATAAAGGTTTAACCCCTTGATCACCCCCCAGGTAACCCTTTCACCCCCTAACTTCAGCGTCACTAAGCGATTGTTTTTCCGATCGCTGTATTCGTGTCGCTGGTGTTTTAGATAGGCAGTTATTTTTTTTTTTAGGTTCGCCGCAGGTTTTTATTGGTGTCAGGTACCCCCATATATTATTTTAACCCCCTGATTGCCCCTAGAGTTAACCCTTTCACCAGTGATCGGCGTATAAGCGTCACTGGTGTCACTGGTTAGCCAGTAAGTTATTTAGTTATTTAGGTTACCCGTCAGGTTTTTATATAGTGTCAGGTACCCCCATATTTAACCTAATAAAGGTTTTAACCCCCTGATTGCCCCTAGTTAACCCTTTCACCAGTGATCACCATATAAAGGTTACGGGTGACGCTGGTTGATTAGTTTGCTTTTTATAGCATCAGGGCACCCGCCGTATATAACCCAATAAAGGTTTAACCCCCCTGATCGCCCGGCGGGTGAGATCAATTAGGTTTTAGCGCCAGAGAGGGTCTGCGTCGCCCCAGGCAGTGTTAGGTTAGTGCCAGTAACGCTAACACCCACGCGCAAAGCATACACCCCCCTTAGTGGTATAGTATCTGATCAGATCTATACTAGCATCCCCAGCGGTTTAGGGTTCCCAAAAACGCAGTGTTAGCGGGATCAGCCCAGATACCTGCTAGCGCCTGCGTTTAGCCCCTCCGCCCAGCCCAGCCCAGCCCACCCAAGTGCAGTATCGATCGATCACTGTCACTTACCAAACACAACACACATAACTGCAGCGTTCGCAGAGACAGGCCTGATCCCTGCGATCGCTAACAGTTTTTTTGTAGCGTTTGATATATTTGCTGACGACAGTCAGGTGCTTTTTTTCCTGTGAATCTTACTAGTGTACCCCTAAATTTAGAGCCCAAAATGGCAAGACGAAGGTACACTAGTAAAGAGGCCTACGAGATTCTGAGCATGACAGATAGTGAAGAGGAGGTCACGTATCTGTCAGATTCAGGCTCAGAATATCTTCCCGTAGAAGACAGTGACGTCAGCGGCCCCACGTCAGATAGCTCTGACGACGAAGTTGAGGTCCCTGCTAAGGTCAGGCGTACCCGATCCCGATCTTCTGAGGTTGTTGAGGAGCAAGAACCGCAGGTCTCTCGTATCATGGAGCAGAGTAGTACTAGCGCCGCTTTTCCTTCTGGTGAACTGGCAAGCACCAGCGGCCTAGTACAGCCTGGACGTACATCCAGCACTGCAGTAACACTTGGTGACGTGGCGAGTCCCATAAGTGCAGTTCAAGCTGGCGAGGTGGCAAGCACAAGTAGTGTCCCGCTGCCACCAAGAAGACAAAGGCAGGCCCGTCGTGCCCATACTGCCCTTCCTGCAGAATTCGCCTATCCTGATTGGGTCCCCACCACTTCTGCAGAACCCGTACTTCCCCCATTCACTGCCCAACCCGGTATTCAGGTGGAAACAGCTGATTTTATTCCAATTGATTTTTATTCGCTGTTTTTCACGGAAGATCTCTATAGATCTATTGTGGACCAGAGTAATTTATATGCTGGTCAATTTATCGCCGCTAACCCCCAGTTGCCTAAAATTGCCAGAAATTGGAAACCAATTACGGTTTCCGAATTTAAGACCTTTCTGGGCCTTTCCCTCAACATGGGCACACATAAATTTCCGTCATTGCGTGCTTATTGGTCCACGCACCCAATTGACCACATGCCCGTGTTCTCTGCCTCCATGTCCAGGGCACGATACGAGCAGATTTTGCGGTTCATGCACTTCAACGACAATGAACTTTGTCATCCACGTGGGGACCCTGAATACGACCGGCTCTATAAAATTCGGCCCCTCATAAACCACTTCAACGAACGTTTTGCAGCCTTGTTTACTCCCGATCAAGTTGTCTGCGTTGATGAGTCCCTGATTAAATTTTCTGGCCGCTTGTCTTTCAAGCAGTACCTTCCCAGCAAGCGTGCCAGATACGGGGTCAAGCTCTACAAGTTCTGTGACAGGGCAACAGGCTTTGTAGTGAACTTTACGGTTTATGAGGGAAAAGACAGTCAGATTGAGTCGGTCAACTGCCCGGATTACATAGGGAGCGCTGGCAAGATAGTGTGGAACTTGGTGTCACCCTTATTCGGAAAGGGGTACCACTTGTATGTGGACAATTATTACACGAGCGTGCCACTGTTTAGTCACTTGTTTGATCATAAGATTGGAGCATGTGGCACCGTGTGACCTAATCGCCGGGGCTTTCCCCAGCGGCTTGTAGATGCCCGTCTTAGGCTGGGGGAGAGAGCCTGCTTGAAGTGTAATAACTTGCTCGCTATGAAGTGGAGGGACAATAAGAATGTTTTCCTTCTTACCTCCCTTCATGCAGACACGACAGTCCAAATTCGTACGGCGACTGGTGTTGTGGAGAAACCCCTCTGTGTCCACGAATATAACCAAAATATGGGAGGGGTGGACCTCAACGACCAGTTGATGGCGCCGTATCTAATTGACCGTAAGGCGAGACGCTGGTACAAAAAAGTGTCTCTATCATTATTCCAATTGGCTTTGCTGAACGCTCATGTGCTATACAGAGCTTCAGGCGGGACGTTATCTCTTCTAAAATTCCAGAATGAGATAGTCACAGAACTCCTGTATCCAGGCGGTTCTGCACCTCACCATCCCCAACCAAATGCAGTAAGCCGGCTGCATGAGAGGCATTATTCGTATGTCCTCCCGAGTACCCCTACCCAAAGCCACCCCCAAAAAAGATGTCGTGTCTGTAGCAAGCGCGGATTTAGGCGTGACACCCGTAGTTTTTGTCCACTCTGTCCTGACAAGCCTGGTCTTTGCCAAGGTGAATGTTTTGAACGCTACCACTCAAAAGTGAAGTTTTAGCGTAGGGTACAGCATTTCACAGACAAGGACACACTTACACAGGGTCTCCCAAGATGCCATTACATTTTGAGAGACCCGAACCATTACAGTTGTACAGTTACAAAAAAAAGTGTAAAAAAGAAAAAAAAAGACGTAAAAAACAAAACACAAAAAAAATATAAAATAAAAAAACCAAAAATAGTTGTCGTTTTATTGTTCTCTCTCTCTCTCTATTTTCTCTCTATTGTTCTGCTCTTTTTTACTGTATTCTATTCTGCAATGTTTTATCATGCTTGCTTTTCAGGTATGTAATTTTTTGTTTTCAGGTGCGCCATTCAACTGCAGCGCGGAATTATTTATCTTGACAGCAACAGCGTTTGTTCCCACGATACATAAAGCCGTGACTCCAGTGCTGTAGGAGGTGATTTCACCACCACAGTTAAAAAAAAGAGCATATATGCCGAAGCATGGGGGCAGCAGGGGCGGAGGAGCGATTTTGCTCCTAATGCCGCGTACATACGGTCGAAATTCCGACGGAGGCCTGCCCGTGGAAAATTCCGACCGTGTGTACGCGGCATAACTTTTTTGCGGGAGGATGCCCCCATGCTTCGGCATATATATATTTTAGGCACAGGTTGCGTTAAAACATTTTTTTATTTTTTACTAGGTTTTGTTTTGGTATTTGCTTTGCAGGTATGGCATGGTAAGGTCTTACTGTTGTACTGTAATGTTACTTTGTTTTAATGTTAACCACCATTTGCTTAGCAGGTACGCCATTCAGTTGCAGCGCGGATCTATTTATCTTGACAGCAACAGCGTTTGCTCCCACGATACATAAAGCCGTGACTCCAACGCTGTAGGAGGTGATTTCACCACCACAGTTAAAAAAAAGAGCATATATGCCGAAGCATGGGGGCAGCAGGGGCGGAGGAGCGATTTTGCTCCTAATGCCGCGTATATACGGTCGAAATTCCAACGGAGGCTTGCCCGTGGAAAAGTCCGACCGTGTGTACGCGGCATAACCTTTTATGCCGCGTTCATACGGTCGAAATTCCGACGAAGGCTTGACCGTGTGTACGCGGCATAACTTTTTTGCGGAGGATGCCCCCATGCTTCGGCATATATGCCCATCATTAGAAGTGGGTGGATGAAGGGAGGTATTCTAATGGTGGGCATGCCCACCAATCAATCTCTTTTTTTCGTTCAGCCAATAGGCTGTATGAAAAAAAAGATTACAATACATGTCCAACAAGGACCAGCAACGTACTGGTATGTTGCTGGACTTTGAATGTTTATACCAGAATGATGCCTGCGGGTTTAGGTATCATCTTGGTATCATTCTTTTCAGCCAGCAGCCGGCTTTCATGTAAAAGCAATTCTAGCAGATAATTAGCCTCTAGACTGCTTTTACAAGCAGTGGGAGGGAATGTCCCCCCCTGGATATAAAAAGCGCCATTGGGAAATTGGGAAAGCATTTTATCACACCGATCTTGGTGTGGTCAGATGCTTTGAGGGCAGAGGAAAGATCTAGGGTCTAACCCCCCAATTTTTTTCAAAAAAAGAGTACCTGTCACTACCTATTGCTATCATAGGGGATATTTACATTCCCTGAGATAACGATAAAAATGGTAAAAAAAAAAAATATGGAAGGCACAGTTTAAAAATAAAATAAAAAAAGCCAAATAAATAAAAAAAAAAAAAAAAAAAAAAAAAGCACCGCTGTCCCCCCCTGCTATTGCGCAAAGGCGAACGCAAGCGTCGGTCTAGCGTCATATGTAAACAGCAATTGCATCATGCATGTGAGGTATCACCGCGAAGGTCAGATCGAGGGCAGTCATTTTAGCAGTAGACCTCCTCTGTAAATCTAACGTGGTAACCTGTAAAGGCTTTTAAATGCTTTTAAAAATGAATGTAGTTTGTCGCCGCTGCGCGTTTGTGCGCAATTTTAAAGCATGTCGTGTTTGGTATCCATGTACTCGGCCTATGATCATCTTTTTTATTTCATCAAACATTTGGGCAATATAGTGTTTTTTAGTGCATTAAAAATAAAAAAGTGTGTTTTTCCCCCAAAAAATGCGTTTGAAAAATCGCTGCGCAAATACTGTGTGGAAAAAAAAATGCAACACCCACTATTTTAATCTGTAGGGCCTTTGCTTTAAAAAAATATATAATGTTTGGGGGTTCAACATAATTTTCTTGCAAAAAAAAAATTTTTTTCATGTAAACAAAAAGTGTCAGAAAGGGCTTTGTCTTCAAGTGGTTAGAAGAGTGGATGATGTGTGACATAAGCTTCCTAATGTTGTGCATAAAATGCCAGGACAGTTCAAAACCCCCCCAAATGACCCCATTTTGTAAAGTAGACACCTCAAGCTATTTGCTGAGAGGCATGTTGAGCCCATTGAATATTTTTTTTTTTTGTCCCAAGTGATTGAATAATGACCAAAAAAAAAATGTACAAAAAGTTGTCACTAAATTATATATTGCTCAAACATGCCATGGGCATATGTGGAATTACACCCCAAAATACATTCTGTTGCTTCTCCTGAGTACGGGGATACCACATGTGTGGGACTTTTTGGGAGCCTAGTCGCGTACGGGACCCCAAAAACCAAGCACCGCCTTCAGGATTTCTATGGGTGTAAATTTTTGATTTCACTCCTCACTGCCTATCACAGTTTCGGAGGCCATGGAATGCCCAGATGGCACAAAACCCCCCCAAATGACCCCATTTTGGAAAGTAGACACCCCAAGCTATTTGCTGAGAGGTATGTTGAGTATTTTGCAGATCTCGCTTTTTGTCACAAAGTTTTGAAAATGTAAAAAAAAGAAAAAAAAAATGTCTTTCTTAATTTTCAAAAACAAATGAGAGCTGTAAAATACTCACCATGCCTCTCAGCAAATAGCTTGGGGTGTCTACTTTCCAAAATGGGGTCATTTGTGGGGGTTTTGGGCTATTTTGACATTTTATGGTCTTCAAAACTGTGATAGGTAGTGAGGAGTGAAATCAAAAATTTATGCCCTTAGAAACCTTGAAGGCGGTGCTTGGTTTTTGGGGTCCCGTACGCGGCTAGGCTCCCAAAAAGTCCCACACATGTGGTATCCCCGTACTCAGGAGAAGCAGCAGAATGTATTTTGGGGTGCAATTCCACATATAACCATGGCATGTGTGAGCAATATATCATTTAGTGACAACTTTTTGTAAATTTTTTTTTTTCTTTTTGTCATTATTCAATCATTTGGGACAAAAAAAAAATATTCAATGGGGTCAACATGCCTCTCAGCAAATAGCTTGGGGTGTCTACTTTCCAAAATGGGGTCATTTGGGGGGGTTTTGTGCCATCTTGGCATTTTATGGCCTTCAAAACTGTGATAGGTAGTGAGGAGCGAAATCAAAAATTTATGCCCTTAGAAACCTTGAAGGCGGTGCTTGGTTTTTGGGGTCCCGTACGCGGCTAGGCTCCCAAAAAGTCCCACACATGTGGTATCCCCGTACTCAGGAGAAGCAGCAGAATGTATTTTGGGGTGTAATTTCACATATGCCCATGGCATGTGTGAGCAATATATCATTTAGTGACAACTTTGTGCAAAAAAAAAACAGTTTGTCATATTCCCGCAACCTGTGGCAAAATATAAAATATTCCATGGACTCAACATGCCTCTCAGCAAATAGCTTGGGGTGTCTACTTTCCAAAATGAGGTAATTTGGGGGGGGTTTGTGCTATTTTGGCATTTTATGGCCTTCGAAACTGTGATAGGTAGTGAGGAGTGAAATCAAAAATTTACGCCCTTAGAAATCCTGAAGGCGGTGCTTGGTTTTTGGGGCCCTGTACGCGGCTAGGCTCCCAAAAAGTCCCACACATGTGGTATCCCCGTACTCAGGAAAAGCAGCAGAATGTATTTTGGGGTGCAATTCCACATATAACCATGGCATGTGTGAGCAATATATCATTTAGTGACAACTTTTTGTACATTTTTTTTTTCTTTTTGTCATTATTCAATCATTTGGGACAAAAAAAAAAATATTCAATGGGGTCAACATGCCTCTCAGCAAATAGCTTGGGGTGTCTACTTTCCAAAATGGGGTCATTTGGGGGGGTTTTGTGCCATCTTGGCATTTTATGGCCTTCAAAACTGTGATAGGTAGTGAGGAGTGAAATCAAAAATTTATGCCCTTAGAAACCTTGAAGGCGGTGCTTGGTTTTTGGGGTCCCGTACGCGGCTAGGCTCCCAAAAAGTCCCACACATGTGGTATCCCCGTACTCAGGAGAAGCAGCAGAATGTATTTTGGGGTGTAATTTCACATATGCCCATGGCATGTGTGAGCAATATATCATTTAGTGACAACTTTGTGCAAAAAAAAAAAAGTTTGTCATATTCCCGCAACTTGTGGCAAAATATAAAATATTCCATGGACTGAACATGCCTCTCAGTAAATAGCTTGGGGTGTCTACTTTTCAAAATGGGGTCATTTGGGGGGGTTTTGTGCTATTTTGGCATTTTATGGCCTTCGAAACTGTGATAGGTAGTGAGGAGTGAAATCAAAAATTTGCGCCCTTAGAAATCCTGAAGGCGGTGCTTGGTTTCCGGGGTCCCGTACGTGGCTAGGCTCCTAAAAAGTCCCACACATGTGGTATCCCCGTACTCAGGAGAAGCAGCAGAATGTATTTTGGGGTGCAATTCCACATATAACCATGGCATGTGTGAGCAATATATCATTTAGTGACAACTTTTTGTAATTTTTTTTTTTTTGTCATTATTCAATCACTTGGGACAAAAAAAAAATATTCAATGGGCTCAACATGCCTCTCAGCAATTTCCTTGGGGTGTCTACTTTCCAAAATGGGGTCATTTGGGGGGTTTTGTACTGCCCTGCCATTTTAGCACCTCAAGAAATGAGATAGGCAGTCATAAATTTAAAGCTGTGTAAATTTCAGAAAATGTACCCTAGTTTGTAAACGCTATAACTTTTGCGCAAACCAATAAATATACGCTTATTGACATTTTTTTTACTAAAGACATGTGGCTGAATACATTTTGGCCTAAATGTATGACTAAAATTGAGTTTATTCGATTTTTCTTATAACAAAAAGTAGAAAATATCATTTTTTTTCAAAATTTTCGGTTTTTTCTGTTTATATCGCAAAAAATAAAAATCGCAGAGGCAATCAAATACCATTAAAAGAAAGCTCTATTTGTGGGAAGAAAAGGACGCAAATTTCATTTGGGTACAACATTGCATGTCCGCACAATTTACAGTTAAAGCAGCGCAGTGCCGAATCCCAAAAACAGGCTTGGTCCTAATGGCCCGAAATGGTCCGGGGCTTAAGTGGTTAAGGAACTTTGCCCAAGTAAAAAGTGTGTTAGATCCTGTGTTTGAATTAGATGGTGCATACACTGCTAGATACCCTTAATCGCTTCATAGGACACTATAAGCATAACATAATTTTCATATATATCAGTAAAACATATAACATATCTGCGTATTCATTGCGTTTGTAAATAATGTCCACTACAGACGGTATAAAAGATCTCTCTACACTGAGAATTTTAAATTAACATATTCTGAGTCCTGAATGGTATGAATAGAAATAGAATCATATTGTAATTACCCACTCCTCATTTATACATGAGAAGATATTTTTACTGAATTGAAAAAAATAATAAGGAAAATTGACTTTCATCAGAAGCCATGAAAATATTCTCTCTCTTTGATTTTCCCTGCTAATTCTACACTCCTAGTCAATGTTTTATCACACATCTCTCAAGAGCTCAGTTTCAAGAGCTCGTCTCCCAATATCAAAAGCTAGGTGTATAATTCAATCATTTAAAAAAAAAAAAAGTAAAAACTGACCCGTTCATTGAACTAAAATATTTTGAAGAGATAGATTTTTTATAAGTTTAATATATGCTTCATAAACTTTGCAAAGCTATCTCTTCATGCACATTTTGGTTCAACAGTCACTGTGAAAAAAGACAGATCAGAGCAGGGAGCATTGCTACAGTTGTAATAGACCTCTGGCACCCCTGAGCTTCTGAATTGAAATGTTGGCAGCATAACATAACAAAAACCAAATTAAGCTTTCTGTCCCACTGTCATCTCTTCTATCTCCCTTCTGCTTTCTCTTTGCTATTACCACCCATGCATGTTAATACTAAGCTATCATGTAAAACTACTTACAATGGAATAGCCATGTCTCTCTTTATTTTATTATTTTGGACTGCTGGTGCTCCAACTACAGCAGTATTATTCTGTATATTTCCAGGAGAGTTGATGGCCCTGCTTTCTAACCTATTGTTGCTCAACCCCCTTCCTAGCCTTGATGCCATCCATATTGTGGACAATGGCCAAGGAAGACCGTCTTTTCTGATCACCTATGGCTTCCCCAGCCACCTTCAATGAGTCAGGGTTGGGTAGGGGGTGTAGCATTCAGTCTCAGCATTTCTGCCATAGCGTTTCTGCCATAGCGTTCAGCCTCAGCATTTCTGCCATAGTGTCTGTCATAGAGTTTCTGCCATAGCGTTTCTCATAGCATTCAGTCTCAGCATTTCTGCCATAGCGGGTTCTGTCATAGCAGGTCGGTGCCATGCAGTTCGGCATACACCAACTGCTGTTTCATCTTCGTTTGTTTCCATGTCTCATCGTACCTTTTCGCTCTTGTTTCTTTGTTTAACTGGGTTTAGTTGGCTAGTGCTCACATCGCAGGATCTGTCACGTTTACAGATCCATACGGGCTGAGGTTTCTTTTTTAATGATTGACCACAATCTTGTCGCCCGTATAACACACGTCATACGATGCACGTTTTTTTTTTATCATTTCATCACACCTGTACGACTACCCAACATAGTCTGTGGGTACACTAGCCCTGAGCACTGCAGGTTACTCGGGCTCACTTTCATCATACACTGGGGGGGGGCGGCATCAAGGTCATTCACATCCTATGGTCTGGTCATTACTGCTCACATCCTTTCTCAGGTAGGCACAGAGGGGTAGTGTTTTCATGTCTGGTTGTCTGTTGTCAGTTTTCTCTAGGTTGTGTTTCCTTGGGTTTGGGCAAGCCGCTCGTTACAGTAGCAACTTCAAGTTCATCCCTTCAACCCCACGTTGGGGTTCAGCGTATGGTAGCACTCCGTCATCAAGGAGTTGGTCCATACTTCAGCACATATCGAAGTTTGTCACAGGATTTTTTTTCTCTCCCGGCCACAGCTGGGACGGCGGTACGTTTCGGCTTGTTCCAATTCTGTCCCAGCTACTCTCATCTACCAGTGTGGAACATGTTATAGGCTTTATTCTTTAAACGCAGATTCATGTGGGCTAATATGCTCTGTATGACCTGTTACAATTGCTAGACAGGATGGAGGTGATCAAAGCTCGCCCAGTCAGAGGCAGGGTGTCGGCGCACACCCAGCTTCTGCTCTTCCAACATTCCTGCAGGCAAGTCAACATCCGATTAGTCCACCGGTCTCATAAAGTCTTCTGGTTCAATAGTTCTGAGCCAAGGAATGTTCCTTGTCAGGGGCTGTGTGGGAATCTCCCATCCAGTCTTCAGACAGCCCCTGCTGGAAGAATTTTTCAGGGCTGCACGTGGGCCTCGTCACCATCTCGGACTCTTTCGTGTGTAGTATCTTGGTTCAGCAGACAGTCATACTTTCATTGCCGACCAAGTTACTGGAGCCAGTAATTTCCAAGGGGGTTTGGTCTGGTTCTTCACCTTCGTTCTGTGGGTGATGGGTCGGCCCACCGGGGTGTCCAGTTGCAATTCCGATATTGTTTGTTACTTTTTGGCTGCCCTCTTTCCTGCGGAAACATTTTCATTGTAATGCTCGTCGGGGGATTTCACGATTCAGCACTTGCTACAGTTGGGGGGTATATTGGCTATCCGAGCTAATATCACCAATGCTTGAAGCTACTTCCATCAGACCTGCCATTGGGAGGGCAAGAAAAAGGTGCAGATGTCGTTTCACAATTGGGCTTACCCTCGGGTATAGCAGTCCTTGCTTCGGAAACCTTTTTCCGGAACTCCATTGCATCTGAGGTACCTGCAGGGGGGTCAGGGGTTTTTAATTAATTCAGTTGATTTCCTGTTGCATGGAAACCCTGGTTTCCGCCCAAGGATCTGCAGTCCCTCTCAGGGTGTGTGCTGAGCCAACGTCCTCTTAACAGCCCTCAAAGTGGTAGGTCGGGGCCGTTTATCATCTTTTCCTGGGTTTCACTCTGGCTCCAATCTCTTGTTTGCGAGGTTGCCTGGGGAACTGCTCAGGTACATCAGACCATTCATTTTTGTCCGATCCCTAGCCTGTTCCAACAAGGGGGGCTCACAGTCACTTTGGGTAGGCTGAATCATACCACGAGACTTATTCCACAGGATGGAGTTTGGCCTCCTTCACCTGTTTAGGACTCCGACTCGGTGGTCAGGTCACTAGCAGAAGCACGACCTGATCAAATCATGTGGGACCAGTTTCTCTATGACTGGCATGGTTTCTCCATGTTTACTGATGCATATTGCCATAGCACATTGGCCGTATCCGCCAACTCCATCAAACATATCCATCAGATATCCAACACTTCAGACCCCTGCACTCCTGCCAGTTCGTCCATTTTTGCAGCGCACCCTCTCACTTCCCCATATCAAGTATAGGTAGGCCAGGGGTTTGTGGGCATTTCACAGAGCTACTTACTGATGTCCGTTTTGAAGTGTTCGATCTTCTCGGCCAATAATTTGCAGGGGCTCCTCAGGCCAGCCCTTGCTCCCTTTCCCCCACATATCCTCTCATCACAATCAGTTTGTTCTCATGTCTGGGTTGTCTCGGGCATCAGGCTTAATACAATCTTTTACGGGACGTTTAGTTTGGTTCTGGGCAGCTTCGCAGGTTCATATAGGGGGTTCCTTCTTATCACTAAGTTATGAGATGGTGGTTTCTCCTGTCGGATACATATACTGTTGCCATCCGGGCGCGCTACTAGACAGATTGTTACCTACCCTTCTTCACCTAAATATGTGTATTTTTTCCCTTTTTTCAGGCATACTGACCAGGTAGGCCAAGGCACACCTCAGGCCTTGGTTGTTAGGGTTATTGCATTTCCTAGTTGAAGACTCTGACTACAAGTGAGAAGGCTGGCTGGAGTCCAGCCTGTATTTGTGTGAGGAGTCTGAGGGGTACATATTCCTCCTCCCCTGTCGGGTGCAGTGTTGGCATTGCATTCAGGGTTCCCACCCACCCGTTTCCCCCAGCCTTCATACTTAAACACATCGTACATTTTTCATATTCATACATTTAGGGTATGCCCTCTTTTTAGGCATACTGACCAGCTAGGCCAAGGCACACCTCAGGCCTTGGTTGTTAGGGTTATCGCATTTCCTAGTTGAAGACTCTGACTACAAGTGGAGCTTCCACTTTTGGATGGAACTCTGCTTTAACCATGTAGGCTGTTAAAGGCTAAATTCAACAATTGAACTTGTTATATGTTACACCAATATTTAGCATGTACTAGGTTTGAAGAGATCCCCTTCTTCCCCTTAGCCCCCATGTTCTGTGACAGCGGGTGAAGGTTCCCTATCCCTGCAGCCACTGTCATATTTTAAAATGTATAATCTGTGAATGAAGAAACTATATGCACTGTCTGCCACTGTTGCAGAAGTCTTATTGTTTTCAATCTACTGCAAGGGCACTGATGGGTGCCCTCATAGTCCACTGACACTTCCTCCAGCTTTCATAGAGTTATGGGCGAAAAAGCTGAAGGATGTATCTGCAGGAGCCTGACATTGCATCCACAATCCACTGATCACAGGTGCAATGCTCTGCAGGTGAAAAAAAATAATAAATGCACATTTTTATATTCAGCTCTTGTGTTGGTACACTATCAACTATATTCTTCCATGTCCACAAGG
Source organism: Rana muscosa (assembly GCA_029206835.1). Lineage (NCBI taxonomy): Eukaryota > Metazoa > Chordata > Amphibia > Anura > Ranidae > Rana > Rana muscosa. The sequence goes on from CM055122.1 coordinate 37,435,689, forward strand.
ATGCTTGACTATATTTATTTTAACTGTCTTATGTTGATGTTTATATCCCATTTTTTTTAAAAAGGTGAATAATATATATATATATATATATATATATATTGTGACAGCAGGAAGGTAAAGTCACCTGGTTGCATCCAGGGGGGTAGATATATTTCGCCCAGATTCAGGCTTTACGCCGATTTATACAGCTAGGTGGAGAGTTGTATAAGCCCAGCTGAGACTAGTGGGCTCATTGATGACTCATACCTCTAGGGAGAGGGCTGGGCGTCGTGCAGGCAGGGAGTTGATGAGGCCAGCTGAAGCCTGTCAGTTCGTTTAAGGCCTCTATAAAAACTCCCAGATTCATTAGATGTTAGCTCATGCCTGGAAGCAGACCTGTGTGGACTGTCTAGGGAGAGTGAACCCCTGTGCGGTGAGAGAAAGCCTGTGTGGCTATATTTTGCTTGGACATTTAAAACCAGGGACTAGGACAGCACTAGGCTGATCCCAGTTGTTAGTTAGGAAACCTGTATGTTTAGTCAGAGGTCAAGTTGACCAGGATTTATTTTGTTTGTTTCTTTTGCTTTGCTGTGTTTTTGTCACTGTAAATAGAAAATAAACGGCACCTTTTTGATTTTGAAAACCACAACCTCCGTCTGCTGGGCCTGTTTTTGTGTGGGGAGCCCATCCCGGGGGTCACACACACCCGCTGCCGAGCTAACCCCCTCACAGTTGGTGGAGAACCAGTGGCAGTTTTTTTTTAAGCCAGCATGGAGGAGATACTGAAACAGCTGGCTCTAGCAAATGCCAATCAACAGCAGACAAATGCAGGTTTGCAAAAGAGCCTTGCAGCTCAACAACAGAACTTCGCAGCCCAGCAGCAAGCTCATCAACAGAGCCTTGCAGCCCAGCAGCAAGCTCACCAACAGAGTCTGGAAGCTCAGCAACAAGCCCAGCAACGATCTGAGGCCCGCTTCATAGACCTATTACAGAAGCAAGAGCAGAGACTACAACAAATGGAAGCAGTAATGCAGCAACGTCCGCAGACCAGTGAGGAAAGCCGTCCCACTAATACCGCGTCCTTTGGGGTGAGTCGTTTATTGACAAAAATGACTGGAGAGGATGATCCAGAGGTATTTTTGACCACGTTTGAAAGGACTGCTGAAAGAGAAAAGTGGCCTGAGGAGCAGTGGGCTGGACTGGTGGCTCCTCTGTTAACGGGTGAATCGCAGAAAGCTTACTATGACCTAGAGCCTGACCAAGCAAAAGACTATGTGATGCTAAAAGCTGAAATATTGGCAAGGCTGGGTGTCACCCTGGCTGTCCGGGCTCAGCGTGTGCATAACTGGACTTTCCAGCTTGGAAAACCCCCCAGGTCTCAAATGTATGATCTCATTCACCTGAGCAGAAAGTGGCTACAGCCAGAGACTTTGTCCGCACCAAAGATTGTGGAACGTGTTGTAATGGATCGGTTTTTGAGAGCTCTTCCTACTGCCATCCAAAAGTGGGTAAGCCATGGAGACCCAGAGACGGCCGATGGTCTTGTGGATCGTGTGGAGAAATACTTGGCTACAGAGAACCTGACGGCCTCTTCCAGAGACACTCGGACTTTCCACCCTAAGACCAGACCATCCCCAGGGGCGGATAAGATGATTCCAAGGGGTAAGGGTGGAGAGAGTGAGAGGGTGGGAGCTCTACCCCAAGTTTGGCGAGAACAGCCTGGGAAATCAGCGGCTCAAGAGGCGGCAAGAAGGATCATTTGCTACCGCTGCCGGCAAGCGGGACATATTGCAGCAAATTGCCCGGTTTTGGAGGAACCCATGCAGTGTGACTTTCTGACGGGCAGACGTCAGTCGCTGTGTGCGACAGTCGCATGCACTGCCATTCGGGGAACTGAGAAACATTTATGCAAAATGTGTATTAATGGTAGAAATGTTGTGGTATTGCTGGATTCAGGTAGCCTTGTGACCCTGATAAAGGCTGAATTAGTTAAAACAGAGGTCTCTGGGAATAGCAAGGTAGCTGTTATTTGTGTGCATGGGGACACCCGAGAGTATCCAGTGACTACAGTGTGTTTCGAGACCCCCAAAGGTACCCTTTCTCATCCAGTGGGCTTAGTGTCTCAGTTACCGCATGACGCCATTGTGGGAAGGGATTTTCCGAAGTTCTGGGAACTGTGGGATGATCCTGAGCCCCCCACTGGTGCCCCTATGTACCAGGAATATGATAGCCAGAACTCCTCTGAGAGTGGTGAGGACTCTCCCGAATTTCCCTTGTCAGTATTGGCAGGGGAGACTCAAGAAACTGGAGAGGAGCCCACCTCCTCAGACGAAAACCTACCGTCTGTGGAGTTTTCTGATCTTGAGGTTCACAGGGAAAACTTTGCCACAGAACAGTTGAAAGACCCCGCCCTAATAAAGGCACAGGAAAACGTAGTGAAAATAGATGGCGAGTTAGTGAACCCAGATAATACCTGCACTTACCCATACTTCAGCGTAGAGAAGGACCTACTGTATCGGGTGGCAAAAAGGGCAGAAGAAACCGTTGAGCAGCTTGTGGTGCCCAAACCTTACAGGAAGTTGGTGTTGGAGTTGGCCCATGGGCACATTCTTGGAGGTCATCTGGGGACAGAGAAAACCCGAGAGAGGGTATTACAGAGATTCTATTGGCCTGGGGTGATGAAGGACATAGAAAATTATTGTTCCTCCTGCCCTGTGTGTCAGAGGTCGGCCCCGATGCCACACTTCCGTAGCCCGCTGGTCCCTCTACCCATCATTGAGGTCCCGTTTGAGAGAATCGCAATGGATTTGGTAGGTCCTATAATCAAGTCCGCTAGGGGGCACCAGTACATATTGGTTATAATGGACTATGCCACCCGTTATCCAGAAGCGATCCCTCTCAGAAATACCTCGGCCAAAACCATAGCCAAAGAGCTATCTCTTGTTTTTAGCCGGGTGGGTATTTGTAAAGAACTGCTTACGGACCAAGGTACACCCTTTATGTCCCGGGTTATGAAGGAGCTGTGTAAATTGTTCAAAGTGACGCAATTACGTACATCTGTGTATCACCCCCAAACCGATGGGCTGGTTGAAAGATTCAACAAAACCCTAAAACAAATGTTGAAGAAAGTGGTGGATAGGGATGGAAAGGATTGGGACTGTCTACTTCCTTATTTGATGTTTGCTATTAGGGAGGTGCCCCAATCCTCTACGGGATTCTCCCCCTTTGAGTTACTGTATGGGAGACACCCAAGAGGGCTGTTGGATATTGCCAAGGAAACTTGGGAAAGTGAGAGTTCTCCCCACAGGAGTGTGATTGAGCATGTCGCCCTGATGCAAGATCGAATTGCACAGGTAATGCCCATCGTGAAGGAACATTTGGCCCAAGCGCAGTTGGCACAGCAGAGAGTGTACAACCGTGGAGCCAAGACCCGTACCTTTTCCCCGGGGGATAGGATATTGGTACTTGTCCCTACGGTTGAAAGTAAATTCCTTGCCAAATGGCAAGGCCCCTACGAGATAATGGAAAAAGTGAGCGAAGTGAATTACAAGGTCAGACAACCAGGAAGGCGAAAGCCCGAACAGATCTATCACGTTAATCTGTTGAAAGCCTGGAGGGATAGAGAGTCCCTAGTCGCAGACACTTGGTCACCAGCTCAAACTGGTTGCGTGATTCCTGAGGTTGGAATCGCAGCCACCTTGTCACAACCCCAACAACAGGAGGTTAAGGAGTTTGTGCTTCGCAACAAGGAGGTATTCTCTGAGCTGCCGGGACAAACATCTGGGGTAGAGCATGACATTATTACCCCGCCCGGTGAAAGGGTGAAGTTAAAACCCTATCGGATCCCAGAGGCCCGACGGGAGGCAATACGGGAGGAAGTACAGAAAATGCTGAACTTAGGGGTGATAGAGGAGTCCCAAAGTGATTGGTCTAGTCCCATTGTGTTGGTGCCTAAACCGGATGGGAGCTGGCGATTTTGTAACGATTTTCGTCAGTTGAACAAAGTTACAAAATTTGACACCTACCCCATGCCACGTATAGATGAGTTGATCGACCGGCTGGGAACAGCCCGATACATGACGACTCTTGACCTCACAAAAGGGTATTGGCAAATCCCCCTGGCCAAGTCAGCCAAAGAGAAAACCGCATTTGTAACCCCAGACGGGGCGTTCCAATATAAAAGAATGCCGTTCGGGTTACAGAATGCGCCGGCCACATTCCAGCGGAAAATGGACCAGATGCTGAGGCCCCATCGGAAGTATGCTGCGGCTTACCTGGATGACGTAATTGTCCATAGCACAGATTGGGCCTCACATCTGCCAAAAGTGCAAGCAGTCCTGGACTCTGTTCGGGAAGCAGGGTTTACGGCTAACCCCAAGAAGTGTACCATTGGGCAGGAGGAGGCCAAATATCTTGGGTACACCATTGGGAGGGGAGTAATAAAACCCCAACTCAACAAAGTCGAGGCCATCCAGAGTTGGCCACGTCCCAACAGCAAGAAGCAGGTACGAGCCTTTCTGGGAATCGCTGGGTATTATCGGCGATTCATTCCCCACTTTGCTTCTAAGGCTGTGCCCCTAACCAACCTGACGAAGGGGAAAGGGTCGGTCATGATTAAATGGACCCCCGAGGCTGAGGCAGCATTCCAATTCTTGAAACAAGCCTTATGTAGCCAGCCAGTGTTGTACTCACCCGACTTCTCTAAAGACTTTGTCGTACAAAGTGATGCGTCAGATGTGGGGTTAGGAGCAGTATTGTCCCAGGTCTGGAACGGGGAAGAGCACCCAGTCATTTACCTCAGCAGGAAGTTGAAGTCCCATGAGGTAAATTACGCCACCGTTGAAAAGGAGTGTTTAGCGGTGAAGTGGGCTCTAGATTCCCTTCGGTACTACCTGCTAGGTAGGCACTTTGACATGGTTACGGATCACGCTCCGTTAAAGTGGATGGCTCAAAACAAGGAAACAAATAGAAGAGTGAATAGGTGGTTCCTGGCCCTCCAGGAATTCAACTTCACAGTAAAGCATCGCCCTGGCGTTCAAATGGGGAATGTGGATGCTTTGTCTCGAGTACATGAATGCCTGATTGCTGGTGTTCCAACCCCGAGGTTAAAACAAGAGGGGGGGGTATGTGACAGCAGGAAGGTAAAGTCACCTGGTTGCATCCAGGGGGGTAGATATATTTCGCCCAGATTCAGGCTTTACGCCGATTTATACAGCTAGGTGGAGAGTTGTATAAGCCCAGCTGAGACTAGTGGGCTCATTGATGACTCATACCTCTAGGGAGAGGGCTGGGCGTCGTGCAGGCAGGGAGTTGATGAGGCCAGCTGAAGCCTGTCAGTTCGTTTAAGGCCTCTATAAAAACTCCCAGATTCATTAGATGTTAGCTCATGCCTGGAAGCAGACCTGTGTGGACTGTCTAGGGAGAGTGAACCCCTGTGCGGTGAGAGAAAGCCTGTGTGGCTATATTTTGCTTGGACATTTAAAACCAGGGACTAGGACAGCACTAGGCTGATCCCAGTTGTTAGTTAGGAAACCTGTATGTTTAGTCAGAGGTCAAGTTGACCAGGATTTATTTTGTTTGTTTCTTTTGCTTTGCTGTGTTTTTGTCACTGTAAATAGAAAATAAACGGCACCTTTTTGATTTTGAAAACCACAACCTCCGTCTGCTGGGCCTGTTTTTGTGTGGGGAGCCCATCCCGGGGGTCACACACACCCGCTGCCGAGCTAACCCCCTCACAATATATATATATATATATATATATATATATATATATATATATATATTGTGACAGCAGGAAGGTAAAGTCACCTGGTTGCATCCAGGGGGGTAGATATATTTCGCCCAGATTCAGGCTTTACGCCGACTTATACAACTAGGTGGAGAGTTGTATAAGCCCAGCTGAGGCTAGTGGGCTCATGGATGACTCATACCTCTAGGGAGAGTGTGGGGCGTCGTGCAGACAGGGAGTTGATGAGACCAGCTGAAGCTTGTCAGCTCATTTAGGCCTCTATAAGAACTCCCAGCTTCATTAGATGTTAGCTCATGCCTGGACCCAGACCTGTGTGGACTGTCTAGGGAGAGTGAACCCCTGTGCGGTGAGACAAAGCCTGTGTGGCTATTTGCTTGGACATTTAAAACCAGGGACTTAGGGACTAGGACAGCACTAGGCTGATCCCAGTTGTTAGTTAGGAAACCGGTATGTTTAGTCAGAGGTCAAGTTGACCAGGATTTATTTTGTTTATGTTTCTTTTGCTTTGCTGTGTTTTGTCACTGTAAATAGAAAATAAACCGCACCTTTTTGATTTTAAAAACCACAACCTCCGTTTGCTGGGCCTGTTTTTGTGTGGGGAGCCCATCTCGGGGGTCACACACACCCGCTGCCGAGCTAACCCCCTCACAGTTGGTGGAGAACCAGTGGCAGTTTTTTTTTAAGCCAGCATGGAGGAGATACTGAAGCAGCTGGCTCTAGCAAATGCCAATCAACAGCAGACAAATGCAGGTTTGCAAAAGAGCCTTGCAGCTCATCAACAGAGCCTTGCAGCTCAACAACAGAACTTCGCAGCCCAGCAGCAAGCTCATCAACAGAGCCTTGCAGCCCAGCAGCAGACAAACGCAACTTTGCAACAGAGTCTGGAGGCTCAGCAACAAGCCCAGCAGCAATCTGAGGCCCGCTTCATAGACCTGTTGCAGAAGCAAGAGCAGAGACTACAACAACAGATGGAAGCAGTAATGCAGCAACGTCCGCAGACCAGTGAGGAAAGCCGTCCCACTAATACCGCGTCCTTTGGGGTGAGTCGTTTATTGACAAAAATGACTGGAGAGGATGATCCAGAGGTATTTTTGACCACATTTGAAAGGACCGCTGAAAGAGAAAAGTGGCCTGAGGAGCAGTGGGCTGGACTGGTGGCTCCTCTGTTAACTGGTGAATCGCAGAAAGCTTACTATGACCTAGAGCCTAACCAAGCAAAAGACTATGTGATGCTAAAAGCTGAAATATTGGCAAGGCTGGGTGTCACCCAGGCTGTCCGGGCTCAGCGTGTGCATAACTGGACTTTCCAGCTTGGAAAACCCCCCAGGTCTCAAATGTATGATCTCATTCACCTGAGCAGAAAGTGGCTACAGCCAGAGACTTTGTCCGCACCAAATATTGTGGAACGTGTTGTAATGGATCGGTTTTTGAGAGCTCTTCCTACTGCCATCCAAAAGTGGGTAAGCCATGGAGACCCAGAGACGGCCGATGGTCTTGTGGATCGTGTGGAGAAATACTTGGCTACAGAGAACCTGACGGCCTCTTCCAGAGACACTCGGACTTTCCACCCTAAGACCAGACCATCCCCAGGGGCGGATAAGAGGATTCCAAGGGGTGAGGGTGGAGAGAGTGAGAGGGTGGGAGCTCTACCCCAAGTTTGGCGAGAACAGCCTGGGAAATCAGCGGCTCAAGAGGCGGCAAGAAGGATCGTTTGCTACCGCTGCCGGCAAGCGGGACATATTGCAGCCAATTGCCCGGTTGTGGAGGAACCCATGCAGTGTGACTTTCTGACGGGCAGACGTCAGTCGCTGTGTGCGACAGTCGCATGCACTGCCATTCGAGGAACTGAGAAACATTTATGCAAAATGTGTGTTAATGGTAGAAATGTTGTGGTATTGCTGGATTCAGGTAGCCTTGTGACCCTGATAAAGGCTGAGTTAGTTAAAACAGAGGTCTCTGGGAATAGCAAGGTAGCTGTTATTTGTGTGCATGGGGACACCCGAGAGTATCCAGTGACTACAGTGTGTTTCGAGACCCCCAAAAGGTACCCTCTCTCATCCAGTGGGCTTAGTATCTCAGTTACCGCATGACGCCATTGTGGGAAGGGATTTTCTGAAGTTCTGGGAACTGTGGGATGATCCTGAGCCCCCCACTGGTGCCCCTATGTACCAGGAATGTGATAGCCAGAACTCCCCTGAGAGTGGTGAGGACTCTCCGGAATTTCCCTTATCAGTATTGGCAGGGGAGACTCAAGAAACTGGAGAGGAGCCCACCTCCTCAGACGAAAACCTACCGTCTGTGGAGTTTTCTGATCTTGAGGTTCACAGGGAAAACTTTGCCACAGAACAGTTGAAAGACCCCGCCCTAATAAAGGCACGGGAAAACGTAGTGAAAATAGATGGCGAGTTAGTGAACCCAGATAATACCTGCACTTACCCATACTTCAGCGTAGAGAAGGACCTACTGTATCGGGTGGCAAAAAGGGCAGAAGAAACCGTTGAGCAGCTTGTGGTGCCCAAACCTTACAGGAAGTTGGTGTTGGAGTTGGCCCATGGGCACATTCTTGGAGGTCATCTGGGGACAGAGAAAACCCGAGAGAGGGTATTACAGAGATTCTATTGGCCGGGGGTGATGAAGGACATAGAAAATTATTGTTCCTCCTGCCCTGTGTGTCAGAGGTCGGCCCCGATGCCACATTTCCGTAGCCCGCTGGTCCCTCTACCCATCATTGAGGTCCCGTTTGAGAGGATCGCCATGGATTTGGTAGGTCCTATAATCAAGTCCGCTAGGAGGCACCAGTACATATTAGTTATAATGGACTATGCCACCCGTTATCCAGAAGCGATCCCTCTCCGAAATACCTCGGCCAAAACCATAGCCAAAGAGCTATCTCTTGTGTTTAGCCGGGTGGGTATTTGTAAAGAACTGCTTACGGACCAAGGTACACCCTTTATGTCCCGGGTTATGAAGGAGCTAAGTAAATTGTTCAAAGTGACGCAATTACGTACATCTGTGTATCACCCCCAAACCGATGGGCTGGTTGAAAGATTCAACAAAACCCTAAAACAAATGTTGAAGAAAGTGGTGGATAGAGATGGAAAGGATTGGGACTGTCTACTTCCTTATCTGATGTTTGCTATTAGGGAGGTGCCCCAATCCTCTACGGGATTCTCCCCCTTTGAGTTACTGTATGGGAGACACCCAAGAGGGCTGTTGGATATTGCCAAGGAAACTTGGGAAAGTGAGAGTTCTCCCCACAGGAGTGTGATTGAGCATGTCGCCCTGATGCAAGACCGAATTGCACAGGTAATGCCCATCGTGAAGGAACATTTGGCCCAAGCGCAGTTAGCACAGCAGAGAGTGTACAACCGTGGAGCCAAGACCCGTACCTTTTCCCCGGGGGATAGGATACTGGTACTTGTCCCTACGGTTGAAAGTAAATTCCTTGCCAAATGGCAAGGCCCCTACGAGATAATGGAAAAAGTGAGCGAAGTGAATTACAAGGTCAGACAACCAGGAAGGCGAAAGCCCGAACAGATCTATCACGTTAATCTGTTGAAAGCCTGGAGGGATAGAGAGTCCCTAGTCGCAGACACTTGGTCACCAGCTCAAACTGGTTGCGTGATTCCTGAGGTTGGAATAGCAGCCACCTTGTCACAACCCCAACAACAGGAGGTTAAGGAGTTTGTGCTTCGCAACAAGGAGGTATTCTCTGAGCTGCCGGGACAAACATCTGGGGTAGAGCATGACATCATTACCCCGCCCGGTGAAAGGGTGAAGTTAAAACCCTATCGGATCCCAGAGGCCCGACGGGAGGCAATACGGGAGGAAGTACAGAAAATGCTGAACTTAGGGGTGATAGAGGAGTCCCAAAGTGATTGGTCTAGTCCCATTGTGTTGGTGCCTAAACCGGATGGGAGCTGGCGATTTTGTAACGATTTTCGTCAGTTGAACAAAGTTACAAAATTTGACACCTACCCCATGCCACGTATAGATGAGTTGATCGACCGGCTGGGAACAGCCCGATACATGACGACTCTTGACCTCACAAAAGGGTATTGGCAAATCCCCCTGGCCAAGTCGGCCAAAGAGAAAACCGCATTTGTAACCCCAGACGGGGCGTTCCAATATAAAAGAATGCCGTTCGGGTTACAGAATGCGCCGGCCACATTCCAGCGGAAAATGGACCAGATGCTGAGGCCCCATCGGAAGTATGCTGCGGCTTACCTGGATGACGTAATTGTCCATAGCACAGATTGGGCCTCACATCTGCCAAAAGTGCAAGCAGTCCTGGACTCTGTTCGGGAAGCGGGGTTTACGGCTAACCCCAAGAAGTGTACCATTGGGCAGGAGGAGGCCAAATATCTTGGGTACACCATTGGGAGGGGAGTAATATAACCCCAACTCAACAAAGTCGAGGCCATCCAGAGTTGGCCACGTCCCAACAGCAAGAAGCAGGTACGAGCCTTTCTGGGAATCGCTGGGTATTATCGGCGATTCATTCCCCACTTTGCTTCTAAGGCTGTGCCCCTAACCAACCTGACGAAGGGGAAAGGGTCGGTCATGATTAAATGGACCCCCGAGGCTGAGGCAGCATTCCAATTCTTGAAACAAGCCTTATGTAGCCAGCCAGTGTTGTACTCACCCGACTTCTCTAAAGACTTTGTCGTACAAAGTGATGCGTCAGATGTGGGGTTAGGAGCAGTATTGTCCCAGGTCTGGAACGGGGAAGAGCACCCAGTCATTTACCTCAGCAGGAAGTTGAAGTCCCATGAGGTAAATTACGCCACCGTTGAAAAGGAGTGTTTAGCGGTGAAGTGGGCTCTAGATTCCCTTCGGTACTACCTGCTAGGTAGGCACTTTGACATGGTTACGGATCACGCTCCGTTAAAGTGGATGGCTCAAAACAAGGAAACAAATAGAAGAGTGAATAGGTGGTTCCTGGCCCTCCAGGAATTCAACTTCACAGTAAAGCATCGCCCTGGCGTTCAAATGGGGAATGTGGATGCTTTGTCTCGAGTACATGAATGCCTGATTGCTGGTGTTCCAACCCCGAGGTTAAAACAAGAGGGGGGGGTATGTGACAGCAGGAAGGTAAAGTCACCTGGTTGCATCCAGGGGGGTAGATATATTTCGCCCAGATTCAGGCTTTACGCCGACTTATACAACTAGGTGGAGAGTTGTATAAGCCCAGCTAAGGCTAGTGGGCTCATGGATGACTCATACCTCTAGGGAGAGTGTGGGGCGTCGTACAGACAGGGAGTTGAAGAGACCAGCTGAAGCTTGTCAGCTCATTTAGGCCTCTATAAGAACTCCCAGCTTCATTAGATGTTAGCTCATGCCTGGAACCAGACCTGTGTGGACTGTGTAGGGAGAGTGAACCCCTGTGCGGTGAGACAAAGCCTGTGTGGCTATTTGCTTGGACATTTAAAACCAGGGACTTAGGGACTAGGACAGCACTAGGCTGATCCCAGTTGTTAGTTAGGAAACCTGTATGTTTAGTCAGAGGTCAACTTGACCAGGATTTATTTTGTTTATGTTTCTTTTGCTTTGCTGTGTTTTTGTCACTGTAAATAGAAAATAAACCGCACCTTTTTGATTTTGAAAACCACAAGCTCCGTCTGCTGGCCTGTTTTTGTGTGGGGAGCCCATCTCGGGGGTCACCCACACCCGCTGCCGAGCTAACCCCCTCACAATATATACACATACATACATACATACATACATATACATACACACACACACATATACACACACACACACATACACACACTGTAAGGTCCATATATATTTGGACACAGGCACAATATTAGTTTTTTTTAGGTGTTTACCAAAATATGTCAAGCTATATAATGGATATGGGCTGAAAGTGCACAATCTCGGGTTTAATTTGAAGGTATGTACATCCAAATCTTGAGTAGGGTTTAGGAGTTACAGTTCTTAATAGCCACCCGTCCCTTTTTCAAGGGACAAAAAATTATTGGACAATTGAATTAAAAGCTGTTTCATGGCCAGGTGTGGGCTACTCCTTCATTATTTCTTCATCAATTAAGCCGGTAAAAGGTCTGGAGTTGATTCTAAGTGTGGTATTTGCATTTGGAATCTATTGCTGTGAACCTACATCATGGGGAGCTGTCCATGCAAGTGAAACAGGCCATTATAAGGCTTCAAAAACTAAACAAATCCATCAGAGAGATAGCAGCAACATTAGGAGTGACCAAATCAACAGTTTGGTACATTCTGAGGAAAGAAGAACGCACTGGTGAGCTCAGCAACATAAAAAGGCCTGGACGTCCACGGAAGACAACTGTGGTGGATGATTGCAGGATCCTCTCTATGGTAAAGAAAACCAATTTACAACATTAAGACAAGTTAAGAACACCCCCAGGAGGTGAGTGTATCATTGTCAAAGTCTACAATCAAAAGATACCAAATACAGAGGGTTCACCACAAGGTGCAAATCATTCAAAAGCCTGAAGCATAGAAAAGCCATATTAGACTTTACCAAAAAAACATCTAAAAAAGCCAGACCAGTTCTGGAAAAGCATTCTTTGGATGGATGAAACTAAGAGTAATCTGTACCAGAATGACTGGAAGAAAAAAGTGGGGAGAAGGCTTGGAAAAGCTCATGATCCAAAGCACACAACATCATCTGTAAAACATGGTGGAGCTTGCAGTGTGATGGCATGGGCATGCATGGCTTCCAGTGGCATTGAGTCTTTGTGTTTATTAATGATGTGACAGAAGCAGCTTGATGAGTTCTGCAGTGTTTAGAGATAAAACTGTCAGCCCAGATTCAGCCAAATGCAGCAAAGGTAATTGCACGGCGCTTCAGAGTACAGATGGACAATGATCCAAAAGAAACTGCAAAAGCAACCCAGGAGCTTTTGAAGAAAAAAGAAGTGGAATATTCTGCATTGGCTGAATCAATCACCTGATCTCAACCCAATTGAGCATGCATTTCACTTACTAAAGGCAAAACTAAACGCAGAAAGACCCAAAAACAAAGAACAACTGAAGACAATGTCCATGGGTTCCAGACTTCAGGCAGTCATTTCCAGTAGGGATGAGCTTCGTGTTGTAGTCAAACCCATGTTCGACTCGAACATCGGCTGTTCGATCGTTCGACGAAGATCGAACATTATGGGCCATTCGCGCCAAATTCGAGTGGCGAGTCACGGCCCATAATTCGCTGCGGCATCGCAGTGCATTGCTGGCTGATGATTGGCCAAGCATGCACTATGACCTGCATGCTTTGGTCAATCACAGCACAGAAAAAACGGAGAGCCGTAATTGGCCAAAGCCAGGGTGGCTCTGGCCAATTATGGCTCAGAGGGTTTAGTACACGCCCCACACTATATAAGGCCGCCAGCTCGGCGGCCTTGTGTAGTGTGTTGGAGTTGTGAAACAAGAGTTTACAGAGACAGACAGTTTCATTTATATTGAGTTAGATAGAGCAGACAGGCGAGTCAGTTAGCTGCAGTTACAATGTGTAGAGGATATATATGCATCCTAGGTGTATATATATTTATACACTGTATTTAGTTTAGCTAGATCCGTTCCTGGTTTTCTCTATACTCTGACAGGCAGGCATGTGATTGTGCTAGCTGCAGACAGTCAGTGTTTCACTTAGTGTACTGTGTGCTTTGCATAGCGTTCACCTAAAGCTTATGTGAATACAATTAGTGAGTGACTAATAGTGGTGTGGTGGTATAATTAAACCACAGGAGGAGAGCTGCAAGTATTTTCAGTGTACTGTGTCCCTCTCTGCACAGTTTTCACCTAAAACTAACTGCTGCTACTGCTGCTTTTCCTATACTAATACCACAGCAGGCAGTTTATTCTGATCGCAAGGAGACGCAGACAGTCACGAGACAATAAAAGAGGGCAAGCAGGCTCTGTGTCTAGAGGCAACAGTGCTGCTGGTCGTGGACACGGTGCATCCTCATCAGCACGTGGCCGTGGGACACGCTTGTCCTTTTCAGCAGCTGGCCATGTTGAGCCGCAGAATGCCCAACACTTGGTAGAGTGGATGACCAAGCTGTCCTCATCCTCCTCGTCCTCTCTCACCCAGGCTCAGGGTACTTTTTCTGGCAAAGCAGCTGCCAAAGCGGCCTCTTCCCTCGGCTCAATGGCATCAGTCACTCCTTCCCTAGCCCCACCATGTCCTCCTGAGGAGTCCCCTGAACTGTTTGACCACAGTGCTGGGTACATGCTCCAGAAGGATGCCCAGCATTTTGAAGGCTCTGATGATGGAACCCAGCTGGAGGAAGGTAGTAACGTGAGCTCAGAGAGAGGGGGTGCCCAACAAGGACAGCTATCTGGCAGTCATGTTCCCCCAGCTGCAGCATACTGCCAGATTGGCTCCAGTGATGAGGAGGGAGGGGATGATGAGGTCACTGACTCCACGTGGGTGCCTGATAGGAGAGAGGAGGAGGAGGAGGAACATCTCCAACGAGGCAGGATGCTTTCCAGGGGCCAGCTTAAGGGCAGCACACTGACTACATCACACCGCAGAGCTCCGCATGTGCAGGGCGCTGCTGTCTCTGCGCGTTATTGCAAAAGTTCTTTGGTGTGGGCCCTTTTTCAGATGTGTGCAGCAGATCGCACCATATTTCTAAAGCGTATCTCGCATGGCCAAAACATCAGCCGCTTGGGCACCACGTGCTTGACCAGACATATGTCGACCTGCATGCGGTCCGTTGGCAAGCGTACCTAAAAGACCCACACCAAAGAACAAAGCGGACCTCTCCTTGCTCCTCATCAGCTGGGATCTTCAACCCCACTATACCTTCAGTCCTCTCTGAAACCTGCACTGAGAGGAATGAAGGTGTAGAATTAGGTGTGTCACAGCCTAGTACTTGCGGACAATCTGCTATCGGTACACCGACATCTGATTGTACCAGGCAAATTTCCCTGCCTCAGCTGCTGCACCGCCGAAAAAAGTTCACTCCCAGCCACCCACATGCCCAGCGGTTGAATGCTAGCTTGGCTAAATTGCTAGCACTTCAACTGCTGCCTTTTCAGCTGGTAGACTCTGCCCCCTTCCGTGAGTTTGTGGAATGTGTGGTTCCTCAGTGGCAGGTTCCCAAACGCCATTTTTTCTCACAGAAGGCGATTCCGGCTCTCTACCGGCATGTGGAAGGCAATGTCTTGGCCTCGCTGGACAGGGCGGTCACCGGTAAGGTGCATATTACCGCTGACTCATGGTCCAGCAGGCATGGACAGGGACATTACCTATCTTTCGCTGCGCATTGGGTGACTCTGCTGGCAGCTGGGAAGGATGCAGGACAAGTTGCAGTAGTGTTGGAGGTTGTTCCGCCACCACGCCTCCAAAATGTTACTACTGGTGATTCTGACACACCTCTCTCCTCCACCCCCTCCTCTTCTTCAGCGTCTGGTTTACATGGTGCAGGAATACAGTACCTAGGGGCAAGATCAGACTTGGACACCTTCCCCGCCGAAAATCCTCTGGGTTACTGGGTCTTGAGGATGGATCACTGGCCAGAGCTTGCACAGTATGCAATTGAGCTACGGGCCTGTCCTGCATCCAGCGTTCTTACGGAACGCACATTCAGTGCTGCTGGAGGCTTTGTAATCGATCACAGGGTGTGCCTTTCCACCGACTCGGTCGATCGACTGTCCTTCATAAAAATGAATCAGTCTTGGATCACCACCAGCTACCAAGCATCTGATGCAGATGTAACCGAATAATTTTTTGGGAAATGTCAGATCCCTTCAAGACTGCCTATGCTGATGCTGAGTGACTATCCTGTTATGCTGAGTGACTATCCTCTTCCTCCTCAATAATCATGCTGATAGCTTATAAGAACATTTTTGGTTCTGGGCACCGCCACCAGTGGCTAAAGCCCAATTTTTCAGCTCCTTTTTAACAGGGGCGAGTAATTACAATTTTTGATGCAATACTTTGCAACAGGGCTCCTTGCTGCGCTCCAAGTACAGTATCTGTGAGGGGTTGCAGTGTTGTGGCACCAGTGCCTAAGGCCCAATTTTTCTGCCCCTGTTTAACGGGGGCATGTAATTACAATTCTTGATCTAATAATTCACAGCAGGGCCCATTCCTGAGCCCACCAAGAGTAACTGAGGGCTTACAGTGTTGTGGCAACACCACCACCAACAAAGGCCCAATTTTTCTGCCCCTGTTCAACAGGGGCATGTAATTACAATTCTTGATCTAATAGTTCACAGCAGGGCCCATTCCTGCCCCCACCAAGAGTAACTGAGGGCTTACAGTGTTGTGGCAACACCACCACCACCACCAAAGGCCCAATTTTTCTGCCCCTGTTCAACAGGGGCATGTAATTACAATTCTTGATCTAATATTTCACAGCTGGGCCCATTCCTGCGCCCACCAAGAGTGACTGGGGACTTGCAGTGTTGTGGCACCAGCACCACCATCAAAGGCCCAATTTTTCCTACCACTGTTCCACAATGGCATGTAGTTACAATTCTTGATATAATAGTTCACAGCAGGGTGTTCCAGCGCCCACCAAGAGTAACTCTGAGGGCTTACAGTGTTGTGGCAACACCAACACCTAAGGGCCAAATTTCTGCGGGCCCCTACAAAAACCGCAGAGGTGATCAAATACCACCAAAAGAAATCTCTATTTGTAGGAAAAAAGGACGTCAATTATGTTTGGGAGCAACGTCGCACGACCACGCAATTGTCAGTTAAAGCGACGCAGTGCC
The DNA here is from genome assembly GCA_029206835.1 of Rana muscosa. Classification (NCBI taxonomy): domain Eukaryota; kingdom Metazoa; phylum Chordata; class Amphibia; order Anura; family Ranidae; genus Rana; species Rana muscosa. The sequence goes on from CM055122.1 coordinate 37,452,127, forward strand.
GAATTGCAAAAAGTGGCCTGGTCTTTGGCCAGCGAAATGGTCCGGGGCTTAAGTGGGTAATGTGTTAGGAACAAAAGGATGCCTCATTGTTTGATGGAAATGAAAATTATCAACCTACAGAGGGCTGAATTCAAAGATATCCCAAAAAATCGAAGTGAAAAAATTATGCAGCAGACTAGTCCATTTTGCTAAAATTTGATTGCAGCAACTACACGTGCTTGTATGCATGTCAGGGCATTCTCCTAACGAGATGACAGATGGTGTCCTGGGGTATTTCCTCCCAGATCTGGAACAGGGCATCACTGAGCTCCTGAACAGACTGAGGTGCAACCTGGTGGCTTCAGATAGACCTATTTGTAGATGTTCTATTGGATTTAGGTCAGACGAACGTTAAGGCCATTCAATGGTATCAATTCCTTCATCCTCCAGGAACTGGCTGCATACTCTCGCCACATGAGGCCAGGCATTGTGGTGCACCAGGACGAACTCAGGACCCACTGCACCAGCGTAGGGTCTGACAATGGTTCCAATAATTTCATCTCGATATCTAGAGGCAATCAGGGTTCCATTGTGTAGCCTGTAGAGGTCTGTGCGCCCCTCCATTGATATGCCTCCCCAGACCATCATTGACCCACCACCTAACCGTAATGCTGAACAATGTTACAGGCAGCATAACATTCACCACTTTCACATCTGTCACGTGTGCTCAGGGTGAACTAGCTCCAATCTGTGAAAAGCATAGGGTGCCAGTGGTGGACCTGCCAGTTCTGATGTTCAATTGCAAATGTAAATTGAGCTTCACAGTGCTGGGCAGTGAGTACAGGGCCCACTAGAGGACGTCTGGCCCTCAGGCCACCCTCATGAAGTCTGTTTCTGATTGTTTGGTCAGAGAAATTCACATCAGTGGCCCGCTGGAGGTCATCTTGTAGTGCTCTGGCAGTGCTCACCCTGTTCTTCCTTGCACAAAGGAGCAGATACTTCTGTGGCCCTGCCCAGCTCTCCTAGAGTAACTGCCTGTCTCATGGAATTTCCTCCATACTCTTAAGACTGTGCTGGGAGACACAGCAAACCTTCTTGCAATGGCCAGGGCCGGCGCTACCACTAGGCGAAGTAGGCAGCCGCCTAGGGGCGCACTACCACCTAGGGCGCAACCTCAGCCTCTGTCCTGTGTGACAGTGTGAGCTAGGCTCTCCTCTCTCCTGATCGCTGGCCTGGCCCCATTCAGTGTGCCGCCACGGCGCCACCAAATTGCCCCCATGTGTAGCGCAGAGCGCCCTGCTGCGCTGTCACATCTCAGTCCTCAGACAGGTATATCACACAGCGCCGCTCCGGGACTCCTTTGCTCCAGCCTGTCCCTCTGGTGCGGCGCTGTGTGTCTTGTGTGTGCAGCGGAGGGGCGGGGCTGAGGAGTAGCTGACTGACCTCCCGCCCAGCGAGGACTCCATGGAGCGGGTGGATGGTATTGGCGGCGGCGCGGCGCTGGCCTGGCCCTGGCGGGGACTCCGTGGAGAGGATGGATGGCGCTGGCCTGGCCCCTGAGCAGAGCCCTGATGATGGCTGACGAAGCACCAAAGCAAAGAGCAGAGGTAAGGAGGAGGACGGATCGATCTACATGCTGTATGAGGGGGAGGGGGGGAGTGTGTTTGAGTAGTGCAGGAAGTAGGAGTCAGGGGGGTCAGTGTATGTGTCCTGTAAGGGGGGGTCAGTGTATGTGTCCTGTAAGGGGGGGTCAGTGTATGTGTCCTGTAAGGGGGGGGTCAGTGTATGTGTCCTGTAAGGGGGGGTCACTGTATGTATCATGTAAGGGGGGGTCACTGTATGTGTCCTGTAAGGGGGGGTCACTGTATGTGTCCTGTAAGGGGGGGTCACTGTATGTGTCCTGTAAGGGGGGGGTCAGTGTATGTGTCCTGTAAGGGGGAGTCACTGTATGTGTCCTGTAAGGGGGGGTCACTGTATGTGTCCTGTAAGGGGGGGGTCACTGTATGTGTCCTGTAAGGGGGGGTCACTGTATGTGTCCTGTAAGGGGGGGTCACTGTATGTGTCCTGTAAGGGGGGTCACTGTATGTGTCATGTAAGGGGGGGTCAGTGTATGTGTCATGTAAAGGGGGGGGGTCAGTGTATGTGTCCTGTAAGGGGGGGTCAGTGTATGTGTCCTGTAAGGGGGGGTCACTGTATGTGTCCTGTAAGGGGGGTCAGTGTATGTGTCCTGTAAGGGGGGTTCACTGTATGTATCATGTAAGGGGGGTCAGTGTATGTGTCCTGTAAGGGGGGGTCAGTGTATGTGTCATGTAAGGGGGGTCAGTGTATGTGTCCTGTAAGGGGGGGTCACTGTATGTGTCCTGTAAGGGGGGGTCACTGTATGTGTCCTGTAAAGGGGGGTCAGTGTATGTGTCATGTAAGGGGGGGTCAGTGTATGTGTCCTGTAAGGGGGGGTCAGTGTATGTGTCCTGTAAGGGGGGGGGTCACTGTATGTGTCCTGTAAGGGGGGGTCACTGTATGTGTCCTCTAAGGGGGGGGGTCACTGTATGTGTCCTCTAAGGGGGGGTCACTGTATGTGTCCTCTAAGGGGGGGTCAGTGTATGTGTCCTGTAAGGGGGGGTCACTGTATGTGTCCTGTAAGGGGGGGTCACTGTATGTGTCATGTAAGGGGGGTCACTGTATGTGTCCTGTAAGGGGGGGTCACTGTATGTGTCCTGTAAGGGGGGGTCAGTGTATGTGTCCTGTAAGGGGGGGTCACTGTATGTGTCCTGTAAGGGGGGGTCAGTGTATGTGTCCTGTAAGGGGGGGTCAGTGTATGTGTCCTGTAAGGGGGGGGTCACTGTATGTGTCCTGTAAGGGGGGGGTCACTGTATGTGTCCTGTAAGGGGGGTCACTGTATGTGTCCTGTAAGGGGGGGTCACTGTATGTGTCCTGTAAGGGGGGGTCAGTGTATGTGTCCTGTAAGGGGGGGTCAGTGTATGTGTCCTGTAAGGGGGGGTCACTGTATGTGTCCTGTAAGGGGGGGTCACTGTATGTGTCCTGTAAGGGGGGGGGTCACTGTATGTGTCCTGTAAGGGGGGTCACTGTATGTGTCCTGTAAGGGGGGGTACTGTATGTGTCCTGTAAGGGGGGGTCACTGTATGTGTCATGTAAGGGGGGTCAGTGTATGTGTCCTGTAAGGGGGGGGTCACTGTATGTGTCCTGTAAGGGGGGTCACTGTATGTGTCCTGCAAGGGGGGTCACTGTATGTGTCCTGTAAGGGGGGGTCACTGTATGTGTCCTGTAAAGGGGGGTCAGTGTATGTGTCATGTAAGGGGGGGGTCAGTGTATGTGTCCTGTAAGGGGGGGTCAGTGTATGTGTCCTGTAAGGGGGGGTCAGTGTATGTGTCCTGTAAGGGGGGGTCAGTGTATGTGTCCTGTAAGGGGGGGGTCACTGTATGTGTCCTGTAAGGGGGGGGTCACTGTATGTGTCCTGTAAGGGGGGGTCACTGTATGTGTCATGTAAGGGGGGTCACTGTATGTGTCCTGTAAGGGGGGGTCACTGTATGTGTCCTGTAAGGGGGGGGTCACTGTATGTGTCCTGTAAGGGGGGGTCAGTGTATGTGTCATGTAAGGGGGGGTCAGTGTATGTGTCATGTAAGGGGGGGTCACTGTATGTGTCCTGTAAGGGGGGGTCAGTGTATGTGTCCTGTAAGGGGGGGTCAGTGTATGTGTCCTGTAAGGGGGGGTCAGTGTATGTGTCCTGTAAGGGGGGGGTCACTGTATGTGTCCTGTAAGGGGGGTCACTGTATGTGTCATGTAAGGGGGGTCACTGTATGTGTCCTGTAAGGGGGGGGTCAGTGTATGTGTCATGTAAGGGGGGTCAGTGTATGTGTCCTGTAAGGGGGGGTCACTGTATGTGTCCTGTAAGGGGGGGTCACTGTATGTGTCCTGTAAGGGGGGGTCACTGTATGTGTCCTGTAAGGGGGGGTCACTGTATGTGTCCTGTAAGGGGGGGGGGGGTCACTGTATGTGTCCTGTAAGGGGGGGTCACTGTATGTGTCATGTAAGGGGGGGTCAGTGTATGTGTCCTGTAAGGGGGGGTCAGTGTATGTGTCCTGTAAGGGGGGTCAGTGTATGTGTCCTGTAAGGGGGGTCAGTGTATGTGTCCTGTAAGGGGGGGGTCAGTGTATGTGTCCTGTAAGGGGGGGTCAGTGTATGTGTCCTGTAAGGGGGGGTCAGTGTATGTGTCCTGTAAGGGGGGGGGTCAGTGTATGTGTCCTGTAAGGGGGGGGTCACTGTATGTGTCCTGTAAGGGGGGGGGTCACTGTATGTGTCCTGTAAGGGGGGTCAGTGTATGTGTCCTGTAAGGGGGGGTCACTGTATGTATCATGTAAAGGGGGGGTCAGTGTATGTGTCCTGTAAGGGGGGGTCACTGTATGTGTCCTGTAAGGGGGGGTCACTGTATGTGTCCTGTAAGGGGGGGTCACTGTATGTGTCCTGTAAGGGGGGGTCACTGTATGTGTGTAAGGGGGGTCACTGTATGTGTCCTGTAAGGGGGGGTCACTGTATGTGTCCTGTAAGGGGGGGTCACTGTATGTGTCCTGTAAGGGGGGGGTCACTGTATGTGTCCTGTAAGGGGGGGGTCACTGTATGTGTCCTGTAAGGGGGGGGTCACTGTATGTGTCCTGTAAGGGGGGGGTCACTGTATGTGTCCTGTAAGGGGGGGGTCACTGTATGTGTCCTGTAAGGGGGGGTCACTGTATGTGTCCTGTAAGGGGGGGTCACTGTATGTGTCCTGTAAGGGGGGGTCACTGTATGTGTCCTGTAAGGGGGGGTCACTGTATGTGTCCTGTAAGGGGGGGTCACTGTATGTGTCCTGTAAGGGGGGGGGGGTCACTGTATGTGTCCTGTAAAGGGGGGTCAGTGTATGTGTCATGTAAGGGGGGGTCAGTGTATGTGTCCTGTAAGGGGGGGTCAGTGTATGTGTCCTGTAAGGGGGGGTCAGTGTATGTGTCCTGTAAGGGGGGGTCAGTGTATGTGTCCTGTAAGGGGGGGTCACTGTATGTGTCCTGTAAGGGGGGGGTCACTGTATGCGTCCTGTAAGGGGGGGGGTCACTGTATGTGTCCTGTAAGGGGGGGGGTCACTGTATGTGTCCTGTAAGGGGGGTCACTGTATGTGTCCTGTAAGGGGGGGTACTGTATGTGTCCTGTAAGGGGGGGTCACTGTATGTGTCCTGTAAGGGGGGGTCAGTGTATGTGTCATGTAAGGGGGGTCACTGTATGTGTCCTGTAAGGGGGGTCACTGTATGTGTCCTGTAAGGGGGGTCACTGTATGTGTCCTGTAAGGGGGGGTCACTGTATGTGTCCTGTAAGGGGGGGGGGGTCAGTGTATGTGTCATGTAAGGGGGGGTCAGTGTATGTGTCCTGTAAGGGGGGGTCACTGTATGTGTCATGTAAGGGGGGGTCAGTGTATGTGTTATGTAAATGTAAGGGGGGGTCAGTGTATGTGTCATGTAAGGGGGGGGTCAGTGTATGTGTCATGTAAGGGGGGGGGTCAGTGTATGTGTCATGTAAGGGGGGGGGTCAGTGTATGTGTCCTGTAAGGGGGGGGTCACTGTATGTGTCCTGTAAGGGGGGGTCACTGTATGTGTCAGGTAAGGGGGGGTCAGTGTATGTGTCAGGTAAGGGGGGGGTCAGTGTAATTGTCTGGTGGGTTAGTGTAGGGGACAGGGGGTTAGATAGGTCACATGTGTTGCAAGGGCAGGTTAAAGTGGAGTCAGGGGCACAGCCGGGGGGGGGGGGCGCCAAAATTAGGTTTCGCCTAGGGTGTCAAAGATCCTTGCACCAGCCCTGGCAATGGCACATATTGATGTGCCATCCTGGAGGAGTTGGACTGCCTGTGCAACCTCTATAGGGTCCAGGTATCGCCTCATGCTACCAGTAGTGACACTGACCCTAGCCAAATGCAAAACTAGTGAAAAACAGTCAGAAAAGATGAGTAGCGGAAAAAAAATGGCAGTGGCCTCCACCTGTAAAACCATTCCTGTTTTGGAGGTTGTCTCATTGTTGCCCATCAGCAGCTGAAACTGATTAGCAACCCCCTCTGCTACTTAACTGAACAGATCAATATGCCAGGAATTTCGTTGACTTGATGGCATACTCTGATTAAAAAGTGTTCCTTTATTTTTTTTGAGCAGTGTGTGTGTGTATATATATATATATATATATATATATATATATATATATATATATATATATATATATATATATATATATACACACACACACACACACACACACATACATATATATATACACACACACACTGCCTTGAAAAAGTATTCATACCCCTCAACATTTTCCACATTCTGTCATGGTACAGCAAAAAATTTTATATTTATTGGGATTTTATGTGATAGACCAACACAAAGTGGCACAAAATTGTGAAGTGGAAGAAAAATAATAAATGGTTTTCAATTGTTTTTACAAATAAATATGTGAAAAGTGTGGCGTGGAGTTGTATTCAGCCCCCTTTACTCTGATACCCCTAACTAAAATCTAGTGGAATCAATTGCCTTCAGAAGTGACCTAATTAGTAAATAGAGTCCACCTGTGTGTAATTTAATCGCAGTATAAATACAGATGTTCTGTGAAGCCCTCAGAGGTTTGTTAGCGAATCTTGATGAACAAATAGCATCATGAAGGCCAAGGAACAAACCAGACAGGTCAGGGATTAAGTTCTAGAGAAGTCTAAATTAGGGTTAGGTTATAAAAAAAATAATCAGAGAAGCAGCCAAGAGGCCCATGGTAGCTCAGGTAGAGAATCTGTCCACAGGACAATGATTCGTTGTGCACTCCACAAATCTGGCCTTTATGGAAAAGTGGAAAAAAGAAAGCCATTGTTAAAGGAAGGTCATAAGAAGTCCTATTTGCAGTTTGCGAAAAAGCCATGTGGGGGACACGGCAAACACGTGGAAGAAGGTGCTCTGGTCAGATGAGACCAAAATTTAACTTTTTGGCCTAAAAGCAAAACGCTGTGTGGTGGAAAACTAATGAAACATGGTGGTGGTAGCATCATGTTGTGGGGATGCTTTTCTTCAGCAGTGAAAGGGAAGCTGATCAGAGTTGATGGGAAGATGGATGGAGGCAAATACAGGACAATCTTAGATGAAAAACTGTTAAGAGTCTGCAAAAGTTTTGAGACTGGGGCGGAGATTCACCTTACAATAGGAAAATGACCCCAAACATACCGCCAGAGCTACAATTGAATGTTTTATATCAAAAGCATATTCATGTGCAGAGTGACGCCCTAGCTGCCAGGGGAAAAACTCCTCCAGTGAGGATGGGGTGAAGCCAAGGGAAAGGAAAGACAGATTCTGGTGGTAGGGGACAGACAGACAGAGAGGATAATCTGTTACAAAGACCTGAAGCGCCGCACTGTATGTTGTTTATCGGGCGCTCGGGTTCAGCACATCACGGGTCTGGTGGATAGATTACTGGGAGGGTCTGGGGAGGACCCAGCTGTCATGGTGCACGTTGGCACCAATGACAAAGTCAGAAGAAGAAGGAGTGTCCAAAAAAAATTTGAGGAATAGCAACTCCAAGGTAGTATTCTCAGAAATACTACTGGTACCTCGAGCCACACCAGAAAGGCAGCAGGAGATTAGGGAAGTAAACAAGTGGCTGAGGAGCTGTTGTAGAAAGGAGAGGTTCGGGTTCCTGGAGAACTGGGCCGTCTTCTCAGTCGGTTACTGGCTCTTTAGCAGGGACGTCCTGCACCGAAATGAGGAGGGTGCAGCTTAGCTGGGGTGAGAAGATGGCCAAAAAATTAGAGGGGCTTTTAAACTAGACAATGGGGGGAGGGTCCAGATGTAGAGTTAGTCAGCGTGGAACAAATTTCAGAGGGTAGTTTTCATGGTAAGTTGAGTAAAGCACTTAAGCCTGAGGTAAGTAAATTAAGTCCAAAATTGCAACCTCAGAACAACCAAAAAGGAGATAGTATGTGATCAGACAAAACTACGCGGCTTGTTCACTGCCAGGAGTCTGGCTGACAAGATTGGTGAACTTGAGCTTCTGTTGTATGAGGAGGATTTCGATTTTGTGGGAATTTCGGAGACTTGGTTCAACAGCTCTCATGATTGAAGGGTATTCCCTATCTCGCATAGATAGGGAGGGTAAAAAAGGGGGAGGGGTATGCCTGTATATCAAGAATGATGTACAAGTGAATGTGAGGAACAACATCACTAATGGAGCAAGGGAGGAGGTGGAATTCTTATAGGTAGAGCTTCAATGGGAGGAAACAAAGGGGCAATTAATTCTGGGAGTATGCTCTAGGTCCCCTAACCAGAGGGAGGAGGGAGAGGCAGACCTTTTATCATAGTTTGGAATGGCGACAAGGATGGGAAGTGCCATAATGGGGGATTTTAATTATCTATACATAGACTGGGCGGAAAGAATGCCCTGGGGGAGATGTACAGACCGATGGGGAGGGACTCAAACAGGTAGAAGAATTGAGGATGAATTGGGACAAGTAGGTGTCTGATAAACCTACAGAGCGTCCAGTCACCCAGATTTATGCATATAATTGATTGGAGGTTTTCTATCTTGCACGACTCCAACTTCCTGTGCTTGTCGAGTTCTTTTTTTTGCTAGAAACAGAGGTGAACCGAATCCTCATCTCCTCTGGTAACTAGAACCTTCACGATTTCTTCTTTTTTTTTTTTTTCTTCTTTTAATCCAGCTACAAACTGGACCAGAATTTTTTACTTTTCCGTGAACTCTGGTAGCCCAGCTGACTGGAAGAGATTGAAAGGTGGACTTCCCACCTGTCAATGTTATATGATCGTTATTCTCATTGAATTACGCCTCTGCATGAGTGAGTTTGGCATGATGTTATACTTGTTCAATAAAAATGATTGTACCAGAAAGATGGACCTCCCTTAACCACTTGCTTACTGGGCACTTAAACCCCACTCCTGCCCAGACCAATTTTCAGCTTTCAGTGCTGTCGCACTTTGAATGACAATTGCGCGGTCATGGAACACTGTACCCAAATGAAATTTTTATAATTTTTTTTCAGACAAATAGAGCTTTCTTTTGGTGGTATTTGATCACCTCTGCGGTTTTTCTTTTTTGTAAAAAAAAATAAAAAGGCAGATTTTTTAAGAAAAAAATTATATTTTTTTATATTTTGTTATAAAATTTAGCAAACGGGTAATTTTTCTCCTTCATTGATGTACGCTGATGAGGCTGTACTGATGGGCACTGATGGGCTGCACTGATGGGCACTGATAAGGTGGCACTGGTGGGCACTGATAAGGCAGCACTGGTGGGCACTGATAAGGCAGCACTGGTGGGCACTGATAAGGCAGCACTGGTGGGCAGCACTGAAGGGCATTAATAGGTGGCACTGGTGGGCACTGAGAAGTGGCACTAATAGGTGGCACTGATAGCTGGCAGTGATGGGCACTGATAGGTGGCAGTGATGAGTGGCAATAATGGGCACTGATCGGTTACACTGATAGGCAGCATTACTAGGTGGCACTGATTGGCATCACAGGCGGGCATTGATAGGTGGCACTTGTGGGCATTGATAGGTGGCACTGCGGGCATTGATAGGTGGCACTGCGGGCACTGGCAGGTTGCAATAGCAGGTGGCACTGGCAGGCCTGCTGGGCTCTGAGGAAGAAGTGTAATGCTTCAAAACGCGTAAGCCGGCAGTGGCCCTCATCATATCCCCGGTGCTTCTGTGGAGTGTGGTTTCGAGCTCTATTTTCAGCTGCCATCAACCTAAAACGTCATTGTACTGCGACTTTTTCTGCTACACTTGTGAGTAGTATTGATGCTCTTTTAAATAAAATCTATCCTAAATGATAATACACTAGGCTGGTGCACCCTTGTTTCTTTTCTTCTATTTTGTATTAGGACACCCCTGTCCATGAAGGGCTGCAAAGCCGGTGTTAGCATCGTGCAAGATTGACTGCTGGATGATCCATTTGTGCGCAGGAGTGTTTGTGTGCTATTTTCTAAATATACAGTTTTAACAGCCTGTTTATAAGGGCATTTTTCTCTGACCCCCAATTCTTCCTGGATTAACTCCTCCAGTTGTTCAGGGAAGGAAATTAGTACTTTCTAACCTTGTGGAGAGTTTCCTCCACTTCACCCCAGGCAATTGCGTCCTCAACCACTTCGCGCCCGGGCAATGCTCAAAAGACGCCTGCATTGTGGCGCTCAATTGGCGGGAGGACGACCATGGACGTCCTCCTGTTTACTCCCTCCCTGCATGCCCCCACGAGCGCGCATCTGGGAAAATCTGTGTTGGCCGTGTCCCTTGGACACAGCCAATCACAGATCGTACTGAATGGCCAATTACAGAGGCCATTCAGCACTCGATCTCACTGTCCAATGAGAGATGATCTCAAATGTAAACATATGAGATCATCTCTTATTGCCGGCTCTCCCTCCTCACACAGAGACCGCATGTGAGGAGGGAGAGAGATCTGTGCTTCTAGTAAAAGTGAGTTGGAAAAAAAACAAACACATTACCGTCAAAAACACAGTGCCCACAGTCCCTGCCAGTACCATCTGCCGCCAGTGCCATCTGCCAGTGCCACCTGTCAGTGCCATCTGTGCAACCTGTCAGTGCCACCTGTCAGTGCCATATGCCATCAGTACCACCTGTCAGTGCCATCTGCCATCAGTGCCACCTGTCAGTGCCATCTCATCAGTGCAACCTGTCAGTGCCATCTCATCAGTGCAACCTGTCAGTGCCACGTGCCATCTTTTATTAGCACCTCTAGTGCTACGTATCAGTGCCACGTATCAGTGCTACGTATCAGTGTCATGTATTAGTGCCATCTGTCAGTGTCATGTGTCATCAGTGCCTTCTGTCATCGCCAACAATGGCTAAAAGATCATTTTCAGCCGAGGAGGCGTACGATATACTTGCGGACGATGGGAGCAACGGGGAGCTCTCCGATTCGGATTCCTCTGCAAATTCAGATTATGAGTCTGACGTTGACTATGAGCCTATACTA